>CM031240.1:568287925-568887925 GCA_018340775.1 Taxus wallichiana var. yunnanensis
TCAAATTGCAAGGCCATGGTGAAATTATTCCTTGATGTTCTAGGGTTCTTATCTCTTAAGTATTAAGTAGCCTTTTTGTCAAAAGCATCTCGAATATTTGATTAAAAAGACTCATCACTTGGCCTCAAGATTATAGGTAGCCTATTCAAAGTCTTATTGAATCCAAGCATAGAAATCTTGGAAAGATTCATTGGGATTCTTATTTATATTATCAAACTCGACAAGAGGAACCAGGGTCCAATATTATCCCCATATTGTAATCAAAAGAATTCTTCATCTCAGTCCATGAATTGATTGAATTATTTGGTAGAGATTTATACCAATCATGTGCATCCTCTTCGAGAGTATGAATGAATAAATTTATGTACATGTCCCGACACTCGCTTTCAAAATCATCCATCATATTAATGAAGAGTCTTAAATGTTGGTCACCAAGTGATGGCATTATTTCCACTGAAATTTAGGCAACCTATTCATCACATCCTGAGGTAAAACATTAGGATACCCAACCATGGATCTAAATTTTATAGGTCCAAAAGTATTGACAACGAAAGGAGGTCTAGGTGGAGGTTGAGACATATTACCTTGAGCGGGTGATCCTATAGGAGAATCAAAATGATATGGGACCAGTGCCTTTGGATTACAGAGGTAGAAATTTACAAGTAAATATATTCTAATGATTTAGTTTCATGAAAAACCCTATCAGTCTTGGATGATAGAGAGAAAAAATGAGGGATACATTTTTCAAACACAAATGATGGCCCTTCACCAGTTGGAGAATTTAAATTTACACAAGGACTATTTGATTCAAAATTATTTGAAGATGTAGGGTAATCCTCAACTATAGGTTGATCACATTCCAGAATTGGCACTACCTTCTCTCTTGACTCTTGATCCCCCAATACTTTCCAGACTTGTCTTCATTTTGAATTTTCCTTCCCAAGCTCTGGAAATAATTTTCTAGTAGGATCCTTAGTAAAGAAATATATTATTCCTTCCAGCTTTGCAAATATTAATGAAAAATTTCACTTGACAAAGGTTAAGACACTGGTAATCTCCAAAATTTTAAACCGACATGGAGTCACCACCAAGGATTCTCACCTTAGATGTGCAAAAACACTATAAGTAACTTGTCAAATGTCTATTAGTACTCAATTTATGAAAATATTAATAGATTTGATCATGCTTTATCAACACTTATCACTAATGGTATAAATCTAGTAAAAATTTACTAAAACCGGAAATACTACATAATAAACTTCTAATCTCACACAATCCTTACAAATCCTAACAAAGGATAACATTTAAACAACATATTTTCACTTAAATCATATAAGAATCATTACTAGGGGTCTCAGTATGCGTATTTATTTACATAAATATTCCCCATAAATGGCACCAGCTCGGTGTTGGTACCCAAATTGATTCTCCTCAAGCCAAGTAACATCACAAATTGAGCAGGATGTTTAGAGATAGATAAATCGAATATGAGTCGTTTTGTAGCTGGGGAAAGATTTAGCTAACTCTTTATCACTTGGGCTTGGAAGAAATGGATAACACCATGCTAAGGTTTTGACCTACCCTAATTGCTTTAGGTTGTGCCTTCAACTGGGATGGGAGGACCCATTTTGTAACTCGTGTTGATGGAGGATATTAGCATATCGACAATATTTGACTTTTTTATCGAGATCACTTGACAAAAAAGCACACAAGAGGCCCACATGGGTAAACAAGACATGTTCAAAGGTGTGAATGGATAGGAAAAACACATGTGTGGAGGATAAGTTCAACTTTTAGGACTTATCCATTTTCAAGCATGAAGGTCTATTTTTTGGAGATGGTGTGCAAAACACACAAAAAAGGCATAGACGTGCATGCCATGTATTGGCTATTTTGGAGGATTGGCTACAAAGCACCTTACATGGATACATGCTAAGAATAAGATTATCACCGTATTTAACAGAAGAATTCTATAGTTAGCACACTTGTAAGTGTGGTTATTCTTGTAAACAACACGTGGCTATTAATTACATGTGACCTATTTTTGGAATGGATAAGTGGTGAAGGGAAAGTCCCCACCCTTATATATATATATATAGTTAATCGCATAATAGATATATGTATAGTAGTTGCGAATATACATAGATAAATAGACATGTTTGTATTTATGAATGTGTGCAAGATCGGATTACTACATCGATCCATGTGCATATGGTGTAGAACATTATTGATGTAAGAAGATTATTTGTAGTTGTTATTATTAATATATGGAAGATATTGGATGAGCCTAAGTGTTATTCCTATGTGTAATTGGACATTACATGTTCTTATTTCCATCATGATTATTATTTGAAGTTTATTCCTCCTTAGATCTAGATCTATCGTGCCTTTAATAGAGTGATGTATTATTTATGTATCTCGTATGCATTAATTCTTCATCATGCTAAAATCCTACTACATCAACCCTAAGGAGGGCCCCGTACCTTTATGCCGCTTTGAGTGAGTACTCGGTCTAGGTTGAGTGATGTGTCGGCATGTCTAGGGTGTTACTAATAAATTCAAGGTTACATCATTAGTTCCATTACTTTGGGACCTCTTTCTCATTTGTTTTCGGGATGGTTCATGATGAAGACATATTTGTAAAATCTAGAAAGTGTTGAGGAGTGGATACATGATCTAGAGGAAGAATACACATGAAGGTTCAAGATCTTGGATCTCGAGTTTAATGCATGAATTTGCATGGAGCATAATTTGTATGACAATTTATATGAGAATTTATTTGTTATCTTCCGGTAGAGTTATATGAGTGGCTGGTTACTTATACGTCTAACCGGAATTGGAGATATCACACACTTGTTTGGACGTAGGAAGAATTTCAAACTCTTTATGAAGCTGATTTGATATGGACTCACGTTGTGGATATGTGGTTACTGTGGTGTTTTAAACAACTATATCCCTGGAGTATTCAATTTCAACGTATACATGTCCAAAGGAAGTTTAATTCCAATTTTTCGGTATCCCGAGGGACATATTTACTAGGTATTTTGTTGGCAATTAAGATTTTGATGGTAACCTAAACTTCAAGACAAACCTATGGCTAGCTAAACCTCACCATGCGTAGGGGTAGGAATAGGATTGGTGAAATATGGTAGACTTAGTGGCAACAAGGAAAATGGAAGAAATGCGTCTTAAGTATAATGAGGTGTGTGCAAGTGGAAGATAGAGAAGTAACGTGAAGTTTCAAAGCTAATGGCATTGTGGAGAGAGATGGCTTGTGAGGGATTTGAATTTCACGTGGAAGACGTAGAGCTACCGAATCAAGAATGCCCCTATATGGGAAAGCATGATAAGGAAACCTCCTCACCTCACAAGGGAGTGCACTAGCAGAGAGATGACTGGGCTATGGGTGTGCATCTAAACCTACTGCAGTAACCTATACCTTTCACTTGATTTTCTAGTATCTAGTACGACAAGTAGAAAGCTAATTTAGGAAGTAAGAGAACCAGGGTAAGTCAAAAAGTAATTACATCAATGGTAAGGTAGATGACTTAATTTTTACTTTGGGGTACACTTTTAGGTGCATCGTCTACATAGAATTTCAGTGTGTAAAATGTGGGATTCACTTCTAGAAGTGGAACTACTTCACAGACCATAGGGGTTCAGTATAGTACCATTGTCAGAGCATAGGGTAGTACATCTACAAGTCCTATTCCAACTATAGGTGGTGGATCAGGAGGTATGGGTGGTTCTAGTTTCAAAGTGGATTTGGTGGTTCTATTGGCGGAGGAAACACGAGAGGTTATAAATCGGTGGGAAAGGCCCTCACCAACCCTAGAATATTTATATAAAGATGTCTCTTTGTCTCCTAGAGTATAGAGGTATAGAAGATGATGCTAAACATGTTCACATGTGTGAAATATTGTGGTGCATGAAAGGGATCAAAACTTTTAAGAGCAAGGAAATTCAATTAACTACTACATTATAGGGACGTGCACATAACTAGTATAGGAATTTAACACTGGTCAAACTTGTGTGGATTGTGTAACATTAAGGGATGATTTCTTAAAAGAGTTCTATATCCTGTAATTTGAGCGGAAGAGTATAAGCGTGCTCAAGGCTATCAAATAAGGCACTACTAAAATTGTACGTGAGTATGATTCTCATTTTAAAACACTTCTATCTAATATTTCTTATGATATTCATGCAAGCCAACATGCAAAATGGTTTTTTGGAGGATCCATTACACCATTTAGAAAGGCATTGTCACATGAGAACTACATTGATCAACGTGAGGCATTGGAGGAAGCCCTACATGCCGAGGTAGTTAGGAGTATTGACACTAGTGTTATCCCATTCTTAGAGGCATAAATATTAGATATGACAAAGTAGTTATAGAAACTATCGGAAAATTCAGCCCATGAAACATGCTCGAGATTTGGTGTACAGATTATGAAGTGGAAGGTCACACTAAGGATAGTTGACCTCACAGATCTATATGTTCATTGTTGTTAGAATGTGAGATTTATCATGTGAATCATGATGCTAGCCACTTTCCTTTGTTACAATGTGCATTAAGGAATAATGTATCCTTCTATTGTAAGATTTATCGGTCCATGATCCATGATACTGAGGATTATATATTGATTGGTAATATCCATGATGCTATAGACATTGGGGTATGACAAAAAAGTGTAATGGATAATTCTAAGGGCAAGAATGAGCACCAGGATCGAGATCACAATCAAACACACTATGACAGGAATGAGGGGTGTTTTGAAGGAGTTCATGGAAGAGGGAACAAATATCAAGGTGGATATGGAGGACGAGGCCATGGTGGAGGGAGAAGTGAGTTCCCTTGAGGAACGTGTTATACATGTGGGTCTCCTGATCACTATAGGTGTGAATGTCCCCATAATATCACATGTTCTTTGCATGGAAAGAATCAAAGCTATGAGGAGTTCCCAAACTTGTATGAGAATCTTAGAAAACATCATAAGTAAGAGAAAAAAGGTGCAAGGATGGTTAGAATCTAGTGTGCAGTGGAAAATCAGTGGATTCCAAAGTTAGCATCATAAACTAAGGCATTAACCGTGAAGAGTACTAGATGAGACAAAGTGGCATGTGCAAAAGGGGCATCACTACGAAGCCGAGAATCACTAAGGAGGAGGTTTTTCATGTAAGGTACCTAGATCCTGCTCATTAGAAGGAATTCTATCAAGAGACCATAGAGGTCCTCAAGAATCTTCAAGGTGAAATACAATGTTTAAAAGAGCAATCAAGAAAGATGGAACAGAAGAAAGAAGTAGGAAAGGTCCCATCTGATATTGATGACATCAGAGAGGTATGTAAAATGTTATTCCGAAGAATACTATTACATTGGTAAGGAATTGGTTGAAGGGGAACACTCCATGCACAAGCACTGAGAATGAATGATATATCCTACATGCAAATCTTCCCCCTGATAGCATTGACTATGACAAGGAGATTACTCTGAATGTTGTTGTGGATGGATGGATTTTGAGCAATATCTTGATTGATATAGGTGCGGAAGTAAATGTTCTTACATTAGATGCATGGGTGCAAATGGGGAGACCTCCATTGCAGCCATCATCTAATGTGTTGTTTATGGCAAATAGGACTAAGGCCACTCCCATAGTATTTTTTAAGGATACATCTATAACCATACAAGGGGAAAAGTTCACTTGGGATTTTGAGGCATTAGCACTCATGGAAGCAGACAGTTTTCTAGCTTTACTTAGGAACCCTTGGTTTTATTCAAATAATGTTAACTTAAGGTTAAACAAGGGCTACATTAGTTTTGAAAACAAGGAGGAAAGAGTTATAATCCCTTTGACAGATGGAAAGTCTACACCATATGTTGAGCCTTTAAGAGAGGAGGATTTGAAAAGAATATATGTGCGTGTTATTCAAGAATTGAGGTCAATGAGCCATCAAAGGAGGGAATCCTTCAATGGGAAGATGTATAGTCTATTAGTGATACTATGAGTATTGCTTATGATTTTTTTGCTCAAAGTACATATGAAATAGTAGGGTGTGAAATGTGTTGGTACCCAAATTTGTTCTCTTTTTCAGTATGAGCAGCATCAAAGATATGACATGAATTTTGAAGATAGATAGTTCATGGTGTTTGTCATTTTTAGCCGAGGATATGATCTAACTAGCACTCGTATTTGTGGAGAGATGGATAGCACTCAAATAGGACTTTATCTTGTCCTAACTATTGTAGGTTGTGCCTTTCAACCAAGGTAAGATGACCTATTTTGTAACCCTCAAACGGGGAAGGAGATGAATATATCCCTCAATTTGTGTAAATAGTATGAAAGGGCCTTGGCGAATATGATCAACACTCCAAATCTGACTTTTAAAAGTTGTCACTCTCGATTATGGAGATACTTTCAATGCAAGGAAAGGTTTACTATAGACATTTGAAATCATGATCCGTTCAGATATTTTAGCAAATGGATTTTGATCTTCTATGGGTATACAGGGAAAAACCAAGGTAAAAAGGGTAGGATTAGTTTCTTTTAATGATTTTTGGGTGAGAGTTTAGACAAGACAAATCAAGGTCTGCTAGACTCTATGAGGATTTCTGTAAAATATGGAGAAACTTAACAACATAAAGTATCAAAATGGTTAATCATTCCTTCAACTAGGATATGTGCATCAAATGGAGGCCCAAATCTACATTTTTCCACACAATATTTGATCATCTATCATAAAATCTTAAGTTAGAATGAAATAATGAAGCATTTAGCAATCACTATTTAATCATGACCTAAGGTGCACCCAAAGGTTTACAAACAATCTCGAAATCAAGGAAGGTAAAGTGATTTTAAATTTTTTTGTATTTATCGGATGAAATCTCTTCTAAATGTGAGATTGAAAATGTCACTAAACCATCACAAGAGTGAGATCATGTATTATCTAGAGATACCTTAAACATAAGACTACAACAGACACAAGAAACAAAAATTTGAAAGCAATTCAAAATGTAAGCATTCATGATTTTTTCCAAAGACAACATATAATAACTCAAAATTGATCAGATTTATCAAGTAGGGGAATGTTTTGAAAACAATATCAAATCTTTTAATGGCTATACATATGCAACCAATTTAACATAATTTGAAATTTGATACAGAGAGAGTTATATGAGTTCCTCAAGTGGTCACTCAGAGAATGGGCTTCTTCCCATATTTTCCTGTGAAATTTTTAGTTTTCCAGGATTTGTAAAACTCTTCCAACCCTTTCCATGAAAAATTCATGCCATATATAGCATTCAATCTCCTTTGAGCCTTCTTTCCCAAGAAAATAATATGCCAAAGGATCAAATTTGTTACAAAAATTCCTCATGATTCGCAGACATGGACGTTTAATAGAACACGTCCAAAAATTTTCTAGTTGTCTCAAAAAGAGGTGAATCATTGCAAAGTTTGCATCATTATCCATTGTGGAGGAACATTTTTCATATTCAAAGGATGCAGATCCCCTTCCTTTCATTATTTCATCCTTTTCCCTCATAAATTTGACTCTGCAACTTCTGGATTTAATATTTTACATTTTTGGATGGATTAGGGTAAAATTTCACTTCAAAAACATATCTTACCTTCAAATTGAGCCTCAAAACCAATTGCATTGGTCCTTATAGGCACAAACGATGTAAAATTTCCCAAAATTTAATGAAAATTGATGAAAAAAATGCATCTCTAAACTTCCTGGAGCATTCTAGGGTAAAAAATGGTGGCATAGCAAAAACGATGCATAACTACCGTTTATTTAACTTTCAACTTTTAATCTAAGCCCTCCACTTGGTGACAAACCATTGGAGACGGGCTTTGGAGGTGCCTTTTTCCAATTTGAATTTTTCAAAGAAATGGCCACATGGTGAGATTTGATTCGTCATGGGCACGGATTTCACATTTTTCACTTTTTGACCCTTTTACTCTAAGCGACCACGTGGCACCATTCCATTGGATGTAGACCTAGGAGCTTCATTTTACCTTTTAAACTTTTTAGGAAAATTGGAAAATTTTGATATTTTCCCGACACCTCCACCTCATGAAAATGGGCCTGACACGTGTCCCAAAGTGCACCCCATTGGAATCGTAGACCGATTCTACACATTTCCACCTTTTTTGGAAAAAAGGAAAAAATAACAACTTATCTTTGTGGCTGCGCACCTTTGATTCATCCCCAAACATGTGTCGATCGATTAGATTAGTCATGGGCTTGTGTTCCTCCTTTTGATTTCTTACCTTTATATGATAAAAGCTAAATTTCCCATAAATACCCAATGCTCTAGAATCCCTTCTTTTGATTTGACCCATACATGTGGCTCAATGATGACCCTTGATGGAGTCATGGCCTCATTTTACAACGTTAACCCTTTATGCCAAAATGGGAAAAATCTCAATTTTCCCCGAAGGCCTAAAGTTTCACCTCTGACCCTGCCACATGTCTCTCTGTGATTGGTTGTGGGGCCATAACTTTCTTTTAAACTTTACCCAACTCCTCAAAAAATTTTAAAACTCATTGGCGGCCCGCACTCCCCTTTTGCATTGCTTTTGAAATGTCTCCCTCTTTTTCGTTGCGGATCCATGCTTCAAATTATCACTTTAACTCATTTTTCCAAAAAGGAAACATTTCTTGTTTTCCTCCAAAGGACCCACCGACTGCCAAGCCTTTAATTTTCCTCTTTGGCGGGTCAAGACACTTGCTTTTAAGATTTTAACCCTTCTTAGGAAAAAAGGTTAAAAATCTCAAAGTCTCCCAAATATTTTCCACTCTGCCTTGCCTTTCAAAACAAAAAAGACCAAGGCATTAATTTACTCTGGAAGACTCGTGGCGTTTTTCTACATTTTAGTACTTTTTGCCAAAAAGGAAAAAATTCTCCAAGTCAACTACCAATCTGCATCCCCGTGCCACCGATCCTATCATGTGTCCTCTCCTAATTGGCTCAACAGACCCATGACCTTTTCACAACTTTTTCTCCCTTTCGCCAAAATGAACAAAAATTCTAAGTATTCCGACCTTCATTTCAACCTTTGATGTGAACGTGACACGTGTCCACCCGTGATTCGTTGTGGGCCTTAGGCATTTTCTTTTCACTTTAACTCTTTTCCAAAATACCTTGAGGCACAAAAGACCCACCGCTTCCCATCCAATCAAAAAGGACACATCATCACTTTCGGGTAAAATTAAAAAAATCTCCACCACTTGAATTCAAGAATATTAGCACTTGGCGGGGCACGGGGGCAATTTGAAACTTTTAGCCAAAGCAAATAAAAAGAATAAATTCTCAAAATGAACCGCTGCACCTCCTCTAATCAAAATACGCTATGTAAGAAACATTTGAACCAATCGAGTAAAGCGGAGCCATGGGACCAAATTTTCCCTTTTTCCAAAAAAGTAAAAAGTGATAAGTTAAACCAATTAGAACAAGCTACGTTTCCGATAAATGATGAAGAAGAAATTTACAGGAAAATGATGCACATCTGACCATTAAAACACAGAAAAATCCCAGGGATGCCCTAGAATTTGATATTTTCGCTAAGGAAAATTTCTCGAAATTGGACCAACTAAAACATGTTTTCAAATAATTTTTGATCATGGAATTGGATTTTTAAAGACATACAAGTATGAATCGATCAATTTTGAACTTCCACAATTGGGAAAAAAGTAAAGATGACAAAGGCCCAAGGATTTAGACAATTATGGCACAATATGGGTCACACATGGAGATTTCTTTCAAATTGGGGCAAAACAACAAGTTTGTGAGCCTTTTAAGGCATTCAACTAGAGGGAAACGTTATAGATCACCGATTGAAGAGAAAAAAATGTTTCAGAGCATGCAACCTAAAGGAAAATTAGGGAAAAATGGTGCAAGCTCAAAAATGGCACCAACATTGGCTCCTGCTCAAGGATGGGCACTCCCAGTGAGTGCCATAAGAACAAAAGAAGTAGACCAAGTGCCAAAACCACCATTGGGCAACAAATTCAAAATTATAGAGCTGAAAAACTAGACCCAACTGACAAAAATGCCTCACAAGAACAGGGTAAACCACAAACTGATAAAAAAGGAAAAAATAGAGCCAAAAAATAAATACTATACACTATACAAGTGGTGCTTACCTCAAATTTGAGGATTAATCCAAGAAATGCTTCAGATTCCTATCATTAATAAGGAGTTCAAGAAACTCCGCATCTAAGTCTTTGAGAAAGAAGGTATTCTCACCAATTCTGATATCAATGGAGTAAAGGCCTATCCATAATGCATCAAATTTACCATGTTTTCCCTTATCTTCATTTCAACTATCCCATAAGAAAACCAAGTCTACAATATTTAAGGCCCTAGGAGTGACCTTCTTGTCAAACAATATTTTCAACTTCTTGTTTCACTCGAATGTTTTGGCTTCTGGGAATAGAGTTGCTTCTATCCTTTCATTCCTTTTAGAAACAGATAAGGGTTAGGGCTAGGAGGAATACCTGTTGAATGTCGAGATGGTGTGCGCGTACCATAGAGAAAGATCAGGCTGACTGCGAAGAACTCCTTTTTGTCTTGGAAGGACTACCTGTAAATAAGAACACAAGACCACAAGATTTTGATTAGACAATAAATGAGGAAACTGCCTTGGGCCCAGGAAATATAAAACTTCCTTTCGAAGGTGGTCAGTTTCCCTGCTAATATGAATTAACACAAAAGACTGTAAAATATCAATTAAATTACTTTGTTGAAACAGGTAGGGAAAGGCTGATTTCTGGTTTTGAACCACAATAACCGATGCCTACTGATAACCGATATCGGTAGGGTCTAGGATCTGTGGGTTAGTTGTGTTGTGGGGTGGTTGTTGTCGTAGGGTAGCTGTGTTGTTTGTAAGGCTAGTATATGGGTGATATTACGTAATGAGGTGATGAGAAGTAAATGAAGGATAGTTAGATGCAATATGTTGCCAGGTAGTGGATCTAGGAATGGATTTGTGAGGACTGTGATTCAAAAGTCTAAGAAATATTATTAAAAGGACATGCAAGATGTAACTTACTGGTTATTGACGAAGATGCAGGTCCAAGAACTCTGATGACAAAGGCAGAACTGAGGTAGGATGGCCTGACACACAGAAGATGAGATATCTCCCTCCCGATGATTAGCTGAGTATCACAGGGCTCTAGTATCTAGTTGCAGTCTTGGGCTTGATCTCCTTTGCTGCAAACTCTTCTTGTCTCTTCACTTGTCTCTGCTCAGCCAAGTAAAGATCCGATTCTCTTGATCGCTCCTGATGCTCTCTATCGATCCAAAAATCCTTTTTTTTGTTTCTGGTTAAGGGAGCCCATTTACAGGGAACCGATGGCAGTTTCGTAACCGACGGCGGTCGAGTAGGAACCGGTATCGGCAAGGAAAAAGTAGGCTATTTTTAGTAAAATAGCCCACTTTCCCTGCTTTTCTCCCGAGAGATTAGTTGCAGGCTTGGTCAAGTGACTAGAAGGTCGGTTTTGGGTGCGAGAAAGGGGTCATTAGTCATGGGTGTAGGTATGGACCAAGTTATAGGTCTTAATTAGGTTAGTTTAGGGTTAGGACTAGGTCATGATGAGGTGGAAAAATGAGGTAAGCGGTAAGGTGATGTGGATTTATCAATTACAAGGTAATTAATAATTGTGTAAGGTTT
This sequence comes from Taxus wallichiana var. yunnanensis, assembly GCA_018340775.1. NCBI lineage: Eukaryota > Viridiplantae > Streptophyta > Pinopsida > Cupressales > Taxaceae > Taxus > Taxus wallichiana. Next base: position 568,299,607 of record CM031240.1, read on the forward strand.
AGGTGATGAGGTTAGGTTGCGAAATGAGATGCGGGTCACAAGGGGTCGTAAGACACAAATTTGGTGTCTACATTAGCCCCTTATTATCGTGTAGCTTGTTTTGTAAAGCTACACGGACAATAATATGAAGTGGTTTCTCCTGTTAAGGGTATAGGTAATCCCCCTCAAATCTATCATAGATTGAGAGAACTTGAAATCAGGGATAGGGTTGATAAAGGGTAAATGGTGCAGAGATGATGGGGAGAAGGTGGGGAAAGTCCAAGGAAGTAGATGCACGTTGAAATTCAATAGTGTGACTAGGGTACATGATTTGACGAGCAAACCAGCAATGCATAGGCAAAGGTCGATAGTTTATCCAAACAAGGGTGATATAATCCTGTATCCAAGGCATAGGAAGTAGCTCCGGGGTATAAATGTAAGGTAATGGAACGTTTAGGCATGTTCGGCAGTACCAAATGGTTGGTTTGGTTGAGATAAATGGCACGGTCTAGGTCTAGGCAAAGTTGGTCGATAGATCAAGTCAAGGACCCTAATCATGCTAAAACACGAACAGGTGAGCTCGATTGAACAAAAAACTACATGATGGGTGGATAAAAGTGTATGTTGTTGATGTTGGGTAAGGTATTGAAGTGGTACGGCCGTGGGTCGGGCCAAGTTGTTGGGTTGCGGCCTTGGGTCGGGTCGGATGGTTAGGGTGAGGCCTTGGGTCGGGCCGGATAGGTAGGGTGAGGCCTTGGGTTGGGCCGCATGGTTAGGGTGAGGCCTTGGGTCGGGACGGATGGTTAGGGTGAGGCCTTGGGTCAGGCCGGATGGTTAGGGTGAGGCCTTGGGTCGGGCCGAATGGTTAGGGTGAGGCCTTGGGTCGGGCCGGATAGGTAGGTTGAGGCCTGGGTCGGGCCAAATGGTTAGGGTGAGGCCTTGGGTCGGGCCGGATAGGTAGGTTGAGGCCGTGGGTCGGGCCGGATAGGTAGGTTGAGGCCTTGGGTCGGGCCGGATAGGTAGGTTGAGGCCTTGGGTCGGGCCGGATAGGTAGGTTGAGGCCTTGGGTCGGGCCAAATGGTTAGGGTGAGGCCTTGGGTCGGGCCGGATAGGTAGGTTGAGGCCTGGGTCGGGCCGGATAGGTAGGTTGAGGCCTTGGGTCGGGCCGGATAGGTAGGTTAAGGCCGTGGGTTGGGCCGGATAGGTAGGTTGAGGCCATGGGTCGGGCCGGATAGGTAGGTTGAGGCCTTGGGTCTGGCCAAATGCTTAGGGTGAGGCCTTGGGCCGGATAGGTGAACAAATGGTGTTCAGCAAAGGTGGATATAGGCGATGTTGGTGAAAAAGGGCAAATAGTAAATAAGGGAAAAAAATTGGGGGAAAGTTGGAATAAAACCGATGTCGATTCTCTATGACCGACATCGGTTAGGGGACCGATACCGGTTTCTTAGGGCACAATAAAACCGATATCGGTTAGGCGCGAAAAACCTATAAAAAGAAAAATACAGCCTGTCATTGTCACTTTTGCAATTTGGAAACCAATTTGAGTTTTTCTGTGGAGAGTGGAGATTGGAACATTTGTTGTGTGAGGTGGCATTATTTGACCGGAGGAGTGAGTCATTAGCGGGCCCGAGTGAGGAGGAGGCAGAGTTGATTGGGAGGACCCAAAGAGAGGACAATTTGAGTCATGGCACAACCAAGAGGAGAAGGAGGTGGACCACCAAATGGACCACCACCACCCATCCCTCCATGATGACGTGTCATCGTGCATGTAGGTTCAAACCCCTTATTGTGTGTATTTTATCGCATTATGCTATATTTAGGGTTTGGGTAGAATGTACATTTTTAGGAAATAATTAAAAATGGAAATGATTTGAAAAAGAGAGAGGGTAGATAGGTGAAATAAGCCAAGGCGGTGGGTGGGTAGGTTTTAGGGTATTTGGGTGGGTAAATTGTTAGAAAAATGACAAAATGTAGGTGGGGGCCGCGTGGGGTTCGGCTCCGGAAGTTACAAAGTGACCGATGTCGGTCACAATGGCCAATCGCATCGGCCGCAAAATTTTAGGTAGGGTGTTTTGTGTTGGACCGGCATCGGTGGGAAGGGGACCGCGGTCGGTTATGGGTGACCGCTACCGGTCCTTAGTGATTTTTAGCTATTTTTGTTGGTTTAGGTTATGTTGTTGTTTTTGAGTTTTTGGTAGTGATTTGGGTATAGTTTGGGTTGGGGTGGGGGTGTTGTGGTGGGGGTGTGAACAGGAAAGGGGATATCGTAGAGGTTTTTAGGGTAAGATAGGTGGGCGTTGATGTGTGTTATGGAGTCGTGGTGTGGTTAGGTGGATAAGAAAGGGGATAAAGAGGGGTAAAGTAGTTGTTGTTGTAAAGAGTAGGGCTAATACTGTGGGTTGTTTTTGCAGGCACGTCAGCAGCTGACGATGCGGGACAGGATGCCCCCGCTGTTGGTGCGGATGTGGCCACATGTATCCGCGGCACACTGGGCCATCATGCGCGAGGTGGGACTTGGTGGAGTCCAACGTTACAGGGCGATTGATAGAGATCATAGTTTGATGGTCGCCCTCATCGAGAGATGGGATCCGGCGACCAATGTGTTCCATCTCCCGACTAGAGAGATGACCATCACATTGGAGGATGTGTATCGCATCCTTCGATTACCTATTGATGGAGAGGTAGTATTTCAGGTGGATGCAGAGACAACCATGGACATCATCCTTCACGTATTCGGGATGCGATGCGCTACATCGACATATCACAACATGAAGCATTGGGTATGGTGATATGTACCGTGCGCACCGACATGAGACACGGCTTGCCGTGTTGATGATGATCGGATCACCTGCTTCGCCCTCCCAGACTCAGAGGGAGGCCGCTTTCCACGGGCGCTGATGGGGGTGCTACATGAGATGGTGGAGGAGCACACCAGTTATGCTTGGGCACCAAAGTATACCTCGGTACAACAGATCGAGAGTCGTAGGGATATCGCCGGATGAGGTGATTTGGGATTTGTTCGACCTTTTGCTACATTATTGGGCATATGAGCATATCATATGCATTAGACCAGTAGGGCTGCCCCAGCAGCCAGGGCCACAGGTCATATACAGATACGGCTTTCAGAGGTGGTTGGGGGTCGTGGGCCACCACGAGCAGTGTTTGCAGGCGGGACGTCGCTTATTACAGAATTTATTAGAGGGCCTGACAGCAGTAGACATCATATGGAGACCTTACAGAGGTCATCACCCATGCAGAGGAGCCCGATTACAGTTGCGCTTGATCCAGTAAACTTTCTGGATAGCAGGACGGAGGCCGGAGAGTATGAGAGGATACCCCTAGAGAGGGTACGCAGGCAGATGGGGCTGCGACAGGACGAGCCACCTCCCTTCCCTCAGTACCGGAGGGATGATGTAGAGGCCCCACTGCCTGCACCACAGCCCTTGGACCCAGATTGGGTTGCTGAGAGGCCAGTAGATGACACTGTAGAATGATGTTGGTTATGCGTGAGCATATATGGTTTGGTGGGTGGGCTGGTCGAGAGCAAGCAAGGATAAGCAACCCGCACACCTAGACTTGACTGCAATGCAGTGACAAAGCAGAGCGAGATCAGCTCAGGGGCTAGGTATAGTTATTACAGGGGTAGCTTGCTGCTGCACAGGCACAGATAGGTGTTTTACAGGGGCAGCTAGCCCAGGCTCAGGTACAGGCACAGGCACCACCACCAAAGCAATGCAGCACAAGTATCACCCCAGCACACAGCACACCAAAATGGCACCAACCATGACAAGCAAGAAAGGGGGCACTGGTAGTAGGAGTTAGGGGACCAGCCCCAGCAGCGATGGTGGCACGGGACAGGTATATGGAGGCGAGAGCGGAGGCCCGGTACTATCAGGATGTTCTTGATGGTACCGGAGCTGAGTATCAGCCATATGCAGCCTATAGAGCAGAGACCTCTCATAGTCAGAGATCGCAGGGAGGTGCAGCCACAGCCGGTGTGTCTGTTACAGGCAGGAGGCGAGAGGCACCATAGGGACCAGCAGGGAGAGGTGCTGAGGGCGGTGGGGAGAGCTGAGGGATCCCGACATTGTTTTTGTATTTGTATATTGGATATGGGCACCGGTCTGTGAACCGGTTATGTTTATAGAGGCCTGCGTGCCTACATATTATGTATTCATTGATTCATTCATTCATTTATTGTATACCGGCCTGCGGCCGAGTATGAGTTATATAGTTGATACCGGTCTGCGAGCCGAGTATGTTTTTGATATGAGAGACCAGCCTGCGAGCCGTGTTGAGGTTTTTGATGGTTATTACAGCCTGCGTGCCAGCTTTGTTGGATTATGAGATCACAGAGGCCCCGATGCAGGGCACATTGTATATTGGAAACATTGTATATATATATAGATATGATGTTTTGATTCACATGCTGTGTTCAAAATGTTTTTAAGTATTTTGTTGATGGTTTGTGATATAGGATGCATGATGAGTTTAATTGTCATGTTTATATATTGATGATGGTGATGTCTTTTGTTAATGGGATGCACGTCTCTATGAATGTCATGTTATATTATGAAATTTTGCATGTTTTGTTGCTGGTTTTGTGACATCAATGTATGTATCCGATGAGTCGCTCCAAATGGTGTATAGGTTGATAGTTTTTTTTTTTGATATCGCTTTGTTGATGATTTGTTTGTTTTGGTTATGTAAATGGATGATGTTAATGAAATTGTAATGAGATGTGGATTTGATGGAAAGATTATAGCTAACTGTTGGTATGCGAGAAAAAAGAGAGGCGGGCACCTCCAAAAATTAGAGAGAAAATAAAGAAAAGGACTATGTTTTGAGAAAGGTGGGTATGTGACCGCTAACGATGTCGATAGTATAGATCGACCGATAGCTAACCGATACCGGTATTCCAAAATGAGATTTTTCTAAAAATAGAAAAGCGTAGGTGGCAACCGGGTTATTATTTTTAGAGCCACGCAAGAGGTTAAATACATGAATGCGACGCTTTTGACGACTAAGACAGGGGAATCGTATGAGAGATTTGAGTGGTAAGGAGAAAAGAGACAGGAAAGTGAATGTGATCTGAGATTCAGATGGTAGAAAGGAAAATTTGAAAAGGGTGGTGATCATGGCGGAACAAGGAGAAGCATCCAAAGCAGCAGGATGAGAGGGAAGACAAGTGCCACCTCAAGCTGCTGCCACCCAAGAGGTAAACGTTTTGGTTGTGATTTGATTTTTGTATGTTTTGTGAATAGGATGGGGTTGATTAAGTGGGTAGATATGAGAAAGAAAACATGATAGCAAGGGTTATAGATGAGGTGAGTGTGACGGGGTAGGTAATCAGGGGTTTCGGGTATGTCTGTATGTACAGAGAGGGATAAACGCTCAAATTATTGTCGTAGGTGGTGTGTGTAGGCAGGCTGTATGAAGGTAACAGTGACCGATAGTGGTTAGAGATAACCGGTATCGTTACTGAACCGGTACCGGTTAGCTATAAACGATACCGGTTGCTGCAGGAATTTCCAGAATGTGAGAAAAAACCCTTGATGGATTGAATGGTTGTTTGTTGTTTTGACGTATGCAGGCAGAGGCAGAGTTGAGGATGAATGATAGTGTGCCAAAGTAACACGTCACTTAATCCGAGCGGATGTAACACCAGCTGAATGGACATTGATAAATCGTTTGGGGTTAAGTGGAATCCGCTATTATTCACGAATTGCACGTAACCATGCTATGTTGCAGGTGTTGATTGAGAGATGGAATCCTGAGAAAAATACCTTCTATCTGCCAACAGGGGAGATGACAGTAACATTGGAAGATGTGTTCCGTATTTTGAGACTCCCTATTATAGGAAAACCAGTATATCAGGCATTACCTAGCGCGGGGCGGGCAGCTATCACAGCAGTATTTGGTTCTGCTGCACGAGATTTAACACAGCGAGGTTTGACATTCACTTATGGTATAATGTATGCAGCACACCCTGAGGAGACAAGGTTAGCAGTGATATTAATGATAGCGGTAGGGTATTATGCATCACAGAGGGCTGGATGGGGGAAGGTTTCAAAAGCATTGATGTGTGTTATTTGGGAGATGATAGAAAGGAACGTGACTTGTGCATGGGCACCCGCATATTCGCGAGCTATACAGGGGGTTTATGGGCTTGTAGGCAAAATCACAGATCTACACCGGATTGTTCATACTTATTACACTCATTGGGCCTATGAGCACATTGTTTGTGTGCGACGACAATAGGCCGACCCATCCAAATGGGAGAGAGACCGGAGTATAGAGGTTAGGATTCGACGATGGGTCCAGATAGAACAAGAGGCAAGATCCCAGCCGTGACGGTGACATTGAGTATTACAGGCAGTATGGGAGAGGGTGACGATCATGGATATCTCATTGAGGCCTTACGGGAACTATATGGTAACAGAGAACATAGCCGAGGAGTTGGGGGTGTAGAGCGATTGAGGTGGATCGCAGGCACAAAGCCGTGAGTATGAGAGGATTCTTCTAGATCACGTGTGCAACAATTTGATTTGTGCAGATATATTCCCGGCTTATAGACCATATATGAGGATCGATGCCGAGGCAATTCTCACCTCCTCGCCAACACCTCCGTAAGGGCCGAGGAGATACCAAGAACCCATCGTAGGGTAATGGATGCAGGAACAATAGAGGCCTATAGGTTATGGTTGGTAGCAGATTTGCTGAGGTGTACGTGATCACCCCGACATAGCCGTGATTACAAGTGGAGAGGATCATCTCAGAGAGTTTAGTTCATCAGCTCCAAACGCAGATGAATGAGACAAGAGGATTGTTAGCGGGTGCAGAGTCACGGGCGGAGAGACTAGAGGCTGAATTCCTCCATGCGAGAGGGCATATTCATATGTTACAGGAGAGATTGGCAGATTAGTGGGCGGTACCAATAGCCGTGGTACCTTTGAGGACAGAGAGGCTCAAGAAAGGCGCGATGATCATGATCATCACTTGGTTTGGGATGAGGTGTGAGGGTCTAAAATAAATGTTAGCAAGGTATAAGAATAAATAAGGATGCTGACCTGCGTGTCGATGATAGAGAAGATGTATTTGTTTAACATCTAAATAAGACTGAATATGTATGTTGATTTGAGTTATGATAATAATAAGAATGTTTGCATTTTGAATTTGGGTGTTTTTTGAAAAAGGAGAAAGAGGAATGTGATTAAATAGAAATACACAAAAATATTTATATTTACCACACATGCTAGGTTATGGTAGGGGATGGTCGAGCTAACCTTGGGAGACCCCATATCTCCGAGGTGCTACCTACATAGCCCATTGCACAAAGCAAGGAGGGGCCTTAGACCGATGTAGTTCTCCCTTAGGACCAGGGAGAGGTGAATTTAGGCAATTGGGTATGGTTTAGGCAATTGGTTGGTTGGTAAAAATATTGATATTAATATTGGTAAGGTAAGGTTGTTGGTGTTGGTAATGAATTGGTGATGTTGTAAAAGGTATAAGGGAAGCAAAAGTTAGCCTACCCGAAGAGTAAAGGGAACCATGTCCCGATTAAGATCAACACACAATCCTAGATGCGAGGCAAAGAGGAAAGAGTGCTCCGTAGGTGAAAAGAGCTAAACAAACCACACAACGTAGAACGAGCTTGAAGCCCTAGGTACCGTGTGCATAGATGAGAAGTCAATAGGTGAAAAGAGTTGTATGATCACAATATATCGGGTGTACGTCACATCCATTGAGTTGAAAAAATGGTGAGGTGAGGTGGATGGTATAGTTGAGGTACAGAGAACTTATTACAAAGTGAGTGTTCTGACAAAAGAGAACCTACCCTAAATAGACAAGTCCATGACTCAAAAGTTATTTTGAATGAGGCTTTTATTTTACTGAATATAGACTGATCGATGCAGGAAGTCTACAAGGGATATTGATTGTACTATTCTTGAGGTCTTCACAAAGCTGATCAATGCGAGAAGCTTCTGATAAAGGCTGACTATGTATAGCTGTCCTTCGAGGGAGTAGTCTATTTATAATAGCAGATATGATTTTAGTTCATAGCTGTCCTTCGGGGGAGCAGTCTATATATAATAGCAGCAATAGTTTGGCATATAGCTGTCCTTCGAGGGAGCAGTCTATATATAAGGTAGATAGCTAGATGTCCTTTTGACGTGAAGCATCTAGTTTTTGTAGGAAGTTTGACTCAAGAAAATCCCATAAGAATACGGCTTATTTTAATACTTTGAAGTCATGGACTAGACTAAAAAGGGAAGGCATTGCTGAGGTGAAGTGAGAATCAAACTATGTGAGCTTGATTTTTATTATGAGGTGTAGGAAACAAAGTGTATGTGGTGGTAAATGAGCTCAAGGGACGAGCAGTAGGTAGATAAGAAGTGATGTAACACTAAATTCAATAGTAGAATGGTCGAAGATGCAAGGCATTAAGGGGTTCAGCTCAGTTTACCATTGCTTAAGCTAAACGATAAGTGCCTGATCCATAAGTGTGAGTGATTATATAAGGCCCAATCCAATTGGGAGCAAATTTTCCACGTTTGCTCTTTTCTAGTTTGGTTACATGTTGATTCTCTTTGAGGACAAGATCACCAACCTTAAAGGTACGCTCATGAAGTCACTTATCATAAGCACGCTTGATATGTTTTGATAGATTTGGAGGTGATCAAGAGCTGTAAGACGACGCTCGTCAAGAAGCTCCAATTGGGCTAACCGCTCTTGGTGAAAATCATCGTTGGTGAGAATATCCTGAAGAGATATTCTAAGGGAGGGTATTTGGATTTCGAGAGGCAAGACAGCCTTCTGCACCATATACCAAAGAAAAAGGTGTGGCATTAGTGGAGGTACGAATGCTTAGTACGATAAGCCCAAAGGGCAAAGGGAATGTGATCATGCCGCTTTCTTCCGAACTCATTGACATCTTTCATGAGGATTTTGGTTAGGGTTTTATTAGAGGATTCAGCTTGTCCATTGGCTTGTGGATATTAGGGTGATGAGAAGCTGAGTTTGATACCAAATTTGTTGCAAAGGTCCCGCAACAACTTGTTTTTGAAAGATTTTCCATTATCTCATTATCGTGCAATGAGGAACACCAAAACGACAGATAATGTGGTGGTTAATAAACTCTACAATTTTTTCTTTTTTAGTTGAAATGAGTGGAATAGCCTCCACCCATTTTGTGTAATATTTGGTTGCTGTGATAATCCATCGGTGACGTTGCGAAGAGGATGGATGAATCTCACCAATAAGGTCTAAACCCCATTGTGAGAAAGGCCAAAGATCTCGGGCGACTGTGTGCGGGTGGCTAGGAGTATGTTGAAGGTTGGCATGTTGTTGACACATAACACAATGCTTAACATATTCAGTAGTAATCGTTATTGAGAATAGGCCAATAATAGCCTAGCAAAGGATTCGTTTGGCCACGGCAAGGCCGCTAAAATGTCCACCACAAATACCGTCATGGACTTGTTGGATGGTATGGGTGACCTCCGCACCGGTGAGACATCGAAGGAGGATGCCATCAAAGCCACGTTTATAAAGGAGTCCCCCCATAACAACATAATGAGAAACGCATTTAAGAAACATGTGTTTGCCGGTACTAGTAAGGTCAGATGGGAGAACAGAGGTTGTAAGGTAGTCATGGAATTGGTGATACCAAGTATCCTGCGAATTAGCAGACACATTATTTATCGTACAAACAACCGGGGCTGAATAAGATGGGGCAAAGAGTTGTTGGACCAAGACGAAAATGTCAGAGTCAGTTGATGAAGCTAGAATTTGTGAGGCCAAGCAAGCCATAGTATCCGCAAATTTGTTAGTGGAGCGGGGAATGGTTTGGATAGAATAGTGAGTAAATAAGGCTAGAAGTGAATCCACATAGTGTTTGTACTTTTGAAGTTCCTCATTTTTGCATTGGTAGATGCCCATAACTTGATTGACTACCAATTGAGAGTCACCAAAAATATCGATAGATTTGATACCTAAGTGTAACGCAACTTGGAGACCTAACAAGGGCCTCGTATTCCGCTGTATTATTAGTGCAAGGGAAATTGAGTCGGAATGAGAGAGTCATAGGCTCAACGCCAAGAGGAATGAGAACAACGCCGGCTCCTCCGCCGCGCTGGCATTTGGATCCATCAAGAAGAGGGTCATTGGATACGACTCCTCCCTGAGTGAAAGAGTGGCGATGAGTTCGTCAGGGAATGTAAAATTGGTAAATTGTTCCCTGTAAAGGGGCTTCCGCAAGTTGGTCTGCGATGGTTTGTCCTTTGATTGATTTCTGGTGGACAAACTCAAGGTCGAGGTCGGCGAGGAGCATGAGCCATCCGCAATGTGTTGGTTTAGATGAGGTTTGGCATACATGTAATGGATGGGGTCCGTGTTGGTGATGATGAAAGTTTTGTGATTCAAAAGGTAGTGTCGGAGTTTGGTGGCCACGAATGATAGGGCTAGGCACAAATTTTCTACATGTGTATACCTAGTCTCATAGTCCACCAAAGTATGACTTATATAATAAACGGCTTGTTCTCGATTCTCAGAGTCATGATGTGCAAGCATGGCCCCTACAACGTGGTCGGTGGCGGAAAGATAAAGGTAGAAAGGGCGGTCATCCTGGGGTGGGATAAGCACGGGTGGTCAGTAAGAGATAAGCTTTGAGAGCCTCAAAGGCTTGGTGACACTCTTCACTCCATTGAAGTCAATGTCTTTTTAAGGAGTTGATGGAAAGGTTGACATCGATCCGAGAGTTGGGAGATGAAACGTCGGATAGATTGAGCTTACCTTGTAAACTACGCAATTGTTTAAGATTGGTAGGTGGGGCAATTTCTAGAATAGCTTTGACTTTAGATGGGTCGACCTCAATGCCACGCAGAGAGACAATAAAGCTGAGAATTTTTCCCAAAATGACACCAAAGACACATTTCTTTGGTTGAAGACAGATAGAATATTGTAACAGGTGATCAAAAATAATGGTTAAAACATCGAGATGTTCACTGCGATGTTTAGATTTGCCAAGAAGATCATCGACATAATATTCAAGGATAGTGTGCATAATATCATGAAAATGTAGGTCATAGCCCACTAATAGGTCAGCACCAAAGATTCTTAAGGCCAAATGGCATTACACGGTAACAGAAGGTTCCCCAAGGAGTTATGAAGGTAGTTTTATGTTGATCGGCGGGTGCAACCAAAATTTGGTTGTATCCTGAAAAGCCATCCATGAGAGAGAGCATCTCATGGCCTGCAGTGAGATCAACAAGTTGGTCAATACTAGGTAGGGGGAAGTCATCCTTAGGGCAAGCGAGGTTGAGATCCCGAAATCCATGCATATCCGAAGTCCCCCCGTCGCTTTAGTGACAGGTACGATGTTAGAAATCCATTGAGGATAGTCAATAGGTAATGAAGGAAACAGAAAGAAGTCATTGAAGCTCCTCTTTGACCAAGAGGGCAATGCGTGGATGCATTTTTCTCAATTTCTGTTTAATTGGCTTGGAATCGGGTTTCAGAGTAATGTTATGGATGGAAATGTCAGGATCAATTCCTGGCATGTCAACAGAGGACCAAGCCGAAAGCTTGTCATGAGTTGCGAAAGCACGACTTGTTCTGATACGTTAAGGGATTGTCCGATCTTCACAATGTGAGGATCCTCCTTCGTGTGGATGTTGATTTCAATAGTAGATTGCTCAAAGATGGTTTGAGTTTCGATGGTAAGGCGCGTTGAATATAAGAGTCATCCGCGCCAAGATAAGTGAGGATGGAGTCATCATCCCGCATTCAACAACGTTAATCAAGGTGAGTCCTCTTCAATCATGTCCGGATACGTAAGGGGATAAAGGGTGTCCTCATTATCTCGTTGATAAGTGAGAGGACCTAGGAAGATAGCATTTATGAAAAAAAAAAGTTAGGAGGGATAGATTCAGGATCTATTGACTTTGTGAGTGACAAAGGAAAAATGGGTGATGATGGTTCGGTAGGGGTGACGTCGTTGTCTTCTAGAAGACAACTGACATGAGGTTCCTTCGGTGTAAGTGTTCCTAGAAATCCGAGACCACTACGATCATTGTGCTTGCGTGTAGTTACGGGATGATTGTATGTCGGCCTTGTTCATAAAGACCAAAACCAAAGCCTTTCCAAGCACAGCGAGTCAAGAAGGTGAGGGCGAAACGACGATTTGTCAGGTATTGAAAATCGGATTGGAAAGGAACCACACCAAGAGGGGGCTCAGGGGCAACGGAAGATGCGTCGACACCCCCATATGTTAGGTTAGTGCGGCAGTGAGGTGGTCCGTAGGGGATTACTTCCCCCACACGACGGTCATAGGTAGGATGTGCATGTACCTGTCCATACTCCTGTGGGGTATGGAAAGAACTAACGTTATATAGGCGATACTCCCCCAGCGTAAGGCATTGAAAAACATCTACTAAGGGGTCTCATGGTTGGGATATTAGCAGCAGGAAGGGAAGTGGTTTTGCGGCAAAGGGTTTCATTTGAAGGTGTAGGTGTGGTTGAGGTGGATGGTTGAGGCACATTTGAAGAGGATGGTTGGGTTGAATGAATGGGTGTCTTGATTGGTAGAAGCACATCATTAGGGCGGTATAACATATTGCAGGTTTTAAAGGGGGAGGATCAGCTTTTACGGTGTAGGACTTCCCCTCGTATTCAAATTTTATGCATCTATGTAAGGTTGAGGGAACGCATCCCATATCCCGGATCTAAGGGAGACCTAGTAATATATTGTATTGGAACTCTCCCTCAAGGACATAGAAGAGTTCGGGTAAAGTACGTGGTCCTACACGAATGTTAAGGATCACGGTGCCTAAGGTAGAGGTAATAACATCATTGAATGACCGCAACATGATGGGATTGGCACACATGTAGCTAGAAGGGATATTCATTTGTTGGAAGGCTTTTGAAGAGATGATGTTTAGGCTAGTGCCCCCGTCAATCATAACACGACGTACCCAAATGTCCCGGACGTAAGCTGAGATGAAAAGAGCAGGGTCAGGATCTTCTGTACCAAAGTCAACAATTTCGTCTTCGGAGAAACTGACTGCAGCAGCTTGTTGTACAGAGACAGAAGAAGTTGGGGCAGTGGATTGTTTGGTGAGAGAAGCAACGTGATTGGGTGTAAGAATGGAGGTAACAGGCAGGGTTTCATTAGGTAAGACCTCGATCCCTTGAAGAATTTCAACGAGAGCTTGTCGATGAGATTCAGAAGTCTGAATTAGATCATAAAGTGTCATTTTTACGGGTGATTGGTGAAGCTGTTTGATCATGGCTCGATGGGCAACTCCATTAGAGATGGGGTAAGCGGGTCCATGAACAACCACTTTGGGTGGTGGTGCGATCGGGATGGTGGAAGGAGAAAGAGAGGACGCAGGTGTGCTTTCTTTTGCTTTCTCGTTGTTTTTGTGCTCGAGTAGCAACACTAATCATATTAATCTCGTAGACCTGAGATGAGGAAGATGGTTGGGATAAATCATGGTCTTCAAGAGGTCTGGTTGTAATAATGATAGATCTTGGTGAGGCGGACGGATGGTATATGAGAGGGAATTTAAGCTAAAGGTCTCTCCCTTGTAAGTTTTCTTTCTTAACCTTTCTATCCGAGAGAGGTGACTGACAAGGATGGTTTTTAAATCTTTGCATCCCTCCACATCATGTCCCGTGTGTGGTGATAAGTGCATATTTTAGACTCATCATAACCTATAGGTCGAGGTTTAGATGGGTCATAAGGTCTAAGTGGGGGTAGGGAAATGGTCGCATTCTCCACCAACATAGCAAGGATTTTGGCGTAAGATCCTTTGAGTGGGTCAAAATCGGAGGAGGATGAGGGCATTGGTTGTGCGGGTTTTGGTAATGTTTGGGCATGGTTGGTTCGTACGGGTGGTGGTTTAGCCAAGGGGTGTTGACACGTGGTTTTCACTAAACATGGTTTCTTTGGCGTAGGAGCTACATTCAGCTGGTTAGATGATGAGGCTACAGATGACGTGGTAGCGGGGAACAACCACGGAGAAAGGGGAGTGACAGAAAATAAATCCTTTGATGATGGAGTTTGTTTAGGGTTGATGGGTGGACAGGATACGTGGGGTGACAACGTTGATATATCCTTTGATCTCTGTATGGGTGTAGGAGGCGTAGGTCATTTTGAAGAAAATGCAGGAGGTATGATATATTGATGCAAGGTGGAGGGATGAGGTCCCAATATGGAAGGTAGGTGTGACGATGATGGTTTTGATTGTGATAGAGGCACGGATGGAGTTTGTCTCCTAAGTGGCGGGGCGGCTTTATTTTTGGATAAATCTAGTCACTTAGGCGGGTGTGTTAGGCTGGGTATTGGTGAGGTCCCAAGTGTAGGGGAAGATTTGGTTAGGTTAATAGAGGTGGATGAGATACTTGGTAGAGATTCGGGGGATGAAGATGAGGACATAGGCATTTTGAGTTTCTGTAAACACTTCGGGTATATGGTAGAGGTATCTGGATCGGTCATCTGCATTTGAGTAGAATAGGGGGTACTCAAACGTTCCCATAGGACTCGTCTATCTTCTGGAGAATAACAGTCTTCAGGCGTGAATTGTAAATTTTGTACGGAAGAAAGACAGGTTGTGATTCTAGTCCACTGTGGGTGTGATACAGGGGGTAGATGAGGCACTGTATCAATAGATGTTAAGAGGTCGACTGGTCGTTGAAAAGATTTAGGCGATGAAGAACTAATAGGCAGGAGGGCATGTTTGAGAGGGTCTGTTATGGTTAAAGAATTTGGTGATGTCGGTGCAAGATATTTCTCGTCTAAGGATGATAAAAGGAGTGGCGAGCCTTCCTCTTGTGCAGCAAGAGCGGTAGGAGGAGACGTTTGGGAAATAGATAAGTTAGATAACATCCGTTTGCATAGTCTTGTAGGGATGTGGTTTAAGAAGACTCATCGATGCGAAGAAAATTCTCGGGGCTTAACTCCTTTATGGGTAAAGGAATGATTTTGCCTTGGTTTGATGGTGGTGAAGGAGGTTCGGCCCCTGCGTTAGTGAAGAGCCTTGATTCAAAATTTTCTCGATAGAGGCTTTTGGCTGGGAGTCGAAGACTGCATGGATCTCATGAACACTTTCCTCGCTAAGATATCCTGGTTTATGTTACTGTTAGAAGAGTGATTTGGGAATGGTTTGTTGAATATTTTCAGATTTCGGTTGGCAGGGGCATTAGGGTTATCGAGGGTTATATCACCTACGTCAACCATTTCCTGCACTATGTTTTTCAACATCTTGCAGTTTTCATGACTATGTCCTTTTACGCGGTGAAAGTTACAGAAGTCATTTTCTTTGTACCAGGAAGGTATAGCGCGGGTGGAATCAAACCCGAGTGGGGTTTAACAGGAGGCAAGGTGATAGCTCCGGCTTTGAGCAATTTTTCCAAGATGACACCATAATTTTCTCCCAAGGGAGTGTAATTGATGGGCTCGGCTTTGTACTTATAGGTGGTTTTTGGTGGGGTATTAGACGGTGTTTGAGATTTGACCATCACCGCGTGGACAACTCCTTTTTATTTCGAAGAAGTGGATGTGTGAGGAGGGGTGGTGTTTGGCTTATTGGTAGAATCTGGAGTTCGAAATTGGGGTTTTTGTTACGCAACCACAATTTCTCTTCTTCTAAGGCTCGAATTTCTAATTTCGAGCCATGGTAAAGGCCTCATCAAATGTGCGGAAAGTTTCAATTTGAAGAGTAGGAGAAATATGCTTAGCACATGCCCGCGTAAAAAGTTTGATAAGTTCAGCCTGAGGCAAGGCATATGTAAGTTGGTTGATAAGGCCACGCCATCGTCCAACGAAATTTGTGATAGATTCATCTTCGAATTGTCGGATGGCATAAAGGTCGGTGATAGATACTTTCTTGGCAATGTTAATAGAGAAATGATCTAAGAAAGATTGGGCTAGTTGGTTAAAAGAGAAGATTGAGTCCTGGGTTAAAGCACTGTACCACTCCAAGGTAGGTCCTGATAAGGACATGGGAAAGGTGTGGAGTAACAAGGCATCATCATGAGCAATCAAATAACAAGCATGTCTAAATGATCACAAGTGTTGTTGAGGATCCTCTTTACTATTAAAACGAGTAAATTTCGGCAACTCCCATTGAGGAGGATATGAATGAAGGGGGATCAAGGGTGGATAGGCTCTCACAAACTTGCTCGTATGTCAAGGCGCCACGACTTCCCGAAATAGAAGCCTCCGCAGATTATACATTTTTTCCATGATTTGTTTAATTAAATCATGGTTGGATGAGATGAGGGTGCGGTTGTGGTAAACGGAGGCAAATTGGGCCAAGGGCCTCCGCTAGACAATGGTGGGGTTAAGTTTTGATAAGGTATGAAGGATGAATATGTTGAGGCGACCGAATAGGGATGTCCCATATAGGATGTTGAGGTCACCGGATACGTGTATGGGAATGAAAAGGTAGGCGGAGCTTGAGAAGGAAAGCTTGTGTCGATAGGTGGCAGAGAGCAAGTCATGAACGGCAAGCGGTCTGCAAGAGAGAGATGAGGTAGGGCGCAAGGTGGTAATGATATGTGGGGTCCAAGATTAACCAAAGGAAAGCTAATCTGTGTCGTATGAACCTCTGAAGCCATCGGATTGGGAGATGGGGCTAAAGATGCGGGAAGCAAGGCGGTGTCATCAAGCGGAGTGGGAGCTAAATGAGCAGCTATACTAATAGGCATACCAACAAGGAGCTGACCATCGGGCGTACGGTCAGGGGCATGAGACAAATAGTATTGTACAGCACTAGGATTAGCATCTAGAAACTTGGCAAAGTCCTTATCTCCCATAGGAATTTTAGGAACCTCGCTGGTATCCGTAGGATTCCCCACAGAATGTGAAGGGGGTGATTCAGGAAAAGAAACAAAGCAAGCATGTGAAACCATGGCGGCGGCTTGCTTTTGAGTGATAACAACCATGGACAGGAGTTCATAGTAGGGTTTCAATCTGTCAGGAATAGAAACAAACTCAGACTGGTAAAATTGGTAGGTTGTTGGTTTGTCAGGAACTGAAAAGACAGTAACCGATATCGGTCTGATAACCGATGTCGGTTATACTATAGCCGATGTCGGTCACTGTAACCGATGTCGTGTAATAAGACTAGTATAAGAAAATATAAGAAGTGCTGATTTTCTCAAGATATTTATCAAATTGTTCTAAGGTAATCACAAGAAGACAAAGTATAACGAGAAAACAGAATCAAAAACAAACAAGATGCACACGCAAATCCAGAGACTAACCCTAGGGTCAATTTTAATTATTGTGGGATTATGCCTTTAGACGCTGAATGATGTCAATCCTAAATAAAAGACTTAGGGGAAATGTCAAGTTGTTTTGGCTTATAAGGTTACCTCAATCGGGTGGAGGAATACCATGAAAAGGAGGGATGTTTGAGCTGTTGAGTTAATTGTGAAGTGATTCGGTATGTGTTGTGTAGTGAAAGTAAGATTAATTTCTTGTCAATATTGTGGATATCACCCCCACGTGTACGACCTGTTACTTAATCTACGTTCACTAGAATTGAAAACAGCAAGCAGGAATGCAATGCACGTGTTTTAAACCCAAATCAAAAATGATGTTCGATGAAGCAAAAGAGATGACTTTCACTAATGCAAGATGTAAAAGCAAAGCAAGTTCTTTTACCGAAATTATACAAAGCCTTGTGAATATCTTTAGAAGAATAAAACAACAAGTATGCTCCCTATATGAAAGCAAGCAAGAAATAAAGAAACCCAAAATGGTCCCACCGGGCGTGCCAAAATGTTTCGCTCGGAATGTTTCGGCTTCTGGGAATAGAGTTGCTTCTATCCTTTCATTCCTTTTAGAAATAGATAAGGGTTAGGGCTAGGAGGAATACCTGTTGAATGTCGAGATGGTGTGCGCGTACCGTAGAGAAAGATCAGGCTGACTGCGAAGAACTCCTTTTTGTCTTGGAAGGACTACCTGCAAATAAGAACACAAGACCACAAGATTTTGATTAGACAATAAATGAGGAAACTGCCTTAGGCCTAGGAAATATAAAAATTCCTTTCAAGGTGATCGCTTCCTGCTAATATGAATTAACACCAAAGACTGTAAAATATCAATTAAGTTGCTTTGTTGAAACAGGTAGGGGAAAGGCTGATTTCTGGTTTTGAACCACAATAACCGATGCCGGTTACTGATAACCGATATCGGTAGGGTCTAGGATCTGTGGGTTAGTTGTGTTGTGGGGTGGTTGTTGTTGTAGGGTAGCTGTGTTGTTTGTAAGGCTAGTATATGGGTGATATTAGGTAATGAGGTGATGAGAAGTAAATGAAGGATAGTTAGATGCAATATGTTGCCGGGTAGTGGATCTAGGAATGGATTTGTGAGGACTGTGATTCAAAATTCTAAGAAATATTATTAAAAGGACATGCAAGATGTAACTTACTGGTTATTGACAAAGATGCAGGTCCAAGAACTCTGATGACAAAGGTAGAACTGAGGTAGGATGGCCTGACACACAGAAGATGAGATATCTCCCTCCCGATGATCAGCTGAGTATCACAGGGCTTTGGTATCCAGTTGCAGTCTTGGGCTTGATCTCCTTTGCTGCAAACTCTTCTTGTCTCTTCACTTGTCTCTGCTCAGCCAAGTAAAGATCCGGATTCTCTTGATTGCTCCTGATGCTCTCTATCGATCCAAAAATCCTTTTTTTTTTGTTTCTGGTTAAGGGAGCCCATTTACAGGGAACCGATGGCGGTTTCGTAACCGACGGCGGTCGAGTAGGAACCGGTATCGGTAAGGAAAAAGTAGGCTATTTTTAGTAAAATAGCCCACTTTCCCTACTTTTCTCACGAGAGATTAGTTGCGGGCTTGGTCAAGTGACTAGAAGGTCGGTTTTGGGTGCGAGAAAGGGTTCATTAGTCATGGGTGTAGGTGTGGACCAAGTTATAGGTCTTAATTAGGTTAGTTTAGGGTTAGGACTAGGTCATGATGAGGTGGCAAAATTAGGTGGCAGGTAAGGTGATGTGGATTTATCAATTACAAGGTAATTAATAATTGTGTAAGGTTTAGGTGATGAGGTTAGGTTGCGAAATGAGATGCGGGTCACAAGGGGTCGTAAGACACAAATTTGGTGTCTACACTTCTCTCTAAATCTGATATGCCTTTGGTGGGATGCTCCTCTTTCTTCATCCAACTCAACAATCTGATTAATCCTTGCTTCATATAGACTGACCTCTTGATCTTCAAGTTGTTGAAAAACTAAAATTAAGATAATTGCAGATGTAATGGTAGCGAGCTTGAGTTCCATAAATCAACTCAAATGGGATTTTACCAATATCTCTTTTGGCAGTGATTCTATTAGTCCAAACTACAAATTTCAGTTGTTCACCCCATTTTCTCTTGTTCAACTCCAAGGTTATCCTAATTATCTTCAACAAGTTCTTATTGTTGGACTCAACTTGTCCATTTCCTTGAGGGTTATACTTTGAAGAATAAGTTAGATTGATTCCATACTCCTTACACATTGCCATTAAGGATTTATCTCTGAAATACATGGCATTATCAGCTACAATATTCACTATCATGCTAAATCTACATACATATGATGTGACTCAACAAGAAGTCCATAACAACTTGGTGTGTTACTTTTTTAGTGGGGATTGCTTCCACCCACTTAGTGAAGTAATCTGTGGCTACAAGAATCCACTTATGTCCAACACTAGAAGGGTCTAAAATCTCACCAATGAAGTCCATTCCCCATTTTTTGAAAGAAACTTAAATTGATATAGGATGCAAAGGAAGGGAGCCCGAAACTTTCATTCTTCTAGAGAAATGTTGGTAGCTTTCACATTTTCTAACGAGCAAGTGTTGCATATTTAAAAAGATTTTACCACCAATAAATAGCTCTCAATATTTTATGTGTTGTAACCCTTCCAGCAAAGTTTCCTCCAAAAACTCCCCATGGAAATCAGCAATTACTTTGGGAGCTTCATCTTTAGTTAAACATTTCAAGAGGACACATTCAGTGTTTATCCAAGCCAACCCAAAGTCGAATAATGATGTACTTTTGAGAAGCCACTTGAGGGCTCTTTTCTTTTTTATTTAAATGGTCAGGGTAGCATAGGTGTTTGAGGTAAAATATTACATCCTTGTACCACTCAAAACTTACCAATTTCTCAAGAACATCTACCCTTTCTTCCTCTACTTCATTCACTTCAATTGTCTGCAAGTTGCTCTCATCCATAAGCTTAGCCAAGCCCAAACCTCTTACCAACTTTGTGGTTTGGATGTCCATGTCATACTCCTATATTTTGTTCACCCATCTACATATTTTTCTTGAGATCTCCATCTCTGATAAGATGTATTTTACCATGGTGTGGGGAACATAAGCAAAAACTTTTGAACTTAAGATATAAGGCCTGAAAACCTTTGTTGCTTTCACCAAGGAAAATGCTTGTTTTTCCATGATTGTGTACTTTAAATCAGCAGCTTGTAAAGCCTTGCTAAAGAAGGAAATAGGCCTCTCAACCCCATCTTCATCCTTTTGCAACAAAACAGATGCAATAGTATTTTCGAAGCAAAAGAGAAGATTTGGAAAGGCTTCTTGTAATTTGGGGCTGCCAAAATAGGGGTGTGCTTCAATGCTTCTTTGATTCCTTCAAAATCCTGAATAGCAACCTCCTTCCATTTGATAACCTGGTCTTTCTTTAACATGCACGTAATGGGAGAGTCAATTCATAAAAATTAGACACAAACCTTATAATGAAGTTTATTTTCCCAAAGGAATATTGTATGCCCTTCTTTGTTCTTGGAATTGGAACTCGCTGATTGCTTCTACCCTCTCGGGTCAATCATGATATAGACCTTTAATAAAATATGACCAAACAACTTGGCCTTTTGCACCCAAAAATTACACTTCTTTGGATTGAGAGAAATGTCATATTCTCTACATCTGATCAACATTTTTTCCAAGTGCTACAAGTGATCCTTTCGCTCATTGAAAACACAGTCACATCATCTTGATAAACTACAATGAAGTCATTTATGTAACTAGTAAAAGTAACATCCATTGCTCTTTGGAAAGTAGCTCCAACATTCATAAGACCAAAAGACATCCTTACATAAACATATGTTCCCCAAGGAGTGTTAAAGGCGCTTTAAATATTTCGACTCCTTGACAACAACCCGATTGTAGCTAGAGAAACCATCCAAGGTGGACAACAATTCAGATCCATTCACTAAATATAGCATGTTTTCCATGTTTGGTAAAGGATAATTTTCCTTCAATGAAGCTCTATTCAGATTTATGAAGTCTACACAAATTCTGATATCTCCATTTTTCTTTCTGACTGGCACAAGGTTTGCAACCCAAGATGAATACCTTATGGGCTAAATGAACCCTCCCTCCTTCAATTTATTCAATTCATCTTGCATCTTCATGGAGAGGAGTGTATTAATTTTTCTCTTCTTTTGTCTCAATGGTTTAGTCTTAGGCTCAAGAAGGATCTCATGCTGAAACAAGTCTTCTATGTATGCTTTCACCTCTCCGAATAAGGCCAAGCAAGACAATCATGATATTTCTTCAATAGTTGGACATAGGAATTTTTTTCTTATTTGTTTAGATTTCTGCCCGATAAAAAATTTCTTGGTTTATCATTAGTGACCAAGTTATTCTCTTCCACATCCCTTGAGGCAAACATGTTTCTATTGATGATGCAATCAACATTGTCAAAATTTGACTCAAGTGCAACAAGACCTCGAGGAATGGTGTTAGTTTTCAATTGGATGATATCCTTTCCAAAAAAGTCTCTCTTCCTTCAATCACACATACCATTGGTTCCCAATCAATATTTTGATCTGCAAACTCATCTTGATTTCGTAAGAACCTTTGTACTTAAGCATCATCATTAAACACTTGCCAATGCTTGATGTTGTCAGGAACAACTAGCCTAGTTAACACTTTAAAATTGTACTCACAATAAGGTGAAATGATGCAATTTCCAAATATTTACCCCAACACTTGCTTTCTTGACAATAGCAACATTGAAACTTCTTTCATGATGCACAATGTTGAATGAATCAAACATCTCAATTAGATCCCAAACTACATGTTTGTATTATTTCATCCACTGATTTTTTGTAGCATATAATTTTCTTATTTGTTTGACAAATAGATTTGAATCTCCTTTTGCAATGATGTCCTTGAAACCATACTTCCATGCAACTCTCAAACCCAACAACAAGGCTTCATACTAAGCAATGTTTTTAGTACTTTCAAAATTAAGCTTGAAGGAAAAAACAAACTCTTCCAAGCTAGGAGAAATCAAAATTTTATTAGCACCATTTCCAAATTTGGAACAAGCTCCATCAAATAACAAGTTCAAAGGAGAACCTACCTATTTAAGGTGCTTTGAATAATCCATCTTGTGTTCTTTTCCATCAGCAAACCCAACAAAGTTATCAACATCCACATCAGCAAACAACACTTCATAGGAAGCATTGTTGGGATATTCAATAATGTGTAACATCTTCTCTTCTCCATAGAGCTTGACAAGGTTGCCTACAATGGGAATAGTGGAAAAAAACATGTCCATTTGAACAGTCCCACCAACACTTGTAGCCCACTTTCTTGACAAAAGCATGCCCCATTTGGTAGGGAAATCAACAATTACAACATCAAGTTTCAAATTATTACCCGGATAGGCTGCAAGTTGTACCACCAAACCCTTCACACAACCAAATACTGGAACTACTCTTGATTCCATGATAGTACATTTTCTATAGGTAGTTGTCACTTTGATATCTAACTCATTCATGACTTCTAGAGGCATGACATTGCATGAGGCATCAAAATCAAAAATATAATTGTGAAGTAGTCTATCCTTTATGATCAAAGTTGTAAAGAATGGATCAACATTCAATTGGGAATCAACCAAGGATGTCCCTAAGTATACCTCAGGTGTTTCTCCAAGATCCTCTAATGCTGGTGGTGTTTCAAGGTCTGTAACAATTTGAGGAGGAGTTTCAACAATGTTTACATTTATGCTTGGAGTAATTTTTTCTTCTTTCAAACCTAGGTACTCAAATGTTCTCTTCTTGTGCTCAGGAATCCTAAGAAACTCAATGATTAGAACACTCACTTTGATTTGTCTCAATACTTGGTCTATGTCATAGGGAACATTCTTTGACAAGGAAGCATTGGAAGGGAGACAAGAAGATTCATTAGATGGCATGGGATTCTTGGCATCTTGGGCATGAGGAGGACTGTAATTTTTACATGGGATAGCAAAGTGTTTGGCAGTGTTTCAATTCTAGGAGCTTCTTTGGGGATAATTGTAGGCAAGGGTGTTTTAGATTTGGTTTGAGGCCCAAATACCTTAACAACCTTGCTCCTAGTGTTATACTCTTTCTCTTGAGCTAAAACAACATTCATTAACAATTGTCTATCTTCCTCCAAAGGGATACCACCATCATACTTCTTAATCATCAAAGCTCTTAAGTATTCAAATTCATTGTTAGGAATTTCAAAATCTTGCACTACATCAACTTCAAAAGTATGAGAGGAAGAAGGACTTGTACCCATTTGAGGCAATCCCAAAAATTTGTAGTTGTTCTTACACTTATTACCTCAATCGATGTTACTCCTTCTTGTGAGCTTAAAGAATAGCTCACCATGTAGATATCATCATCAGTTCCATCTTCATTATTGGCTTCATCAACCTTCTGGTCCACTTCACATGGAGGATGGGGTAGAAAAAACCTATCGCACTAATCAATATCAGTAACCTCCTCAACAACATCAACCCTAGTAGTTAGAGGATCGGGTAACACTATACCCTCACGTGCTTTAGGATGTCTATTTATAGACCCCATGGGTCCCTTCCATCTATCATCTGTCCTTTGATCACCTCTAGGATGATTGAAAAATATATCATGATTTTGTGCTTTTTGTTGACCTTGTGAACTCTACCCAATTCCCTTCTCTTCCTGGGCTAGCTTATATGAGATTTTTTTGACAGCCCCTACCAAAGTTTTCAAAACCTCCTCCAAATCAGCACCCTTACTAGCTTGAGGTTTTTCAGGGTTTATCAACTTTACACCATCTCTCTTGAGAGGTTTCCTAATGGCCTTAATGTTATTTTCAATCTTCAGTTCCATGGTAAAAGCTTGCCTTAAATTGGTAGGGTTTTTGTCTCTTAGGTAATATGTTGCTTTCTTATCAAATGCATCTACATATTTGATTAAACAAGATTCATCAAAAGGCCTCAGATTAATAGGTAGTCTTCTCAATGTTTTGTTAAATCTTGTGTTAAATTCATGCACTAATTCATTGGGGTTCTTCTTGATATTTTCAAATTTAGACAATAGAAACCTAGGATCAGTTTTGTCACCATATTACAACCTAAATGCATTGTTCATCTTAGTCCAAGAATTAATATAATTATCAGAAGATCCTTGTACTAATCCTTGCATCCTCTTATAGTGTATGAATGACCAATTTGACATACACATCTTCAAACTCTATTTCAAAATCCTCCATCATGTTAACAAGAAGTTTGAGATGTTTATCACTAGGTATAGCATTGTTACCTTGGAACTTTGATAACCTATTCCTTACATCTTGTGGGAAAACATTTACGTAGCCATCCATTCCTCTAAAGTTTATACGACCAAAGGTATTAACAACAAATGGAGGTCTAAGATGAGCCATACTATTTTGAGGTGGTGATAATGAAGGAGAAACAAAATGATGAGGACCGAGAGGTCTTTGGGGAATAGAAATGTAATCTCCAAAATGGATATCCCCTATAGATCAACTTCTTGATAAACTCTAGCAGATTTGGAAAAAAGCAAGGGCGAGAATGAGGAGAAATATTCTCAAAGAAAATGAAGGTCACTCTATAGATGGAGAATGCAAATTTTCAAGAGGACTATCTGATTCAGATTTACTCAAGAAGAACTACAGTCCTCAATAACAGATGATTAATCTCAAATTCAACAAAGGGAACCTCCTTCCTTGAGCACTACTCTCCAACCACCTTCCAAACTCTCCTCCCTTCTAACTCTAAGTTCCTTTAATCTAAACACTTCTTCTTAGCTGAGCCATACTATTTTTGAGGTGGTGATATTGGAGGAGAAACAAATGATGAGGAGTGAGAGGTCTTTGGGGAATAGAAATGTAATCTCCAAAATGGATATCCCCTATAGGATCAGCTTCTTGATAAACTCTAATAGATTTGGAAAACACAGGGGTAGAATGAGGAGAAATATTTTCAAATACAAATGAAGGTCCCTCTCTAGATGGAGAATGTAAATTTCAAGAGGACTATTTGATTTAGATTTACTC
Organism: Taxus wallichiana var. yunnanensis; assembly: GCA_018340775.1. Lineage (NCBI taxonomy): Eukaryota > Viridiplantae > Streptophyta > Pinopsida > Cupressales > Taxaceae > Taxus > Taxus wallichiana. The sequence continues at coordinate 568,324,932 of CM031240.1, forward strand.
GAAGAAGAATTGTAGTCCTCAATGACAAAGTTGTTTAATCTCAAATTCAACAAAGGGAACCTCCTTCCTTGAGCTCTTCTCTCCAACCACCTTCCAAACTCTCCTCCATTCTAACTCTAAGTTTCTTGAATCTAAAAAAACTTCTTATCAGAGTATCTAATGAAGAGAGATCTTCTTCCTTCCAGTTTTGTAGAGATTAGCAACACAAAAATAACTCGACGTAAAGCTAAGACACTAGTACTTATCAAGATCAAATCAGTATGGAGTTGCCATTAAGGATTATCACCCTAGTTGTGAAAATGCACTAAAATACTTTGTAAAATTCCTATCATCACTGAAAATCTTACAAAATTATATAGATCAGGCCTTCCTTTTTCTTGAATTTATTAATCACAAATGCAAATAAAGTGCAACAACTACTGAAACCCGATAAAATTGCAGACAAAACTTGAAACCTTTGCATACACCTTGAAAATCTTAGTATAGAATGATTCTTTAACAATATATTTGTAGACAAAACTTGCAAGAGACATTACCATGATTTGGTATGTATTCAAATATCTCAAACATGTATGCACATGGATCGATTGAATTAAAAATGTCCTCAGAATTAGCGGTGCCACCGGTGTTGGTACCAAGTTTGTTCTCCTTTTCAGTCTTATAAGCATCAAATATATGACATGAAGCTTGAATACAAATAGATCATGGTGTTTTTCATTTTGGAGCTGGGGATATGATCTAACTAACACTCAGATTTTTGGAGAGATGGATAGCACTCAAATAGGACTTGATCTTGTCCTAACTATTTTAGGTTGTGCCTTTCAACCAAGGTAAGATGACCTATTTTGTAACCCTCAAATGGTGAAGGAGATGAAGATATCCCTCAATTTGTGCAAATAGTATGAAAGGGCCTTGTGAAAATATGATCAACACTCCAAATCTAACTTTCACAAGCTGTCACTTCAAGATTATGGAGATACTTTCAATACAAGGCAAGGGTTACTAAAGACATTTGAAATCCTGATCTAATCTACATACTTTAGCAAATGGATTTTGATCTTCTGTGGGTATACAGGGAAAAATAGGGGTAAAAAGGGTAGGATTAGTTATTTTGAATGATTTTTGGGTGGGAGTTTAGACAAGACAAACCAAGATCCGCTAGACTCTATGAGGATTTTAGAAAAATATGGAGAAACTTAACAACGAAAAATATCAAAATGGTTAATCATTCCTTAAACTAGGATATGTGCATCAAATAGAGGCCTAGATATACACTTTTCCACACAATATTTGATCATCTATCACAAAATATTGAGTTATAATGAACCAATGAAGCATTTATCAATCACTATTTAATCATGACCTAAGGTGCACCCGAAGGTTTACAAACAATCTCTAAAATCAAGGAAGGTAAAGTGATTTTAAATTTGTTTATCTCTTTATCAAACGAAAGCTCTTTTGAATGTGATATTGAAAATGCCACTAAACCATCACAAGAGTGAGATCATGTATGATCAAGAGAGACCTTAAACACAATATTGAAACAGACACAAGAAACATAAATTTGAAAGGCATTATGAAATGTAAGCATTTACAGACTTTTTCCAAAGACAACACGAATAACTCAAAGTTGATCATATTTATCAATGGGGCAATGTTTTGAAAACAATATCATAGATTTTTAATGGCTATACATATACAACCAACTTAACATGATTTGAAATCTGATACAGAGAGAGTTATATGAGTTCCTCAAGTGGTCACTCAAGAAATGGGCTTCTTCTCGCATTTTCTTGTGAAATTTTTAGTTTTCTAGGATTTTTAAACTCTTCCAACCCTTTGCATGAAAAATTCATGAAATATATACCATTCAATATCATTCAAGCCTTCTTTCCCAAGTAAAGAATATTACAAAGGATCAAATTTGTTATAAAAATTCCTCATGATTCGCAGAAAGGAACATTTAACAAAACACGTCCAAAAAGTTACCAATTGTCTCAAAAAGAGGTGAATCATTGCAAAATTCACATTATTATCCATTGTGAAGGCATATTTTTCATCTTCAAAGCATGCAAACCCCCTTCCTTTCATTATTTCATCCTTTTCCCTCCAAAATTTGACTTTATAACTTCTGGATTTGATATTTTACGTTTTTGGACGGGCTAGGGTAAAATTTCACTTCAAAAACATTCTTGATCTTCAAATTGATCCTCAAAACCGATTGCATTGGTCCTTGTAGGCACAAACGACACGAATTTGTCAAAAATTTGATGAAAATTGATGCAAAAACTACATCTCCAAACTTCCTGGAGCATTCTAGTGTAAAAATGGTGGTAGAGCAAAAACGACGTACGCTTTCTTTTGTTAATTCAACTTTCAACTTTTAATCTGAGCCCTCCACGTGGAGAAAAACCATTGGAGATGGGATTTGGAGGTACCTTTTTCCACTTTGCATTTTAAAAAGAAATGGCCACGTGGTGAGATTTGATTTGGCACGGGCACGAGTTTCACATTTTTAACTTTTTGACCCTTTTATTCTAAGCGGCCACGTGGCACCATTCCATTGGATGCAGACCTAGGAGCTTCATTTTACCTTTTAAAATTTTCAAAAAAATTGGAAAATTTTGATATTTTTCCCCACACCTCGCCTCATGAAAATGGGCCTGACACGTGTCCCAAAGTGGGCCCCATTGGAATCACAGACCGATTCTACACATTTCCACCTTTTTTGGAAAAAAGGAAAATTTTCCAACTTATCTCCGCGGGCCCACACCTATGATTCGCTCCCAAACACATGTCATTCATTGATTGGGTCGTGGGATTTTGTTCTTCCTTTTGATTTCTTACCATTATAGGATAAAATCTAAATTTCCCATAAAGACCCGACACTCCAGAATCCATTCTTTTGATCTAAGCCATACACGTGGCTCAATCGTGACCATTGATGGAGCTACAACCTCATTTTGTAATTTTAACCCTTTATGCCAAAATGGGAAAAATCTCAATTTTCCCCTAAGGCCCAAAGTTCCACCTCTAACCCTTCCACATTTCTCTCTCGTGATTCTTTTCATGGGGCCATAACTTTCTTTTAAACTTTACCTAACTCCTTAAAAAGTTTCAAAACTCACCGATGTTAAATTTCACACTTCCTTTTTCATTGCTTTTGACATGTGTCTCCTCTCGATTTGTTGCAGATCCATTCTTCAAATTATCACTTTAACTAATTTTTCCAAAAAGGTAGCTTTTCCTTTTTCCTCCGATGGCCCGCCAACCCATGCAAGCCTTTAATTTTCCTCTTTGGTCGCGCTTACTTTTAAGATTTTAATTTTTAGGAAAAAATGTTTAAAATATCAAACTCTCCCGTATATCTACCACTTTGCCTTGCCTTTCAAAACAAAAATACCAAGGCATTAATTTACTCTAGTGGGCTCACGGCCTTTTCTCGCATTTTAGTACTTTTTGCCCAAAAAGGCAAAAATTCTCTAATTCCACCACCAATCTGCATCCCTTGTGCGCTTGATCATGCCACATGTCCTCTCCTAATTGGCTCAGAGAGACCCATGGCCTTTTTACAGCTTTTTCTCCCTTTTTCCAAAAGGCAAAAATTTCTAAGTCTTCCACTAGCCTTCATTTTTGCCTTTGATGTGAACGTGACATGTGTCCAGTGCCTTAGGAATTTTCTTTGCACTTTAACTCTTTTTCCAAAATTCCTTAAGGCACAAAAAGACCCACTACTTCCCATCCAATAAAAAGAGGACACATCATCACTTTCGGGAAAAATTTAGAAATTTTCTCCACCGCTTGAATTCAGGTAGATTAGCACTTGGCGGGGCCATGGGGCAATTTGAAACTTTTAGCCAAAGTAGATAAAAAAGAAAAAGTTCTCAAAACAACCCACTGCTCCTCCTTTAATCAAAATATGCCACATAAGAAACATTTGAACTAATCAAAGTAAAGTGGAGCCATGGGATCTGAATTTGCCCTTTTGCTAAAAAAGCAAAAAGTGATAAGTTAAAACAATTTTCCACCGTCCCTCAGCCAATTAGAACAAGCCACGTTGTTGATGAATGTTGAAGAAGAAATTGATGGGAAAATGATGCCCGTCTAACCATCAAAACACATAAAATGCCAGGGATGCCCTAGAATTCAATTTTTTTCTAAGGACGGAAAATTTCTCAAAATTGAACCAACTAAAACATGTTTTCAAAGCATTTTTTTATCATGGAATTGGATTTTCAAAGGCATACAAGTGTGAATCGATCAATTTTGAACTTCCATGATTGGGAAAAAATGAAAAATGACAGAGGCCCATGGATTTGGACAATTAGGGCACAATACGGGCCACACATGGAGATTTCATTCAAATTGGGACAAAACAACAAGTTTATGAGCATTTCAAGGCATTCAATCTAGAGGGAAAAGTTAGCATGCCACCAATTTAAGAGAAAAAACATTTGAGCATGCAAACCAAAATATAATTAGGGGAAAATGGTGCAAGCTCAAAAATGGCACCAACAAAGTGAAGAGTGCGGATACGCGCAAGAATGGACTTCACTGCTTTTTGAAAAATAGGTAGCTCAAGACTTTATATACTAGGGTGGAAGATCTTCCGTTATTTTGGCAAGCCATGGAAGAACATTGGATAGACCAAGTAGTGAGGAGGGAAATGTTAGCATATACCTTGCATGGGAAAGCAACATACTAGTGGGTGGTTCATAGAGATAATCTTATGGAGTGGAATGCAATCAGGATCGCTTTATCTACCTAGTTTTTTAGGGGTAATGCACCTACTCAAATCTACACTTATCATGGTAATCAACCTATTCAAAGACCACATCCAACAAAGGTGAGAAACTCTGGGTGAGGGATAAGAAGCATTACCACCTACACTCTGGGTGCATAAAGTATATTTGACTCTACAAGGATGTGCACGGACTTAGTATGTATATGCAAAGCTACATAGAGAAACTAGAAATTGGCAGGACTTGATTGCAGGAATGGTCCAGACTTTCGACTACTTTTCTTCGAAGCCTCTGATAGAGAAGGAATTAAAAAGGTTCAAGTGCTTAACTATGGAAGATATTACAAAAATGGAAGAGATCATTTAGGAATTATTTGGGGCGACAGAGTTAGGGGAACATTTTGAAGAAGAAGAAGAATTGGAATCTATACTACTTGAATGCACTTTCCTTGAGAAAGAAAAAGGAAAGATGATCTATGTAGTAGATGATGAGGAAGTTTAAAATCTAGATGTTGATCATTCATATGGATAGCATGAGGTCTTGGACAGTGTAGATAAGGATACACGCACATATCATGAACCAATAAAGATAAAGAAAGTGAATATAGGGTCAGAAGCTGAGCCTAAGGAGGCCATCATTACGGTATCATTGGTCGAATCAGAAGTAGCAAAGATTATTGAGTTACTACGGGATTATTAGGACTTATTCCCTTGGGGATATCATGAACTTAAAGGTGTGCATGAATCACTAGGGGAGATGAAGATAAATATTAAAAAGGTGTGTGCCCAGCTAGAAAGATACCTTATAGGATGAATCCCAATTTACATGGAAAGTTAAAAGAAGAGATCGATAAAATGTTGAAATCTATAATCATATGACCCCTGGATGATTTAGAATGGGTTAGTCCAATGGTGATCAATATCAAGAAGGATGGTCGATTTAAATCTATATAGATTACGGTGGAATTGAATGTTGTATGTGTGATGCACCCCTTCCCTACATCTTTTATTGAGGAAATACTCGGAAGGTGTGGTAGGGCATGAAATATATTAGTTTACTGATGGGTTTTTTTGGTATCATCGAGTTAGAATTACACCGTGATGCCCTTTGGATTGAAAAATGTTCCTTTTGTATTTTCACGAGATAGTTGTTAAGGAATTTAAATATTATATTCACAACTTCTTGTAGGTTTATCTAGATGATTGGACAATATATGAACTTATTAGGGATCACCGTGACAATATGCACTTAATGTTTGAATGATGGAGAAAGTTGAGTATCTCGTTGAACATCAAGAAGTGCATATTTGATATACCATTTGGGATATTGTTTGGGAACATAATATGTAAGGAAGGTTTACTAGTTGATCAAGATAAGGTTGCGCTTATTCTAGGCCTAGAAGCACCTACCAAATCAGAGTGAAGTGCGCATATTTTTGGGTCACACGGGATATTATAGAAACTTCATCAAGGGGTATTACAAATTTTTCGCACCCTTGGAGGAATTACTGAAAGGAAAAGGTACATTCTACTGGGGTGAACCACAGAAGCGCGTGTTTGAGACATTAAAAGATAAACTTACTACCATGCCTATTTTGCATTTTCCTTCATGGGACAAACCATTTCATGTACATGTGGATGCCTCTGCAGCAAGGCCATTTTCACGGTGTTGGCTCAACTCGGAGAGGGTATTTTAGATCATCCTATTTACTTTACTAGTAGAAAGATGTCTCCTATTGAATGAAATTATACAACTACAGAGTGTGAAGCTTTGTCAATGATCTATGCACTACACAAGTTTAGACAATATCTACTAGCTACACCATTTGTATTTTATACATATCACATGGCATTGAAGTATTTGGTAAAGAATCCCATCTTACAGGGGCCATATGTAGATGGATATTGCAGTAGCCACTATGCAGGTGATGCTACCGCATGCAAGATCCTACTTGCTAGATTATGGTGGGAGACCCTATATAAAAATTGTAAGGCATATTACAAGGCATGTGATCATTGTCAACGCTCAGGAAAACTAGGGTAGAGGGATGAGATGCCTTTATGACCTATTAATAGTGCATAACCATTTGAGAAATGGGATATCAACTTTGTAGGGCCTATTTCACCAACCTTGCGTGGGACTAGATCGTGCTATATCATAACTTACATAGATTATCTCATAAGGTGGGTAGAAGTAGCACTAATGAAGGACTATACAACAACTACATCAGCTAGGTTTCTATGGGAAAATATTCTTACAAGGTATGGATGTCCTCTGAGTTTAACAAGTGATAATGGTACACACTTTTTGAATGAGACAATCAAGATCCTATTAGATGAGTTCATGGTTGTGCACCATAAGACTATCGTTGATGTCGAATCCCAGCACCCCTGGGACTCTACAACTTGATGGGTTGAGACTCTCAGTGCGATTGCACAACATGGAGCTTTTCCCAAGTGTGGGACCTTGCGAAATCGGAAAATCTCTCTGGATGAAGGCTGGTTCCTATTCCTCTGTTCAGATGCACAAATAAAATGCAGAGGGTTTACTAAAACCTAATCTAACTTGCCAAGGAGACAGGGTAAGAAAATGCATAGAATAAAACCTAAACTACAAAGGTGATGCACCGAGGAATGTTAGACACTTGTTTTGCAAATTTAACACAGACCACATAGATGCAATACAAACACCATGCACAGGTAACCAAACTACAATAAGAGATCAAAATGACAGCAATGAATACATGAGAGGGTTGAGAATCAATCACAAACATATATATATTATTACTCAAGAGTTGATACAGTACATTGCAGTGGCCAAGAGGAAAAAGAACTGGCATTACAACCCGTATGGGAGGTTTGAAAGCTCCACAAATTCTCTTGCAAGCAAGGGAAGAAGGGAGGATGCAAAACAAAATTGTCCAACCCCTTTTAAAGAGCCTCTCCTTACCATTTATATGAGGAAAAAATGAGGGAGAAGAGAATGATTCGAATTCTGCCCCAACCACCTCCAAGACTGCACCTAACTCATCATATTATGGCAGTAGGTGAGAATCTCAACAACCCAACAATGGAGAAGTGTATTTTATATTTTTGAAGAACTTGTTCCCACCCAATTAAATATATACAGTCGTAGTTAGGTAGAGGATGCCGAGAGCTTTCTGAAAAGTCCAACCTTGTGTGAATCCGAGCTCCCTGTGAAAAGTTATGGCGATTTGAATATTTCCCGTGTCAGGGTCTTCTGCCTGTCGGGTTTGGGGTTCTCCTTTGCATTTGCATCAGGTTTGGAGGATGCCTCGACATGTGTTTGATGCTTGTGTTTTCCCGAAACCCACTTCCACTAGTATTTCCAAGATTTCCTTTGTTTCGGGGTGGAAAAGGACCTGCATGTGCATCGGGTTTGGAGGATGGCTCGACATGTTTCCGCCCCATGCTTCCCCGACTTGTTTTCCCGACTCCAAGACCTGATTTGCCTAGGAAGTGTTTCAGGTTTGTGGAACTCTCAAGCATCGGACATCCTTTGCGATTTGCATGCTTCATGTCTCATGTTTCCCGAAACCTGAAACCCGAATTTCTTTGTGTCGGGTTTTCCAACCCCTCCGACATGCTTTCCTTTGTGTATCTATATTTACCTGGGGGTAAATATATACAACAATTTGGCGACTCAACGGGATTACCTGCCTGCTAGGTAGAAGATCAGTGGCCTTTTAGTGATCCATTGGGCATGGAGTCATAAGCAAGCCCGAAGCCAACCTTATATCCGATCTCGAGCCCGATACTGCAACTCCTTCTCTCGAGAGCACGCTGAACCGTCGTAGGAAACCAACCCAGAGCAACAAAACCAATGCCAAAGCACTTATGGAAACTAAAACCTAACTACAACAAGACAATGTGCATACGCACTTAGAGGAATTGAAATCTAGGCTAATATTTACAAGGGTAAAACTTTTTCTTTTCAGTAGCAATGTTTAAGATAGATTCCGTTGACCGGAATCGGGAGTTCTTCTCCGTCCAATGTAGACAATTGGAAGGCATTGCTATTCTTACATTCCATGACCATGTAGGGGCCACTCCAAATGGCATCAAACTTGGAATGCCTTCCTGGTTTTGCCCAATCTGCATCCCATTTCAGAACTAGGTCCCCTTCCTGGAAGGTCCTTGCTCTTGCTTTCTTATCAAACCATCTTTTCACTAAGGCCTGATCTTTCTCAATTGTTTGAACTGCACGTTCTCTAATTTCTTCCAATTCCATCAACTCTACATACCTAGCCTCCATTGGTTCGAACTCAGCCAACTCCAACTGCTTCATGAACTCCAATGCAGGCAGTTCTAATGATATAGGCAATACTGCCTCTTTTCCATAGACCAACTTGTAAGGGGAATTACCTGTAGACCTCTTTGGTGTTATTCTGTTAGCCCATAATGCTGATTTTAGCTTGGTATGCCATGTTCTTTGATTTTCATCCAGAGTCCTCCTAATGATCTTTAGAAAATTTTTGTTCGTGGACTCTGCCTGTCCATTACCCTGTGGGTAATAATTGGAAGAGGTGCTCAAGTAGATTCCATTCTTGACAGCCCATTCTGTAATCTTGGAACCTATGAATGCCAATGCATTGTCTGATATGATAGTGGCTGGCACACCGAACCTGGTCACTATTCCTTCATAAAATTCTAGTATATTAGACTCATTTACCTCTTTGAGCACTACTGCTTCAGTCCACTTGGTGAAATAATCCGTTGCTGTGAGAATCCACTTGTGGCCTTGGCTCAAGTTTAGGTTGATGACCCCGATGAAGTCCAATCCCCATTGCAGAAATGGTTGGTCAACCAAAATTGGGTGTAATGGAAGCACTGCTAGTCTTTCTTTGCCTGTGAAGAGTGCACATTTCTTACACTTTCTTATCCATGTATAGCAGTCATTGAACACCGTGGGCCAATAATACCCTACCTTCATTATCTTGAGAGCTATTACTCATGGGGAAAAATGTCCTCCAGAATCTCCATCATGAAAATATCGTAACACCCTCTCAATTTGACCAGTCCCAATGCACCTCAATAGAACCCCATTGATGTCTTTCTTAAACAAAACACCATCAACAAGCACATATGGAATGGCTTGTAATCTGAAGTATCTCCTCTTTGCTTTGCTCATTTCTCGGAGGGCATAGTCCTATCTGTAGGAAGTTTATCATACTCTGAGTCCAACAAGGAGTAGGCACATCATCATTTTCCTATTCTTGACCATCCTGCAATACCAAGGTAGTCTCTTTTTCATCACCTGCTTCAACTTGTTGACTCAAGGCTAGCTGTTCACATAGTCCCTTTCCACGTACTAGTTTGGTGACCTTGATCTCGATGTCATATTCCATGACACGAGTTATCCACCCTGCATGCTTCTCATTCAGATCCTTGTTTAGAAGGAAGTCCTTGACTCTTGCATGAGAGACCAATAATTGGATCTTGTTGTTTGAGACTAGGTGCTTGAATTTCTTTAAACTCCTGATCACTGCAAGTACATGCTTTTCAATGAAAGAGTATCTAGTTTCGTATTCCTCCAAGCCTTGACTGAAGAAAGCAACTGGTTGTTCTAATCCTCCTTTGTTTTGTTGTACCAGGATTGCAGAAATTGTGTCTCCACCACCGAAGGCATATAGCACGAAGTCCTTAGAGAATTCTGGATTGACGAGAGTCGGGGCTTGAGATATAGCCTCTTTTATTGCCTCAAAACTTGCCTTGCCTTCAGATGTCCACTTAAATTCCATGCTCTTCTTTAACATCAGCGTTATTGGCTTTACAAGAGCTACAAAGTTTGGAACAAACCTGCGGACAAAATTGATCCTTCCCAAGAAGCTTTGAAGAGCCTTCTTGTGACTTAACAATGGCAATGCTTAAATTACTTCAACCCGTTCTGGTTCAATCGTCAACCCTTTCTGGTTCAATCGTTAACCCGTTCTGGTTCAATCGTCAACCCGCTTTCAATCCTTACGGTTCAATGCTTAAACAATATGGCCTAGAAGTTTTCCCTAGTGAGCCAAAAATATGCATTTTTTGGGATTCAAACATACCCTAAATCTTCTACACCTTTGAAATACCTGCCTTAGATGAAAGAGGTGATCCACCGCATTTTTGAGAATACAAAGATGTCATCAAGATTTATCGAACTATTTTATTGATCAACCCCTTAAATGCCATATCCATTGCCCTTTGGAAGGTGGCTCCAAAGATTTGATAGTCTAAATGGCATCTTCTTGTAGGCATAGGTCCCCCATTTGGTGGTGAAATCCGTCTTGAATTGGTCATCTTCTTTCACCATCACCTGATTATACCCTGAGTAGCCATCTAGGAGAGAGAATCTCTCTGAACCGGATACTACTTGCAATATTTGTTCCATTGAAGGAAGTGGGTAATGGTCTTTGAGAGATGCCCTATTGAGGTCCCGAAAATCTACACACAACCTGATTTCTCCACTCTTCTTCCTGATCGAACCAAGTTTGCAACCCAGCTTGAGTGCTTGATTGGGAATATAATGCTTGCCTCTATTAGCTTGTTAAGCTCTTTCTTCATTAGAGGCTCAATGTGAGGGTTGACAGGTCTCTGCTTCTGCCTGATGGGTTTAGCATCTGGATCCAATTCTATGGTATGTTGTGCCAACTTTGGATTGAATCCTCTCAAGTATTCATAGCTCCAAGAAAGACATCTGAAATTCTTGGCAAAGTCAGTGAAATCTGATTTCTCCGCGCTCAATGTCCACTTTACCAATTTGAAGTGTTTTGCCTTCCCCAACTAGGATTGGCTCTCGAATCTTCTCTCTTGATGTGTATATTAGCATTTTCCTTACGAAACTAATCGTTAGGGTTGAAGATAGACTCCAACGTTACTAAACCCTTGGGAAGCTTGTTTGTCCATAGCTACACTACTTGATCCCCATACTACCGCTTCTAGTCTGTCTCTCCGATTTCTAGCTGATAATTCAGCTTCTTCTTGTAAGAAATTAACGATCTGTTGATCGTTCTCAAACACCTGCCAGCTTGTGTTATTATCTGGAACTGCTGGCCTCACAATCACATGGATATGTGGCTATGTTTCTTCCCTTCTGATGTTTTCAACCACATCAAATGTTGCTCCAACTGCTGCGCGATCTATCTCGTAGATTCATTTTTCTTCCTGGGTATGGACACAATGTTGAAAGCTTCGAAATCCTAAATGAGGTCCCATACCCTATTCTTGTAGCTCTTTAGCAGGTCATTCTTTGTAGCATGTTGTCCCCTGACTTGGTTGACGATTAGCTCACTATCTCCAAACACCTGCAAGTTCTTTATTCCCTTTTTCCTGGCCCAATGAAGTCCATGAATCAAGGCCTCATATTTAGCTATGTTGTTTGAACAAGAAAACTAGAAACAAAAAGCTAAATAATATTTGATGTCTTGTGGTGAAATCAACACTGCACCACCTCCAGCACCTTGTCTGCTTCTCAAACCATCGAAGAATAATTACCAAAATTTTTTTCATCCTTTTGTTTAGGCTGAATGATGTCAGGAATGGGTGAATTTTCTTCGTGCACACAATACACACCCAATTCAGATTCTTCAATTTCCTTGTATGGGTCAAATTCATGACTTTTGCTTGCCCATTCATCCAAAGTTAAATAAGGAATTCCCTCGACCTTAGTACCTATTTCTAGATCATTTGAACACTCCTCCTGATCAAAAGCTGAGCAATTTGCATTGATAGGACTTGGTACATGAGGCTCAATATGGAAATTGGCAATTGGTTCTGACCTGATTGTTGCTTTGGCTCCATACCTTGTCCTAATCATGTGTGACCAATCTGTAGATAAATATCGACCGATTTTTGCAGTGAAGTCCCTTGATAGACACAACGCAAAGAGTGGCGGAAGGTCAATCACAGAAACATCTTGCAGAACTGTAACATTAGGACATGAATGTAGTGTTAGGCTTAACCCTCGATGACCCCAACTCTCCCACTTGTCATTCCATCTAGATGTACTACTCCTTTCAACACTGGCTCATACTTCAAACCCAGTTGATCCACTATTTTCTTTGGCATCACTAAACTACTTGCTCCTGAATCTATCATGCAGTTGTGTACCAAGTGGTTTCCAATAATCAACGAAACATAGAATGGTGGAGGCTTCAAATTTTTTCTTGTCTAGCCCCCATCATGTTGCACTGCATTAGTGAGAACTTTCTCATGTCCCTGGTTTGATACATTTGTGGCAAACCAATTAGCCATTGCTTGCAATAAATCTCATTTCCCTGGGATCGCCAGTGATTCCCACATGGAAATGTTCACATGTGTCTTCTTCATTTGATCGATGATGTTGAAGGGGGATGAATTGTCCTTTTGTTGTCCCTTACTTGGTGCAAACTTTTCTGGAGCTTGAACAGGTGTATGTGTTGCTACAACAGGTACCTTAGGCTGATTTTGCACATTTGGAGTTATGTTTGGTCTACTGACCCCTTGTTGTGTAAGAGCGGGCTGAGAAACAACTGGATTGGATGGTTGTCCCTCTTCTATGTTTCTCTTCTTTGACCGTGTGTTGGCAGCCACGCCTTGAAAAGGTTGTTGGTTAACTCCACAGAAGTCTTCCGTTTTCCAATTGGCCAATGTGGTTTCTGTTGGAGGTCCTTCTTGTTGCATTTCTTGCTGCTGATTCTCCTCCTTTCTTAGTTCTTGAGGCACACCAATGGTTTGCACCATCAAGGCCTGATTCAGTGCACCATTGAAACATGCCGACTGATTATGGGGTAGATTGCAAGGGTAACACCAGTTGTATTCCTGTGCCATGTTATTTTGTGTTGGAACCAAGGCTCTTGAGGATGTCATTACATTTGGATCATACGGTCGAAATGGCCTGGCAGCTTGAGGTTGTCCTTGGTTTTGGTTTTGATTTGCAGCCTGAGCTGGTGGTCTATTTTGTTGGTATGAGGGCCTAGCTTGGTACTGTGCTTGAGGCTGATATGGTCTAGAACTTTGAGCTTGCTTGTCTTTTGATAGTCACTAGCTCATTTCCAAGGTTCTGTAGCTGTTTCATAACCTCCTGCAATTCCTTTGAAGTATTTGAAGAAGTTGATGCCTCATTATTGCTTTGATTTCTAGGAGTTGGAATGGGATTCAACTCTGGTGCTTGACTGGTTGTAGGATTTCCCATATCTGGATAGAGAGGCATTGGTGGCCTTGGCACAAGCTTGCCAGCTTGGATCAAACAGTTCTTTTCTCTGATAGCTGTGTCGTAGGCCCCTGGCAGCGTTGTCCCTCCCATTGATTGGATCATCATGGCTATGTCTGAATTTATAGCCTTTAAGAAATAAAGGAATGCTCCTTCGGCGGTTGGCCTAATAGCTATTGGAATCCTGTCCCATGTCCATTGGAATTTGAAATTGAAATCTGTCATTTGTTCATTAGGAGCCCTTTTGATTGTTGTCAATTGTTCCAATAAGGACAAATTGTCCGCCCTCTCCCCAAACTGGTTGCAAAGAGCTGAACAAAGTTGGTTCCAATTCGTAATAGACCCTGCTGTAAGGCTCCTAAACCATTGTAAGGCCTTACCTTTGAAAGATGAAGCCAACAACTTGACTGCAACATCCATTTCATTTATTTTGTGGATTGCACATGCATTAGCAATATCCTGGATGTGATCAATAGGAGTAGTATGATTTTCTCCTATAAAATAGGGTATATTCTTTAGCGCTGCAACTGGAATTTGATTATGAGAATTTAGGGCAAGTGGGCTACTGCCCGTGAAATTGAAAAAGGGATTCGGTGGTAGATGTGCCATTATGATTGGCCTGAGAACCCTGGTTGATGCGAGAAAAGGTCTACCAAGTGGAGGTGTAGACAAAGTCCTGTTAGGTGGAGATGGTGATCTTTGTGGTCTTCTTCCTCTCCTCCCTCTTGCCTGGTGAAAGTTGCAAGTGGTAAAATAGCCCCTCTTCTCGAGTATTAGACCTGGTTTGAATTCTTCTCATGTGCCTGGGAAACTTGTACTGCTACACCACCGAACTCTATCCCTTCGGAGTCGCTAGATGTGTTAGATAACAAGCTTCTAAAAGGCTGGATTTTGCCAAGTTACACACCAAACTTGACAATATTGAAAATATAATTTAAACTTTGAAGGACCCAGAGGAGACAATCTTCAATCCGGAATTCGGGCCTTGTTGTGCAGCTGTGAATCCTCGAAAGGTACAGGCGAACTCAGGTCATGCAATGCAACTTACAAAACCTGAATTGCCATGTGTCGGAACTTGGAACATGCCCGACACCCTGGAAAACCTGAAATGACTGTTGTCGGGAATAGGACCATGTAATGCATCCCCCAAAACCTGAAATGACTGTTGGGTCTGCTTTGATGTTCTCGGACCTCGAAAACCCGAAACACTAAAAAGCATGAAATTTTGAAAGTCAAAATATCAAAAAACTAAAGATACCCTTTTGAAGATTACCCTCAGATCTACCAACTGGTGAAATTTTGACTTGTTTTGAGCAAGTTAAGCCCTTGAAAACTGATTTCGGAGTTCAGCCTGGAAGGTGCAAAATCCAAAATTTTAAAACTTGCAATTTCTTAGTCCGAATTTCATGAAAACTCCTTCAAATCTTGTGGAATGACCTCTTGGTCCCACCGGTGTGCCAAAACTATTGATGTCGAATCACAGCACCCCTGGGACTCTACAACTTGATGGGTTGAGACTCTCAGTGCGATTGCACAACATGGAGCTTTTCCCAAGTGTGGGACCTTGCGAAATCGAAAAGCTCTCCGGATGAAGGCCAGTTCCTATTCCTCTATTCAGATGCACAAATAAAATGTAGAGGGTTTACTAAAACCTAATCTAACTTTCCAAGGAGACAGGGTAAGAAAATGCATAGAATAAAACCTAAACTACAAAGGTGATGCACCGAGGAATGTTAGACACTTGTTTTGCAAATTTAACATAGACCACATAGATGCAATACAAACACCATGCACAGGTAACCAAACTGCAATAAGAGATCAAAATGACAGCAATGAATACATGAGAGGGTTGAGAATCAATCACAAACATATATATAGTATTGCTCAACAGTTGATACAGTACATTGCAGTGGCCAAGAGGTAAAAGAACTGGCATTACAACCCGTATGGGAGGTTTGAAAGCTCCACAAATTCTCTTGCAAGCAAGGGAAGAAGGGAGGATGCAAAACAAAATTGTCCAACCCTTTTAAAGAGCCTCTCCTTACCATTTATATGAGGAAAAAATGAGGGAGAAGAGAATGATTCGAATTTTGCCCCAACCACCTCCAAGACTGCACCTAACTCATCATATTATGGCGGTAGGTGAGAATCTCAACAACCCAACAGTGGCGAAGTGTATTTTACATTTTTAAGAACTTTTTCCCACCCAATTAAAGATATCCAGTCGTAGTTGGGTAGAGGACACCGAGAGCTTTTCGAAAAGTCCAACCTTGTGTGAATCTCGAGCTCTCTGTGAAAAGTTATGGCGATCTGAATATTTCCCGCGTCAGGGTCTTCTGCCTGTCGGGTTCGGGGTTCTCCTTTGCATTTGCATCGGGTTTGGAGGATGCCTCAACATGTGTTTGATGCTTGTGTTTTCCCAAAACCCACTTCCACTAGTATTTCCAAGATTTCCTTTGTTTCGGGGTGGAAAAGGACCTGCATGTGCATCGGGTTTGGAGGATGGCTCGACATGTTTCGCCCCATGCTTCCCCGACTTGTTTTCTCGACTCCAAGACCCGATTTTCCTAGGAAGTGTTTCGGGTTTGCGGAACTCTCAAGCATTGGAAATCCTTTGCGATTTTCATGCTTCATGTCTCATGTTTCCTGAAACCCGAAACCCGAATTTCTTTGTGTCGGGTTTTCCAACCCCTCCGACATGATTTCCTTTTTGTATCTATATTTACGTGGGGTAAATATATACAACAACTACACCATAACATCCTTAGGAAAATGAAACTGCTAAGGCTTTCAACAATATTTTGAGCTAGACATTGACAAAAATTTGTGATGTTGGAGGAAAGGATGGGGACAACAAATTATCTACTGTTCTTTGGGCATATAGGAAAACTTATAAGAGATTGAACAAGGCCACACCATTTCAGTTAGTGTTTATCGTATAACTCATTCTTACTATAGAATTCATGTTACCTTCTTTATGTATTATGCATGTTGTAGGTCTAGCTAATGATCAAGACTTAGGAGAATGGATTGAGAAGATGATTAAGCTAGATGAGTGATGAGACATAACATGTTGGAGTCAGAAGAAAGAAAAGGCTAGGTAGAAAGCATGGCATGACAGAAACATAAGGGATAAGAAGTTTGAGGTTGGACAAATGGTACTTCTTTATGACTCTAAGTTCTTGTGCCATCCAGAAAACTTAAGGTACATTGGCTAGGGACGTATGTTATAACTTACATACTTGAATTAGGCACTTGCTAGTTAGAAGTTCTTAATGGAACACGACTACTTGGTTACTTCAACGGGAGTAGGCTGAATCCCTACTATAAATAAGTCTTCTTGGTGTTTTTAATAAGGTAGTATTGCCATTTAGATTAGGTTTTCAATTCTATATTTCCTTAATGTATTTCCTTTATCGTTGTTATGCTTTGTCAATTTAGTTATTTTTCTTGTGTAATAAGCACACTTGTGCATTTGAAGCTAATTACCATGTGAATCTTGTTTATGCGCAGAGGACTTGCACATACTTTACATGTGGGGTGGTTGTCGATATCTAGGTACAATATTGTGGGAATTGAAAGGTGAAAGAAATAAGTTGTTATGGGTGCTTTTAAAGTAAAACTATTTCTCCAAAAAGTGACCAAAGATGGAGATGAATGAAGGGAAAGAATAATGTGAGGTAAGTGGAAGCCACGGAAACTACCGGAGAAGGTGCAACGACGAGGTACTCGAGCATAAGGAAGCGTGATAAAGAGAATTCTATGACTAGAGGGTAGGAAGGCACACTAGAAGGTTATAGCTGGGATGCAATATGTACCGCACAAAATTAATGAATTTGGTCAATAAATGAGAGGATATTTGGTAGGTGAAGAATCAATAAATACATTAACAATTTGAAAATCCATATAAGGATGGGATACAAGTTCATTTTTACCATTTTGATTAAGAATATTTGAAAATAGCTAAGTGCGAAGAGCTGAGTGATAGAATTGAGGTGCGAAGGGTGTGAAACCGGACATGAAAAAGAGATCTCTACGTAGAAGATTCCTACATCCTCGGTGGTGAAGGGTTTGAGTGAAACAAGGTGACAGAGAGGGATTAAAGGTGCATGATTCCACCTAAGGCATGGTGAATTGAGCTAGGTTTGATTCACACATTATAGAAATAAAAAGGTAGATACTTTTAGAGGATTGCAAGGTAGAAATGGCACCGAAGAAGGAAGAAGCAAAAACAGCAAAAGGAAAGAAGAAGGTGGTTGTAGAAGAAGAGGAGATGGCTCCCGAAAGTAATTTTTCTAAATGCAATATCCGAGAAGGGGTCATAGTCATCCGTAAGTGGGATTCTCACATAAGGAGAAGTAAATTGAGTGAGTAAAACCACCGTACCATAGATAACAATACGGAGTTTGATTCCTTCTAAATAAAAGGATGAATAAACACACGGCGTAAGACATGCGAGTGTATGATGATGTTGGTGAGAAACTATTGAAAAATATTGGAGTTTAACAACTATACGAGCTCCTTACTTTGGGAAATATGATCCCTTATACTAGTGGCTCATGAGCAGGATACATGAAGATTTTTATACATTGTAGGACGTAGATTAAGAATATCATCTACACTAATCTCCATGGTGACATGATTGAAGGGCACACAAGAGGATTTAAAGAATGATTTAATGTGACAATGCTACAATCTTGGATAGTAGAAAGGATTTGGGGTACTTGAAGGGTCCGCGGCATGGAAATTAATAAATTGAAGAAGTATCCAATTGTGCAAGTAGCTGCACATCTTTTCAAAAAGCTAAATGACCAAGAGACATGGTCATAGGTGAACACCATATGGTTGTATGTTGTGAGGAGGATGTCCAAAGGATTAGTCTATAATATTTTAGGCTACATTGTAGACGTGATATTCAAGGAAGCGTGCACAGGAGGAAAGATCATCTTTGGAGCTATTCTGTTGTCACTGGTGTTCATGGAGATCGGGGTAATAGATGGACCAAAGGAAAAGATATGCGAGTATCCCATGGAGAACAAGTCACTTGCTGAAATTTTCAGCAAATACTTACGTGAAGGATCCATGATAGAACCAGTCAAGCAAAGGGTAGAGAAATGGTACGATAGGCTCCGCATGGCCTTTAAAGAAGAATGGCACATCCCCAAGGAATTTCCTTTGGTGGTGAGAAAGACAATGCAATTTTTTTCTATACTAGCACTTTTTCATCATGCGGTTTGCCATGAGGGATGGAGCATGGATCCCTTGGTGTAATTTACCATATGCCTTTACAATAATTATTTCTAGGCATCAGTTCATAGGTTCTCGAGATGCACACCACCGCCATTTAATATGGATAAGGTAGAATGTGACTACCACACTCTAAGGAAGAAATATGTGTATCCAGGGATAAAGTGCTTATATCGAAAGGATTGTTTCAGATTTATTGAGCATTAAACCAATAAGTTTGACAGATGGGATATGTTGGAGTAGAACTGGTGTACCTATAATCTGAAACCCAAGTTGGAGAATAATAAGTACGTGGAGAATGAGTTCGCGCTCCCGTGGTACATTGAAGGGTAAACGTAAAATGGAAACCATATTGGCACCAAAGCCCATGGAAACATTTGATGTAGAATATGAAGAAGAGGATTGTGAAGATAGTGGTGTCTTGGAGTAGAGGATGAGACAATCATCGATATAGGAAAGAATCATAGTGCATGACCATGCTAACTTCATGGTTAGGAAGAGGAAGATGATCTAGCGGTAATGTAGGGAGGCGTCGATTCAAGAAATTATTTAGGCAAACAAGGACACAAGGTACTACTCCCAATCGGTATGTATATCACCTTGCCTCTCTCTGCAAAAGGAGACCACTAAGAAAAGGAGGAGAAATTTGAAGTTTGGTGAAGAGGTGGAGGAATTTGAGGAGAGTGCGTTGGCAGCTCCTACTCCATCTAAACATGAAGAGCAATAGGAAGAGCCAAGGGATGAAGAAATGAAGGACAAAGATGAAGGAGAGAAGGAGGCATCGAAGCCATGCATGAAACTTCTCGAGATACATTGAAACAACTTCCCAACCTTGGAGCTCTAATTCCCAAGGGGCCTAGAATGAACAGAATGAGTAGAGAGCATAGTGTACCTATCATGGGATATGCGAAGACAAAGGTAAAATTATCTATGCTGTTTCCACAACACTATAGCACAAAATGATCTATTTGGCTAGGAGTTGATTGATGAGGATATGGTATTTGTGTGCATAAGGAAACAAATTTCATGGTCGATGCACACACACATGGATGAACCATACTTCAATGTGTGTGAGGAGTCATGTGTATCGAGGTGGTTAAAGAAAAACCTTAAACTGGACACATAACAATCAAACCTACTATTATGTCTGATGAGTAGGTTAGCAATGCATTGGTTAAGGTTTCCATAGAGATTATATGCATAAACATGGATAAAGCTACAACCATCAAGGCACTACGAGAGGAAATAAAGGAAAAAGATATAGAAATAGCATTCCCGACATAAGAGAAATACTTGGAGTAGAAAAATAATAATGCATTCATTAGCATGGAAGATGCCATTGGAGATCATGTGTTGAAAGTGCATCCACATCTAGAGTCTAAGGTACCAGAGCAATTCCCTTGGAAATGCACTATGTCAGAACTTTGGTAGACTTGGTACTAGAAGATGACACCATAAGAATGCCAACACCAAAGAATCCTGAACAAGAGGGGAAAGAGAAAAGGATGTAGTGATCAAAAATATCACATCTTACGAAGGACTACTGCAAGTGCTACAAGAAGAACTAAAGAAGGCAGATCAAGCCTTGAACATATGTACAGCTCCAGAGGTGCTAATTAAAATAAAAACCCTAGGAGGAGGATAATGAGGTCTAAAAGGTAATGAAGGATGATACCTTGGGCTACGTAGAAAGGTTAACTCTTGTAAAACATAAGTGCAAGGCCCTTGCAAAAGCATAAGAACCACACAAGGAATGATTGGATGAGCTTGGGAAACTCATCGCTCAAAAGATGGATGTGCTAGAGGGAAGGATGACTGCAATGTCCATCATTGTGTTGGTCTTGTAGAATGAGAAGGGTGAAGTTACACAGGATGAGATGGAGTCCATTGCTATGGACATTCCAGAGAAAGAAAAATAATTTCTTGCTGAGTGGCAGGCCTTGGAGGCTGAAATAAAGGAAGAGTATCCCAAATTTATCCTTCAAGTTGAAACAGATGAAGTTGTAAAATAAATTATTCTTTATTTGTAAAGATTATTTCTTATTCTTTCTATTCAAAATTATTTACTTCATTTTTGGAGACAACCATTGTCGGGTGACAATGAAATTAGTGTGGGGTAATGTTGATCAGAGAACACTTGACAGAAAGCACACAAGAGGTCCACGTGGGAAAATAGGTCATGTTCAAAGGTGTGAATGGATAAGGAGAACATGCGCATGGAGGATAAGTTCGATTTCAGGACTTATCCATTTTCAAGCATGAAGGTCTATTTTTAGAAGATGGCATGTAGAGCACACAAATAAGGCAGAGACATGCAAGCCATGCATTGGCTATTTTGGAGGATTGGCTACAAATCACCTTACATGGATATAAGCTAAGAATAGGATTGTGGATCAGTAGTTAATAGACGAAGTCTATAGTTAGCACACTTACATGTGTGGTTATGCTTGTAGCTGTTGTGTGGCTATTAATATCATGTGACCTATTTTTGGAATGGATAAGTGGTGAAGGGAAAGTCCCCACTCTTATATATAATATATATAGTGAACTGCGTAATAGATATACGCATAGTAATGGAGAATATACATAGATAGATAGACATGTGTGTATTTATGAATGTGTGCAAGACTGGATTATTGTATCATATCCATGCACACATGGTGTAGAATATTATTGATGTAAGAAGATTATGTGTATTTTTATTCTTAATATATTGAAGATATTGGCTGAACTTGAGTGTCATTCCTATGTGTAATTGGACATTGCATGTTCTTATTTCCATCATGATTATTGTTTAAAGTCTATTCCTCCTTAGATCTAGATATTTCATGCATTTTAGAATGATGTATTAGTTATGGATCTATATGCTTTAAGTCTTCATCATGCTAACATCCTACTACAACAACCCTAAAGAGGGACCTGGTACCTTTACGCACTTCGGGTGAGCGCTCAGTCTAGGCTGAGTGATGTGCCAACGATGTCTAGGGTGTTACTGGTAAATTCTAGGCTGCATCAACTTTCCTTTTACAATATTTAAATGATACCTTGAGAAAAATGGTCAATGCAACAAAATATAACTCTCATGAGTTGTCACCCTTAGAGAATGAAGATGCCTTCTAGAAAAGGTCTAGGTTACTAAAGACAATGGTAAAAACTGATTGCTCCTACATATTTTGGTAAGGGATGGGAAAATAAATGAATTCCCTCAGCATTTATGAGTACACAGTGCAAGAAGGGGTGGTTCCTGTAGGATTCATCACTTAATGTATAATTTTTTGTTGGGAAGTTAAGCAAGATAAAGCTGATTATACCAAATTCTTGGGAAATTTTAACAAATGTTGAAAAATCCACTAAGAAAAATGACAAACATGCTTCAAATAGTTAAAATGAACCTTCAACCAGAAGATGTGCATCCATGAAAGCTCAAAGATGCACAATTTCACACATTATTTAAGGATTTAACACAAAGGCTCATGTTAAAGACTTAATTAAACATTATAAATCCTTGATTCATTACGCCTAAGATGTACTCATAGGCTTACAAACAATCTGTATCATTAAAATGAAAGTAAAGTGAATTTAAATTGTTTATTGCATCATGAAATGAAAGATCTCTTCACGATGTAATTACAAATGCCACAATACTATCACAAGGACAAGATATTGTGTAATTCAGAGGGAATCCTAACATAAGATTGCAATAGGAACATGGATAATTACTTGAAGATCTCTCAAAATGAAATAAAACACAACTATGCTCATGATTAACATAGTTTACTCAAGGTTCTTTAAATTTTTCATCAAGGGAAAGTTTTATTCACAGTCTCAAAGCTTGTCAATGGTAGGACAAATGAAACCATCTTGAGATGATCAAATTTAAATATACACAAGAAAAATAGGTTTCTCAAATAGGTTCCTTCAAAAATGGCCCCCCCAAAAGCACAAATATACCCAAGAATATTTCCTTTTACAAACTTGTTCTAGAATATGACATTTACAATTTTCACCTTACACTTTTAGGTGTATAAAATATAATTCTTTTCAATGGGTTCCACTTGTGCTTGAATTGGATATCCGGTCATCATTTCTAGAAAATTACTTGAATCACTCTCTCTTGATATTGATTACATAATCATTTCAAATGATCTCTGAGAACTTCTAGATGACTCTAATATGACATATACCCACATTTATCTTTCAATAATCCACCTTGGCTGCTACGCACTCCATTTTATGTCTTATTGGATTAAATTCCACACATGGTTCCTATCAAATCACATTGATTTACCAGCTCTGCTCATTCCTAATCTCTTTCAACTCTTAAATCATTTTTGTGCGAACTGAGAAAAATCTCCTTCATCTCATGGGAAATATTTCACTAAAACAGAACCATATGCACTCTTTTAGCTATAAAACTTGGTTCTTCCTCATTATCAATATGTATTTCCCTTATTTTTCTGAATATAAGGAATTTTATCGAAATATGGAGAAGGTACTTGTGGCACATAGCTTAAAAGAAATTTCCTAAGAGGATTTGAATCAAATATTTGATTTGAGCGGTCCTAATGAAGCCTTTTTAGGGATCTATTTGACATAGAATGTGTAGGTGATACCAGAGGGCCTTTGACATATCGGAAAGTTTGATTGGCACTCTTGACAAGGATGATTAGGATCAACCCTGTATTTTCCACATTTCAAGTTATTTATTTTTATCTTTTCAGATGGGAACACTTAAAGTCTTTTGAAGATTTAAAGAGGTATTAGGATGAGAGAAGACCTCGGGTGAGATGACACAAGGTTCAAGTGAGTTTGTCTTGAGAATGAATAATATTTTTGTAAGCTTCCCCTCTTTGGGAAGAAACTATGAAACATGTTTGAAAAATGTCATTTGTTGTTTTCCTTTCATTTTCATACTTATGGCATGTATATATCTTCCTTTATCATGGGCAGGGGTGCCTATAGAAGCCAATTTTATTCCTTATTCAAAATGCAAGAAGCACAAGAACATCAATAGTTTACATGTTATTCCAAATATATGTAAAAATTTATCTAAATCAGCTTAAAACTACTGCATTCTTTCACCTTACAATTGAAATAAGGACACAATTGAAGTTCAAAATAACAATTACATCCACTATAACAGAAATATCATTTTAAAGTATCAGTCTAAAGGAATAATATGAAAAGAGAATACAACTTAAGGAAAATACACCTAAGCATGTTCATCATTTTTTACATCTGCATTCTTTTCCTCTTCATCTTCCATTTATGCATCTTTTCCTCTGGTAACCTTGCCACATATGCATCATACCTTTGAAACAACTCATTTAACGCATGCTAATCTGGTCCAAGATGATGTTTGAAGATCATTATTTTCTTGGCTACTACATCAATGCAATGGCCCATTTTATGTTTGTATTCCAATGGCCTGGCCTTTGACTCTGCAATATTGTTCTCAATATTTCTCATCATTTTAATGATTTCATAGGAAAAATCATTTGTCTGAATGTTCTTTTCGAATGAGTTAAGAAAAAAATCAATTTTCAGGTCCCCATATCTCTTTTTAAATCTATCAGCTACCATGTCTTCTAATTTCAATTCAATAGCATTAAGAGTGTCATCAACCTAATTTCTCTTGGTTTCAAGCTTTTTCTTGATCCCATTCAAGGTTTCCACTTTGATTTTTCACAATTCTTCCATGGCATGCTAGCTTCCCTATAATTCTACTGGTATAATGCTCTCTGCTCAACAAATTCATTAATGAGTGGGTTATGTAGTCTATTTTGGGAAGGATTCCCTCAAAATAGAAGATCTCATTGTCACATTGTTTAGTTATCTCATCAATTTCATTGATTCTATTTTTGAGGTCTTCATATTTTGATCTGGATTCTATAATAGCTTCTTTTCCCCTTTCAATTAATTTTTCAATCCATTTGTCCATTGCCTAGACCTTCTTATGATTTTTTTATATTATCCATTCCATCATGGGTATTTATAGAGGCACTTATTTGAGTTTGACTGGGCTTCCTAGTCACTTGTTGCAAACTAGAGCTCGGGGCTTTAACCTATTCCTTTAACGCCTCTTTGTCATCCTATCTTCATCAACCTTTTGCAAAAGTTCATTCACTCCTTCAGATACTCCTTATTTCAATTGGTCCCTTGAGGTCTTCCATAAGGGAGTAATATGAATACTATAGTCATCAATTGTTATGTCTTCTCTAGTTTTACCTTCAAAGGGGTTTGTTATTTCCAAGTTCTTGGCTCCAGATGAATCGGTGTGGATTTTGGTGATATTCCCGCCTTTTTAAGGCTCTTACTTGCTTTGGAAAAGACAGAGCAATAAGTTCAATAGCTTGAATAGGGAGGACCTCCCTTTTCTCTTTCGAAATCAATTCACCAATCCACCCTTTTTCCAAACTTGTTCTAGCCTTTGCCTCATGTGATTCCTACTAGGGATTATCAAGAAAAACCATCAATTCTATGGACACCTCTTGTTTATTTTGAAGAGGTGATTTTTTTTTCTTCATCATTTATTTCAATGACCACCTTGCTACTCTCACCCTGTGTTAATAATTCCTTCAAATGCTCTTTTCCTTGGTCTGGAACTTGATTGATCATTCTTTTCTTGAGTTGTGTCAACATTCAAGGGAGGTTCCTTCCTTATTTCTCCAATTGATGCCATATTGGACTCAATTTCTCCCTCAAAATTTTCTTATACCAATATTTAGCTGGTGGGATATTTCCTCTGCAAAGTCTATTGATTTGGTACCCTACCCTCCTCATGTTCTGATGATGCATCTGGTAATGACATGGTAGGTTTTTCCTTTGAAACCAACTTTACATTTCCATCTAAAGGTTGTAAATCCCTATCAGTAATGATTTTCTCGCCAAAAATTTCATCTTGTGCCATTTCTAATTTCTCTTCAAAGATAGATCTTCCTACTTGAGAAAGTTCATCAGCTTTGGTAACTTCAATAGAAAGGGAGACAATCTCTTCTACTAACATCTCTGCATTAATGTCTTTTCCACCAAGCAATTGTGGTTTACCTAATTCTGAAACCACTTGTCCTGGGAAGGAGCTTCAGTTTCTTGGATTTTCACTTCAGTAGTTTGTACATGAGTACTCCTTTCCAATTCTTTCTTGTTTGAAAGCTATCAAATGGTGTCATTATTGGTTCACTTACAGACAAATTAAGTGCATCTAACATAGAAAATCCCTCACCAATATCAACATCAATTACATCAGTCGAAAGTTCACAAATTTTTGTAGTGTTTCAACTGAAGGTACATTTACATCCTTATCAAGCAAGGTCTTAGATATTTTCATACCTGGAGTTATAAATTGATTGCCTGATGGATTAACTACAACATTTTCTTGGCAAACTGGATTTTGAGTGATTTCCATTATTTTTCCACAAATTACAAAGGTGGGAACATAGGATCTGATTTTTCCACATGTGGTAATGATGCATCACGTTGTTCTTGGAAAACATCACTTCTTTTAGACTCAGGGGTATCAATTACTACATCTATGTACTTGTGCTTTTTGGGTGTATGTGAACCTACTCTTACCAAAACTAGCTCATAAACAACCTTGTGTTTCTTGTGTGCCATGTAAAAGTTTTTAAATCAGGTGTTTCTCTTCTCTGCTCCTTATGTGGCCTAGGCCGAGTATGACCACTTGTGATTCAGCCTAGAATTTACTAGTAAGATTCCGGGCCACCGACACATCACTCAACCGAGGTTGATCGCTCACCCAAAGCACACAAATGTACCAAGCCTCTCTTTAGGGTTTCGATGTAAGATGTTAGCATGATGAAGGCTTAATACATACAAATACATAATTATCATGTCATTCTATAGTGCATGTGGTAATCTATATCTAAAGAATAACATACTTTAAATAATAACCATGCTAGAATTAAGAATGTATAAGATCCATTTACAAAGAGTATTTAACGCAGTAGATCTAGTCAAAAACCTCCATTATATTAATCAAGACAATTATATAGAATCTTCTTACATTAATAGTATTCCACACCCATGCGCGCACAAATCTAATAAAGTAACCTTACAATAATCCGGATCATACGTACTCAAGTAGTCATCCTCTCTCGTCCGCATACACTACTATACCCATTACACGACCATTACATATATATAAGGGTGAGTACTTTCCCTTCACCATTTATCCAATCGTAAATATAGGTCGTATGTTATTATTAGACAAGCATTTTTTACAAGAATAGACCCACATGTAAGTGTGCTAACAATAGTCTTCCTTTAGTGAACTAATAGTGATAAACCTATTATTAGTCTGCATCCATGCAAAGTACTTTGTATTCAATCCTCCAAAATAGTTAACGTGTGGAACACACGTCTCTTCCTTGTTTGTGTGCTCTACACTCCATCTCTAAAAATAGACCTTCATGTGTTAAAATAGCTAAGTCTCGAAATATGAACGTATCCTCCATGAGCATGTTTCCCTTAGCTGATCGTGCCTTTGAACATGCCCTATTTTCCCATGTGGATCTCTTGTGTGCTTTGTGTTAAGTATTATCTACTCAACATTAGCCCACACTAATTTCATTTTTTCCCGACAATGGTTGTCTCAAAAATGAATTAAAGAATGTGAATGGAAAGAATAAGAATGAATCCTTATAAATAAAGAATAATGTTACTCTGCAACTTCATCCACTTCAAATTAAAGGATTAACTTTGGATATTCCTCCTTTATTTTGTCCTCTAAGGTTTTCCACTCAATGAGAGCTTCCTCTAATTTCTCTGTAATTTCCACAACAATGGACTCCAATTCATCTTTCACAATCTCTCCTTTCTCATTTTGCAAGACTAACATAATGCTTCGACATTGCATTCATCCTTCCTTTTAGGAAATCCATCTTCTACATGATGAGTTTACCAAGCTCATCTAGCCACTCCTATTGTGGTTCTTGTGCCACTGTAAGGGCCTTGTGCTTCTATTTTACAAGAGTTAACATTCTATGCAGCCTAATGTATCATCCTTCATCACCTTCAAGACTTCATTGTCCTCCTTTAGGGTTTTTATTTTGATGAGTGTCTCTGAGCTGTACGAGATGTTTAAGGCTTGATCAACCTTCTTCAATTATTCTTGCAATAGTTGTAGTAGTCCATTATAAGATGTAATATTTCTTGTCACTACAGCCTTTTCTCTTTCTACCTCTTGCTCAGGATTCTTTGGTGTTGGCATTCACATGGTTTCATCTTCAAGTACCAAATAGACCAAATTTCTTACATAGTGTATTGCTTTGAGGGCAATTGCTATGATACCCTCAAATCCAAATGCGGGAACACTTTCAAGACATGGTCTTCAATGTCCCTGCTCCATGCTGATGAATGCATGGTTCTTATTCTTCTCTAATTCTTTTTCTTATGTCAGGAATGCTATCTCTACATCCTTTTTCTTAATTTCTTCTTGCAGTGCCCTAATGTTTGCATCCTTATCCACATTCCCGCATGCCACTTCATGGAGACCTTTACTAATGCATTTATTACCTACTCATCAGACATAATAGTAGGCTTTACTATTATGTGTCTAGATTGGGATGTCTTCTTTAACCTCCTTGATACGCATGACTCCTCACACACATAAAATTTTGGCTCATCCATATGGGTGTACATTGAACATGAAAGTTACTTCCTTATGCATATGATCTCTATATCTTCATCCATAAAATCCCATCCAAATAAATCCTATTGTGCCATAGTTATCTGGAAATGGGCACAAATAATTTTACCTGTGTCCTCAATGTAGCCCATGATTGGTGCATTATGTTCTCCACCCATTCTCTTTATTCTAGGCCCCTTAGGTATTGAATATTTAAGATTAGGAGTTTTTTCCGATATACCCCAAGTAGTCTCATGCATGGATTCTCGACACCTCCTTTCATCCTCCTTCTTCATCCTTCACTTCTTCATGCTTTGGCTCCTCTTGTTGTTCTTCACTGTTTTGGTGTTCTTCCTCATATTCGGGTGTTGTAGGAGACCCTAATGCAATTTCTTCTTATTCTTCCACCTCTTCACCAACTTCAACTTTATTCTCCTTGTCTCACTTATCTCCTTCTACAGGGAGAGTTGAGGTGATCTACGTATTGATTGTGGAGTGGCACCTTGAGTCCTTGTTCTTCTGAATACTCATTTGAAATGGTGCTCTCCTGGTACTACTTCTGGATCCTATTCTTCTTCTTTCCCATGAGTTGGCATAGTCACGTGCTCTAATTCTCTTTTATCTAATGGTTGTCTCCTCTTATGTTCAAAACCACTATTATCCGCATGCTCCTCTTCATCATATTCTACTTCAATTATCTATCTGGACTTAGGCACTGGAATGTTTTCCATGGTATTCTTGCCCTTTGGAGACCACAGGGAGCACGAACTCATTCTCCACATACTTGTTATTTTCCATCTTGGGCTTCAGTTGGAGGTACACAAGTGTTGCCCCAATGTCTCCAACAACCAAACTTACTGGCTTTATGCTCAACACATCTGAAATAAGCCTTTCAATATATGCACTTCGTCCTGGATACACATACTTCTTCCTTAAAGTGTGGTAGTCATAATCTACCTTGTCTGCATTGAATGTCAATCTTCATGCATCTGAAAATCTGTGAACTAATGCTTGAAAATACCTTGTTATGAAGGCATAAGGTAACTTACACCAAGGGCTCCATGCTCCATCTTTCATGGTAAACCACATGACATAAAAGTGTTGGTATACAAAAAATTATACTACCTTACCCAAAACCAAAGGCAATTCCTTGGGGATGTGCCATTCCTCTTTAAAATCTATGCAAAGTCTATCATTCCACTTCTCAGCCCTTTGTTTGATTGGTTCGATCATGGACCCTTCACACAGGTACTTGCTAAATCATTCAACAGGTGAATTATATTCCATGGGATATTCCCATATCTTTTCTTTCGGTCTATCAGGTACCCTGATCTCCATGAACACTAGGGACAATAGAACATCCAAAAAGTTGATCTTTCCTCCTTAGCACACTTCTTCAACAATAGTCTTAGCAATTTAACTTCATCTATTATATACTACTCCTCATGCGACATCTTCTTCACAACATGTAACCACAGAGTGTTCACTTGTGACCATCTTTCCTGGTTATTTAAATTTGTCGAAAGGTGTGCGGATTCCTACACAATTGGGTACTTCTTTATCTTGTTTATGTCCATGTTACGTGGACCCTTGGTGTACCCCAGCTCCTTTATGGTCTCTAAGATTGGGGCTTTATCTATTAAATCAGCATTCAGCTCCTTTATGGTCTCTAAGATTGGCCTTTCAACCTTGTTACTATTGAAATTAACATGGTTTTAATCCCGACTATGCGTCTTGCAAAGTAGAATAAATCTTCGTGTACCCTACTCATGAGCCACCGGTACACGGGCTCATATTTCTTAAAATAAGGGATCTCATATAGTGGTAAACTCTAATATTTCTCAAAATCTTCTCATCGGTGTCATCATATACCAAAGCATGTCTTCCATCGTGCGCTTATTTGTCTTTGTGTTCAGCAATGCATATAGCTCCTTTTTTTTTGTGGTATGATGTTTTTACTCACTCACCTTGCTTCTCCGGATGTGAGAATCCCACTCTGGCCTACTATAACCTCCTCTAGATATTGCATTTCTGAGAAGTTGATTTCAGGAGACATCTCATCTTCTTCTATGAACACCTTCTTCTTTCCCTTCACTTCTACTGTAATTGATTTCTTTAGTTCCATTTCTGCCTTGCAATCCTCTAAAAATACTCACCTCTTGAATTTTATAGTGTATGAATCAAACCCTAGCTCAGATCATCATGACCTAGTGGAACCCACCTTCCCTAGCTTGTTTTTAACATGCCTAATTTGTTTAAACCCTTCTCCTATGGAAACACAAGCTTCTCCTTCACACAAACCTTCATTCCATGTTTGGGTTCACACTCTTCACACCTCAACATGATCACTCGGCTCTTCGCACTTAATCACAATGGTAAAAATGAGCTCAAGTCCCATCCTTATATCGATTTTCAAATTTTTGATGCATTTATTTCTTATTCAACTACTAAAAATCCCCTCATTAATTGACCAAATCTCTAATTTATGCATGATACATCTTCACAACCCAGTCATAACCTTCTAGCGTTCCCTCCTATCTTCTAGCTATAGACTTCTCTTTAGCGCGCTACCCTACGCTCGAGTACCTCATCACTTTGCCTTCCACTGGTAGTCTTCACGGCCTCTACTTACCTCACGTTATCCCCATCTATGGTCATCTATCCTAGAAGAAATCTCTTCCCTATCAATTTTCGACTTGAATAGTAGTTATGCAGTTCCTTTATTTTCATGCATATTTATTTTGAATAATCCAGAGTTAAGATATAAACAACCACCCCACACTAAAAGTCTATGTAGCCATCTACATATAAAAACTCATTAAATAGTAATTAGCTTCTGTGCATAAACACACTTATTACACGAAACACAAAACTTAAATTAATAAAGCATAGCGATGTGAAAATAAATACATTAAGGAAATACATAATTGAAAACCTAATCTAAATGGAAATACTACCTTATTACAAACACCAAGAAGACTTATTTATAGTAGGGCTTTAGCCTACTCCTATTAAAGTAACTACGTAGCCGTGATCCATCAAGTGTTTCTAACTAGAAAGCACTTTGGTTTTGAGTATGGAAGTGATAACATACAACGCCAACCAATGTACCTTGAGCTTACCTAGATGGCACAAGAACTTAGAATAATAAAGAAGCACCATTTATCCAACTTCAAACATTTTTTCCTTGATGTTCTTGTCATGCCATAATTTCTATCTTGCCTTCTTTTTGTTACTGAATCCAATGGGATATGGTGCACCTCTCATCCAATTTGATCAAGTGATCAATCATGTCCTTCAAAGCTTACTCATCACTAGTCCATTGGCACATGCAATACACAATGAAGTTAGCATAAATTCAATAGGAATCATAGCTTTTGTACCAAACACTAACTGAAATGGTGTGGCTTTGTTCAATCACTTATATGTAGTTCTATATGCCCAAAGTACAATAGATACTTGGTCATCCCAATACATTCTTCCAACATCACATATCTTAGTCAATGTATGGCTCAAGATTTTCTTGAAAGCCTCAACCGTTCCATTTTCCTGAGGATGGTATGGTGTAGTCTTATGGTGTGCAACCATAAACTCATCCAATAAAATCTTGATTGTCTCATTCACAAAATGTGTGCCCCTATCACTTATCAAACTCAAGGGCATCCATACCTGTAATAATGTTTTCCCGTAAGAATATTTCTAATGTATCTCGTGGTAAAATCCTTAGTAGGTGCTACTTTTTCCCACTTTGTGTGAGATAATCGCTACAAGTAAGAATATAGCGGAATCTATTTCTTTGTGTGGCTGGTGAAATAGGACCCAAAAATCAATATCCCATTTCCCAAATGGTTCTACACTAGAAATGGTTCTTAGAGGCATTTCATCTTGTTTCCTGGATTTCCAAGACATTGACAATGATCATAAGCCTTACAATATGCCTTACAATATTTATATATAGGGTCTCCCACCATAATCCAGCGAGTAGAATATTGCACACATTCGCATCACCTAAAAAGTGTCCACCAGTAATACCATGATGAGCCTCTTCCATAATAATTGTATGCTCATGCTCTAACACACATCGATGCAAGACTTCATCTCTTCCTAACTTGTGTAGGTCACCACCGATCAACATATAAGGTGTCGCGTGAATTGCAAGTTGTTTCTTTTTCAAGGTTTTCATACCTTCTGGGGCCATACCTATACGCAAAAATATTGAAATGTCCTCTAACTCTAAAGGTGCACATTATAACCTATATAGTTTTGCATCAAGCATTGTATCTTCTATTGCTTGTGCATCCTCCCCTGACTCAATTCTCGATAAGTGATCCGGGCTAGAATTACTCTTCCTTTGTTTCACTACAATGGTAAAATCAAATTCCTAAAATAAGAGGACCCATATGCATATGCGCCCCTGTAAGACTATTTTGTTGACCAAATACTTCAATTCCATGTGATCTGTATAGAATACAAATGGTGTAGCTAGCAGTCTTGTCGAACTTGAGTAGTGCATAAATCATTTACAAATCTTTGTTCTCTATAGATGTGTAATTTTATTCTAGTAGGAGTCAAATTTCTACTAGAAAAACAAATAGGATGATCTACAATCCCTTCTCCAGGCTGATTCAACACTTTGCACCAATGTCCATGCTAGAGTGGTCCACATGTACATGGAAAGGTTTGTCCCATGAAGGAAAACACGAGAATAGGCGTGGTAGTAAGTTTCTCCTTTAATGTCTCAAATGCGCGTTGATGCGGTTCTCCCGATAGAATGTGTCTTTCCCTTTTAATAACCCCTCTAAGGGTGCATAAATTTTATCATACCCCTTTATGAATTTTTTCTAATACTTGGTATGACCCAAAATCCACGCACCTCACTCGACTAGTAGGCATTGCCAAGCCTATAATGAATGAAATCTTAGCTGGATCCACCAATAAACCTTCCTTATAGATTATGTGCCATAACAAAGATCCCAAATGGGGTAGAAAATATGCTTTTGATATTTAAAGAGATACTCAATTATCTACACCATTCAAACACTAAGAGCATATTGTCACAATGATATTTAACAAGACCATACACTATCTAATCATCTAAATAATCCTACAAGAAGTTGTGAATGAAGTATTTAAATTCTGAACCACTATCTCGAGAAAAGATAGTAGGCACATTTTTAGTCCAAAGGGCATCACAATATAGGCAAAGCTGCCCCATTTAGTAGTAAATTTTGTCTTTTCTTGATCCTCCCGTGAAATCCTAACCCGATGATACCAAGAGAAACCATTTGTGAATGAATAGATTTCACTCCTGCTACGCCTTCGAGTATTTCCTCTATGAATGGAGTAGGAAAAGGATCTTTCACACATGTAGCACTTAGCTCCCTATAATTGACACAAATCCTGATCCAACCATCCTTATTTATATTGATCACCATTGGACTAACCTATTCTAACTCATCCAAGGGTTTGATGATTCCAGACTTCATCATTTTTTCAATCATATCTTCTTTCACCTTTTCACACAAATTGGGGTTCATCCTATAAGGTCACTTTCTAACTGGCGTGCACCATATTTAAGTTTTATCCTTATCTCCCGTAGTGATTCATGCATGCCTTTAAGTTCATGATACCCACGCGGGAATAAGTCTTGATAATCCTACAAAGAACTCAATGATTTTTACTACTTCTGAATTTGACCAATAGTCCCCAATTATGGCTTCTTTAGGCTCGATTTTGACCCAATATTTACTTTCTTTATCTTCATAGGCTCGTGATATGTGCGCATATCCTTATCTTCACTGTCTAAGACTTTTTGCACCCCTAATGAATGATCAACATTTAGACTTTCTACTTCCTCTTCATCCACTATGTATATAAATTTTCCTTTTCCTTTTCAAGGAAAACACACTGAAGTAAGACAAAGTATATTTCCTCTTCCTCTTCGAACCATGCTACCAAATATTCCTCACCAAATAAATCTTGAATCTGTTCCTATGCCTTTACATAACGTACCATAGTTAAGCACTTGACAACCTGTAAATATTTTTCTCTTGGGTGGCTTGGTAGAGAAGTAGTCAAAAGTTTGGATCATTCCTAAAATCAAATCCTTCCAGTTCCAGGTTTCTCTATGCACTTCGCATATGCATACCAGCACGTGTGCATCCTTGTAGAGTGGAATATAATTTATGCACACAAAGTGAAGGTGGTAATGCTCCTATCCTTCTATCCAAAGTCTCTCACACTACTAGTTGTGGTGTTGTATAGGTTGATTACCATGATAACTGCATATTTGAGTAGGTGCATTACTCCTAACAAACTGAGTAAGTAAAGCGGTCCCGATGTCTTTCCATTCCATAAGATTATCTCTGTGAACCACCCACTAGTATGTTGTTTTTTTGCATAGGATGTATATCAACATGTTCCTTCATTCATCCCGATATGACCACTTTGTTCTTCCATTACAAGTAAGAATGTTGTAGTATCCCCTCATCTAGTGTATGGAGCTATAGATTTGTGACCTATGTGCCTAACAAAATGGGTAGTTTTCTTGACAAGGGTGCTCCTAACCTCACTCCCAACCATCTCATAGGTGTCATGTGCCAAATTATCACAAGCAATACTTATAGTATCACCGACTAACTATGCATCTTCACATTGTAAAATTCCTTCCTTGGATGGCTCGAGTACTATGGATCTCAAATAGTGCGAGACAGAGATTTGATTCAAGTCTTCCTCACTTAATGGATTGACATAGGGCATAGACTTTCCATCTGTTAAAGGGATAATAAATATTTCTTCCTTTTTCTCAAAACTAATATATCCCTTATTAAACCGAGAGATGAACATTATTTTTATGACACCATGGTCATCCAAGTAAAGCCGAAAAACTATCATTATCCAAAATAAGCCCCTTGCTTATTTTTGACTAATTTTCTTTCATTCCTTCCTTGTGCCTTAGTCAAATTTTTCCACTTTTTAGGCACTCAAAATTATCTAGAAATGGCTTCATTAGATAGAGGATTTTCTCACCTTTCCAGAAAGGTAAAATTTTCCTTCTAACTCCTTGTATTTTGCAAGTTATGGCTTGGTGGAGTTTTGAGGGAAATTTTCCCTGGGAAGGTTTGCAACCAATAGGAATGTGCCACATGGCGGCGGAATGGCGGGTCGGTGGAGGTAAGTTGAAAAAATCACCAAGGAGTGGGTGGGGTGCAAAGAATTTTTTTTTCCCGTGGGCCCACGAGAAATAAATGGCTTGAGGCCCATGCCTAATGAGGAGGTGCCACGTGGCGGCGGAGATCGGACCGGTGGGGGTAAGTTGAAAAAGTGGTAAAAAATGGCGCAAAGGAAATTTTTGCATAGAACCCCGCGTTGAATGAGAATGTGCCATGTGTCCATGAGGGCGGTGGGAGTCGGAGGGGTGGAGTAAATTTTGGATTTTTGCCAAAATAGCAAAGGGTGAAAAGGAAAAAACCGGCCTACAGGCCTGCCAAGGAGAAGGAAAAGAAAGTTGATTAGGTCTCGCGGACTAACCAAAGGATGACATGTGTCTAGCCGTGGTGGAGGTCGGAGGCGTGGAAAGATTTGGTGAAATTTTCCAAAGTGTAAAAAATGGCACAAAGGAAAATTTTTTCCCATGGGCTCACAGAGGAAAGAAATTTGATTAAGGCCTGTGCCAAATCAGGGTGTGCCACATGGTGTTGGAGCAGCGGGTGTAGAGAAATTTTGGATTTTTTCCAAAATTCAAAAAAGGGTAAAATGGCCATTTGAACCCACAGACAAATGGGGAAGTGCCACATGTTTGCGAGTGGTGGGGCATGGATCTTTTTGGGAATTTTCCCAAATTCAAAAAAATGGGAAAAATTTTAGGTTTCGACCCCGACCCGATTTTTCCCCAGTTTTTCCCTAAATCTTCATAGGGGCATATATTTCGATCCATAGCTCAATTTTTTTCATTTTTGTGTCATTGGAAAGATATTGAAGTCCTCTACATGATGGAATCTTCAATTTTGTTTTTTGATGGATTTTAGTGAGAGAAAAATGAAGAAAACGCCTCTGGCATGGGGAAAAGAGCATAACTAACATTCAACCACCATTTTTAATGCAGTATGGCTTCCATTCTTCTCTAGCATGGTTGAAAATCTTGGGGAATGAAATTTTAAGGGTACCCATGCTATTTTGATGGATCTGGTTGGTGGTTGAATCATTCATTTCAATTTTCCCACATTTCTCCTTCCTGAACTCGGGTTTTCATTGTTAAAAGCTAGATTTGGCTCATTTGTAAAGGGTTGGACATTTTTATGTTCTGCAGGCTCCCTCCTTCACCTTGGAAAGTGAATTTGTGGAACACCAGAGCTTTTTAGGACTCGTGACATGTTTTCTACCTCCTTTCATGTTGTAATGCACTGTATTTAAAAATGGAAATGATAATGCAAGCTCTGTGAATGAATTTTCAATCCTTTCTTGTGTTGTTTGCTCTATCCTGATCCTTCATTACAATTTTAGCAATTTGTGCATGATTTGTGTTGCATTTTTATAATCTGTGTCAATCTACAAAAATAGATGTTCACCACTCCTTTGGTGTATCACCTTGTCAGTTTAGTTTTATCTTCTTTTCTTTCTATCCTTGTCTCCTTGGTAGAATTAGAGTAGAATCTTGAGTTAAACCTCTAAAAATTTCATGCATACATCTGATCAAGAGGAGTAGAGGAACTAGCCCCTTCAATGTAGAGATTTTTTCCCATTTTTACAAGTCCCACACTTGGGGAAAAGATTCCATGTTGTGGAATCACACTAAATGACCCAATTCTCAGTTATAGATCTGAAGGTCATTTAGGGGTGCTGCTGATTTACACTAACATTTTTGGCATGCCCAGTGGGACCTTATAGGTCTTCATCTTCATTACAAAAAAGTTGATTTACATTTGTTGTAAGTTCCTTTCTTAAAAAAATCCTGATTTGCACATTTGATGACTCCAAAGAGATAAAATCAATGGTTTCAGTAGTCCAAGTTTGAATATTCATGAGAATGATCCAAATAAGGTCAAGTGCTAGAGAGGAGGGATTGTCTAAGTATCTATAATTATCCCCAAGAAAAAGATAGAGGGGAAGAATAATTCAAAGGTCTCCATCTCCACCAAATAGAACTCTATCAACTCCTCCACCTGGTAGACCTTTCACCCAATCAACAAGGGTTCTCAAGCCAATCATAATGGCACAACACAACCCTTATGTCAACTTCACTGGTAGTAGCCCACTTTCTCTCAATACACAAAACCCAGTTCCAGTTGTAGCATTGAAGAACATCCCATACTTTACTGGGGAAAATCAGACCACTCCTGGTGATCATGTCAAAGACATTGCTAATGTTTGTGCAATCCATGAGATTGTTGAGATGCAAATTGCTATCAAATTTTTGGCATCTTCATTCAAAGGGAAAGCCTTGCAATGGTTCGAGCCTTAGGCGCGGATCTATCCAAAATTGGAACCAGTTGTGCATAGCCTCTCCATGAGTAGTTTAGAGAAAAGGGCGATAATGTGTATCTATGGGAACAAATGACAAATATCAAGAGAGATCCCAATGAGCAGCTAACAGACTTCAATTTCAGATTTCAAAGGACCCAGATAGAATCCTAGTGACAGATAAGGCCAACAGTGAAGGTACTTTCTTATACTATCTCCAAGATTTAAATTCTGATATTTCTATGTTAATCCAATCCATGGAAGGTACAAATATACCAGTAGCTTATAACATCGCCATTAGGGCTGAGAATTATTTGATCCAAGCTAGTAAACGGTGCCTAGGCCTCCCATGCCCTTATATCCAAACTTGGAAAACCCAAGCACTAGTCAAACACCTACTTTAGCTCCTATTATGACTCCTAGAAATTAGAGTTCAAATGAAATTCTACTTCATCCTCTAGCACCACAAATGAACTTCAAGAATTCATGAAACAATTATAAAATTTAGGCAACGAGTGGTTACACTCAAGAGGTAGAAAGCCCAAAGTTTTAGACCTTCATATCGGTCTCAAACTCACCTAATAGGCAACCATATCATTCTAATAGGGCACCCAATCTAGCTGAAAATCAAAATCAAGTAATGCCTCCTACCAATAGACCATTTCTACCCTATAACCCCAATGTTGCATCTACCTCTAAAGCCTTAGTGCCAGTGCAAAATAATATAGCTCAAGAGTATGATTGGTGTTTCCCATGCAATGAACCTCACAACTAGTCTATGTGCTTCAATGGTGCTTTGAACCAAGATTTGATGGTGATAGCAATTGGTGTAGAGAGTGAGGTGAGTCAAGAAATAAACCAACAAGGAACATCTCAGCAAAATACAACTCCAAATGAGACTACACTTGTGAACTAGTAGGCTGAAGATTTTTGTGGTATGAATCAAAAAATTTCTCAGAATGTAGCAGCTAACACACGGTCAAAGAAGAGGAATATTGGTGAGGGGAAGTCATTAGATCTAGGTGATCCACAACCTTCCATCACTCCACAAAGTGTTGGAAAGAAAATGTAGTTCCAAATGTGCAAGGACAACCCAAACCACCTTCTAGACCATCCCAAATGCCAACTATTGCAGCCCATGTACAAGAAAAGAATATGCGAGGCTAAGGGGAAAAAAAAGGATGTTTCATCCCCACTTAACATCATTGAACAAATGAAGAAGAAAAATGTGAATATATCTATGTGGGAATCACTATCCATCGTAGGCCAAAGGGATCTACTACAGCTGCCATGAAGAATTGGTCAACTTCAAATCACCAAGCTCATATGCAAG
This sequence comes from Taxus wallichiana var. yunnanensis, assembly GCA_018340775.1. Classification (NCBI taxonomy): domain Eukaryota; kingdom Viridiplantae; phylum Streptophyta; class Pinopsida; order Cupressales; family Taxaceae; genus Taxus; species Taxus wallichiana. Next base: position 568,364,548 of record CM031240.1, read on the forward strand.
AGAAGGTACTCACAAATGCTTTTTAGCCTAAGGGGAATCTTGGAGGACAACAAGGTAATGTTTTGAAGCCCCCTCCATTCTATGTTTCATTGATCATTGGGGATAAACTAGTACACAATTGTATGATTGATTTTGGGGCAAGTAGTTCTGTGATGCCCAAGCAAATAACTAATTAGCTGGGCCTCAGATATGAAGTCATATCTAAAGGGGTGGTGCAACTAGATGGTAAAATAGTAACAATAGTAGGGGTAATTAAATATTTGAGCCTCACTTTGCATGCATGCCCTAATGTCACTATTTTGTAAGATGCGTCAGTGATAGATTTACCACCAATGTTTGCCCTATGTTTGTCAAGGGATTTCATAGCTAGAATTGGAGGCTATTTATCTAATTATTGGTCACACATGTTGTTTCGGACTAGATATGGAACTAAGGCCACAATCAGGTCTGAACTGATTGCAAATGTTCACATTGAGCTTCATACTCCAAGCCTAATAAATTCCAACTATTCAACATTTGATCAAGAGGATTATCAAAGAACTGATAAAGTGACACCAAAGTTGGAAGCATCCCAGATTTGACTCTTGATGAATGGTAAAGCAAGGTACATGATTTTGATCCCTACAAGGAAATAGAGGAATCTGAACTAGGATTTTATTACATGCATGAAGAAAATTAGCCTATTCCTAGCATCACCAAGCTAGACCATAAAGATGACAATGAGGTATGGCAATTGTTATTTGATGGATCAAGAAGTAGATAAGGTGCAGGGGGGAGCTATTCTTGTTTCACCTCAAGGCATTAAGTATTATTCAACTTTTAGAATTCAGTTTGCATGTTCTAATAACACTGCTGAATATGAAGCTTTGATACATGGATTGTATTGGTTAAGAAAGAGAGGTATCAAAAACTTACAAGTATTTGGTGACAGCGAGGTGATTGTTAATCAAGTTAAAGGACAACATGCTGCCAAAATGACCTGCTCAAGAGTTATAAGAATATGGTGTGGGACCTCATTGAGGATTTTGAAGGCTTTGGCATCAAATCCATCCCTAGGAAAGAAAACTAAGCTGTTGATAGGCTTGCAGCAGTTGGAGCAGCCTTTGATGTTGTGGAAAGTATCAAGGAAGATAAAGTGTAGCCAAACATTCATGTTATTATAAGGCCATCAGTGTCTAGAAAATAATGTAAGTTGGCAAGTGTTTGAAAGTGACCAAAAATCATCAATTTCTTACAAGAAGAAGCTGAGTTCTCAACCAAAAATTAGGAAAATTTAGAATAACAATATGGTGATAAAGTGGTACAGCTGAGAACCAACAAACTACCAAAATTACTTGTCACTTTGGAGTCCATATTTAATCCTAACGATCAATTTAGGAAGGAGAAAGCAAACATCCAAGTCAAGGGAGAAGATTCAGTGCCCATCTTGGTGGGAGAAGGAAAATCACTTCAAATTGGTAAAGTGGAAACCAAGCAACAAAGGTATGAGTTCATGCAACTTTTCCAAGAGTTCCTATATATATTTTCTTGGATCTATGCATACTTTAGAGGTTTCAATCCCAAGCTATCTCAATACACAATTGAATTAGATCCAATTGCTAAACCCATCAGGCAAAAACAAAGACCGGTCAACCCACACATGGAGCCTCTCATGAAGAAGGATATGAATAAGTTAATAGAGGAAGGTATCATATTTCCCATCAAACATTCAAGCTTGGTTGCAAACTTGGTTCCAGTTAGAAAGAAGAGTGGAGAAATTAGATTGTGTGTAGACTTTAGAGATTTGAATAGAGCATCCCTTACGGATCATTACCCACTTCCTTCTATGGAGTAGATTTTACAAGTTGTTGTTGTCTCTCTGAGAGGTTTTCATTGCTAGATGGTTATTCAAGGTATAATCAGATCATGGTAAAGAAGGATGATCAGTTCAAAATAGCCTTCACCACCAAATGGGGAACCTATGCATATAGGAAAATGCCATTTGGGTTGTCTAACACCGAGCTACCTTCCAAAGGGCAATGGATATGGCGTTCAAGGGATTGATGAAAAAAATAGTGCTGATATACCTAGATAATATTATTATATTTTCTAAAACCGCAGCAGATCATATCTTTCATTTGAGACAAGAGTTCCAAAGATGTAGAAGATTTGGGGTATCCTTGAATCCCAAAATGGTATTTTCCTAGCCCATGAGGGAAAGCTCCTAGGCCACATTATTTCCAAAGAGGGATTAGAAATTGATCCAGAGAGGGTTGAAGTACTAAAATAACTACCATTATCAAGTCACAAGAAGGCCCTTAAAAGTTTCTTGGGAAGAATAAATTTTGTTAGAAGGTTTGTTCCAGGACTTTATAGCCCTTGTCAAGCCAATAACTATGATGTTGAAGAAAAGTATGGATTTCAAATGGAAAATTGAAGGTAAGGAAAGTTTTGAGACAATCAAAGAGGCTATCTCACAAGATCCAACTCTCATTAACCCATACTTCTCTAAGGATTTTATCCTTATGCATTTAGCGTTGATGACACAATTTCTGCAATTTTAGTACGGTAGAAACAAAAAAATGCAGAGCAGCCAATTAACTTCTTTAGCCAAAGCTTGGGGGACTATGAGGTGAGGTATTCCTTCATTGAGAAGCATGTTCTTGCAGTGATTACGAGCTTGAATAAATTTAAGCATCTAGTTTTAAACAAAAAGGTTCAAATTTGTTGGTTTCTCATGTGGGAGTTAATAACTTCCTCCTTAACAAAGACCTAAATGAAAAATGTGCATGGTGGATTACTCATGTCATGGAGTATGAAATTGAGATCAAAGTCACCAAGCTGGTCCAAGAAAAGGGATTGTGTGAGTAGTTGGTCTTGAGAAAACCAATGGAAGCAAGCAATGGGAAGGATGCTGTTTTGGCATTACAAGATAACCGGGAATAGAGAGGTGTTAAAGAAGAGAATGGTGGTATGCTCACTCCTTGCTGGACCCAAGACATAATGCACTTCTTACAAATAGGCCTATGGCCTCCAGAGATGAATAAGACCAAGAGAAGACACTTCATATTACAGGCTATTCCATATGCACTTGTTGATGGTGTCTTGTTCAAAAGGGATATAAATGGAGTGCTTCTTTGAGATGCATTAGGACAAATCAAATTAAGAGAATGTTAGAAGAGTTCTATAGTGTATCAGGTTGGGGGTAATTTTTCTCCAAGAGTGACATCCCTCAAGATTATGAAGGTTGACTATTATTGGCCCAAGGTGTTTAGTGATTGTTATGCATGGATCAAGAGGTGAAAAAAATTGTGCATTCTTCACGGGAAAGGAAATATTAGCAGCCCTTCCATTATACCCAATTTCAGCTGACCAGCCATTCATGCAATGTGTTTTGGACTTCATTGGATTCATCAACCCAAACTCAAGCCAAGGACACAAGTGGATTCTAATAGCAACATACTACTTCACCAAATGGACTAAGGCAGTGGCAGTCAAAGAGGAAATGAATCTAGAATTCTAGACTTCTATGAGGGGATAGTAACCAGATTTGGTATACCTTCCACTCTAATATTAGATAATGCATTGGCATTCATAGGATCAAAGGTAACTAAATGTGATGTTAAGAATGAGATCTATCTGAGCAATTCATCAAATTATTACCCTCAAGGTAATGGCCAACCTAAGTCTACCAACAAGAACCTACTAAAGATCATTAAGAGGACTCTTGAAGAAAATCGAGAGGACTTGGCACACTAAACTTAAATCAGCCTTATGGGCTGCTAGGATAACTCCCAAGAGATCCACCAAGTAACTCTCCATTCGACTTGTTTATGGAAGAGAGACAATCTTGTCTAAGTCACTTGAGTTGCCAACGTTGGAACTCATGAAGCAATTGAAATTGTTAGAGTTTGAACCCATGGAGGTTAGATATGTAGAATTTATGGAACTCCAAGAAACCAGAGAGCATGTAGCCCAAGCAATGGAGAAGGACCAAGCCTTGATCAAGTGAACCTTTGATAGGAAAGCTAAGGCTAGAACCTTCCAAGTTGGAGATTTAGTGTTGAAATGGGATGCGAGACAAAGAAAATCCATGAAGGAATTCAAAGTTTGATGCCATTTGGAGTGGCCCCTACATGGTCACAAAATGCAAGAACATCAATGAATTCCAATTGTCTACATTGGATGGCAAAGAACTACATATTCCAGTTAATGGAATCCATCTAAAGCATTGCTACTAGAAGGGAAACTCCTCACCTTGTACATATTAGCTTAGATTTTCATTCCTCCAAGTGCTGGCGCACATTTTTTTGTTGTAGCTTAGTTTCACTTTTCCCTAAGTGCTTTGGCCTTTGTTGTCCCAAGGATGCATGTTTGCAGGTCATGCTCCAGATCAAGTGATGTTCTACTCTCACAATATTCTTTCTAGAAATTTTATAATGAGTTGAGAGTACCAAGCGCTTAAGTTGATGAATCCATGCCCAATGGATACTTAAAATGCCACCGATCATTCATCCAAAGCATGCGGATGACCCCTCCGAGTCACCAAAATTGTTATCTAAAATAAGCCCCTTGCTTATTTTTGACTTTCTTTCATTCCTTCCTTGCTTGTGCCTCATCATATTTTTCTACTTTTCAAGCACTCAAAATTATCTGGAAATGGCTTCATCGTATAGAGGATTTTCTTACCTTTCCGTAATGGTAGAATTTTCCTTCTAACACCTTGTATTTTGCAAGTTATGGCTCGATTTAAGTTTTTCGGGAAATTTTCCTCGGAAGGTCCGCAACCAATAGGAATGTGCCATGTGGTGCTGGAATGGTGGGTTAGTAGAGGTAAGTTGCAAAAATCACCAAGGAGTAGGTAGGGTGTAAAGAATTTTTTTTTCCCATGGGCCAAGAGAGGAAAGAAGTGGCTTGAGGTCTCGCGCCTAATGAGGAGGTGCCACGTGGCGCAGAGATCAGACCGACAGGGTAAGTTGAAAAAGTGGTCCAAACGGTGGAAAGGAAATTTTTTCCTCGGGAACCCCGCATTGAATGAGAATGTTCCACATGTCCATGAGGGTGGTGGGAGTCATAGGTGTGGAGTAAATTTTGGTTGTTTGCCAAAATAGCAAAGGGTGAAAAAGAAAAAATGGTCCGCAGTGCTCACCAAGGAGAAGGAAAAGAAAGTTGATTAAGGCCCATGGACCAACCGAGAGGATGAAACGTGTCTAGCCGTGGAAGGGGTTGGAGGAGTGGAAAGATTTGGTGAAATTTTCCAAAGTATAAAAAATGGCGCAAAGGAAATTTTTTACCTCAAGGGCCCACAGAGAGGAAAGAAAGTTGATTAAGGCTTGCGCCAAATTAGGGTGTGCCATGTGGCGCGAACGGAACAGGGGTGCGGAGAAATTTTGGAATTTTTTCCAAAATTCAAAAAGGTTAAAATGGGTATTTGAACCCTTGGATGAATGGGGAAGTGCCACGTGTCGGTAGAGTGGTGGGACGTGGAGCTTTTTGGGGATTTTTTCCCAAATTCCAAAAAACAGAAAAATTTTAGGTTTCATTTCACGACCCAATTTTTGCCCCAATTTTTCCCTAAATCTTTAGAGGGACATATCCTTTAATCAAGATCTTGGTGTTTCTTGATTTTGGTATCATTAGAAATCATTGAATTCCTCTACATGATGGAATATTCAAAAAAAAATTGGTGGATTTTAGTAAGAGAAAATGAGAAAAATGCCTCTAGCATGGGGAAAAGAGCGAGAATCGAAATTCAACCACCATTTTTAATGCAAGATATGGCTTCCATTCTTCTCCAAATGGTAAAAATATTGGGTAATGAACTTTTAAGGATACCCATGCTATTTTGATGGATCTGGTCGGTGGTTGAATCATTCATTTCAATTTTCCCGCTGCTTTCTCCTTCCCGAACTTAAGTTTTCATTGTTAAAAGCCATATTTGGCTCATTCGTAAAGGGTTGATGCTTTTTAATGTTTCACAGGCTCCTCCTTCACCCTAGCAAGTGAATTTTTGGAACACTGGACCTCTTTTAGGACTGCAACATGTTGTCTACCTCATTGTTGTTGTAATGCACTCGTACTCAAAAATGGAAATGAAAATGCAAGCTCTGTGAATGAATTTTCAATCATTTCTTGTGTTGTTTGCTCTATCCTGATCCTTCATTACAATTTTAGTAATTTTTTCATGATTTGTGTTGTATTTTTATAATCTATGTCAATCTATAGAAATATATGTTCACCACTCCTTTGGTATATCACCTTGTCAGCTTAGTTTTACCTTCTTTTCTTTCTATCCTTGTCTCCTTGCGAAATTAGAGTAGAATCTTGAGTTAAAACTCTGTAAATGTCATGCATACATCTGATCAAGAGGAGTAGAGGAACCAACCCGTTTAATCTAGATATTTTTTCCCATTTTTGCATGTCCCACACTTGGGGAAAAGATTCCACGTTGTGGAATCACACTAAATGACTCAATTCTCACTTGCAGACTTGAAGGTCATTTAGGGGTGCTGCTAATTTTCACTAACACTATCTTATTTTGTGAGCACTAAAACCTCAAAATCCCCAATAAACTTGGCCCCATGTATAGTAATGAATGCATCCTTTAAAAATCCTATTGGAGTGGCCTTAGTTCGATTAGCCATAAATAGAACATTTGAGGAAGACTGTAATGGAGGTCTCCTCATCTATACCCATGCATCCAAAGTAAGAACATTGACTTCCACACCTGTGTTAATTAAGATATTTCTCAAAAGCTAACCATCTACTACAACATTCAGAGTGATCTCCTTGTCATAATCCAAACTATGGGGAGGAAGATTGGCATGTAGGATCTGTCGACTATTTTCAACATTTTTGTGTAGAGTATTCCCTCTAAGCCAATTCCCTAATAATGGAATGATATTCTCTGGAGGAGTAATTTCTATTGGTCCTTCGGATCGTCCATGTCCGACTAAATTGTCTCAAATTATTTTCTTTTGTTCCAATTTCCATGATTGCTCCTTCAAATATTGTATCTCACTCAATATTTCAAAGGACCTCTATGGTCTCTTGATAAAATTCTTTATGATGTGTGGGATCTAGATATCTTGCATGCAAAACCTCCTCCTTATTAATAGTATAATTTTTTGTAGTTCCTCTCTGCGCGCACAGATCGGCTCGCGTAGTAATCTTCATAGGTAATTCCTCGTGTTCGTGTTAAATTCAACATCCAATTATTCTCCATAGCTCATTGTATCCTTACCATCCCTGCACCTTTGTTCTCCTATTTGTGTTGCTTGCTAAGATGCTCATATAATTCTAAGCATTCCTCATAGTTGTGATTATTTCCACGTAAGGAACAAGCATTGTTCTGTGGAAATTTGTGCCTGTAGTGGTTAGGAGATCCACTTGTGTAACATATTCCATGAGGGAACTCACTCCATCCAACACCACTACCTCATCCTCCAAATCTTCCTCAAAATCCATGACCTCCTTCAAAAATCCTTCATTCTAGTCATAACACACTTGATTTTGATCCCGAGGCTCAACTTTCCCTTGAGAATTAGTCGATACTCCTATTTGTCGAACCCCAATATCTATTACAGCAGAGATCCGACCAATCAACCTACGAGTCTTTTGTATCATGAGTCATAGACCTACAAATTTTTAATAAAGAAGAGACATTCTTCCTTATAAAGACGTTGTAATAATGGGAAATGGCTAGCATCATGGTTCAAATGACATATCTCACAATATAGAAGTAATGAACTCATTGATATATGGGGAAAACTATCCTTGGTGTTCCCTTCCACCTCACAATCTGTACACCAAATCCCTGTGTGCATCTCATATGTTGAATTGGCGATAGTTTCTCTAACTTCTTAGCCATAGCTGTAATCTATGCCTCTAAAAACTGGCTAATGTCATTTTCTATGCTCCCAACAACCTCAATGTGTAATTCCAATTCTAGTTCCTTGCATGGATTAATGTATGTTTTATGTGATAGCACCCTCCTATAAGGTGTGATCAATCCTCTAATGAACTATTGTGCATGTTGATTGTCATGAATATCATAAGAGAGCTTAGATAATAGTGTTTTAAAATGGGCATCATACTCCCTAACACTTTCAATAGTGCCTTGCTTAATGTCTTTGAGTGCGCTAATACTCTTTTATTCAAACTCAAGGATGTGAAAATATTTAAGGAAAGCATATTTCAATGTTTTATAATCTATGCAAGTCTGATCAAGGTCAAATTTTCTATACCAATTGTGCGCACACCCTTGTAACGTTGTGGAAAAATGAATTGCTCTACACTCGGATGTAGTGATCCCGCTCATGCACCACAAGATCTCACACATGTGCACATGTTCAATAGTATCCTCTATGCCTCTATATTCTGGAAGGTGAAGGGACATATCCATGTAGATATTTATAGGTTGGTGTGGTCCTTGCCCACCATACCCATAACTTCCCGTATTACCTCTACCTTCGAACCACCCGATCCACTAGAGCCAAAGCCGCCATGCCACTCGATCCTCCACCAGGGATGGAAATGGACCGAAGAGGTACTTCCCTTTATCCCAATAGTAGTACTGAATTGAACCCCAACCATCTATGAGGTCATCCCACTCCCTGAATCGGATCCAATATTCTATGTGTTGACATTCTCGTGTGGATGATGTACCGAAAAGATGCTTCAAAACAATAAAAAATATGTTTGTCCTTCCAAAACTATACTTTCCATCCGACTTATTCGTACCCTCATAATACCCAAACTAGTGTGTTGATTACTTGTTGTAATGCATAAGGGAAAGGTTATCGGAAGATTCGGATGCACGCCCGTGGCCCGTGTCATATCTACTGGTGCACTTCCACGCGAGGCTAAGGAGGGTTCCCTAACATGATTTCCTAGATGGGGGAGATCTAGATGCTCTAGCTCCACGTCTTCCACATGAGTTGTAAAGCCTTTATGATCCATATCTCTCCACACCACCATTTTCTCTACAACATCACAATGTTTCTCTATCTCCCTTTCATGTGCCTTATTATACTTAAGTCACCTCTCTTCTCTCTTCCTTTCTACCGCCAGGTCTGCCATCCTTCACTAAACCTGCTCCTTCCCCTCATGTGGTGAGATTTAGCTAGCCATCAGTTTCTCTTCCAAATTTAGGGTTACCATCAGAATCTTGATTTCCAGGGGAATACCTTATAAGTATGTTCCTCATGGGTATCGCAAGAACTGGAATTCAGCAACCTCTGGGCACGAATAAGTTGAAATTGAGTATTCCAAGATATAACTGTTCAAAACACCACGGAACCATGTATCCACAATGCGAGTCTAGATTAGATCAATATCATATAGAGTCTAAAATTATTCCTATGTCCAAACTAACATGTGATACCTCTAATTCCATTGAGAAGCATAAGTGACCAGCCACTCACACAATTCTACCAGAAAGATAGAAAATAAGCTCTCGTATAAATTTTGATACGCTTTCTAATCTACCCACATACATGCGTCGAACTTAGGTCCAGTGCTAAACCTTTGTGTGTATTCATCCTCCAAATATTTAATCCACTCTTTAACACTCACTAGGGTCAATCGGTAGGTCTTCATCACGAACCATCTTAATAAAAACTGAAAAAGAGTTCCTAGAAATGGAAGCAATGATATAGCCTAGAATTTATAAGTAAGATCCCAGACATGTTGGCACATCACTTAGCCGAGGCTGAATGCTCACCCGAAGCCCACAAAGGTACCAGCCCTCTTTAGGGTTATTGATCTATGATGTTAGCATGATGAAGACTTAACACATACATATCCATAATTTCCGTGTCATTCTACACAGAGCATGCGCTAATCTATATCTAAAGAATAAAAGACTTTAAATAATGTTGGATTAGAATTTTTCTTGAGGAAAAATTTAGGATTTTCCTCACCAACACTATGGGAATATAATTCCATCTACTTTGAATGGTTTAGCTACTATATTATGCATGTAAAACAAGTGGATTCAATGGTGGTTTTTAAACCAAAGATCCATAGGGGCACTCCATCGACCCCATGGCAAAGCCCGAAATTTCTTGCTAGGGTAGAAATTTGTCTAAGAGTGGGAGAGGGAGTGAGACTAAAGAAAATAAGATCAATAATGAAGGTAGGATATCAGAGGCCAACATTCATTGATCAGAACACTCATAACATGCATTAGATATCAAAGGAAGAACAAATTTACAAATCCTAGCTACAGGACCGAAAAGAAACCCTTGGTCACAAAGTAAAAATTCATTTATCCATCAAAGAGACTTAAAACTCCTTCTTTTATTATTGAAACTAGAGTAGAAACTTGTACAATGAGTGGAAATAGAAGAAAATTACAAAAAAGTAAGAATAAAAGAAGATTGACTATTGTTTTTGTCCTTTGTTCACAAAATGCATTTACAGTCTCCAAACTCAATTTCCAACCTTTACAATGAATTTCAGAGCACATAAAATATTCCATCAGATGTGGTTACAACTTCTTTAGGCATCCAAGAAATAGTTTCAATTGAATCAAATCATTTGGGCCACTTTTGGTTCTTGATTTACAGAGAAACGACTTTTGGCGGGAAATGCCAGAGAATTCATAATTATAGCCATTAAAAATTTCATGGGTTTGAATATGAACCATTAGATTCATTTTCAAAACTTTAAAATTGAGCCATCCATGTGGAAGAAGGTGATTGGAGTGTCCATGGAGAGCACCTTTTCATTTTATAACTTTTTCTGAATTTGGCAATTCGAAGCAATTTCCTCCGCCGGCCTGATTTCACTTTTCAAAGAGGACATGTGGCACCATTTGATTTTATACGTGGTCACGACTCAAATTAGAACATTTTGAAACTTTTTTGGAAAAAGGCTCAAAATCACAAAACCTCCACTGCCGCATCCCGCACGATCACGTGGCAACACTTGATTTGTCATGGGGTCAAGTACAAATTTTTACTTTTATCCCCAAAGTCTAAAAACTTGAAAACTCACCGAAGTCCCATCACCCTATTTGACTGGTCAATAGGGACACATGGCACCTCTTGATTTGCTATCGTGGTGTAGCTTGATTCATCTCTTGTAACTTTTAAGAAAAAAAGAATAAGATTTTTAAAATCCTCTATCAACCTACGCTCCCGCTTTGACCTTTCAACATTATAATGGACACGTGTCAACATTCGGTTGGTTACGGGATCAAACCTTATTATTTTCTCTAATCCACTTGGGCTCGTGGATTTTCCATCACCAATTGCAACATTTTCTCAAAAGAAAAAGTGGCAAAGAAATCTCCTCACCCGCCGGTCTGCCTTGGGCAATAAAATACAACTTAGGTCCGTTGAGCCATATCTTGTAAAATACGACGAGTTAGAATGAATTCTTTAACTTTTTGGAAATGGGAAGAAATTTCCCATCTGATGAAGTAGGTTCCAAACATCTTTGGGCCCTTTTAAAGTACCAAAAAACCAAATACTCATATTTGACCATTTTCAAAGGGTACTAAATCAAAAATTTAGGTCTAGACACGGAAGAATGAAGGAAATTTTGAGGGGGAACAGCTAGCTCTAGCTTAGGGACACGATATCACTTGAACAGGAGAAAACATGGCATGAGGATCAATAATCACAAGTTTAAAAACAAAAATGTTGACCAAAGGCCTTATCCATTAGGCCTTGTCAAGACTTGTACAACTTCTCGAAGAAGGAGAGAAGGAAGAAAATGACACACAAACCAAAGACACACCAAAAAGAAAGGGGAAAAAAACTATGATACAAGGTGAGGGAAAACTCACTTTCATGATGATATAGCTTCAAATATTTCCCACTTCTAGGAAATCCTAATGTTTTTCCATCCAAGTAGGATAAGATAAAAACATTCTCACCACAAGTTCTATGAATTTGAAAAGGACCAAAGAATCAAATTTTCCATGACTTCCCTTTGGTTCTCTTCTCTTGTCCTAAAGAAGAACAAAGTCTCCAACTCTGAACTCTCTTGTCTTAGTTCTTTTTTCAAGGAGTTTCTTTACTTTCAATTGATGTTATTTTATTATTTCCACCACCTGAGATCTGCTTTCCTCCAACTTTTCAAGAAAGAGGATTCTTTTGTCAATAGAGACCTTGTATTGGCCATCCTCCATAGATTTAAGTAATTTGAGATCTAGCATTTCAAATGTGATGGGGATCTTTGATTCAACTTCATACAATACCTGAAAAGGTGATGTACCTATGGTCTTCTTGGGAGTGATCCTATCAGCCCACAAATCATCATACAATCTCTTGTGCCAATTCCTTTGGTTCTCATCAACAAGCTTCCTAAAAATGGTTACAATGTTCTTGTTGCTTGACTCAGCTTGACCATTTCCTTGTGGATAGTAATCAGAAGAATGGGCTAGAGAGATTCCAAATCCATGATAGAACTCTGGTAGCTCCTTTGAAGAGAAATAAGTAGCATTGTCTACAATAATATTCTAAGGCACTCCAAAATGGAAAATGATGTATTCCTTAATGAAGCTACATACTACTTCAGATCTAGCTTGTTTGGTTGGAATGGCTTCTACCCATTTGGTGAAGTAGTATGTGCCAGTGATCACATAAGTATACCATGTACTTGAATGATGATTCAACACACCAATGAAGTCCACCCCCCATTGTTGAAATGGTTCTTCAATGATCACAGGCCTAAGGGGTAACGTGGCTAAATGTGGTCTTCCAACAAATTACTCGGCATGCTTTGTATTTGGAAACCCAACTCTTAGTATCATCAAAAAGAGAATGCCAATAATATCTACCTATGATAATCTTGTGGGTGGTGACCATTGCTAAGAAGTTTCCACCACATGCTTGGTCATGATAGGCCTTAAGAAACTTTCCTTGTTGCTCTTTATCAACACATCTAAGGAAACAACCATCCATCCCCTTCTTGTAAAGTGAATGATTCTAGATTACATACTTAGATACCTTCAAATTTAGAGTTATTCTTTACTTGCATTTAAGATGAGGTGGGAATTCTCCATAAGTGAGCAAAAAAGCAATATCTACATACCACTCATTAGTAGTGGTTACAAAGAGAACTTTTGGGTAGTCTTTTGAGAAGGTTGAACAAGTGTTATCTTTCTCTCCATGCTGAGATTTGAGAGTTTCATCTTCAGCAATCAACTTACACAAACCATTTCCTCTTACTAGATTAGAGGGCCTGATATCCAGATCATACTCTTGAGTCTTTACAATCCAATTTTCTCTTTTGGATCTAGGATCTTGTTGTGTCAAGATGGACTTGATTGCACTTCCAGGGACCATCACCACAGTATGAGAATTGAGAATGTAGAACCTAAAGTTATTCATAGCCTTAACCACTACATATGAATGTTTCTCCAATTGAATATAGTTTAACTCATGTTTCTTCAAAGGAAAACTCATGAAAGAAATAGGTGCTTCCAAATCTTCATCATTCTTCTAGACAAGGACAATAGAGAGAGTGTGTTCTGAGGCATAGCAGTACATGATGAAATACTTGTTGAAATCTGGGATACAAGGGTTGGAGATTTAGAAATATCTCTCTTGATCTCTTCAAATGCAATTTTCCCTTTATGGCTCCATTTGAAACTTGTTTGAGGCTTCATCATAGAGGTGATGTGATTTCTCAGTTCAGCAAACTCAAGGACAAAGCGGCAAAGAAATTTTACCTTCCCAAATAATGAGTTAACTCCTTTCTTGTTGGTGGGAAGAGATAGTTCTTGAATTTCTCTCACCCTCTCATGGTCAATGTGTGCTCTATGTTTGTTCACAATGTGCCCCAACAAATTTCCTTTTGTGACTCCAAAGATAAATTTCTTAGGGTTCAATGAAATGCCATGTTTCCTACACCTTGCAAGAACTTGTTCCAAATGACAGAGGTGTTCTTCCCTTTTCCTTGAGAATAGAGTGAGTTCATCAAGGTATATGAAAATGCAATGCTTCAGATCTTTGAAAGCCAAGTCCATTGCTCTTTGGAATGTTGATCCCGCATTGATTAAGCCAAAAGGCATTCTACTATAGGCAAAAGTTCCCAAGGAGTTATGAAGGTAGTTTTTCTACAATCTTCCTCTACCACTCGATCTGGTTGTATCAAGAAAAGACATCAAGTAAAGAGAACATCTCAGATCCATTGACTACTTGTAAAATGTGATCCATGATGGGAAGAGGGTGGTTTTCCTTGAGTGAGGATTGATTAAAATTTTGAAAGTCAACACATATCCTTATCTCACTATTCTTCTACATCACTGGCACAATGTTAGCCACCCATGTTGAGTGATGAATGGGAAAGATGATTTTGGCATTCAGCATCTTGGTCACTTCTTCCTTGATGACATCAAAAATATTTGGGTCATAGGGCCTTTTCTTCTACCTGAAAGGCTTGACACCTTGCTTCAAACGAATGGAATGGTGCATTTCCTTTGGTTGGAAAGATTTGAGTTCTTCATAAGAGTAAGCTAGAACATCAGAATATTTCTTGATCGTAGTAAAAAATATTCTCTTCCCTTTAGGTGAATAAAATTTTCCAATGTTGACCATTCTTGGATCTTCAGAAGTTCCAATGTTTTATTTTTTTAATCGATGGACACCAAGAAGATAGCTTTTATTTATCTTGAATGAATTTTTCATGTTTGTCAAACAGATATTCTAAAGAGACTAGGCCTTTGGGAATCTTGTTGCCTTTCAGTTTGATCATGCCCTCATCATCAACTCCTTCAATTTCATTAGCTTCTGCTTCAATTACTACTTATCTATGTGGGTTGACACTTCCTTGAAAGAAAATATTATTAAAATTGTCTCTTTACTTTAAGAAGGTCAAAATTTGATTTTCATCATTGAAGACCTGCCAATGATTTGCATTATCAGGCACATTAGGTCTGAATACCATCTCAATGGTCACTTTATCTATGTGGAAATATGGATCAGGTGTTAATAAAGAAGTTGACACTACAAGAGAATCATACCTTTAATTTTTTTCCTTGGAATGTCTTGAATAGAGAATGCATTGAAGGATTCAATGCAATCCCAAACCCTATTTCTATAGTGCTCGAGCCTTGGGTTCTTCACTTGTTATTGCTAGTGAATTTGCTTCACTATCACCTCTACATCACCAAGACATCTCAACTTCTTGATTTCCATGTCCTCTAGAACATTCATGCCCAAAAGGAGAGCTTCATATTTTTTTATTATTGGTGTTATCAAACTGCAATTTATATGCAAAAGGATGCATTTATTTGGAAGGAGAATACGTAACAAAACCAGCTCCTAAGCCTAACCGGAATGAATACCATCAAACTCCATTGTCTAAATTTTATTTCCTTCTTCCTCCATGAGAAGTGGAAAGCTTTCATCGTTTATGATGTGAGAAAGTAGTTTCCTAACTCGAATCTTGAAGGAGATTGTTGGATCTTTGATCATCTAACTTCTTCACTATGAATTTCATCTTTCTTACAGAGTAAATCTCTTCATTTCACCTTTGACTGGGATAGTTGTAGATGACCAATACATTTTTATCTCTCTACCTAGGTCTCTATAAAACTTCTTCTCAACATCATGCCAAAAGATGTTGGGATGTCTACCACTAAGATAGTTAAGAGCACCTGCATTGTCGGGAAGTCACCAGAGCTACTTGTGCATATTTTATCCTTCCAATGAGTGGCACTTTTTTAGATTATATTAAATAGCGGGATCCTTTCACTATATTCAAGGTTAGGCCAAGGGAATTTGTAACTTTGAGGGGCATAACATTATCAGAGGCTCTAGAATAAATGATACAATTGTTCAACTCAAAACCATTTATGAGGAGGGACAAGTAGAAAGGCTCAACCCTAGTTTTCTTGGAAGCATTGAGAGCTAACATGTTTTGAGATGGAGGTGTGGATGGTGTTGGAATAAGTTCTCTAGAAATTGGACTTGAAGACATAGGGATACTACCCCAGCATCAGTATTGATGAATATGTCAAATTGAGCAGGGTGTGTTTGTAGGGTATTTTGACTCGAAAGTTGGACTTTGGTTTTGCTTACATGCTCCACAAAGTCAAATGAGACAATGTTAGATGAGGAGGAAGTTCCTGAAGTGGAGGAGGATTTGCAAGGAAAAGGCTTTGAAGGAACCTTGGATATTTTGGATGTTGAGATTTATCTCAAGGGTGAAGTCACAATTTAGTAGAAGGTGAAGGTGTAGCCTTTGGCTGAAATTTGGGTATTTTTGTAGAGACTCCAATGGAAGGGGAAGTGCTCTTAACAATTTGAGAACTAGAAGAAGGAACAAAAGACTTACTTGGTATAACAACATGGTCTTTGGCAACAACCAAGTCTAGTTTTTCTTTAGTAGAATCCATGGAAGGTGGTAATGGAGAACCTTTACTGATGATCCTCTTTTTGTGTGACCTTTGAAGTGGAATCTTCTTTGGTCTTCTTCTCCTTTACAGCCACTGAGTATGGAGTGTTTTTCTTGGACTATGCTCTAGTGAAAACAACACATGAGAAACTTGGGGCTTCCTCATCATCATCAACAAACTCAAATAGGACATTGTGCATATCAACTTCTTCAACTTCAAGGTATCTTTCATAATCTTCTACATTTTCTCCCTCATGTTCATCAGCTTCAACTTCCTCTCTTGATTCTCTAGTGTCATAGATAGCATTGACTAGTGGTGCTTCTAGAGAAAGTTGGTGAGGAGGTGGTGTAATCCTTTTCCTATCAGGGAAATTTGGTCTTCTTGGAGCATTTCTCATTGTGATTTGTGACAGTTGCTTCTTCAAGGAAACCAAGTCATTTTCCATTTTTTGGAACATTGGATCTGTTTGACCGAACTAGAACTCTAAATTTTTTACTTTCTATTTGGGACTTTCACCTTTCCAGATAGAATTAGGTCATCATCAGTCTTAATTGCAAAGTCTTTAGAATCCCTTAATGTTCTTTTTCGGTCTCTTCTAATGAAGAAACCAACTTCGATGGCAAGGTACTTGATAAAGAATATCTTCAAATTGTTTTCAAGAGGAACTCGCATCTTTAGGGATTCTTCTTATCAGTTTTCAAACCTTGCTACAAAATCTCTCATAAATTCGAGGCTTACTTCTTCATTTTCACAAATTGGACCAGCAGGTCTTGAAATCTTTAGTGCTCTTGAATCTAGTTTCAAATGCATTCCTTATGTCATCCCAAATAGTGATAGATCTTGGGGAAGCATGTAAATTCATTCAGTAACTTTCTTCTAAAGTGATTCCACAAAGAGTCTAACTGATACATCTTCATCCTCAACCCCCAACACACCATAAGTACTGATGAATGCTGCTACACATTCCTTAGGGAGTTGAGAACCATCTCCTTTAAACTTGGGAAATTTTTTTCTTGAGCCTCTTGGGAGATCATTGAGTGGTTGTTGGAGAGAAAATGGACTAGTGTTTCTTCCCATGGAACATTTGGTATACATGCTTCATGTTCATTATCACCCATTTTTTTCCTATTCCTAGCTTCTTGAGAAGCTAGGGCTTCTTATCTATATTCTACCTCTTCTTGGAGTCTTTCAATCTCCTCAAGTTGAGCTCTAATCACTTCTTCTCTTTCAAATTGAACTCTTACCTCTTCTTCTTCTCTCTTAAGCTCTTCAAAAGTAGGATCAATCACTCCTTTCCTCAACTGCCAGTATACCTTCTGTCACACTAGCTTTAAGGCCTATTGTCTTCTCTGAGGTGCTAAAATTTTTCTTTGCTCCTCCAACTCAAGAGCAAGTTCTTCTTCTTGGCATGTAATCCTCGTAGCAATGAAATAGTGGTTTACACTTTTCCTATTATGCCAAATATTCTCCTTGGGTCGAAATGATATCTTCTTCAATTTGAAAGAATAAGGTAGGTCTCTCAATAGGAGGGTTTGTAATAATATCAATGACTTGTATCCATGTGGATCAAAAGAAATATCAAATTTTCAACAAACTCTAATGGTATATATGACCTTGTGGTCATTTCTAGGGTGCATATGTTGCAAACTCTATCCCACAAAGGTGTCAAAATTGTTGGCTTGGAAATTTGTCTTGAGGAAAAATTTAGGGTTTTCCTCACTAACACTATGGGAATTTAACTCCCTCTACTTTGAATTGTGTAGCTACCATTTTATGCATGTAAAACAAGTGGATTCAATGGTGTTTTTTCGACTAGAGATCCATAGGAGCACTCCACCGACCCTATGGGAAAGCTTGCAATTTCTTGCTAGGGTAGAAAATGGTTTGAGAGTGGGAGAGAGGAGTGAGAATGAATACAAGAAGTTAAATAATTAAGGTAGGACATCGAGGCTTGCATACATTGATCGGAAGGTTCATAACATGCATTAGATATCGAGGAAGAACAAATTTACAAAACCCTAGCTACATAACCGAAAGGAAACCCTTGGTCACAAAGTACCAATTCATTTATCCATCAAAGAGACTTAAAAATACTTCTTTTATTATTGAAACTAGAGCAGAAACTTTTACAATGAGTGAAAATAGAAAAAAATTGTAGAAAAGTAAGAATAAAAGAAGATTGACTATCGCTTTTGTCCTCTGTTCACAAAATACATTTACAGCTCCAAATTCAATTTCCAACCTTTACAATGAATTACAAAGCACATCAAATATTCCATCAGATGTAGTTATACATTCATAAGGAATCTAAGAAATGGTTTCAATCGAATCAAATCATTCATGTTGTTTTTGGTTCTTGATTTACAGAGAAACGACTTTTAGTGGGAAATGCCGAGAATTCATAATTATAGCCGTTGAAAACTTTGAAGGTTTGAATATGAACCATTAGATTCATTTTTCATAACTTTAAACTTGAGCCATCCACATGGAAGAAGGTGATTGAGCAATCATGGAGAGTACCTTTTCATTTTATAACTTTTTCCGAATTTGGAAATTTGGAGTAATTTCCTCGGTGACCTAATTTGACTTTTCAAAGATGACATGTGTCACCATTTGATTTGATATGGGGTCATGGCTCAAATTATAACATTTTGAACCTTTTTTGGAAAAAGGATCAAAATCACAAAGACCTCCGTCGGCCCGCATCCCACATGAACACATGGAAATACTTGATTCGTTGTGGAGTCATGGACAACTTTTTACTTTTAACCCCGAAGGCTAAAAACTTGAAAAACTACCAAAGTCCCATCACTTGCTTTGACCAGTTAATAGGGATGCATGACACCTCTTAATTCACTATAGGGTTGTGGCTCGATTCATATCTTCTAACTTTTAAGAAAAAAAGACTTAAAGTTGTAAAATCCTCTGTTGACCCACACTCCCGCTTTGACCTTTCAACATTAGAGTGGACATGTGTCAGCATCTAGTTGGGTGCGGGGATCAAACCTTATTATTTTCTCCACTCCACTCGGGCTCATGGATACGCCATCACCAATTGCAACTTTTTCCAAAAAGACAAAGTGGCAAAGAAATATCCTCAGCCCCACCGGTCCACCTTGGGTAAAAAAATGCAACTTAGGTCCGTCAAGCCATATCTTACAAAATAGAATGAGTTAGAACGAATTCTTTACCTTTTTGGAAAGGGGAAGAAATTTCCTATCTCGATGAAGAAGGTTCCAAACATCTTTGGAAAGTACCAAATAATAAAAATACTCAGTTTGAACTTTTTAAAGGGTACTAACTCAAAAATTCAGGTCTAGACCTGGAAGAATGAAGGAAAATTTTAAGCGGGAAACAAATAATAACCATGTTAAAGTAAGAATCTATAAGATCCATTTACACACATGATTTAACACGTGAGATTCAAATCAATAACCTCCATTATGTTAATCAAGACAATTATATAGAAGATTCTTACATTAACGATATTTCACACCCATGCACACACAAATCCAATATATTAACCTTATAATAATCTAGATCATACATACTAAAGTATTCGCTTTCTCTATTAACATACACTACAATATCCATTACACAGTACCATTATATGTATATATATATATGTATATATATATGTATATATATATGTATATATATATGTATATATATATATAAGGGTGGGGTCTTGCCCTTCACCGCTTATCCAATCCTAAAAATAGGCTGCATGCTATTATTAGCCAAGCATCGTTTACAAGAATAGCCCCACATGAAAGTGTGCTAACAATAGTCTTCCTAGAGTTAACTAATAGTGATAAACCTATTCTTAGTCCACATCCATGAAAAGTACTTTGTAGTCGATCCTAAAAAAATAGCTAACATGTGGCACACACATCTCTTCCCTATTTGTGTGATCTGCACGCCATCTCTAAAAATATGCCTTCATGTGTGAAAATGGATAAGTCCTAAAAGCTTAACTTATCCTCTGCGCGTGTGTTTCCTTTATCCGATCACACCTTTGAACATACCCTATTTTCCCATGTGGACATCTTGTGTGATTTCTATTAAGTATTATCTGCTCAACAACTTGTTATGGCTTTACTCATTAGTTTCTTAGCACAATGTGGCTTTAGCAAAGCACTGGATGGACCACATGAGATGCTAAACCTTTCCCGTTTGCATAGATTGGCACCGCAAAATTAATGGGGGCATTCTCCATAGATTTTAAAATCATTTCTTCAATTTTTTTCCTTAGAACTTGTTTGTACCCAATTTTTTTCTCATTTTCAAGCTGATCATCATCACAGACTGACATGAAGCTTGAAGATAGATAGATCATGATGTACGTTGTTTTATAACTCGGGGATGTGATCTAACCGCAACTCGATTTGTGGAGAGATGGATAGCACTCTAAAAAGGACTTGATCTTGTCCTAACTGTTTTAGGTTGTGCCTTTCAACCAAGGTAAGAGAACCTATTTTGTAACCTTCAAATGGTGAAGAAGAAGGAGATATCCTTATTTTTCTCAAACTCTATGAAGAATACCTTGAAGAAAACATTATCAACACACCAAATTTGACTCTCACATGTTGTCACTTCAAGAATATGGGTATGTTTTCAACACAAGGTAAAGGTTACTAGAGACATCTCAAATCCTGATATGTTCTACATACTTTAACAAATGGATTTTGATCTTTTGTTGGTATACGAGGAAAAATAGGGGTAATACAGGGTAGGATAAGTTGTTTAGAATTTTTTTGGTGGGATATTAACAAGAAACTTGAATACACTAGATCATTGACAACCTCTACAACATTTGAACAACTATAAGATAAAATGCTTCAAAACAGTCAAGATGTTCTTTCAACCGAAGAGATACACAAATGAAGGCCTGTGTTTGCACTCTTCACATAATATTTGAGATTTGAACACAAAATCTTGAGTTAAAGGACTCAATTAAACATCAAAATATCTGATCAAATCATGCCTCAGTACCCCCAAAGGCTTACAAGCAATCTATGTCAATAAATGAAGGAAAAGTTTTTTTAAATCTATTTATTTCACCATTAGATGAAGGATCTTCTAATAAATGAAGTTGCAGATGCCACTAAACTATCAATAAGGATGAGATCTATGTGATTCCTAAAGATTTCAATACAAGATTGCATCAAGAACAAGGAAAACTATTTGAAAACATTTAAAACATGATAACAAACATCATATTGCCCAAATAACACAAATTAACTCAAAAGTTTGTTAGATTCATCACAAGGGAGATTTTCAAAAATAATATCGAGTTGTGTGATGGCTATACACTTGTAACCAACTCACATGAATGAATATCTAACACAGAAGACATTAACCCTATTTTTTGGAGGGTTTCTTAGAAGATGAGCTTCTCTCAAAATTTTCTCGTGATTTTCAATTCTCCCGACCATCTGCACTTCTCAAAAATGCATTATATATTACTTGTTTACATTCAACCTTCTTTCCCAAGAAAAGAATATGCCAAGGATCAATTTTGTTACAAAAATTCCTTCATGATTCACAAATAGGGACGTTTAATAGATTTGCAACAAAAGTTTCCAGGTGTTTCAAAAAGTTGAATTATTGTAAAAATTTGCATCATTATCCTATGTGGAGGCACATTTTTCATCTTCAAGGCATGCAGAACTCCTTCCTTTCATTATTTCATCCTTTTCCCTCCAAAATTTTCCCCTGCAACTTCTAGATCTGATATTTTACATTTTTGGACGAGTTAGGGAAAATTTTCATTTCAAAAACATCTCAGATCTTCAAATTGAGCTTTAAAACTGATTGCATTGGTCTTTACAAGCAGAAATGACATGGATTTGCCAAAAATTTGATGAAAATTGATGCAAAAAATGCATCTCCAAACTACCCGAACGTTCTAGTGCAAAAATGGTGGCGGAAAAAAATACAATGCACAACTACCATTGATTTGACTTTCATCCTTTAATCTGATCCCTCCACGTGGCGACACATGATTGGAGACAGGCCTTGGAGGTGCCTTTTTCCAGCTTTGCAATTTTTATAAGAAATGGCTACATGGTGAAATGTGATTAGACATGGGCCTAAGATTGCTTTTTACCACTTTATAACCTTTGGAAAATTTTGGAAAATTTTTCTACTTTTCCCCACCCTCTCGATCTAACACATGTCCAAAAGTGGGTCCCAGCTGGGACCGTGGAAAATTTTTGCATCCTTACCTCCTTTTTTGGGAAAAGGAAAAATTTCCAAATATTTCCCACATCTCCGCCCTTCCACCGTCTCGCTTTTGATTTGGGTCCTAGCGGACCTGTGCTTTAATTTTTCATTTTATACCTATTTTTCCAAAAAGGTGAAATTTCCATATTTTCTCCGTGGTCCCGCAACTTCGGTATTGACCATGCCACATGTCTTTCTCGTGATTTTCTGTGGGGACATGGTTCTCTTTTAAACTTTACTACAACTCCTGAAAAACTTTAAAATTTTCAAAACTCAATGGCGGCCCACACTCCCCTTCTATATTTATTTTGGCACATGTCTCCCTCTAATTCATTGTAGAGCCATGCTTCAAATTATCACTTTAACCCATTTTGCAAAAAAGGTGAAAAATTCCTTTTTCCTCCGATGACCCACTGATTTGCGCAAGATTTCCAATTTTCCTCTTTATCGAGGCCACATTTACTTTCATGAATTTAACTCTTTTTAGGGAAAACGGTTAAAAATCTCAAACTCTCCTGGCAATCCGGTGATCTACCTTTCCTTTTTAAAATAAAAAATACCAAGGTATTAACTTAATTTAGTGGGCTTGTGGCTCTTTTTTGCATTTTAGTATTTCTTGCCAAAAAAGGTGAAAATTCTCTAAGTCCACTGCTGATCCGCATCCCCTCATCCTTTGATCTTGCCATGTGTCCCCTCCTGATTGGCTTGGCAGACCCATGACCTTTTTCACAACTTTTTCTCCCTTTCACCAAAAGGAAAAAAATTTCTAATTCTTCCACCAGCCTCCAATCCCACCTTTGATGTGAACGTGACACATGTCCACCTATAACTCATCATGCGGAGTTCTGGTTTGTTTTATGACCTTAATTTTTTAACCAAATAAAGTCAAAAAAATTCAAAAGAACATAACCACCCACCATTACATCCTTAACTCGACGCTGCCACGTGTTCCATTTTGATTCATTCCAAGCTCTAGGCATTTTCTTTGCACTTTAACTCTTTTTCCAAAATACCTTAGAGCATAAAAAATACTCGCTACTCCCCATCCAATCAAAAGAAGACACGTTATAATTTTTAGGAAAAATTTAGAAATTTTCTCCGCCACTTGAATTCAGGAAAATTAGCACTTGGCGGGGCCAGGGGAGATTTAAAACTTTTATCCAAAGTAGATAAAAAGAAAAAGTTCTCAAAAATATCCACCGCTCCTCCTCCAACTAGAAAGCACCACGTAAGCAAAATTAGAACCAATCAGTATGAAATGGAGCCACAGGAACAAATTCACCCTTTTGCCAAAAAAGCAAAAAGTGATAAGTTAAAACATATGTCCGTTGTCCCTTGGTAATTTAGAACAAGGCACGTTGCCGATGAATGCTGAGGAAGAATTTGACGGGAAAATGATGCCCATCTGACTGACAAAACATAGAAAATGCCAGGGATTCCCTAAAACTTGAGTTTTTCGCCAAGGACAATAATTTTTCACATGAAACCAGTGAAACTTGATTTCAAATCATTTTTCAATCATGGGGATGGATTTCCAAAGGTATATAATTTTAAATCGATCAATTTTGAACTTCTATGATCAGCAAAAAAGGAAAAAATGGCAGATCCCGCATATTTTGAAAAATTAGGGAAAAAAATAGGGCATACATGGATATTTCTTTCAAAATAGGGCATCCATCAATTCGAGAGAAAAATATGTTTTAGAGTAAGCATAGTGAAAGATAAATTACGGAAACACATTGTAAGCTCAAAAATGGCACCAACATCAGCTCCTACTTGGGGATGTGAACTCCCAAAGTGAGTGCCACAAGAAAAAAGTAGACCCAAAGGTGCCAAAAATATCCACTTTGGCGGTGGAGTAAAAATACAAGGCGGAAAAAACCACCGAGAAACCGACAAAAATGGCTTCCAAAACTAGGGAAAACCACAAACCGACAAAATAGAAAAAACAGATCCAAAAACCTCAAATTTGGGGATTAATCTAAGAAATGCGTCGATGTCTACCATTAACAGTAGTTCAAGAAATTCCCCATCTAATTCCTTAATAAAAAAGGTATTCTCACCAATTTTGTTGTCATTGGAGTAAGGGCCCATCCACAATGCATCAAATTTACCATGTTTTCCCTTATCTTCATGCCTACTATCCCATAACAAAACCAGGTCTCTAATATTGAATGCCCTAGGAGTGACCTTCTTGTCAAACAACCTCTTCAATTTTCTCTAAATATGACATGCTTCTAGTGGGATGCCCTTCTTTCTTCATCTAGCTCAATAATCTAATTGATCCTTACCTTATAAGGATGACCTCTTGACCTTCAATTTTTGAACAAATTGAAATGAAGATAATTGCAGATGTAAGGGTAGCAGAGCTTGAGTTCCATATACCAACTCAAATGGGATTTTACCAGTAGCTCTTTTGGCAGTGATCTTATCAACCCAAACAAAAAATTTCATGTGTTCACCCCATTTTTTCTTCTTCAGCTCCAAGGTTCTCCTAATGATCTTCAAAAGTTCTTATTCTTTGGACTCAGCTTGTCCATTTCCTTGGGAGTTATAGTTTGAAGCATAAGTCGATTGATTCCATACTCCTTACATATTTCCATCAAGGGTTTAGCTCTAAAACACATGGAATTATTAGCTACAATCTTGATTGACACACTAAATTTGCATATGATGTGATTCAACAAGAATTCCATAACAACTTGGTGTTTTAATTTCTTAGTGGGGATTGCTTCCACCCAATTAGTGAAGTAGTCAGTGGCTACAAGAATACACTTATGACCAGCACTAGAAGGGTATGAAATCTCACCAATGAAGTCCATTCCCCATAGTTTGAAAGGAGCTTCAACCGATACAGGAGCTACAAAGATAGGGAGCTTGAAGATTTCATTCTTCCGGAGAAACGCTTGACAACTCTCACATTTTTAACCAAAGCAGGGTTGCATCTTTGAATATAGTAGGCCACTAGTAACCAGCTCTCAAGATCTTATGTAATGTAACTCTTCCAGCAAAGTGTCCTCCACAAACTCCCCCATGGAAATCAGCAACTATTTTGGGGGCTTCATCTTCGATAATACATTTCGGAGGACACCTTCGTGGTTCTTCCAAGCTATTCCAAAGTTAGTGATGGTGTAATTTTGAGAAGCTAGCTTGAGGGCTCTTCTCTTATTTTTATTTAAATTATTAGGGCACAATAGATGTTTTAGATAAAATATTACATCCTTGTACCACTCAGAACTTACAAACTTCTCAAGAACATCTTCCCCTTCTTCCTCTACTTCATTTACTTCTACAGCTACAAGTTGCTCTCACCATAAGCTTAGCAAGACCCAAACCTCTTACCAACTTTTTGGTTTAGATGTCTATGTCATACTCTTGCAACTTGTTCACCCATTTGTATATCTTTCTTGAGATCTCCATCTCTAATAAGATGTCTTTTACCATGGTGTGGGGAACATAAGCAAAAACTTTTGAACTTAATATATAAGGTCCGAAAACCTTTGTTGCTTTCACCAAGGAAAATGCTTGTTTTTCCATGATTGTGTACTTTAACTTAGTAGCTTTTAAATCCTTACTAAAGAAGATAATAAGCCTCTCAACCCCATCCTCATCCTTCTACAGAAAAATAGATGCAATGGTATTTTCTGAGGAAAAGGAGAAGATTTGGAAAGGCTTCTTGTAATTTAGAGATGCCAAAATAGGGGCATGCTTCAATGCTTCTTTGATTCCTTCAAAATCTTGAATAACATCCTCCTCTAATTTGATAACCTGGTCTTTCTTTAACATGCCTATAATAGGAAGAGTCAACTAAGTAAAATTAGACACAAACCTTCTAATGAAGTTCATCTCCCAAAGAAGGTTTTGATGCCCTTCTTTTTATTGGAATTGGAACCTTTTTATTGCTTCTACCCTCTCGGGGTCAATCATGACACCATCCTTTGATACAATATGACCAAGAAACTTGGCCCTTTGCACTCCAAAATTGCACTTCTTTGGATTCAAATATATTCCAAATTATCTACATCTGATCAACATTCTTTCCAAGTGCTTTGCAGTGATCTTTTCGATCCTTGAAAACATAGTCACATCATCCCGATAAACCGTAATGAAGTCATTTATGTAATCAACAAAAGCAACATACATTGCTCTCTGAAATTATCTCCAGCATTCATAATACTAAAAGGCATTCTTACATAGACATATATTCCCAAGGAGTGGTAAAGGTAGTCTTAAATCTTTCGACTCCTTGACAACAAATTGATTGTAGCCAAAGAAACCATCCAAGGTGGACAACAATTCAGAACTAGTCACCAAATGTATAATGTTTTACATGTTTAGCAAAGGATAATTGTCCTTCAATGAAGCTCTATTTAGATTCTTGAATTCCACACATAACCTTATATCTCCATTCTTCTTTACAGACCGCACAAGGTTTGGAACCCAAGATGAAAACCTTGTGGGTTGAATGATCCCTTCCTCTTTCGAGTTTTTTCAGTTCATCTCACATCTTCATGGAGAGAAGTGGATTAATTGGCCTATGCTTTTGTCTCGAATGTCTTGGAATTTGTTTCAAGGGTAATCTCATGCTGAAACAAGTCCTCTATGTATGCATTCAACTCTTAATAAGACCAAGAAAGGCAGTCATAATATTTCTTCAACAATTGAACATAGGACTATTTTTCTTCTTTGTTTAGATTGTTGCCCAACCAGATCTTCCTTGGTTTATCATTAGTGCTTAAGTTATGCTCTTCCACATCCCTTGAGGCGGACATGTTTCTATTGTTGATGCAATCAGCATTATCAATATCGACTCAAGTGCAACAAGACCTCTAGGAATGGTGTTAGTTTTTATTTGGATTATATATTTCTCAAAAAAAAATTCTCTTACTTCAGTCACACATAACATTGGCTCCCAATCAATATTTTGATCTACAAACTCACCTTGGTTTTATAATAACCTTTTCACTTGAGCATCATCATTAAACACTTGCCAATGCTTGATGTTATTAGGGACTGATGGCCTAATGAGTATCTCTATATCATACTCACAATAAGGGGAAATGGTAAAATTTCCAAATCTTGACCCCAACACTGATAGCATGTCTACAACTACATTAAGACTCTTGTTATGATGCATAATGTTGAAGGAATCAAACATCTCAATCAGATCCCAAACCGTATTGTATTGTTTCATCCGCTAATTTTTGTAGCATACAATTTTCTTATTTGTTTGACACCTAGCTCTAAATATCCTTTTGCAATGATATCCTTGACACCATAATTCCATGTAATTATCAAACCAAAAACAAGGATTCATATTCAGCAATGTTTTTAGTACATTTAAAATTAAGCTTGAAGGAAAAAACAAACTCTTCCAAGCTAGGATAAATTAGAACTATATAAACACCATTCCCAAATTTGGAGCAAGCTCCATCAAATAGCAATGTCTAAGGAGAACCTACCACCTCAAGGAAGTTTGACTGATCCATCTTCTTTTCTTTACCATCAGCAAATCCCACAAAATTTTCAGCATAAACATCAATAAACAACACTTCATAGGAAGCATTGTTCGGATCTTCAATAAGGTGAAACATCTTCTTTTCTCCATAAAAATTGACAAGGCTGCCTTCAATGGGAATGGTGTAAAATACATGTCCATATGAATAGTCCCGCAAACACTTGCATCCCATTTTCTTGAAAAAAGCATGCCTTATTTGGTAGGGTAATCAACAATTACAACATCAATTTTCTATTTCTTACCTGAATAGGATGCAAGTTGTACTACCAAACCATTCACATAACCAACCATCAACACTTCTCTTGAGTCCATGGTAGTACACTTTCCATAGGTTGTTGTCACTTTGATATCCATCTCATTCATGACTTCAAGAGGCATGACATTGCATGATGCACCAGAATCAAACATACAATTTTTAAGTAGTCTATCCTTTATGATAAAAGTTGTGAAAAATGGATCAACATTCAATTAGGAATAAACCAAGGATGTCCCCAAGTATACTTTAGGTGCTTCTCCAAGATCTTCTAATGCTGGTGGTGTTTCAAGGTCTGCAATGGTTGGGGGAGGAGTTTCAACAATGTTTACATTTCTGCTTGGGGTACTCAAATGCTCTCGTCTTGTGCTCAAGAATCCTAAACAACTCAATGATTAGAAAACTCACTTTGATTTGGCTCAATATTTGGGATATGTCATGTGGAACACTCTTTGGAAAGGCAGCATTGGAATGGAGACAAATAAATTCATCAGATGGCATGGGATTCTTGGTAGTTTGGGCATGAGGAGGAATGTAATTTTTTCTTGGGATAGCAGAGCTCTTGGAAGGTGTTTCTCTTCTAGGATATTCCTTGGGAATTCCTGTAAGAAAGGGAGTTTTAGGTTTGGCTTGAGGCCCATCTCCCTTAACAACTTTTCTCCTAGTGTTATAGTCTTTTTCTTGAGCTACAACAACATTCATTAATAACTGTCTATCTTCCTCTGAAGGGATACCACCATCATACTTCTTAATCATCAAAGATCTTAAGTATTCAAAGTAATTGTTAGGTATTTAAAAAGCTTGCACTACATCTACTTTAATATTATTAGAGGGAAGAAGGACTTGTAATCATTTGATGTAATCCCAAAGGTTTTAGCAGTCCTTGCACTTATTACCTTAGTTGAATATACTCCATCTTGTGAGATTTTAGAATAACCCACCATGTAGATATCATCATCAGTACCATCATCATTATTAGCTTCATCAACTTGCTAGTCCACTTCACATGGAGGATGGGGTAGAAAACACCTATCACACCAATCAATATCAACAACCTCCTCAACAACAAGTAACCCCAGTAGTTAAGGGATTAGGGTAACACTCTATCCTCATGTGTTTGAGGATGTCTATTTGTAAACCCCATGGGTCCTTTCCCTCTATCATCTACCCTTTAATAACCTATAGGATGATTGGCGAATATGTCATGATTTTGTGCTTTTTGTTAACCTTGTGAACTCTACCTAATTCCCTTCTCTTCCTAGGCTAATGTTGTATATATCTTTTCCCCGGGTAGATATAGAAAAGCAGGAGAATGGAGAAATCAAAGAAGCTCACAGCCTAAGGCACACGAGAATGGGTGCACGACATGGAGTGTTGATAGAGAAAATGGTGCGCCCAAGGCACACGAGAATGGGCACACGACACGAGTGTTGACAGAGGAAATGGTGCGCCCAAGCTGCACAGAATGGGCGTATGACACGAAGTGTCAAGAAAGGAAATGGTGTGCCCAAGGCACACAGAATGGGTGCATGACATGAAGTGTCGACAGAGGAAATGGTGTGCCCAAGGTGCACAGAATGGGCGCACGACATGGAGTGTCGACAAAGGAAATGGTTCGCCCAAGGCACATAGAATGGGTGCACGACACAGAGTGTCGACAGAGGAAATGGTGCACCCAAGATGCATAGAAGAGGATGAAGACACACACATGAATGCGCCCTAGGTACACCTTCAAGAGGCACAACAATTTGATCGGCGACAGACAGCGAGGCCCTAGCGCAGGTATTCAGACGGCCATAAATTTCGATTGGGAGCTTGGATTCATGCAAGGTTGGACTTTTTGGAAAGCTTACGAGGTCCTCTATCCAACTATGACTGGATATATTTAATTGGGTGAGAAAAAATTCTTAAAAATGCAAAATACAGTTCGCCACTTTTGGGTTCGCTGGGGTTCTCACCTACCACCATAATGAGATGAGTTAAGTACATTCTGGAGGTGGTTGGGGCAGATTTTGAATTGCTCTCTCTTTTCTCTCTCATTCTTCCTATAAATTGTAAGGAGGGGCTTCTTTCTAAAGGTTGGACATTCTTGTTTTTCCCCTCCCTTCTTCTCTTTGGCAGGTGAACTTGTGGAGAAAAAACCTCCCATTTGAAACTGTAATGCAACCTTGCCTCTTGGCATTTTGTAGTGTGTTGTATCAATCTTTGGAGAAAATTAATGCATGACTGTGGATGATTCTCAACCCTCTCTATGTTCATTTATGTCCTCCCGATCTTTTTCTATGAACCTGGCTATCTATGCATGATCTTGCGTTGCATTTTAATGATCTGTGTTTACTGGCAAGACATATGTTCTTCATTCCTCGGTGCATCACCTCTGTTAGTTTAGGTTTTATTTTATGCATTTTCTTACCCTGTCTCCTTGGCAAGTTAGATTAGGTTTTTAGTAAACCCTCTACATTTTCTACGTGTGCATCTGAACAGAGGAATAGGAACCGGCCTTCATCCGGAGAGCTTTTCCAATTTCGCAAGGTCCCACACTTGGGAAAAGCTCCATGTTATGCAATCGTACTGAGAGTCTCAACCCATCGTGTTGCAGAGTTCCAGGGGTGCTGCGATTTGTCATCAACAGTTTTGGCATGCCCGGTGGGACCAAGAGGTCATTCCACAGATTTGAAGGAACTTTCAAGAAATTTAGACTTAAAAAATTGTAGGTTTCTGATTCAGTTTTTCCACCTTCCAGTGAACTTTAAAATCAATTTTCAAGGACTTAACTTGCTCAAAAAAGTCAAAATTTCACCATTTGATAGATCGGGGATAATATTCAAAAGGGTATTCTTAGATTTTTGAGATTTTGACTTTCAAAATTTCATGGTTTTTTTATTTTCGGATTTCATGTTTTCGGAAGTCTGGCATTTTTGGGTTTTCGGGACTGTCATTCCAAATCAAGTTCCAAACTCTAAAATATCAAAAATACAGGTCTTTCAAAATTCTATTTTTAAAGATTGTCAGGTTTGGTGTGTAACTTGGCAGGATCTAGCCTTTTGAGGCTCACTTTCTAACACATCTGGCGACTCCGAAGGGGATAGAATTCAGCGGTGTAGCAGCAAAAGTTGCCCAGGCATATGAGAAGAATTCAAACCAGGTCCAATACTCGAGAAGAGGGGATATTTGTCCACTTGCAACTTTCACCAGGTAGAGGAAGGAGAGGAAGAAGACCACAAAGATCACCATCTCCACCTAACACGGGACTTTGTCTACACCTCCACACTGTAGGCCTTTTCTCGCATCAACCAGGTTCTTAGGCCAATCATAATGGCACATCTACCACCGAATCCCTTTGTCAATTTCATGGGCAGTAGTCCACTTTCCCTAAATTCTCAAAATCAAATTCCAGATTACGCAGCACTAAAGAATATACCCTATTTCACAGGAGAAAATCATACTACTCCTATTGATCACATCCAGGATATTGCTAATGCATGTGCAATTCACAAAATAAATGAAATGGATGTTGCGGTCAAGCGGTTGGATTCATCTTTCAAAGGTAAGGCCATATAATGGTTTAGGATCCTAGCAAATAGGGTCTATTACGAATTGGGACCAACGTGTTCACTCTTTGCAACCAATTCGGGAGAGGGCGGACAATTTGTCTTTATTGGAATAGTTGACAACAATCAAAAGGGCCCCTAACGAACTAATGATAGATTTCAACTTTAGATTCCAACGAGACATGGGACAGATTCCAATAGCCATTTGTTAGACCAACCGTTGAAGGAGCATTCCTTTATTTCTTAAAGGCTATAAATTCAGACATAGCCATGATGATCCAATCAATGGGAGGAACAACGCTGCCAGGGTCTACGACATAGCTATTAGAGCAGAGAACTGTTTGATCCAAGCTAGCAAGCTTGCACCAAGGCCACCAATGCCTCTCTATCCTGGATATGGGAAATCCTACAACCAGCCAAGCACCAGAGTTGAATCCCATTCCAACTCCTAGAAATCAAAGCAATAATGAGGCGTCGACTTCTTCAAATACTTCAAAGGAATTGCAGGAGGTCATGAAACAACTGTAGAACCTTGGAAATGAACTAGTGACTATCAAAAGACAACAAGCTCAAAGTGCTAGACCATATCAACCTCAAGCACAGTACCAAGCTAGGCCCCCATACCAACAAAATAGACCACCACCTCAGGCTGCAAATCAAAACCAAAACCAAGGACAACCTCAAGCTGCCAGGCCATTTCGACCGTATGATCCAAATGCAATGACGTCCTCAAGAGCTTTGGTCCCGACACAAAATAACATGGCACAGGAGTACGACTGGTGTTACCCTTGCAATCTACCTCACAATCAATCAACGTGTTTCAATGGTGCACTAAATCAGGCCTTGATGGTGCAAACCATTGGTGTTGCTCAAGAACCAAGCCAGGAGGAGAATCAATAGCAACAAATGCAACAAGAAGGACCTCCAACAGAAACCACATTGGCAAATTGGAAAATGGAAGACTTCTGTGGAGTTAACCAACAGCCTTTTCAAGGCGTGGCTGCCAACACATGGTCAAAGAAGAGAAATATAGAGAGATACAATCGTGTAATCCAGGTTGTTTCTCAACCCACTCTTACACAACAAGGGGTCGATAGACCAAATGCAACTCCAAATGTGGAAAATCAACCCAAGGTACTGTTGTAGCAACACACGCACATGCTCAAGCTCCGAAAAGTTTGCACCAAGTAAGGGATAGCAAAAGGACAATTCATCCCCTTTCAAAGATCATTGATCAAATGAAGAAGAAAAATGTGAATATATCAATGTGGGAATCTTTATCCATCCCAAGACAAAGAGATCTTCTACAAGCTGCCATGAAGAATTGGTCAACTTCGAACCAAGCGAGGCCCATACATAAGAGAAGGTCCTCACGAATGCTTTGCTCGGCACCAAGGGAATCATGGAGGACAACAAGGTAAATTTTGAAACCCCTCCATTTTATGTTTCATTAATCATCGGGGATAAATTAGTACACAATTGCATGATTGATTCTGGGGCAAGTAGTTCAGTAATGCCAAAGAAAATAGTGGATCAACTGGGTTTGAAATATGAGCCAGCGCTGAGAGGAGTAGTACAGTTAGATGGAACGGCAGTAGGAACTGTTGGAGTCATCAAGGGGTTAAGCCTAACACTACATTCCTGTCCTAATGTTACAGTTTTGTAAGATGTGTCTGTGATTGACCTTCCGCCACTCTTTGTGTTGTGTCTATCAAGAGACTTCACTGTAAAAATAGGTGGATATTTATCTGTAGATTGGTCACACATTATTTTTAGGACAAGGTATGGAGCCAAAGCAACAATCAGGTCAGAACCAATTGTCAATTTCCATATTAAGCCTCATGTATCAGGTCCTATCAATGCAAATTGCTCGGCTTTTGATCAAGAGGAGTGTTCAAATGATCCAGAAATAGGTACTAAGGTTAAGGGAATTCCTGATTTAACCTTGGATGAATGGGCAAACAAGAGTCATGAATTTGACCCATACAAGGAAACCAAGAATCTAAATTGGGCGTGTATTGTATACATGAAGAAAATTCACCCATTCTTGACATCATTCAGCCTGAACAAAAGGATGAAAACAAAGTTTGGAAATTATTTTTCGATGGTTCGAGAAGCGAGACAAGTCTTTGGAGGTGGTGAAATTTTGATTTCACCACAAGACATCAAATATTTTTCAGCTTTTCATTTCCAGCTTTTCTGTTCAAACAACACGGCTAAATACGAAGCATTGATTCATGGAATTCATTGGACCAGGAAAGGGGCATAAAGAACTTGCGGTGTTTGGAGATAGTGAGTTGATCGTCAACCAAGTTAGGGGACAACATGCTACAAAGAATGACTTGCTTTGAGGAGATACAAGAATAGGGTATGGGACCTCATTGAGGATTTTGAAGCTTTCAACATTATGTCCATACCCGAAGAAAAATGAATGAAGTCGCGAGATAGGCTCGTGAGCAGATTGGAGAAACATTTGATGTGGTTGACAACATCGAAGGAGAAAAACGTAGCCACATATCCATGTGATTATGAGGCCAGCGATTCCAGATAATAACACAAGTGGGCAGGTGTTTGAGAGTGATCAATAGATCACCTATTTCTTACAAGAAGAGACTGAATTCTCGGCTAGGAATCGGAGCAGATTAGAGCAGCAGTATGGGGATCAAGTAGTGTAGCTGCGGACAAACAAGCTTCCTAAGGTTTTGGTAACATTGGAGTCTATCTTCAACCCTAACGACCAGTTTCATAAGGAAAAGGCTAACATACAGGTTAAGAGAGAAGATTCAGGACCAGTTCCGGTTGGGGAAGGAAAATCTCTTCAAATTGGTAAAGCGGCCATTGAGCGGGAGAAATCAGATTTCATACTGACTTTGCCAAGAATATCCAGATGTCTTTGCTTGGAGCTATGAATACTTAAGAGGATTCGATCCAAATTTGGCACAACATACCATAGAATTGGATCCAGATGCTAAACCCATCGGGCGAAGGCAGAGACCGGTCAACCCTCACATTGAGCCTCTAATGAAGAAAGAGCTAAATAAGCTAATAAAGGCAAGCATTATATTCCCAATCAAGCACTCAAGCTGGGTTGAAAACTTGGTTTCGGTCAGGAAGAAGAGTGGAGAAATCAGGTTGTGTGTGGATTTCCGAGACCTAAACAGGGCATCTCTCAAAGATCATTACCCACTTCCTTCAATGGAACAAATATTGCAAGTAGTATCCGGTTCAGAGAGATTCTCTCTCCTAGATGGCTACTCAGGGTACAATCAGGTGATGGTGAAAGAAGATGACCAATTCAAGATGACTCTCACCACCAAATGGGGGACCTATGCCTAGAAAAAATGCCATTTGGGCTATCAAATGCTGGAGCCACTTTCCAAAGGGCAATGGATATGGCATTTAAGGGGTTGATCAATAAAATAGTTTTGATATATCTTGACGACATCACTGTATTCTCAAAAAATGCAGCGGATCACCTCTGTCATTTGAGGCAAGTATTTCAGAGGTGTAGAAGATTTGGGGTATCTTTGAATCCCAAAAAATGCATATTTTTGGCTCACGAGGGAAAACTTCTAGGCCATATTGTTTCAAAGGAGGGGTTGACGATTGACCCAGAAAGAGTTGAAGCAATTCGAGCATTGCCTTTGCCAAGTCACAAGAAGGCTCTTCAAAGCTTCTTGGGAAGGATCAATTTTGTCTGCAGATTTGTTCCAAACTTTGCATCTCTCGTAAAACCAATAACGCTAATGTTAAAGAAGAGCATGGCATTTAAGTGGACATCTGAAGGCAAGGAAAGTTTTGAGGCAATAAAAGAAGCTATATCCCAAGCTCCGACTCTCGTCAATCCAGAATTCTCCAAGGACTTCGTGCTATATGCCTTTGGTGGTGGGGACACAATTTCTGCAATCTTGGTACAACAAAACAAAGGAGGATTAGAACAACCAGTTGCTTTCTTCAGTCAAGGCTTGGAGGAATACGAAACTAGGTACTCTTTCATTGAAAAGCATGTCCTTGCAGTAATCAGGAGCTTAAAGAAATTCAAGCACCTAGTCTCAAACAACAAGATCCAATTATTGGTCTCTCATGCGGGAGTCAGGGACTTCCTTCTAAACAAGGATCTGAATGAGAAACATGCAGGATGGATAACTCGTGTCATGGAATATGACATCGAGATCAAGGTCACCAAACTAGTACGTGGGAAGGGACTATGTGAGCAGCTAGCCTTGAGTCAACAAGTTGAAGCAGGTAATGAAAAAGAGGTTGTCTTGGTACTACAAGATGGTCAAGAACAGGAAAATGATGATGTGCCCACTCTGTGTTGGACTCAGAATGTGATACACTTCCTACAGACAGGCCTATGCCCCCCAGAAATGAGCAAAGCAAAGAGGAGATACTTCAGATTACAAGCCATTCCATATGTGCTTGTCGATGGTATTTTGTTTAAGAAAGACATCAATGGAGTTCTATTGAGGTGCATTGGGACAGGTCAAATTGAGAGGGTGTTACGATATTTTCAAGATGGAGATTCTGGAGGACATTTCGCTCCACGAGTAAAAACTCTCAAGATAATGAAGGCAGGGTATTATTGGCCGACAGTCTTCAGTGACTGCTATACATGGATAAGAAAGTGCAAGAAATGTGCACTCTTCACAGGCAAAGAAAGACTAGCATAACTTCCATTGCACCCAATTCTGGTTGACCAACCATTTATGTAATGGGTATTGGACTTCGTCGGGGTCATCAACCCAAACTTGAGCCAAGGCCACAAGTGGATTCTCACAGCAACAGACTATTTCACCAAGTGGACCGAAGCAGTAGCGCTCAAAGAAGCAAATGAGTCTAACATACTAGACTTTTATGAAGGAATAGTGACCAGGTTTGGTGTGCTGGCCACTATCATATCAAAAAATGCATTGGCATTTATAGGTTCCAAGATTATAGAATGGGCTGTCAAGAATGGAATCTATTTGAGCACCTCTTCAAATTATTACCCGCAGGGTAATGGACAGGCAGAGTCCACGAACAAAAATTTGCTAAGAATCATCAGGAGGACTCTAGATGAAAATCAAAGAACATGGCATACCAAGCTAAAATCAGCATTATGGGCTGACAGAATAACACCAAAGAGGTCTACAGGTAATTCCCCTTACAAGTTGGTCTATGGAAAAGAGGCAGTATTGCCTATATCATTAGAAATGCTTACATTGGAGTTCATGAAGCAGTTGGAGTTGGCTGAGTTCGAACCAATGGAGGCCAGGTATGCAGAGTTGATGGAATTGGAAGAAATTAGAGAACATGCAATTCAAACAATTGAGAAAGATCGGGCCTTAGTAAAAGATGGTTTGATGCCATTTGGCAAAACTAGGAAGGCATTTCCAAGTTTGATGCCATTTGGAGTGGCCCCTACATGGTCATGGGATGTAAAAATAGTAATGCCTTCCAATTGTCTACTTTGGATGGAGGAGAACTCCCGATTCCGGTTAACGGAATCTATCTTAAACATTGCTACTAAAAGGAAAAGGGTTTACCCTTGTAAATATTAGCCTAGATTTCAATTCCTCTAAGTGCACATTGTCTTGTTGTAGTTAGGTTTCTGTTTCCCTAAGTGCTCCTGTGCAAGTTTTGTTGCTCCTAGGTTGGCTTTCTACTGATTCAAAGCATGCTCTCAAAGAAGGATTTACAATATCGGGATCGGATCAGCTATCGGTTTGGTTTCAAGTTATTGCTTATGACTCCATGCCCAATGGATTGCTAAAAGGCCACCGATCTTCTACCTAGCGGTGTGATCCCGTTGAGTCGCCAAATTGTTGTATATATATTTTCCCCGGGTAGATATAGACAAGCAGGAGAATGGAGAAATCAAAGAAGCTGACATCCCAAGGCACACAGAATGGGCACACGACACAGAGTGTCGACAGAGGAAATGGTGTGCCCAAGGCGCACAGAATGGGTGCACGACACGGAGTGTCGACAGAGGAAATGGTGCGCCCAAGGTGCACAGAATGGGCGCATGACACGGAGTGTCGACAAAGGAAATGGTGCACCTAAGGCACACAGAATGGGCACATGACACGGAGTGTCGACAGAGGAAATGGTGTGCCTAAGTCACACGAGAATGGGTGCACGACACGAGTGTCAACAAAGGAAATGGTGCACCTAAGGCGCACGAAAGGGCGCACGACATGGAGTGTCAGCGTAGAGGAAATGGTACACCCAAGGCACATGGAAGAGGATGACGAAACACACATGAATGCACCCTAGGTGCACCTTCAGAGGCATAGCAATTTGAGCACTTGACAGAAGTAGGCCACTGCGCGCAGTATTCGACGGCCATAACTTTTGATTGGGAGCTCGATTCACGCAAGGTTGGACTTTTGGAATTTAGACGGCCATAACATTCGGAGGTGGTTGGGGAAGATTTCAAATTCCTCTCTCTTTTCTCTCTCATTCTTCCTATAAATTATAAGGAGGGGCTTCTTTCTAAAGGTTGGAAATTCTTGTTTTGCCCCTCCCTTCTTCTCTTTGGCAGGTGAACTTGTGGAGAAAAACCTCCCATTTGAAACTGTAATGCAACCTTGCCTCTTGGCATTTTGCAGTGTGTTGTATCAATCTTTGGAGAAAATTAATGCATGACTGTGGATGATTCTCAACCCTCTCTGTGTTCATTTGCATCCTCCTGATCTTTCACTGTGAACCTGGCTATCTGTGCATGATCTTGCATTGCATTTTAATGATCTGTGTTTACTGGAAAGACATATGTTCTTCATTCCTTGGTGCATCACCTCTGTTAGTTTAGGTTTTATTTTATGCATTTTCTTACCCTATCTCCTTAGCAAGTTAGATTAGGTTTTTAGTAAACCCTCTGCATTTTCTACGTGTACATCTGAACAGAGGAATAGGAACCGGCCTTCATCCAGAGAGCTTTTCC
This sequence comes from Taxus wallichiana var. yunnanensis, assembly GCA_018340775.1. NCBI lineage: Eukaryota > Viridiplantae > Streptophyta > Pinopsida > Cupressales > Taxaceae > Taxus > Taxus wallichiana. The sequence continues at coordinate 568,403,362 of CM031240.1, forward strand.
AATTTCGCAAGGTCCCACACTTGGGAAAAGCTCCATGTTATGCAAGAATACTGAGAGTCTCAACCCATCGTGTTGTAGAGTCCCAGGGGTGCTACGATTCGTCATCAATAGCTAACTTGTAAGAGATCTCCTAGACAGCCCCTGCCAAGGTTTTCACAACATCCTCCAAATCAGCACCCTTGCTAGCTTGAGGTTTTAGGGTTTATCAACTTTACACCCTCTCTCTTGGGAGGATTCCCAATGGCTTTAATGTTTTTCTCAATCTATAGTTGCATGGTGAAGGATTTACTTAAATTAGCATGGTGTTTGTATCTTACGTTATAGGCTTCTTTCTTATTAAATGCATTTGCATATTTGATTAAACAAAATTCATCACATGGCCTCAAATTAATAGGAAGCCTTCTCAATGTTTTGTTAAATATTGTGTTAAATTGATGAACAGATTCATTGGGGTTCTTCTTGATATTCTCAAATTCGATAATAGTAATCTACAATCAGTCTTGTCACCATATTGCAACCTAAATGCATTTTTCATTTCAGTCCAAGAATCAATACAATTATTAGGAAAAGCCTTGTATCAATCCCTAGCATCTTCTTCTAATGTATGAATGAAAAATTTGACATACACATCTTCATACTCAATCTCAAAGTCCTCCATCATGTTAACAAAAAGTTTTAGGTGCTGATCACTAGTTATAACATTGTTACCTTGGAACTTAGGTAACCTATTCCTTACATCTTGTGGGACAACATTTGGATAACCATCCATTCCTCTAAAGTTTATAAGGCCAAAGGTGTTAACAATAAATGGAGGTCTAGGTGGAGGTTGAGCCATATTATTTTGAGGTGGTGATCTTGGAGGAGAAATAAAATGATGAGGGGTGAGAGGTCTTTGGGGAATAGAAATGTAATCTTCAAAATGGATATCCACTATAGGATTAACTTCTTTATAAACTCTAGCAGATTTGGAAAATACAGGGAAGAATGAGGAGTAATATTTTCAAAGACAAATGAAGGTCCCTCTCTAGATGGAGAATGTAAATCTACAAGAGGAATACCTGATTCAGATTTACTTGAAGAAGAACTGCAGTCCTCAATGATAGGCTGATCAATTTCAAGTCCAACAATGGGAACCTCTTTCCTTGAGCTTTGATCTCGAACCACTTTCCAAACTATTCTCCTTTATAACTTTGAGTTCCTTGAATCTGAAAAAAACTTCCTAGTAGAGTCTCTAATGAAGAGAGATCTTCTTCCTTCCTGTTTTGTAGAGATTTGCAACAAAAATCAAATGACAGAAACGTAAGACACTGGTATTTAACAAGATCAAAACAACATAGAGTCGCCACTAAGGACTTTCACCCTAGTTGTGAAAATACACTAAAATATATCTGACAAATGTCTATCAGCACTGAAATCTTACAAAACTTTATAAATCAGACCTTTCTTTTCTTGAATCTATCAATCACAATGCAACCAAAGTGCAACAATCTACTGGAAACTAGGAAAAAAGTAGACAAAGCTTGAAACCTTTTCTTAAATCTTGCAAATCTGAGTATAGAATGATGCTTCAACAATGTATTTATATGAAGAACTTGTAAGAAACATTACTGTGGTCTCGATATGCATCCAATGTCTCAAATATGTATGCACATGGATCAAATTGAACCAAATTTCCCGGAAATGGCACCACCGGTGTTTGTACCCAAATTTGTTGTCCTTTTCAAGATGAGAAACATCATAGACCTGACATGAAGCTTGAAGATAGAAAGATCATGATGTATGCCATTTTGTAGTTGAGGATGTGATCTAATTGGCACTCGATTTGTGGAGAGATGGATAACACTTTAAAAGGACATGATCTTGTCCTAACTGCTTTAGGTTGTGCCTTTCAACCAAGGTAAGAGAACCTATTTTGTAACCTTCAAATGGTGAAGGATAAGGAGATATCCTTCTTTTTCTCAAACTCTATGAAGAAGACCTTGAAGAAAACATGATCAACACACCAAATATGACTCTCACGAGTTATCACTTCTATAATATGGGTATGTTTTAAACAAGGTTACTAGAGACATCTGAAATCCTGATATGTTCTGCATACTTTAGCAAATGAATTTTGATATTTTGTGGGTATACATGTAAAAAAAGGGGTAATACAAGGTAGGATAAGTTGTTTAGAATGATTTTTGGTGGGATATTGACAAGACAAACTTGAATACACTAGATCTTTGACAACCTCTACAACATTTGAACAACTATAAGATAAAATGCTTCAACAAATGTCAGGATGTTCTTTCAACTAGAAGAGATACATAAATGGAGGCCCAGTTTTGTACTCTTCACACAATATTTGAGATATAAACACAAAATATTGAGTTAAAGAACTCAATTAAACATCAAAATCTCTAATCAAATCATGCCTAAGGTACCTCCAAAGGTTTACAAGAAAACTCACAATAAATGAAGGAAAAGTGTTTTTTAATCTATTTATTTCACCATCGGATATGAATGTTATTTTGATAAAATTAAGTTACTGAGATGCCGATAAACTATCAACAAGGATGAGATCTATGTGATTCCTAAAGATTTCAATACAAGATTGCAACAAGAACAAGGAAAACTATTCGTAGACATTTAAAACATGATAACAGACATCATATTTCCCAAAATAACATAGATTAACTCAAATGATTGTTAGATTCATCAGTAAGGGAGAGTTTCGAAAAATGTCGAGCTCTATGATGGATATACACTTGTAACCAACTCACATGAATGAAGATCTAACACGTAAGACATTAACCCCATTTTTGGAGGGTTTCTCGGAAGATGAGTTTCTCTCATAATTTTCTCATAATTTTCAATTCACCCGACAATCGCCACTTCTCAAAAATGCATTATATATTACTTGTTTACATTCAGCCTTATTTCCCAAGAAAATAATATGCCAAGAATCAATTTTGTTACAAAAATTCCTTCATGAGTCATGACATGGACGTTTAATAGATTTGCAACAAAAGTTGCCAGTGTTTCAAAAAGTTGAATTATTGCAAAGATTCGCATCATTATCCCATGTGGAGGCATGTTTTTCATCTTCTAAGCATGAAAACCCCCTTCCTTTCATTATTTCATCCTTTTCCCTCAAAAATTTTCCCCTACAACTTCTAGATCTGATATTTTACATTTTTAAATTAGTTAGGGAAAAATTTCATTTCAAAAACATCTCTAATCTTCAAATTGAGATTCAAAACCAATTTCATTGGTCTTTGTAGGCACAAATGACATGGATTTTCTTAAAATTTGATGAAAATTGATGTAAAAACACATCTCCAAACTTCTTGAGCGTTCTAGATCAAAATGGCAGCAGAACAAAAACAATGCACAACTACCATTGATTTGACTTTCATCCTTTAATCTGAGCCCTCCACGTGGCGACACATGATTGGAGATGGGAATTGGAGGTGCCTTTTTCCATTTTGCACTTTTTATAAGAAATGGCCATGTGGTGAAATGTGATTGGACACGGCCAAAGATTGTTTTTTACCACTTCATAACCATTGGAAAAATTTGGAAAATTTTACTACTTTTCCTTCCCCTCCAAGCCCGACACGTGTCCCAAAGTGGGTCCCAGCCAGGGACCGTGGTACAATTTTGCATCCTAACCTCCTTTTTTTGAAAAAGGAATAATTTCCAAATATTCCCGCATCTCCATCCTTCCACCCTCTGCTCTCCTTTGGGTCATAATGGACCCACGCTTCAATTTTTCATTTTATACCTATTTTTCCAAAAAGGAAAAATTTCCATATTTTCTCTCAGGGCCGCACTGACTCTGCTACTAACCCCGCCACGTGTCTTTACATGATTCTGTGGGACATGGCTCTCTTGTAAACTTTACTCCAACTCCTCAAAAACTTTTAAATTTTCAAAACTCACCAGCGGCCTTTACTCCCCTCTCGCATTACTTTTGACATCGTCTCCCTTAGATTCATTGTGGAGCCATGCTTCAAATTATCACTTTAACTCATTTTTCAAAAAGGTGAAAATTCCTTTTTCCTCTAATGACCCAATCGATCTGTGGAAGCTTTTCAATTTTCCTCTTTTTGGGCCACGCTTACTTTCATGAACTTAACTCTTTTTAGGAAAAAGGTTAAAAATATCAAACTCTCCCTATGATCCACCGATCCACCTTGACTTTTTAAAAGAAAAACACCAAGGTATCAACTTACATTAGTGAGCTTATGGCCCTTTTCTACATTTTAGTATTTCTTGCCAAAAAGGTGAAAATTCTCTAAGTCCACTACCGATCCGCATCCCCTCTGCCCCTAATCCTACCACGTGTCCCATCCTTATTGGCTTGGCGACTGCAAGCAGACTTTTTCAAAACTTTTTCTCCCTTTCGCCAAAAGGCAAAAAAATTTCTAAGTCTTCCACCACCTCCAATCCTACCTTTGATGTGAATGTGATACATGCCCACCTCTCGATTCACTGCGAAGTTCTTGTTTATTTTTTGACCTTAATATTTTAACCAAATAAATTAAAAACTTCAAAAGAACCCAACCACCCGCCATTCCATCCTTGACTTTGAAGCCTCCACGTGTTCCATTCTGATTCGTTGTGGGCCCTAGGCATTTTCTTTGCACTTTATCTCTTTTTCCAAAATACCTTAGAGCATCAAATATACCAAATGCTCCCATACAATCAAAAGAAGACACGTCATCATTTTCGGACAAAATTTAGAAATTTTCTCTACTGCTTGAATTCAGGAAAATTAGCACTTTGTGGGGCTAGGGGAGATTTAAAATTTTATCCAAAGTATCTAAAAATAAGAAGTTCTAAAAATATTCACCGCTCCTCCTCCAACAAGAAAGCGCCACATAAGCAACATTAGAACCAATCGAATAAAGTGGAGCCACGGGACCAAATTCGCCCTTTTGCCAAAAAAGAAAAAAGTGATAAGTTAAAACATCTATCCTCCATCCCTTGGCAAATTAGAACAAGCCACGTTTCCGATGAATTCTAAGGAAGAATTTTATGGGAAAATGATGCCCGTCTGATCGTCAAAACACAAAAAATGCCAGGGATGCCCTAGAACTTGATTTTTCTCCAAGGACGACAAATTTTCACATGAAACTAGGTGAAACATGATTTCAAATCATTTTTGATAATGGGGACAGATTTTCAAAGGGATATAAGTGTAAATTGATCAATTTTGAACATCCATGACAGGGAAAAAGGACTAAATGACAGAGCCCGTAGATTTGGAAAAATTAGGGCAAAAAGTAGGGCATACATGGAGATTTCTTTCAAAATAGGGAAAAACAACAAGTTTGCTAGCATTTCAAAGCATTCAACTAGAGGGGAAAAGTTGTAGATCATCAATTTGAGAGAAAAAACATTTCAGAGCAAGCATAGTGAAGGAAAAATTAGGGCAACATGGTGTAAGCTCAAAAATGGCACCAACATAATTGACATTGAAGTACTAGTTCCACTAGTAGATGATGTTCACTCATATATGAGTTCAGAAGTAGGCCTTTTGGAGGTAAATTGAGGGTATTTTCCTCCCAATGGGTTAATTCTATCTAGCACCCTCCCTTAGAGGTTGAATATCCTCACTTAAGTTTCCCAAACTCCTGAAGTTGTTTAGGATTCTTGTAATCTAGATTGACAAGTGAATATTCTTTTGGGCCAACTAGTTCATAGTCCTCCTCATTACATCAGTTATCCTTATATAGGAATCATTATATTCTATCTCATTCCAATTTGGAGGAGTTATAGTTTGACCCTCCACCTTCTGATCAATATAAAATTTTCTTATTGTGTGTGGATCATCCACAATTCCTTCTGGGATAACCGTAATTTTGAAGTCTATTATTTGTGAAAAATTCATTCTGGAAAAATCCCTTAATCTGACCTCTTCTTCATCCCTATAGTTCATCTAATAATCCTCAAAGTGGGGCTCATGCTCAAAAGTACTTGAATGTTTTTAAATACCCATTTAATGTCATAATCGGCCCTTGCCTCAAAATTTTCCATGTCAAACCTCTTCATTTCATCTTTAATAAATTTCACATTTATGATGGAAGGGCATGAATACCTTCCTATTCTAATGGGGAATTTGATATTTCTTTTTGTCATCTGAAATCAATTTGTGCATAGGTGTTAGTTGCCTTTCCAATTCACATAAAACCAGTTTTCATCAACATATCTAGGTAATTTACAAGGTTTGTCCTCAAAACCACTAACCCTTATGTATGTGAACTTTTTGTACTGAATGAAGTAGCACCCATACTCCAAAATTACTTGCCTGGCTTGTTCATAAATTTTGTATTGTCCCCATTCTGGTCTAAAGAGGTAGATGATTGGTGCAAAAAAAACATCATTAACCAACCTCACATTTCCACTCCAGTTGATCAGCTATAATTGAGGAAAAATTTCGTGCATTTGACATTGTTTGAAATCAGCACATGGTAATGACACTGAAAATGTCTATTCCCTGGAACATTGTAAATTAGATATGTCATCATGTAAAATTCTAGCTCGTATGTTTCACTCGGAAATGCTTCATTCCTTTTAGAAGCAGATAAGGTTAGGGTTAGGAGGAATACACGTAGAATGTCGAGATGATGTGCGCGTACCGTAGAGAAAGATCGGGTTATTTGGAGAACTCCTTTTTGTCCGGGGAAGGACTACTTGGTTTTTACGAAGGTGCAAGTTGATCTCCTTTCTTTGTGTAAACACGCCTAGTATTTTCACTCGTCTCTGCTTGGTCAAGTGAAGATCTGGACTCTGCTCCTTGCTCGCAATGCTCTCTGTTGATCCGATCCGTAAATCCTTCGACCGATCTCCAAAAATGAAATTCCGATCCGTTGTTTTGGTTTGGGGAGCCCATTTACAGGGAACCGATGGCGGTTGCGTAACCGACGGCGGTCGAGTAGAACCGCATCGGTAAGGAAAAAGTAGGCTATTTTTAGTAAAATAGCCCACCTTCCCCGCTTTTCTCCGAGAGATCGCCGGGCTTGGTCAAGTGGCTAGAAGGTCGGCTTTGGGTGCGAGTAAGGAGGCATTAGTTATGGATGTGAGTCTAGACCAAGTCATGGGTCTTAATTAGGTTAGTTTAGGGTTAGGGCTAGGTCATGATGAGGTGGCAAAGTGAGGTGGTGGGTAAGGTGATGTGGATTTATCAATTATGAGGTAATTAATAAATAATTGTGTAAGGTTTAGGTAATGAGGTTAGGTTGTGAAATGGGATGCGGGTCACAAGGGGTCGTAAGACACGAATTTGGTGTCTACATTAGCCCCTTATTGTCGTGTAGCTTGTTTTGTTAAAGCTGCGCGAACAATAATATGAAGTGGTTTCTCATGTTAAGGATATAGGTAATCCCCCTCAAATCTATCACCGATGGAGTGAACGGGAAATCAGGGATAGGGTTGATAAAGGGTACATGTTGTAGAGAGGATGGTAAGGTGGTAGGGAAGGTCCAAGGAAGCAGACGCATGTTGAAATGCAACAGTACGACTAGGGTATATGATTTGACGAGCAAACCAGCGATGTATAGGCAAAGGTCGATAGTTTATCCAAACAAGGGTGATATAATCCTGGTATCCAAGGCATAGGAAGTAGCTCCGTGGTATATAATGGTAAGGTACAGAACGCTTAGGCATGTTCGGCGACTCAAATGGTTGGTTTGGTTGAGATAAACGTCACGGTCTAGGTCTCAGGCAAAGTTGGTCGACAGATCAAGTCAAGGACCCTAATCATGCTAAAACACGAAACAGTGAGCTCGATTGAACACAAGGTACATGATGGATGGATAAAATAAAACGTTGATTGTGGGTATGGTATGGAAGTGATACGGCCTTGGGTCGGGCCAAGTTGTTGGGTTGGGTGGTTGAGTGGATGGGTTGGGTTGGGTTGGTTTAGGGTGTGGGTTGGGTTGGGTTGGTTTAGGGTGTGGGTTGGGTTGGGTTTAGGGGCTAGGTTTTTGTGGGTTGGGTGGTTGAGTGGGTGGGTTGGGTTGAGTTGGGTGGGGGATTGTTGTGAGTTGGGTGGTTGAGTGGGTGGGTTGGGTTGGGTTGGTTTAGGGTGTGGGTTGGGTTGGGTTGGGTGAGTTGGGGGGCTCGGGTTGGGTTGGGTTGGGTTGAGTTGGGTGGGTTGGGTTGAGTTGGTTGGGGTTTAGGCCTTAGGTCTAGGTTTTTGTGGGTTGGGTGGTTGAGTGGGTTGTGTAGGGGCCTGGGTTGGTTTAGTGTGTGGGTTGGGTTGGGTGAGTTGGGGGTTCGGGTTGGGTTGGGTTGGGTTGAGTTGGGTGGGTTGGGTTGAGTTGGTTGGGGGGGTTGAGTTGGGTGGGTTGGGTTGAGTTGGTTGGGGTGGGTTGAGTTGGTTGTGTTGGGTTTAGGGTTTAGGGTCTAGGTTTTTGTGGGTTGGGTGGTTGAGTGGGTTGTGTAGGGTTGGGTTGGGTTGGTTTAGTGTGTGGGTTGGGTTGGGTGAGTTGGGGGTTCGGGTTGGGTTGGGTTGGGTTGAGTTGGGTGGGTTGGGTTGAGTTGGTTGGGGTGGGTTGAGTTGGGTGGGTTGGGTTGAGTTGGTTGGGGTGGGTTGAGTTGGTTGTGTAGGGTTTAGGGTTTAGGGTCTAGGTTTTTGTGGGTTGGGTGGTTGAGTGGGTAGGTTGGGTTGAGTTGGTTGGGGTGGAGAAGGGTGAGGTGTGGGGTTAGATTTTGGGTGTTACAAAAGGGGGTTTAGATGGTAAAGTAGATGTTATAATAAAAAGTGGGTCTAAGAATGTGGGTTGGTTTTGCAGGCACGTCAGCAGTTGACGATGCGTGATAGGATGCCTCCACTATTGAGTCGGATGAGGCCACACATATCTGCGGCGCATTGGGCCATCATGCGCGAGGTGGGACTCGGCGGGGTCCAGAGGTATAGAGCGATAGAGAGAGATCACAGTCTGATGGTCGCCCTCATCGAGAGATGGGATCCGGCGGCCAATGTGTTCCATCTGCCGACCGGGGAGATGACCGTCACATTAGAGGATGTGTATCGCATCCTGCGGCTACCGATCGAGGGAGAGGCCATTTTCCAGGTAGATTCAGAGACTGCCATGGATAGCATACTGCAGGTTTTTGGGGATGCAGCCGCGCTTCTTACGTATCATAGTGCGAGCATTGGATATGGTGATATGTACCGCGCACACAGACATGAGACACGGCTTGCCGTGTTGATGATGATAGGGATCACCTGCTTCGCCCTCCCGGATTCAGAGGGAGGCCGCTTCCCACGGGCATTGATGGGGGTGCTGCTGGAGATGGTGGAGGAGCACACTTGCAGCATGGGCACCAAGTATATCTCGTGTAATTATACAGGGAGTTATGGGGCTATCACCGGAGGAGGCGATTTGGTATTTGTTCTACATTTTGTTGCCTTTGTTGGAGGCATACGAGCACATCGTATGCATCGTGCCAAGAGGGCTACCCCAAAGCAGCCAGTGGCCACAAGTCGTATACCGATATGGCTTTCGAGGGGTTGGGGGTCGTGGGCCACCACGAGCAATTGTTGCAGTCGGGATGTGGTCTATTATGTACACTTGCAGAGGGCCTTACAACAAGAGACATTGTATGGAGACCCTACAGAGGTCACCACTGGGCAGAGGAGCCCACAGACAACGCCCGATCCAAAGATACATTCCGGATAAAGCAGGATTCGAGGCCGGGGAGTACGAGCGATACCCCTGAGAGAGGGCACGCAGCAGATGGGGCCGCGACAGATGAGCCACCTCCCTTCCCTCGGTACAGGAGGGATGATGTAGAGGCCCCACTGCCAGCGCCACAGCCTTGGGATCCAGACTGGGTAGCGGAGAGACCAGCAGGTGATGGTGTGGATGATGCCGGGTGTACGGGAGCATACAGGGTATGGTGGGCTGGGCAGAGAGCAGCGAGGATAGTATCGCTCACAGCAGCTAGACTTGGCTATAGTTACGGCAGAGAGAGATCAGCTCCGGCAAAGTGCGGCTATTACAGGACAAATGGTTGCCGCACAGCACAGATAGGGGTCTTACAGGGGTAGCTAGCCCAGCTTAGTGCAGTGCAGTGGAAAGACCACCACCAAGAAGACACCACAACAAAGTGTAGTATAGTACAAGCGCACAGTACATTTCAAGAAGAAGAAGACACCCACACGGCCCGATATCAACCACGGCCACAAAAAGTGTGCACAGCACAGCAAAGACTCACCACCAAAGACCACACACCACAAAAAGGAGTGCACAGCTCGGGGTATTGGTGTTAGGTGCCAGGGGACCAGCCCCAGTTCCTTCAGTGGCGCGAGATCGCTATATGGAGGTGAGAGCAGAGGCCCGATATTATCAGGATATTCTTGATAGTACCGGAGTCGAGTATCAGGCATATGCAGCTCATAGAGCAGAGACCTCGCACAGCCAGAGATCTCAGGGAGGAGCAGCCACAGCTGGCGTGTCCGTGACAGGCAGGAGGCGAGAGGCACCACAGGGACCAGCGGGGAGAGGTGCCGAGGGCGGTGGGGAGAGCTGATAGATCCCCGACATGGTTTTGTATAGGGACATGGGCACCGGTCTGCGAACCGGTTGTATTGATAGAGGCCTGCGTGCCTACACTTATTCATTGTTTTGATTCATTTATTTATTATATACCGGCCTGCGAGCCGAGTACGGGTTGTATATTTGATACCGGCCTGCGAGCCGAGTATATTTTTGATATGAGAGACCGGCCTGCGAGCCGAGTCGAGATTTTTGGTAGGTATTGCGGCCTGCGTGCCGGCTTTGGTATTGTATGAGATCACAGAGGCCCCGATGTAGGGCACATTGTATTTTTGAAAATTTGTATATATATAGAGACGATGTTTTGATCCACATGCAGTGTTCAAAATGTGTTGAAATATGTGGTTAATGGCTGGTAATAGATAGAATGTGTGATGAGTTTAATTGACATGTTGATAGATGGATGATGCTGATGTTTTTGTTTGTTTGTACGTATATATGAATGTCAGGTTATGTGATGAATTGGTGGTTTTGTGACATTGTGATATATGTAACTGATGAGTTGGATCCAAATGATGTATAGATTGATAGTTTCTTGATATCCGTAGTTGATGGTTTGTGTATTTGTGTAAAATAAATGATATTTAATGAAAATGTAATGTTATATGTGGTGGATGAACAAAATGTGGTAAATTGTGTGGTTTATGCAGGAAAAGAGGCGGGCGCGACAAAAATTTAGGTGAGAAATGAAGAAAAGAACGTTGTTAAGAAAAGATAGGTGTGTAACCGATATCGTTTAAGGAACCGATATCGGTATCTAATAGACCGATATCGGTTAAGTAACCGATACCGGTTATTTAGGTATGAGCTTTTCTAAAAATAGAAAAGCTAGGGTGGCAACTTAAGTTTTAATTTTAGAGCCATGCAAGAGGTTAAATACGCGAACGCGACGCTTTTTGACGACTGAGACAGGTATTTGCATGAGAGATTTGGGTGAGAAGGAGAAAAGAGACAAGGAAAGTAAATGTGATCCGAGGTTCAGAAGGCAGAAAGACAAAGTTGAAAAGGGTGGTGATCATGGCAGAACGAGGAGAAGCATCCAGCAGGCAAGGACATGAGGGAAGACAAGGGCCACCTCAAGCTGCTGCAACCCAAGAGGTATTGTTTTGTTTGTGATTTGACTACGGCATGTTTCGTGAATAAGATGGGAGAGTAGGTGGGTAGATATGAGAAAGAAAACATGATAACAAGGGTTGCAGGTGAGGTAAGTGTTACAGGGTAGGCAATCAGGGGTTCCAGGTATGTTTGTATGTATAAAAACGAATAAACGAGCAAATTATTGTCGTAGGTGGTTGTTTTTAGGGAAGGTGTATAAAATTGACAGTGACCGGTAGCGGTTAGGGAGAACCGGTATCGGTTATTCAACCGATATCGGTTATGCATAACCGGTACCGGTTACTGGAGAAATTTCCAGAATGTTTGAAAAAGACCCTAATGGATTGAATGGTTGTTTGTTGTTTTGGTGTATGCAGGCAGAGGCAGGGTTGAGGATGAATGATAGTGTGCCAGCGCTGTTGTCGCGAATCCGAGCGGATGTAACACCAGCGGAATGGACATTGATAAATCGTTTGGGGTTAAGTGGAATCCATTATTATTCACGAATCGCACGTAACCATGGTATGTTACAGGCGTTGATTGAAAGATGGAATCCCGAGACAAATACCTTCTATCTGCCAACAGGTGAAATGACAAAGAATTCGAAGATGTGTTTCGATTTTGAGACTCCCTATTACAGAGAACCAAGATATCGCACTACCTAGCGACATGGGGGGAGCGATAACAAAGCAATTTTGTCCATACGCATGAGATTTGACACAATGAGGTTTATCGCTTACATATATGGGGTAATGTATGCAGCCACACCCTGAGGAGACAAGGTTAGCAGTGATATTAATGATAGCAGTAGGGTATTATGCATTACCGAGGCGGAAGGGGGAAGATTTCCAAAGGCATTGATGTGTGTTATCTGGGAGATGGTAGAAAGGAACGTGACTTTTGCATGGGGGCACCGCATATTTGCGAGCTATACAGGGGTTTATGGGCTTGTAGGCGAAATCACAGGACAACGTTGGATTGCTCATACTTATTACACTGTTGGGCCTATGAGCACATTGTTTGTGTGCGACCAATAGGCCGATCCATCCAGGCAGGAGAGACCGGAGTACAGAGGTTGGGATTCCGACGATGGGTCCGCATGCAACAAGAGGCAAGATCTCAAAGCCGTGTGCCGGGGTGACATTGAGTATTACAGCAGTATGGGAGAGGTTGATGGTCATGGGATATCTATTGAGGCCCTACGGAACTATATGGTAACCGAGAACATAGCTGAGGAGTTGAGAGGTGTAGAGCGATTGAGGTGGATCGCGGGGCACGTGCCGCCAGGTGAATATGAGAGGATTCCTATAGATCGCGTGTGGCGACAATTTGGATTTGTGCAGATATACCCATGGCTTATAGACCATATATGAGGATCGATGCGCGAGGCAAAGATTCTCACCTCCCCGGCCAACACCTCCAGAAGGGCCTGAAGAGGTAGCAGCCGATCGCAGGGTAATGGATGCGGGAATGACAGAGGCCTATAGATTATGGTGGGTAGCAGAACGGCGAGGTGTGCGTGAGCGCCCTGACATAGAGGTGATTATAGCAGAGAGGATCGCCTCAGCAGCTGCTTTGGTTCAAAGAGCTCCAAACGCAGTGAATGAGACAAGAGGATTGTTAGTGGTCATGAGTCACGGGCGGGAGACTAGAGGCTGGAGTCCTCCATGCGAGAGGGCGTATTCATATGTTACAGAGAGATCGGCAGATCGCTGGTGGTACCAATAGCCGTGGTACCTTTGAGGACAGAGAGGCCCGGCGAAAGGGGTCGACGATCACGATCATGACCTAGGTCGGGATGAGGCGTGAGGGTCTAAATAAATGTTAGCAAGGTATGAGGATAAATAAGAGTACCGACCTGCGTGTCGATGATATAGAAGATGTATTTGTTAATCATCTAAATAAAACGAGATATGTATGTTGATTTGCGTTATAATAATAAGAATGTTGTCGTTTTGACTTTCGTGTTTTTGAAAAAGGATCAAAGAGGAATGTGATTAAATAGAAATACACCAAAATATTTATATTTACCACACATGATAGGTTATGGTAGGGGATGGTCGAGCTAACCTTGGGAGACCCCATGTCTCCGAAGTGCTGCCTACATAGCCCATTGCACAAAGCAAGGAAGGGCCTCAGACCGATGTAGTTCTCCCTTAGGATCAGGGAGGGGTGAATTTAGGCAATTTGGTATGGTTTAGGCAATTTGTCGTTTGGTAAAAATTTGATGTTGGTAGGGTAATGTTGTTGGTGCTGGTAGGATAATGTTGTTGGTGTAGGTATAGGTAAAGCAAAGGTTAGCATACCCAAGTAGTAGGGAATAGTGTCCTGATTAAGATCAACACACAATTCTAGATGCGAGGCAAAGCGGAAAGAGTGCTCCGTAGGTGAAAAGAGCTAAACAAACCACACAACGTAGAACGAGCCTGAAGCCCTAAGTGCCGTGCATAGACGAGAAGTCCATAGTTGAAAAGAGTCGTATGATCACAATATATCAGGTGTACGTTACGTCCCTTGAGTTGAAACAAATGGTGAGGTGATGTGGGTGATATAGCTGAGGTACAAAGAACTTGTTACAACGAAAGAGAACCTACCCTAAATAGACAAGTCCATGACCCAAAAAGTTCTTTTGATGAGGCTTTTATTTTATCAATGTAGACCGATCGATGCGGAAGTCTACAAGGGATATTGATTGTTTTATTCTTGAGGTCTTCACAAAGCGATCAATGCGAGAAGCTTCGATAAAGGCTGACCGTGTATAGCTATCCTTCTGGGGAGCAATCTATTTATAAGAGTAGCAGAGATGATTTTAGTGCATAGCCGTCCTTCAGGGCAGGAGCAAATATTTATAAGTAGCAGCAAATAGTTTGGCATATAGTCAGCCCTTCGAGGGAGCAAATCTATATTTAATTTTAGATGACTAGATGTTCTTTTGCGTGAAGCATCTAGTTTAGTAAGGAAGTTTGACTCAAGAAAATCCCATAAGAATACGGCTTATTTTAATACTTTGAAGTCATGGACTAGACTAAAAAAGGGGAAGGCATTATCAAGGGAGGTGCGAAGTGATTTCGATTTTATTTAGAGATATAGAAAACAAAGTGTATGTAGTGGTAAATGAGCTCAAGGGACGAAGCAAGAGGTAGATAAGAAGTGATATAACACTAGATTCAACAAGAGAATGGGCGAAGATGTAAGGCATTATGGGGTTCAGCTCAGTTTACCATTGCTGGCTAAACGATAAGTGCCTCGATCCATAGGTGTGAGTGATTATATAAGGCCCAATCCAATCGGGAGCAAATTTTCCACGCTTGCTCTTTTCTAGTTTGGTGACATGTTGATTCTCTTTGAGGACAAGATCACCAACCTTAAAGGTACGCTCATGAAGTCGCTTATCATAAGCATGCTTGATGCGTTTTTGATAGATTTGAAGGTGATCGAGAGCCGTAAGACGCCGTCGTCAAGAAGCTCCAATTGGGCTAACCGCTCTCAAGCGAAATCATCATTGGTGAGAGAATATCCCAAGAGATATTCTAAGGGAGGGTATTTGTATTTCGAGAGGCAAAATAGCCTCTGCACTATATACCAAAGAAAAAGGTGTGGCATTAGTAGAGGTACGAATGCTAGTACGATAAGCCCAAAGGGCAAAGGGGATGTGATCGTGCCAATTTCTTCCAGATTCATTGACAACTTTCATGAGGATTTTGGTTAGAGTTTTATTAGAAGATTCACCACCACCATTGGCCTCATGGATAAGTAAGGCGATGAGAAACTAAGTTTGATACCAAAGTTGTCACAAAGGTTTTGTAACAACTTGTTTTTGAAAGATTTACCATTATCTGTTATTAGGCGATGAGGAATACCAAAACGATAGATAATGTGATGGTTAATGAATTCGACAATTTTTTCTTTTTTGATTGAAATGAGTGGGATGGCCTCCACCCATTTTGTGTAATATTCGGTCGCTGTGATTATCCAACGGTGACGTTGTGAAGAGGTCGGGTGAATCTCACCAATAAGGTCTAAACCCCATCATGAGAAAGGCCAAAGATCACGAGCGACTCAGAGCGGGTGGCTAGGAGTATGTTGAAGATTGGCATGTTGTTGACACATGACACAACGCTTAACATATTCGTAGCAGTCGTTATTGAGAGTAGGCCAATAATAACCTAGGCGAAGGATTCGTTTAGCCACGGCAAGGCCACTAAAATGTCCACCACAAATCCCATCGTGTACTTGCTGGATGGTATAGGTGACCTCTCGCGCCTGCTGACAAAGGAAGGAGGATGCCATCAAAGCCACGTTTATAGAGGAGTCCTCCCATGACAACATAACGCGAAACACTTTTAAGAAAAGCACATTTTCCGTTACTAGTAAGGTCAGTGAGAACCGAGATTGTAAGGTAGTCGTGAAATTGGTGGTACCAAGTATCCTCGCGAATTAGTAGACACGATTTATCATGCAAAACTACCGGGGTTGAATAGATGGTGCAAAAGTTGCTGGACCACAACGAATAATTCAGAGTCAACAGGTGCGGTGGGAATCATGCGAGGCTAAGCAAGCCATAGTATCCGCAAATTTGTTAGTGGAGCGGGAATGGTTTGGATAGAATAGTGATTAAATAAGGTTAGAAGTGATTCCACGTGGTGTTTGTACTTCAAGTTCCTCGCTTTTACATTGGTAGATGCCTATAACTTGATTGACTACCAATCGAGAGTCACCAAAGATATTGATAGATTTAATGCCTAAGTGTATCGCAACTGAGACCTGTAACAAGGGCCTCGTATTCCGCCGTATTATTAGTGCAGGGAAATCAAGCCGGAATGAAAGAGGCATAGGTTCAAAGGCCAAGAGGGATGAGAACAACGCCGGCTCCTCCGCCGCCCGGCACTTAGATCCATCAAGAAGAGGGTCATTTGATACGACTCTTCTCCGAGCGAAAGAGTGGCGATGAGTTCGCTCGGGAAGGTAAAATTGGTAAATTTTTCCCTGTGCAGAGGGGCCTCCGCAAGTTGGTCTCGCAAGAGTTTGTCCTTTGATTGATTTCTTGTATAAACTCAAGGTCAAGGTCAGCGAGGAGCATGAGCCATCGAGTGATGCGCTTTAGGTGTGTGGTTTGGCGCACATATAATGAATGGGGTCTGTGTTGGTGATGACGAAAGTTTTGTGATTCAGAGGTAATGTCGAGTTTGGTGGCGACGAATGATAGGGCCAGTGCACAATTTTTCTACATGTGTATACCTAGTCTCATAATCCACGAGGGTACGACTTATATAATAAATGGCCTCGCTTCTCGGCGTGCCGAGTCTCGATGTGCGAGCATAGCTCCTATAGCATGGTCAAGGGCGGAAAGATAAAGGTAGAAAGGGCGGTCGTCCCGGGGTGGGATAAGCACGGTGGCTGCAAGAGATACGTTTTGAGAGCTTCAAGGCTTGGTGACACTCCTCACCCATCAAAGGCAACGCCCTTTTTTAGAAGGTGATGAAAAGGGTGACATCGATCCGAGAGTCGGGAGATGAAACACCGGATGGATTGAAGTTTACCCTGCAAACTACGTAATTGTTTGAGGTTTTTGGGTGGGGGCATTTCTAGGATAGCTTTTACTTTAGATGGATCGACCTCAATGCCACGCAAAGAGACGATAAAGCCAAGAAGTTTTCCCGAAAGAACACCAAAGACACATTTCTTCGGTCAAGGCGACGTAATATATTGTAACAAAGCGATCAAAATAATGGTTAAAACATCGAGATGTTCACTACGATGTTTAGACTTGCCGAGAAGATCGTCGACATAGTCTTCAAGGATAGTGTGCATAATGTCATGAAAATGTAGGTCATAGCCCGCCGATAGGTAGCACCAAAGATTCTTAAGGCCAAATGGCATGACACGATAATGTAAGGTTCCCAAGGAGTTATGAAGGCGCTTTGTGTTGATCGGCAGGCAACCAAAATTTGGTCAGATCCTCGAAAAGCCATCCATGAGAGAAAGCATTTCATGGCTCATGAGTGAGATCAACAAGTTGATCAATACTGGGAGGGGGAAGTCATCCTTAGGGCAAGCGAGGTTAAGATCCCGAAATATGTGCATATCCGAAGTCCCCCGCCGCTTTCGTGACAGTGCACGATGTTAGAAATCCATTGAGGATAGTCAATAGGCAAGAATGAAGGAAACAGAAGGAGTCGCTTGAGCTCCTCTTTGACCAAGAGAGCAATGCGTGGATGCATTTTTCTCAATTTCTCGCTTGACTGGTTTGGAATCGGGTTTAGGGTGATGTTATGGACGGCAATGGTAGGATCAATCCCGCATGTCAGTAAGACCATGCGAAAGCTTGGTCATGCGAGCACGGAGAAAGGTAGTAAAGGCGGCTTGTTCTCGATGTGTTAAGGGATTGTCCAATCTTCACTATGTGAGGATCTTCCTCCGTGTGGATGTTAATTTCTATAGTAGATTCATTCAGCATAGTTTGGGTTTCAGATGGTAAGGCGCGTTGAATATAAGAATCATCCGCGCCTGTAAGTGAGGATGGAGTCGCATCCCGGCATTCAACAACATTAATCAAAGGTGAATCCTCTTCGATCATGTCTGGATACAGAAGGGAAGAGAAGATGGGTCCTCATTATCACGTTGATAAGTGAGAGGACCTATGAAGATAGCATTTATGAAAAAAAAAAGTTAGGAGGGATAGATTCAGGGTCCATCGATTCTGTGGGAGATGATGGCAAAGTGGGTGATGATGGTTCGGTAGGGGCGACGCCTTCCTCTTCCAGGATACAGCTGACAGGAGGTGTCTCCTGTGTAGGTGTTTCGGAAAAACCGAGACCACTTCGATCATTATGTTTGCGTGTGGTCACGGGAATGAGTGTATGTCGGCCTTGTTCGTAAAGGCCAAAACCAAAGCCTTTCCACGCACAGCGAGTCAAGAAGGTGAGAGAGCGGTTTAATGATTTGTCAAGTATTGAAAATCGGATTGGAAGGGAACCACCCCAAGAGGAGGTTCAGGGGTAATGGAGGATGCGTCAACACCCCCATACGTTAGGTTAGTGCGGCAATGGGGTGGTCCGTAAGAGATTACCTCCCCCACGCGACGGTCGTAGGTGGGATGCGCATGTAATTGTCCGTACTCCCGGGGTAGGGAAAGAACTAACGTTATATAGCAAGTACTCCCAGCGTGAGGTGATGAAAACATCTACTAAGGGCCTGAGGTTGGGATGTTAGTCATGGGAAGAGAAGTGGTTCAGTGCGACGGTGGTTTCATCACCAAGGGTGTAGGTGCAATGAGGTGGATGGTTGAGGTACATTCAAGAGGATGGTTGGGTTGAATGTATGGGTGTCTTAATTGGTATAAGCACATCGCTTGGGCGGTATAACATATCGCAAGTTTTGAAGGGGGAGGATCAGCTTTTACAGCAGTAGGACTTCCCTCGTACTCAAATTTTATGCATCGATGTAATGTTGAGGGAACGCATCCCATGGCTCGGATCCAAGGACGACCCAAAGAATATATTATATCGGAACTCTCCTTCAAGGACATAGAAGAGTTCGGGTAAAGTACGGGGCCTACGCGAATGTTGAGGATCACGGTGCCTAAGGTAGAAGTAATAACGCTATTGAATGATCGCAACATGATGGGTCGGGCACACATGCAACTAGAAGGGATGTTCATTTGTTGGAAGGCTTTTGAAGAGATGATGTTTAGGCTAGCTTCCCCAATCATAACCCGACGTACTCGAATGTCTCTGACGTAAGCGAAATGAAAAGGGCAGGTCGTGGTCTTCTCGCACTAAAGTCGATAATTTCATCTTCCGAGAAACTAACTCGCAACGGCTTGTTGTTTTGAGACGTAGTGGTGGGGGAGATGGATTGTTTGGTGAGAGAGGAAACGTGATCGGGTGTTAGAATGGAGGCCACGGGCAGGGTTTCGTTGGGTAAAACCTCTATCCTCAAGGATCTCAACGAGAGCTTGTCGATGAGATTCGTAAGTCCAATGAGATCATATAGTGTCATTTTTACTGGGTGATTGATGAAGCCGTTTGATCATGGTTCGGTGGGCAACTCCATTAGAGACGGATAGGTGGGTCTCGCGAATAACCACTTTAGGTGGTGGTGTAATCGGATGGTCAAGGAGAAAGAGATGCCACAGTGTGTTTTCTTTCGCTTTCCCATTGTTTTTCTCGTCTCTAGTAATGACACTAATCATATTAATCTCGTAGATCCGAGATGAGGAAGATGGTTGGGATAATTCATGGTCTTCAAGAGGTGGGGTCAGTAATAATGATAGATCTTGGTGAGGCGGGGATAGATGATATAGTAGAGGGAATACACGCTAGAGGTCTTTCCTTCGTAAGTTGTCTTTCTTAATCTTTCTATCCGGGAGAGGTGACTGATGAAGGATGGTTTTTAGAGCTTTGCATCCCTCCACATCATGTCCTGGTGTGCGGTGATAAGCGCAGATTTTAGACTCATCGTAACCCATAGGTCGGGGTTTAGACGGTCATAAGGTCTAAGTGGAGGTAGGGAAATGGTCGCATTCTCCACCAACATAGCAAGGATTTTGGCGTAAGATCCTTTGAGGGGGTCAAAATCGATGAAGCTATTGGTTGTGCGGGTTTTGGTAATGTTTGGGCGTGGTTGGTTCGTGACAAGTGGTGGTTTAGCCGAGGGGCTGCCACATGTTTTTCACTAAACATGGTTTCTTGGACACGTGGGTTACGCTCACCGGTTAGATGATGAGGTTACGATATAGCGTGGTAGCGGAAACAACCACGAGAAAGGGGAGTGACAGAAAATAAATCCTTTGATGATGGGATTGGTTTAGGGTTGATAGGTGGACCGGATACGCTGGGTAACGATGTCATGATACCCTTTGATCTCTGTATAGGTGTAGAAGGCGTAGGTCGTTTTGCAGAAAACAAAGGAGGTATGATATATTGGTGTAATGTGGAGGGATGAGGTCCCAATATGGAAGGTGGGTGTGACGATGAGGGTTTTAATTGTGATAGAGACCCGGATTGCGTTCGTCTCCTAGGTGGCGGAACGGATTTATTTTTGGATAGATCGAGTCGCTTAGGCGGGTGTGTTAGACTGGGCATTGGTGAGGTCCCAAGCGTAGGGGAAGATCTGGTTAAGTTGATAGAAGTGGACGGGGCATTTGGTAGAGGTGAGGGGGGTGAAGGCGAGAACAGGGGCATTTTAAGCTTCTGTAAGCACTTCGGGTAGATGGTGGAGACATCAGGATCAGTCATTTGCATTTGAGTAGAAAAAGGGGTACTCAAACGTTCCCATAGGGCCTGTCTATCTTCTGTGGAATGACAGTCTCCAGGTGTGATTTGTAATTTTGGTACGGAAGAAAGGTGGGTTGTAATTCCAGTCCACTGTGGGAGTGATACAGGGGGTAGATGAGGCACTGTATCAATAGATGTTAAGAGGTCGACTGGTCGTTGAAAAGATTTAGGTGATGAGGGACTAATAGGCAGAAGGGCATGTTGGAGAGGGTCTGTCACGGCTAAAGAATTTAGTGATGTCGGTGCAAGAGATTTCTCGTCTAAGGATGTCAAAGGGAGTGGCGTACCTTCCTCTTGTGCGGCAAGAGTGGTAGAAGGAGACGTCTGGGAAATAGATAAATTAGACAACATCCGCTCGCAATCTTGTAGGGATGTGGTGTAAGAAGACTCATTGATGGGAAGGGAAGCCTAGGCGGTTAACTCTTCTATGGGTAAAGGAACGATTTCGCTTTGGCTTGATGGTGGTAAAGGAGGTTCGGGCTCCTGTGTTAGTGAAGAGGCTTGATTCAAAATTTTCTCGATAGAGGCTTTTGGCTGGGTATCGAATACTGCATGGATCTCATGAACACTCTCCTCGGCTAAGATATCCTGGTTGACGTTACTGTTGGACGAGTGATTCGGGAATGGCTTGTTGAAAATTTTCAAATTTCGGTTAGCAGGGGCGTTAGGATTATCGAGGGCTATATCCCCCGCATCAACCATTTCCTGCACTATGTTTTTCAACATCTTGCAGTTTTCATGACTGTGTCCCTTCACGCGGTGGAAGTTACAAAAGTCATTTTCTTTGTACCAGGAAGGTATGGCGCGAGTGGAATCAAACCCAGAATGAGGTTTAACAGGAGGTAAGGTAATGGCTCCTGCTTTTAGCAATTTTTCCAAGATGACACCATAGGTTTCTCCCAAGGGAGTGTAGTTGATGGGTTCGGCTTTGTATTTATAGGTGGTTTTTGGTGGAGTATTGGACGGTGGTTGGGATTTGACCATCACCGCGTGGACAGCTCCTTTGATTTAGAAAGAGGTGGACGCGTGAGGAGTGGTGGTATTTGGTTTATTGGTAGAATCAGGAGTTCGGAAAGTGGAGTTCTTGTTGCGCAACCGCAATTTCTCTTCCTCTAAGGCTCGAATTTCTAATTTTCGAGCCATAGTAAAGGCTCTCGAATGTACTAAAGTTTGGATTTGGAGGGTAGGGAGATGTGCTTAAGCGCAAGCAGCCCGCGTAAAGAGTTCGATAAGTTCTGGCCTGAGGCAAGGCATACGTAAGTTGGTTGATAAGGCCCCGCCATCGTCCAACGAAATCTGCGATAGATTCGTCCTCAAATTGTCGGATGGCATAAAGGTCGGTGATAGATACTTTCTTAGCAATGTTAATGGAGAAATGATCCAAGAAAGATTGGGCTAGTTGGTTAAAAGAGAAGATCGAGTGCTGGGTTAAAGCACTGTACCACTCTGCATGGGTCCCGATAAGGACATAGGGAAGGTGCGGAGTAACAAGGCGTCATTATGGGCAATCAAATAACAAGCATGTCTAAATGATCGCAAGTGTTGTTGAGGATCCTCTTTACTATTAAAACGAGTAAATTTCGGCAACTCCCATTGAGGAGGATATGAATGAAGGGGGACAGAAGGGTGAATGGGCTCCCGACAAACTTGTTCGTATGTCAAGGCGCTACGACTTCCCGAAACCGAAGCCTCCAAATTTTGCATTTTGTCCATCATTTGTTTGATGAAATCAGTGGTTGGATGAGATGATGGTGCACCAGAATAGGGATGTCCCATATAAGGTGTTGAGGTTACTGGATACGTGTATGGGAATGAAAAGGTAGGCGGAGCTTGAGAAGGAAAGCTCGTGTGGATAGGTGGCAGAGAGCAAGTCATGAATGGAGCAGTCTGCAAAAGAGATGAGGTAGGGGCAGTTGGTGGTAACGAAACGTGGGGTCCAAGATTAACAAAAGGAAAGCTAATCGGGGTCGTATGAACCTCTCGCACTGGCCGGATCGGGAGACGGGCTAGTGATGCAGAAGCAAGCAAGGCGGTATTATCGAGGAGTGGGAGCTAAATGAGCAGCTATACCGATAGGCATACCTACAAGGAGCTGACCATCGTGTGTACGGTCGTGGGTATGAGACAAATAGTATTGACAAATACTGGAATTAGCATCCGTAAACTTGGCAAAGTCCTTATCTCCCACAGAATTTTTGGAACCTCACTCAGTATCGTAGGATTCCCATGTAAGAAGTGAAGGGGGTGATTCAGCAAAGAAACAGAGCAAGCATGTGAAACCATGGCGGTGGCTTGTTTTCGAGTGATAACAACCATGGACAGTTCACGGTAAAGTTTCAATCTATCAAGAACAAAAACAACCCTGCATGATGAATTTGGCAAGTCACTGGTTTGTCGTGGGTGATGGAGACAAGAATCGATATCGGTTTACTAACCGCCGTTGGCACAGGGAAACGACGCTGGTCCCTTAACCGATGCCGGTGTCAAAAATCTAGGATAAGAAGATACAAAGGGCTGCTAATTTGATTTTTAGCAATGTTGAGTATATTTATCAACTTATTGATTACAAAAGATAGAGTATGACAGAGAAAACAGTAATGAAGAAACAAGCAAGATGCACATGCAAATCCGTAGATTAACCTTAGGGTTAATTTTAATTATTGTGGGCTTATGCCTTTAGACGTAGAATGATGTCGAAATCCTAAACAAGAGACTTAGGGAAATGTCAAGTTGTTTTGGCTTATAAGGTTACTCTCAATCCAAGTGAGGAATACCGCGGAAAAGGGGGATGTTTGAGTCATTGTGTTAATTGTGAAGTGATTCGGTATGTGTTGTGCAGTGAATGTAAGATTAATTTCCTGTCAATACCGTGGATATCACCCCCACGTGTACGACCTGTTACTTAATCTATGTTCACTAGAATTGAAAAACAACAGGCAGGAATGCAATGCATGTGTTTTAAAACCCAAATCGAAAGTGATATTCGATGAAGCAAAAGAGATGACTTTTACTAATGCAAGATGCAAAAACAAAGCAAGTTCTTTTACCAGAATAATAAAATACCTTGTGAATATCTCTAGAAGAAGAAAACAGCAAGTATGCTCCCTATATGAAAGCAAGCAAGAAATAAAGATAAACCCAAAATGGGTCCCACCGGGCGTGCCAAAATGTTTCACTCGGAAATGCTTCGTTCCTTTTAGAAACAGATAAGGTTAGGGTTAGGAGGAATACCTGTAGAATGTCGAGATGATGTGCGCATACCGTAGAGAAAGATCAAAGTTGATCATGAGAACTCCTTTTTGTCCGGGAAGGACTACCGGTTTTTACGAAGGTGCAAGTTGATCTCCTTTCACGTAAACACGCTCTAGTATTTTCACTGCCTCGCTTGTTCAAGTGAAGATCCGACTCGCCCTCGCCGCAATGCTCTCTGCTGATCCGTAGAATCCTTCGACCGATCTCCAAAATGAAATTCCGATCCGTTGTTTTGGTTTGGGGAGCCCATTTACAGTGGAACCGATGGCGGTTGCGTAACCGACGGCGGCCGAGTAGAACCGCATCGGT
The DNA here is from genome assembly GCA_018340775.1 of Taxus wallichiana var. yunnanensis. Taxonomy (NCBI): domain Eukaryota; kingdom Viridiplantae; phylum Streptophyta; class Pinopsida; order Cupressales; family Taxaceae; genus Taxus; species Taxus wallichiana. The sequence continues at coordinate 568,427,852 of CM031240.1, forward strand.
AGAGGAAAAAGTAGGCTATTTTTAGTAAAATAGCCCACCTTCCCCGCTTTTCTCCCGAGAGATCAGCGGGCTTGGTCAAGTGGCTAGAAGGTCGGCTTTGGTGCGAGTAAGGAGGCATTAGTTATGGATGTGAGTCTGACCAAGTCATGGGTCTTAATTAGGTTAGTTTAGGTTAGGGCAGGTCATGATGAGGTGGCAAAGTGAGGTGGTGGGTAAGGTGATTTGGATTTATCAATTATGAGGTAATTAATAAATAATTGTGTAAGGTTTAGGTAATGAGGTTAGGTTGTGAAATGGGATGCGGGTCACAAGGGGTCGTAAGACACGAATTTGGTGTCTACACCGTAGTGTCTCCCATATTAATTTTCCCGCCAAAGTAAGCATGTGGCCATGGAGTGCTTCTACAATAAAAGTGTCCTAGAAAATGCTCCCTTTCCTTTCTAGAATAATCCATATGTATGTAGTCATCCACTCCTTGAATTCATTTGTGGTTTCCAAACCCACCATTCGACTCAATAGCATAATAATATCCTCAACCTCCTCGAAAACTGTGCCCTAACTAGCCTCTTAGAATTCTATTTATTGCTTTTTTCTCTATGAGGAGCCATTTTGTATTTATGATCTTGGCATAGTCTTTTTATTTTCTTCATAGTCCCGTAAAGCTAACTTGATGCCAATGGTGATTGGGTTTGTGATTATAGGAAATTTTAGCATTATTCTAATGGCCACAGGTGTCAATGTCAATACTACATCCCCACTCCCGTCTAATACTTCCCTCTTTTTGGGATCATAATTCATAGCACAATGCCACACTAATTCTAGGAAATGAACCGAGGGTGGGATGGCACTAGCTAGAGCAATGCGGATCTCCTGAATTTACTTTAAGGATTCACTCTTATGAGGGTTACTCAATATCTGAACAAAATCACTTAGATCAGCATTCATCAAATATGTGTCTGTGATTTTTTCTAAATCACTTGTGACTCCTGATGCAGCGGTGAGAATGAAGATGGCATGGTCTTCATCTTCAAAAACCCTAACTTTATCTCAAACTGACTTTCCAACAAGAGAGAAACATAGGAGTTTCTAGTTCTTACCAATTTTCTCTCAAGTACCTGAGTAATTAAAACTCAAATTAATAGACTTTGCGATCCTCTGGTCCTCAAATCGAGCTCCATAGTTAAACTCGTGATATTTCTCAATAAAACTCACCGATAGAAGCAAAAAATCCAACAAACTGATAATAAAAGATGAATGTATTCATAGACTTTAAACTTACTTGATTTGCGTAGAAGCATTAATGGCGGAAGAAATAAATGAATTGTATTGTAACCATTTATTTCTTCGTTCTCAATTTTCAAAGTGATCCATCCACGTGGAAAAGACTTTCGCTAATGCGGGATCAGGGGATTTTTTTTTATTTTTACAATGTTTTAAAACTTATACACTTTTGGCTATTTTGACCCACCCATCCGCTTTTGAATTTCAACACGGGCTTAACACATGGTCATATTTGGGTGATAGTGGAACTGCAAACCTTTTCTATAATTTTATTCCTTTTCCAATTCACAACCAAAAGTGTCAGAGTGCTCCGATGGCCTGTTTCCCTACTTCCTGTATAAGAGAGAGCCACGTGTCCCTTTACAGTGTCCGAGGAACATTTTTAGCCTCTAACACCCTTTCTCCTTAGAGCGCAAAAATACAATTATGCACTGCTTCCCCACATCCACTCAGCTTGTGACAAATGTACACCTTTGGGGGCGAATTGAGAATTTGTTTGTGCCACTTTATGGTTGTAAATATTCAAGGAATATTCATCGGGTCATGGGACCAATTTTTTATTTTGTGAATGTAATTGAAAATTACAAGTTTACAAGTTAGACCCATCATACAAATTTCAATTAGGAGTTTCTACATACCAACAGGTGACGGGAAAAAGAACGAAAGTGGAGACATGACCAAGGAACATTTTAGAAAAGGAAAACCTTCAAGTTTTAGACCTAAATCACAATTTTCTTCCCATGATAATTTTCAAAATAGTACATTACCTAACATGATCCTCAACCAAAAAGAGGAACAAACAAGGTAAGTGAAATATCATCTCACACCCCCACATGAAAACATAAAAATAGTAGACAATGAAAGAAAAGTTCAACAAATAGGAGTGAGATTAATTTTGAGCACCAATAGTCGGGTCATGCTTTTCTCATGTGCTTCCTAGAATTCTGAATATGGCTTAGTCCTGAAACCTTTTGCTTTTCTTTGAGCATGATTTGTGGGTTATACTAAACCCTTATAAAACCCATTTCCTACAAACTTTCACCCCACATTCCCTTCTTTAAATAGGTCACACGTGCCCACACTCCTTTTATACTTAGCCAATATTCCGAGGCCCAACATCACCCCACACTAAACTTGTTCTCCATCCTTGGGAACATCTCCCTTTAATGAATAAAGAATGGTAGAATCTGAATAGTTTGAATAAAGAATGAAAGAATGAAGAATGAGGATTGGAAGAATTAGAGAATGGAGGAATTGTTTATTGTTAAAGGAGGAGAGGTAAATCCTTCCCTATAACTACCTCTAACTTCTCCCAAGCCTCTACCTCACTCTGCGCTTGCTAGAAGAGGCTACCTACTAGGTTGCTCACCTCCTCAAAAGTTAAATCATCCCCTTAGCACTCATTGTATCAATGATACCCTCTAACTAGTTTCCAAGGTCCTTGATTGCATCCATTATGCATGTGATCCGGGGGTATAACTCCATCATCCAGCTTTTGATCGAGCCCCACAAGGTCTCGATAGATTTTGATTTCTTCTCTAATTTGGTCGGATTGTATCCCACTCTACTTTATTCCCCTTATTATTCTCCTAAAACTCCTTAATTTTCATTTCATGTGTATCAACCAGATGTTTGCTACTCTATCTCTATCAATGTAATTATCATAAGCATCTCTAAGCAACTTCGTGATGGCCTTTACATCGGCAAGGAGTTTGGTATACCAAGGAATGATCTATACACCCTTCATCTTCTCTTCTTTTTCTTGGCATGCCATACCTCTTCCGCAGACTCTAACATGAGTGGTTGCCTCTCCATTGTGAGGATTCGAGTTAAATCCTCCAAAACTGCAAGGTTGATTCATATTTTGGTTCAGCAGCGCAAATCGGGGTTCTTTAAGACTATAGCATCTATAATCATTTATACCTTCTTATAAACTTTATGCACCCTTACCTTCTCTTCCTTTAGTTTGCACCTTAACCGAACACCGATTAGCTCTTCTTGTTTCAGTCCTTTCTCTTCTCGAGAATATTTTCCTCCTTCTCTAATTCCACCTCTAGAAATCTCACTCTATCATTCCTTCCAAAAAGCTTGGCCTCAAATTCAACTCAAACTTTGTTGAGAGTATTATAGTATTGATCATCCGATAACTATTGAGCATTCACCAAGGGGTTTATTCCTTTCATTTATGGCACCTTCATCGGTGTCCTCGCTAAGTTCAAACTAAGGTTCATCCATGTGGGATTCAAATTCCCAAGAGAGCATTTTCCTTATTCATAGGTATGCGCCCTCTTTGTCAAATGAAGCCATGTCCAGGAGTTGTTCGGTTGGCACGGTGATTTGGAAGTGTGCGTGTAGCACCTTACTTGATCATTTTTTAGCTCATTCCTTTCCCTTGTGCTACCACTACTCTCTTCCCATCTATTTGCATAACCCTTGGAAAGCTCACAGCCAAATTGGGATCTCCACCCATGCTATCATACTCCTTTCCAATGCTTTCCTCCTTAACCTCCTTAACAAATTCATCTACGTTATGATCTATCTCCTACTCCACCTAGTCCTTGATGATTCCATATAATTTTCTTTTCATGACCTCCTCTATTTGTTTCTTTGTGAGGCTTGGGGTTCTCTAATCTTTCGTGTCTACTTTTTCACTCACCCCCTTGCCTTGAGCGTCTACCCTCACCATTCTTCTCTTTGTTTTCTTCTTCTTCAGATTTATGTACCTTGTAAACTGGATGGTATTAAGCTTACTCACACTTGTCATCATCCTTATCACCTATCTAGGCCTCAAGGATTTTTGTCTCCTCCGATTCTTCCTTTTCTACCATCTTCTCCGCTTCTTCCTAACTGGTGATTCCAGCATAGGAGACTCTTCCTTTTCATCCATAGGTGACTCCCTCCTTGGTGATTATTCTTATGTGGGAGGATCTTTTTCTCTAGCACCTCTTCTTCAAGATATTTTTCCCTAACTAGGACTTCTTCATGCATGTGTAAGCACTAGGATTAGCGCTTGCTTCCAGCGTGCACAAAGATTTTGTTGTTTGCACACTTGGTGCCTTCTTCTCCTGTACCTCTTCTCTCCCTCATCCTTGGTATGGCCTTCTTCTTCCATATGGGTTATTTTGGAATGGATATGTCATTCTCTAAATAGGAACCCTTATCAAACTTTGATTGATGCATAAGTATACCCTTGTTATTTTCCTTACAGAATTGACATCATCGTAGCTTCATCACTTGTACTTCATGGGAGACATACTTCTCCACATATTCATTCTTATTAGGGTATACAACATTTTTGGGAAGTTCGCGGTGGTCTTGGCCTACCTCACTAAGGTAAAACCTTATTCTCTTGTCCTCCTTAAAGTGATTGACCCTTATTTGGAAGTATTGCAAGGTGAAGGAAAATTTTTTTTACCATGGACTCCTAGTCCCATTCTTCAAAGTGAATCTTCCAATGTAAAAGTGTTGATGTAAAAACTCATCTTCTCCATCCATCAAAGCATTGGTAGCTTCTCGTATCCTCTACTCATCCTTGAATTTGTCACGCATTCATGTGTACCATTTCTCCAGTGTGCCTTGTGATAGGTTCTCATGGTATAACATGTATACTTCTCAAATATCTTCGCAGGTGAGGGATATTATTTTAGATAATCCCATACTAACTTCTCTAGCCCATCCGATACTCTAATCTCTAAGAAGACTATGGTGAGGATAATATTTCCAAACAAAGATCTTTTCTCCTTCCTATGTGTTGCTAATGATCTCATCTACAATTTAGGTAGACAAGTTGTAAATGGTTTCTTCTTAAATATTTTGGCATACATTCAACCATGCCTTATTCACTGGGTCCACCTCTCCTCGACCATTCATCTCGGTAACCAAGTGTGTGGCCATCCTCATAACAGGTCGAAATATATGCAATATCAAAGTAACATGGACCCTTCTTGTAGTCATAGGCCTCCACTATCTCCTTTATGGCCTCATTATCCTCCAAATCATCATCTATGGAGTATCCTCCACAAACCAAAGCTTGTAAACTTTGATATGAGCTAAGGGGTTATGTATATTTTGTGGCCAAAAAAATAGAAGTGGTCTTCATCCCCGCATGACATCAACCACTGGTATAACCACTCAGGCTTGCCAAAATATGGAAAATCATATAGTTATAGTAACCCGACCTTACCCAACTTTACCTTTACTTCATTGATGTAGATCTACATTCCTTCTAATGTCATCTTATCATTCGGATGAACCAGATCCAATGCCATCTCCTTTTTTTTGTACTTGTGTGGTGATTGTAGTCACTCATGGCTATATTCCTAACATCTGACACCCATTCTTTCCCCAATAATACTCCATCTAGGTACTACATCTCAAAGATACTATTCCTCATCAAAACTATCTTCGGAAGTTTTTTTTCCTTTTCCCTTCTTCTTTGGTGAGACGATCACCCTCTTTGGTGTCATTTTTACTTGTTGGGTAAACCCTAAACTCATCTTTGTTTCTCTTCTTCCTTTCTCTAATTCCTTTCTCTTCTTAATCCTATGGCTCAAATCCATGAAATAATCCTACTTTCATGCCCAAGCTACAAAATACTAATGTGGACACTAAAATCAAGTCACACTCCCATTTCGTACCTTGACCAATAAGAACCCTTTATTACATTTACCTATCCATGACCCCCCTTCACCCCACTAATATTAATTTAATTAATTAAATTAAATTAATGCATTATCCTCACTATATTTATTATTTGAATATTTTATTTAAATAATATCCACACATACACTTCACTTAGACACCTCACTAAGCCAACTCAACCTAAGACCTATTCTTAGCAAGTTGCCATAACTAACTAAGACTTATCCAAACCCTAAAAATCAATGCCTACATTCCCTCTAACCACATTCCCACATGCTCAAAATAATATCCCGCCTTATCCATGGGATAAAGACATGAGATAAAAGGAAATCAAGAGGATCTCCTAGTTTAGTAAACCTAGGAAAACTACCCCTAACCATCACCTTAAGTTTGAATCGACTGCCATTGGTTACCCATTTTTAACCCCTAAACTACCTTATTCCCAAGGTTGGAAAACATTGGGAAATTGTTTTCGAGTAAGAACACATCTCGTAGAGATAACACATCTTCGAGATTAAAATCTCAATGAAAACTCACATCCAAGGAAGGAGATTGAGCATCTTCTCTTACGCAGCCATCCTAGCCATGATCTGATCTATCCAAGCAAAGAGGAGTGTACATGTAGCCCATATAGAAGATTTTCTTCAGTTGGTGATCACTTGCAACCTTCAAAGCCATCATCAACACCTCCATCCCTCACACATAGACATTCAGGAAAGGAATCCACGTAAGTATAACATCATACTTTCCTGGTTATTTCATTTCATCATCAATTTATCATCTATTCTTTATCTTTCCCTCTATTTACCTTCTCCACATTTTTACCTCCATATACCCATTAAAACCTTGAAAAAGCCTACTCCAAAGAACTCCAATATTTCACCCCGACTCACCAAAGTCCTTCTTGTAATCACAATGGAGACCATAGCTTGTTACAGTGACATTTTTCGATCTCACAATAACTGCACCGGTTACACCTAACCGTCATTGATCACCCCCGACTAACACCAGCCTCTATATTTTCCCACACATCCTAGAAGAGACCTACCCACAAAATTTTATCTCACCCCCATTCACCGTGATCTACCCGAGACCTTTATCGGACTTGTAGAGACCTAGAACCAATCATTTGACTTGTGGATTCTATTCTAGCTTAACTCGTTAGATTAGATCTGCTTTTTCTTATTGTGTTTTTAATTGAGACACCTAAATCATTTTAAATAACAATAGGATTTACTTTGTTTACAACATTAAATTGTTTAAAATAGTGGATTGACAACCATCTAGGAAGTATCATACTTCCTAGATCTAGCATACACTAGGTAGTTCACTGCCCATATTGTTTAATTCCTTCTGGTGGTCTTGTTTTCATTACAAGTAGTTCCTCCTAGCCAAAAGTAATCTCTCACAATCAGCTATGGATTCGGAAGTCATACGCATGCAACAACCCATCAACCAACATTTGAATAGGTATTCCTCCTACGCCTGTTACCCTATCTATTTCATCAACACTTCAAAGAAACGATCTAAGAAAAAGGTGAAACATTTTGGCATGCCTAGTGTAACACCCTTGACAGCTTATTATTTTCCTCCTTTGCATATCAAGTGTTGGCATGTTATTTTCCTTTGTAGGATATGTTCTTTTGACTTTGGAAAATCATGCTTGATGAGGATAAGTCTTTTCTCGGTCTTAAGATTTTTTGACTAAACTGGAATAGTTTTCTGAATTCATTTTTCACTTCTTGTAGGTGAGATTGAAATTTGGTTTTAAGAGTTGTAAACTTGTCTATTTACCTTAATCATCCTTGGATCAATTTCATTGATCCAAGGAATGTTTTAAATCTATTCAAAGAAGAACAATTGATGAATTTGCATTCCATGAATTAAGAAACATATGGACTGAACTTGGTAGATACAAGTTCTTTAATTCTCTTTTGTGTGAAAATATTTCCATTCAAAGGGTATGTTCTATTTAATTCTTTGGGGATCGACCATGGTAGTTTATTACCGATGTAATTAGGATTTTAGCTGTTCATGGCATAGGAGAGAACTAGAATCCTATAAAGGACTAACCTATGGGATCCTAAGCTAGGTAAAAGTATTTCCTACCTAGGCTATGTTACTTGATATAATTCTTATTCTAACCTAAACTTGATGCTAAGGGAATTGGAAAGGTTACTAGGTATTAAAAATAAACTTGAACCTATTACTACAAGGCTATATGGTGATCTAATCTAGTGCTTTAAACTATGGAATTTTGAATTATTTACCTATGTGGAATTATCTAAACCTATTTGCTAAGGCCTATGGTGGAGGTTAGTTGTTAGTGTTATATCCTAAGGTATAAACTTTAATCTACCTAAGATCTAACCTAAGCAAGTAATCTGTCCTAAACTATTAGGCATGAATGGGGACTTATGTGGTCGCATGCATTTTGGTGATGGTTCCTAAGGTATTTATGATGTTGATAAGATTTTTAATGTTCACGGTACTGCTAGCTGAGGTAAGGGCTAGTTGGCTTGGTAGAGGATTAGGTGGCAACATCACTAAAATGGAAATACATGTTATTTTTAACTTGGCATTCGCAGCTTGGCAAAGTGTGTTGTGGAAAGGAAGATTAGGCGGGAGATTTGGAATTAATGGAATTAATTGCTTTTGGTTTACGAGCCCAAACCATCTTGGTAGGCATGCCAGAGATTTTTCTTGGGTTGTTTCACTTTGCATGTTTTCTTATTTTCACTCGCATGCTCTCTGGTTTTTCGAACCAGCAGATTGAACTACACTTCATGGCTATTTTTGAGGTTTCAAATATATTTTTGTTTCATGCAATCTATAAGAGGCATTTTGGAAGAGGTATCTGGTTGTTTGATCTTTCATGGAAAAGAGGAGAAGTAGTGAGCTCAGTCTGGAGGTCTTCTTTGATTTGACAAAGACACTATCAGACATGATAGGCTCTAACTATTAAAATCTCTTGCTTTCCTCTAAGTGTTTTTATTAAAGAAACTCTTCTTTGTTTAGTTTTATGCATTGCATGATGTACCTGGATGTTTTTTTACTGAGTTTATTTAATCTTAAATTCTTGGTTTTGAATCCTTTGCAAAAGCAATCTGTTTAAAATATTATATGCATTTGTTTAAGCACATGAAAAATGCATGAAAAAAATGATTCTATAACTCTGTTTGGCTTAACTAGATTTGGTAATTAATGGTTAGGTTTTTGTTGACTTACGTATGAATGTATTCTTACTTAAGTTCTTTGAATAATATGGTGTTCTTCCTGTTTCTGTTGAAACTATTGTTTAATGAACTTGCACTGGTAAATAGCTCATGTTTGTTCATGTAAACTTGTAAGCAAGCTCAAGTTCTGTTGGAAATTTATTGGGTATTTGGGAACTATTTTCAGGTTCTTGGTACTATGATGCTTGTGATTCATTTCATAAAAATAAGGAACTGTGAATGGAGTAGTAGATGGCTTAGTTCTTGTTTTCTAACTTGTGAACATTGTGTTGCTAAAACCCTAACACGACATGATATTTGTGTGGTATTATCATGATATTATGGTCTGTTACTAGTCCGCATTTGGCTAATGTATGTGTTTTATTGTGAACTTATGTATTATTGAGAGTTCATTAAGAATACAGCATTAGTACTTTTGTGGTGTTTAAGTTTGAACTCTTTTAGTAGATCTTACAAACTGCTTCAGTTGTCAAGCAAGGTTTGATAAGATAGTTATTTGAAAATGAAGCTTGATTCATAATTCGAACTTTTAAAGGTTTATTCATTGCATCTTATTTTGTATTACGATGTGGGAGTTAAAATAACCCAATAAGGGGTGATATGATGCAAATTGATTTAGGGAAATTCTTTCTTAAGTATTGGAAAAGGAAACCTGAGTAAGGTGTCGGTTCAGTTGGTATTCCTTCTAGTTTTCCTTGTTTAAAATGTAAACCAAGAGGGAACATAAGTTACCCAAGTTTTCTTATAATCATTTGACTGATTTTTATCTTGGTAGGAACTTATGCTTAGGATGATGTTTGGATTCATATTTTGTGTCTTGAAAATAACATATTTTCTTAACTACGTTGTTAGATCTTGTCATTTAATTTGAGTTTGTTTCTGGGGTGAAATATAGTAAACTCAGATCTCTTAAAAGGAAATAGTTACGTGCATAAGAATTAGTTGTATGTGCATGTAGAAAATTGGAACATGGTCTTATGAGATGTTTGGTAAACTCTGTGAGTTTTGACTAGAATCATCTTTGAAGTTTATCGTTCTTAATGAGAATTCAATGTTTTTACTTTATATGTAATATGTTGAAAAGTATGGAAATGAAATTTCCTTGATTGAGCTCTTGGGTAATTCTGAGTGCTAATTCTTACTCGATTTCACTTCCATATTGGGAGCATTGAAAGAATGTAGAATTGAAAGAATGTAGAACCCATAAAAGGAATTATTTTTTATTCCTTTTCTGACCATGGGTTGTATATGGCCTTCACGGTTTTAATGTTCTTATTTGAAATAAATGTCTTGATTTAATAGGAGGATTATGTGTTTTTAAAGAAAGGTTGCTTTTAGATCCTTCTTACCTTAAAATTGTTATTACTCCCTTCCTTGGGAACTCTTAAATGAACTTAAACTTTTTATAACTTGAAAAGGGGATTTTACCAAATTAAGTTATAGGGAATGATTACTGGGTAGGATCATTTCGATAAGTCTCTTTTCTAATGCAGTTGGGAATAAATTCATTTGTTTGGAATCTTTTGTTGATTATTCTTTAGGAAAAAAAAATAATCGTTATTTGGTTAACCTTCTCTTACTTATCATTGATGGAAATGAAATAGAAGGGGAGTGATGACTGGTTTGTTAAAAAGAGAATGTATCATGATGGTTGGTTGATGTTTCATCTTTCCATATGGGATCTTTATTTTATCTGTTCTGATGAATATCTTAAATGTTTGATTTAAGATAGTTAATCTTAAATGAAACAACTTAGGTTATCATATGAACCTATTTCTTTTTGCAGATGTTATGTACTTTAGCATAATGGAAATGGTTTCTCTTCTTATTTACTTGAAAGTTAGATGGAAAATCCTTGTGAGAACATGTTGTACAATCTTCTTGTATCTTATAGTTAAGATAAGTGTTGTATTTTGTTTCAGGTAGAATGGGAAATAATGAGATGATATGTTTTGTTGTTGGTAAAATGATTGATAGGGACCAATCATGCTTGATTTGTAAGATAGATATTATAGATTATATTCTATTTTTCTTTTAGATGTGAACTCTAGTTCATTAATGCTCTTCTTTTTTATTGTTATTACTTATGTTTAGAGTATGAAATACTAATTGTTCATTAAAGTAGGGTTTTTTTTATTGGAACAATTAGGGAATGCACCTCATTTTAAGGCTTAGTGTTTATCTTTCTCAGTTCATAGACTTGGCCCATGCTAGAAATTTTTGCAGATGAAATTTTTAAGTGATAAAAGATGGAATAATCTAATATAATGCATTGGCTGATCTAAGTTTGATTCTAGTGAAGAATTCTGATTCGCTCTTGAGTTGTATTGAAAAAGAAAATTTATATTCCTTTTGAATGAAGGTTTTTGTCATGCAGTAAGCATAAAATGCATAAGTTTGTAAATGTATAAGTTTTGAAAATGAATTGAAGGATGAGAATTTACTTGTATGGGTTGTGTAAATTATCTTGTACCTTTGTAAAAGAAATGGAATCTTATCTTGTTGATATTCTTCATATTATTTATATGATTAAATGAGGATTCTTGAATAAATAGGATAAAAGGGAATTAGAGTAATTTCCCTAATTAAGATGCAGCTAGATAAGTTGCAGAATTTAATGTTCTTATATAAACAATTTAATATAGTAAGATGATGTGTAATGAACATACAATGAAAACTATAGAATATGTAAAGAACAAAAAGGGTGTGTTAAACCCTAGAACTTAACCATGAAGAGGAAGACTCTTCCTCACTCATGAAAAAGTAAACAAAAAAGGAAGATATGATTTATACTCATTAGACCTCATTCAATAAAGTCTATTAAGTTACAATCTAGGTGGTTGTTACACTTCCTTGAATGGTTAAGTCACATTAAATGGAACTTATGAGGTTGCTGCCCTTTCTTTTTGGTAACTACTTGTTAAGCCAAAATTAATGAACATCAAAAGAAATCATAGGTTAAGGAAGTTCTCCAAGGGTTAATGGAACCTGATTTGGAAAGGAACTTAGGGAGAGTTGGATTAGGGTTTGTATAGGGTTGTGGAAATCTTCTTTTAATCATCCAAATTAATTAAATATTAATAATCTCCTAGGGGTATGTACATCTCGACGAAGTTGTTCAGTAGGATGCTGGCACATGCCAACTGTAGGGTATGTACCTTCGAGAAGATTAGGATCTTCTCGAGGATACAACATTGTAGTTGACATGTGGCAACACCCTTCTACATTGATTATCTAGATCTACACACTTATGGACTTGAAATTAGTTTTTCTCTAGGACTGGGTAGTAGCATAGTTACGATATGAAGTAGCCCTCTAGGACTCAAGGTACCTTGGCACACGAGGTTTATCTAAGTTTACCCAGCATGCCAATATATCCTAAGTCTTTGAGAGCCTCTTCCTATCATAACCTATGTTGTTAACCTGAACTAGGGTTAAACCTTGGGAAAATGGACTGACGGAAGTCATTAAAGGACATTCTAGATAATAATTGAGTGAGGTGAAGGACATATTCTGGATTGACGAGTATGTCGTCAAGGAATGAGTAATATGAATAGTATGTTATAAAAATTTGGCCAAAATATCGCAAGTTGTTGATTATGTTGTCCTATGTCACCTAGTATAAGGTTTGAGATGTAGATGAATATTGGTAGAAAATATTCAGATAGGTTCCTAGAAGATCACTCAATACCCCGAATAGGGTAAGAGAACTAAGTATACATAGTATATAGAAAAGTGTTCAATACTTAATGTTAAACATGAATAGATCGGTGGCACACTGAGTTATTACAGAAATGCATATGGTTATCTGTTATAAGAATGGATGTTATGGAATGTGTGTTCTAAATTATGTATTTAGAATAGAGAATGTTACTTTAAAAAAATTCCTTGTTTCTAAAGTCTTAAAATGGGAATGTTACATCTTGGTATCAGAGCTGAAGGTTACAGCTCTTGACCTATTGTGTCCATAATTTGATAAAAACTTGAATTTTATTATAACAAAAAATGGTTAGAACAAGAGGAAACATTGCGAATAATGCTCCACCTGATGAAGGAGCAGCAACAACCCAAAAACTTGATGAAATCCTTGCTTCCCTATTGGACACAAGAGATCATTTGATTGTACTCAAACAACAAGTGATGGGTAATGAGGAGGAAGAAGAAGTTGGTAATAACAATCAGCCACCTCCTGAGGACAACCCCAATTTGGGTGTTGATAATAACAATACTAATGTACCTATCTAGCTAGAAAACAAAAAGGCTAGGTTGGCAGCTGAACTCACCAATGATATAAAAAGGATAAGTCCACCTAAGTTTGATGGCACCACATTAGGTGATGGAGCTGAGAATTGGCTCAGCGAGATGGAGAAGTAATTTGTAATAAGAAACTTCTCGAAGTAAACCAAAGCTATTTGGGGAGCATATTAGCTTTCCCATGAAGCATCTTCATGGTGGGACAACCGTAAGGCTGAGCTAAACATTGATGAAACTAACATAACTTGGGATCAATTTAAAAGTTATTTTAGGAAACGTTGGCTGCCACAACTTTATTATGATCAAAAAATGAATGAATTTCATAACTTGGCTCAAGGGAAGTTAACTGTAAATGAGTATTGGGAATGGTTTATGAAACTACTCAAGTATGTACCTCAATATCAAACTGATGAAAAGTTTAGGATATGAAAATTCATCATGGGATTGAATCCCATTATTGGGGAGAGGTTGATGTTCACATCCCAACCACTATGGAAGGGGTTGTTGAAAAATCCATAAGGCAAGAACAAAAATTAAAGGCTATTTCTGCTCATAAGGAGGAAGTACGGAAGAAAGTTCCAAACTCTTCTTCAACTTATCTTACACCTAAGAAAGGACCATGGAAAAATTTTGGTAATAAAAGTAAGTTTTCAGCTGATAATAATAAGAAAACAACAACAAATAAGTTTGCTAGAAATGCAAGGAACAATTTTGCCAAGAATAATAATAATGGACAGAAGTCCTATGGAGGCCAAAATGATAACTTTAAGGCTGGAAATAATTCTGAGTCTAAGAAGGGACCTGTAGGAGGCTGTTATAACTGTGGAAAAGATCATTACGTGAATCAATGTCCTTTGAAGAAGGATGATCATAATCAGCAGCACAAGATACATGTTGCAGTAGCTAACAAGCAAGCTAAAAAGCAAGTTACACCTATAGAAGTTCCTGGTAAGTTATTCGGCATACCTGTAACTATTATTTTTGATACATGAGCTATTGAATGTTTTATTTCTAGTAAACTTGCTTTAAAACTTAAAAGAAAAGTTGGAAAAATGGATAAATCATGAACTATGCATTATGGTAATAATTCTATCCATACAGTTAGTATGTGCCTTTTTGGGGTAGTCCTTGACTTACCTAGATTTTCCACAAGTTGACCTTTATGTAGCACCTTTGGGATCTTATGATATAGTCATAGGTATAAATTGGTTAGCAGAGCATAAAGCAAAGGTAGATTGTTTTGAAAAACATATTAGTTGTTTAGATGATCTCAGAAAAATAACAGAGATTCAAGGTGTAAAACAAGAAATTTCTGTTAGGAAATTATCAGCTATGCAACTTAAAAGGCCAAAAATAAGGGTTGTACCTTATATGTAGTAAAAATTTTAGAATCTACTGGAAGAAAACAACGATTTCATGGAACGTTATCCGCTATTACAGAACTACGATGATGTGTTTCCGGAAGAATTACCGGATTACCACCCAAAAGGGAGTTTGACTTCATGATTGAAATCAAACCAGGTACTAAACCTATTTCTAAAGCACCTTATCAAATGAATACCATAGAGTTAATAGATCTTAAGCTCAATTACAAGAAATTTTTCTAAAGGTTTGATTAGACCAAGTGTTTCACCTTGGGAGCACCAAAGATCTTTGTGAAAAAGAAATATGGAACACCTAGATTGTGCATTAATTACAAGATTTTAAACAAAGCAACAATCAAGAATAGATACCCACTTCCTAGAATTGATGATCTATTTGATCGATGCATGGAGCATTGGTATATTATAAGATAGACCTTCGATCTAGATATCATCAATTACAAATTAAGGATGAGGACATTCACAAAACAACTTTTAGGACAAGGTATGGGCATTATGAATTCATAGTTTTACCCTTTAGATTAACGAATGCACCTACAAATTTTATGAACTTAATGAATAATATCTTTCAAGAATACTTAGACAAATTTTTGCTTGTATTCTTGGATGACATTCTCATATATTCTAAAAGTATTGAGGAGCATCATGAACACTTGAAAATAGTTATGGAAATTCTGAGAAAGAGATGGTTGTATGGTAATCTATCCAAATTTTCTTTCTATGACACCAAATTTCACTATTTGGGTCATGTTATAAGTAAAGATGGGATTGCTATAGATCCTTCTAAAATTTTAGCTATAACCGAGTGGCCTACACCAAAGAATGTACATGAAGTTAGAACCTTCATGGGCCTTGCAGGTTATTATAAAAAATTTGTTAAGGATTTTCTAAGGTGGCTACACCAATAAATTCATTATAGAAAAAGGATAAGAAATTTTTTTGGAATGATAAATGTGAATCTTCTTTTAAAATTTTAAAAATTCAGTTGACTTCAGCACCTATCTTAGTTGTACCTGATCCTAATGGAGACTTTAATGTTGCAATATATGCATTAGGGGAAGGTCTTGGAGGTATTTTGTTACAAAATGATCATGTCATAGCTTATGAAAGTATAAAACTTAAGTTACATGAGTTGAATTATGCTCCACATGATTTAGAGTTTGCTGCCATAGTTCATGCACTTCAAGTTTGGAGGCATTATCTGTGGGGTAAACCATTTGAGTTGAAAATTGATCATCTTGGGCTGAAGTACATTTTCACTCAACCAAATTGAATGCAAGACAACGAAGGTGGTTATATTTTTTGTCTCAATATGATTTTGACATAATTTATATTAAAGGAAAAGAGAATAAATTGGATGATGCTCTAAGTCGTAGGAAGCATATTTTTTCTCTTATAACACTAATAAATTATTTTAAGGATGAAAGATATAAAGTTTTTCACTTTGATAATGAAGGAATCTTATGATATGAAAATAGAGTATACATACCTTTTCCTAACGATTTGAGAAAGAAATTGTTGGTAGAGTTTCACAACTCACCTTTTTCTAGAAACCATGGCATTACAAAATGCTTGCTGATATAAAACAACAATATTTCTGGAAAGAAATGAAAAAGGATGTTATTGATTTTATGAATCATTGTCTTGAATGTCAACGTGTAAAAGTGGAACATATGCACCCAGCTGGTTTATTATATCCTCATAGCATACCATAGTACAAATGACACGTAATAAGCATGGATTTTGTACAAGGATTGCCTATGTCAAGAAATAAACATGATGTTATTTTGGTAGTAGTTGACAAACTAACAAAAGTATCTCATTTTATTGCTGGAAATCTAAAGGATGATTCTCCTGTTTTGGCTAAAATATTTGTACAAAAAAATTTCAGATTACATGGAGTACCTAAATTAATCATATCTGATAAAGACCCTAGAATGACTTCAATGTTTTGGTAAATGCTTAATGTAGATCTTGAAACTAAATTGAATTTCACTTCTACGTATCATCTGAAATGGATGGACAGACTAAAAGAGTAAATCAGGTTTTGGAGGATATGTTACGGATGTACTATATGGATCAGTAGTACAAGTGGGAGGAGTACCTTCCATTAGTTGAATTTGCATACAATAATACATATCATGCTTCTCTTAAGATGGCACCTTTCGAGAACTTTACGGAAGGAAATGCAGAACCCCTATTAGTTGGGATAGCATTGAGGATAGAGAGGTAATTGGACCTAAAATCCTTATGGAAATGGAACAACAAGTTAAAATGATTCGTGAATGCTTGAAAGAAGCTGTAGATAGGAAAAAGAGTTATGCTGACTTAAAGTGGGTTGATAAGAAATTTGAACTTGGAGAGAAGGTTTTTCTTTGGGTTAAACCGAAAAAGAGTTCTATAACTTTTGGCAAGGCTGCCAAGTTATCACCTCATTATGTGGGACCTTTTGAAATAGTTGAAGTAATCAACCATGTAGCTTATCGTTTAGCACTACCACCTACTTTGTCATGAATGCATGATGTTTTCCATATTTCTTTGCTTAAGAAATACATTTCAGATTTATCACATGTGTTAAATTGGAATTCCTTGCAGTCCAAGACCCAGAATAATCATGGTTAAACCCATTCAAGTGCTAGAAACTCACCAGTTGCATTTAAGAAATAGAGAAATAAGTCAATGTAAGGTCTAGTGGGACCAGTTTAACGAGGAAAGTGCAACTTGGGAAAATCTAGAGGATATAAAAACTACTTTTCCATATCTATTTGAATAGAATCGAATCAGTTGATTGATAAATTTTTATGATTTTATCTTTATATGACATTAAGTAAGCCAGTTTTGGGAAGATAATTATTTAATTTGAACAAACAGTTATTTAATGCTGATTTCTGGAACTATAAGGTTTTGAAATATTTGACTTTGAGTAAGAAAAGTGAAGGATTTGACTGTCCTTGATGTAAATTGTTAGAAGAAATAATCATCGGGATGATGATTCCTTTTAGGAGGGAAGCATGTAACACCCTTGATAGTTGTTATTTTCCTCCTTTACATCTCAAGTGTTGGCATGTGATTTTCCTTTGTAGGATATGTTCTTTTGACTTTGGGAAATCATGCTTGATGTGGATAAGTCTTTTCTACTCTTAAGATCTTTTGACTGAACTGGAATAGTTTTCTTGAATTCATTTTTCACTTCTTGTAGGTGAGATTGCAATTTGGTTTTAAGAGTTGTAAACTTATCTATTTACCCGACTCATCCTTGGATCAATTTCAGTGATCCAAGGAATGTTTTAAATCTATTCAACATGAACAATTGATGAATTGACATTCCATGAATTAAGAAACATATGGAATGAACTTGGTAGATACAAGTTCTTTAATTCTCTTTTGTGTGAAAATATTTCCATTCAGTGGTATGTTCTATTTGAGTCTTTGGGGATCGACCATGGCAGGTCATTACTGACGTAATTGGGATTTCAACCTTTTCATGGCGTAGGAGAGAACTAGAATCATATAAAGGACTAACTTACGTGATCCTAAGCTAGGTAAAATTATTTCCTACCTAGGCTATGTTACTTGATATAATTCTGATTCCAACCTAAACTTGATGCTAAGGGAATTGGAAAGGTTACTAGCTATTAAAACTAAACTTGAACCTATTACTACAAGGATATATGGTGATCTAATCTAGTGCTTTAAACTATGGCATTTTGAATTATTTACCTATGTGGAGTTATCTAAACTTATTTGCTAAGGCCTATGGTGGAGGTTAGTTATTAGTGTTATATCCTAGGTATAAACTTTCTAATCTACCTAAACAAGTAATATGTCCTAAAGTATTGGGCATGAATGGGGACTTATGTGGTTGCATGCATTTTGGTGATGATTCATAAGGAATTTATGATGTTGATAAGGTTTTTAATGTATGCGGTACTACCAGCTTGGTAGGGGCTAGTTGGCTTGGCAAAGGCTTAGGTGGCAGTATCACTAAAATGGATATACATGTTATTTTTGACTTGACATTCACTAGACTTAGCGGCGGTGGAAAGGAAGATTAGGAAAGATATTTGGAATTAATTTATTTTTTTGGTTTACGAGCCCAAACTATCTTGGTAGGCATGCCAGTGGATTTTTCTTGGGTTGTTTCACTTTGCATGTTTTCTGATTTTCACTCTACATGCTCTCTAGTTTTTCGAACCAGCAGATTGAACTACACTTCATGGCTATTTTTGAGGTTTCAAATCTATTTTTGATTCGTGGAACTTATAAGAGGCATTGTGGAAGAGGTATCTAGTTGTTTGATATTCTATGGAAAAGAGGAGAAGTAGTGAGCTCGGTTGGAGGTATTCTTCAATTTGACAAAGACACTACTAGGCATGATAGGCTCTAACTGTTAAAATATCTTGCTTTCCTCTAAGTGTTTTCATTAAAGAAACTCTTCTCTTTCATTTTTTATAATTATTGATGTACCTAGATGTTTTGTTATTAAGTTTATTAAATATTGAATTCTTGGTTTCAATCCTTTGCAAAAGCGGTCTGGTTTAAAATATATATGCGTTTGTTTAAGCACATGAAAAATGCATGAAAAAAATGATTCTGTAACTCTGTTTGGCTTAACTGGATTTGGTAATTAATGGTTAGGTTTTTTTTGACTTACATACGAATGTATTCTTACTTAAGTTCTTTGAAGAATCTGTGTTCCACCTATTTCTGTTGAAACTATTGTTTAGTGACCTCGAGCTGGTAAAGAGCTCATGTTTGTTCATGTAAACTTGTATGCAAGCTCAAGTTCTGTTGGAAACTTGTTGGGTATTTGGGAACTGTTGTCGGGTTCTTGGTACTATGATGCTTGTGATTCATTTCATAAAAATAAGGAACTACGAATGGAGTAGTAGATGGCTTAGTTCTTGTTTTCTAACTTGCGAACATTGTGTTGCTAAAACCCTAACACGGCATGATATTTGTGTGGTATTATCATGATATTATGGTCTGTTACTAGTCCACATTTGGCTGGTGTATGTGTTTTATTGTGACCTTATGTATTATTGAGAGTTCATTAAGAATATGGCCTTAGTACTTTTGTGGTGTTTAAGTCTGAACTCTTTTAGTAGATATTACAAACCACTTCAGTTGTCAAGCAAGGTTTGATAAGATAGTTATTTGAAAATGAAGCTTGATTCTTAATTCAAACTGTTTAAAGGTTTATTCATTGCATCTTATTTTGTATTATGATGTGGAGTTAAAATAACCCAATAAGGGGTGATATGATGTAAATCAATTTAGGGAAATTATTGGTTAAGTATTGGAAAAGGAAACCTAAGTAAGGTGTCGGTTCAGTTGGTATTCCTTCCAGTTTTCCTTGTTTAAAATGTAAACCAAGAGGGAACATAAGTTACCCGAGTTTGCTTATAATCATTTGACTAATTTTTATCTTGGTAGGAACTTATGCTCATCATGATGCTCGATTCATATTTTGTGTCTTGAAAAGAATGTATTTTCTTAATTATGTTGTTAGATCTTGTCATTTAATTTTAGTTCGTTTCTGGGGTGAAATATAGTAAACTCAGATCTCTTAAAAGGAAACAATTGCATGTGTATAATAATTGGTTGTATGTGCATATAGAAAACTAAAACATGGTCTTATGTGATGTTTGGTAAACTCTACAAGTTTTGACTGGAATCATCTTTGAATTTTATCGTTCTTAATGAGAATTCAATGTTTTTACTTTATATGTAATATGTTGAAAAGTATGGAAATGACATTGCCTTGATTGAGCTCTTGGGTAATTCTAAGCACTAATTCTTACTCTGATTTCACTTCCAGATTGGGACCATTGAAAGAATGTAGAACCCATAAAAAGAATTATTTTCGATTCCTTTTGTGACTATGGGTTGTGTATGGCCTTCACGGTTTTAACGTTCTTCTTTGAAATGAATCTCTTGCTTTAATAGGAGGATTATGTGTTTTTAAAAAAGGTTGCTTTGGGCTCCTTCTTACCTTAAAATTGTTCTTACTCCCTTCCTTGGGAACTCTTAAATGAACTTAAACTATTTATAACTTGAAAAGGGGATTTTACCAAATTAAGTTATAGGGAATGATTACTGGGTAGGATCATTTCTGATAAGTCTCTTTTCTAATGCAGTTGGGAATAAGTTCATTTGTTTGGAATATTTTGTTGATTATTCTTTAGGAAAAATTTAATCATTATTTGGTTAACCTTCTCTTACTTATCATTGATGGAAATGAAATAGAAGGGGAGTGATGACTGGTTTGTTAAAAAGAGAATGTATCATGCTGGTTGGTTGATGTTTCATCTTTCCATCTGGGATCTTTATTTTATCCTGTTCTGATGAATATCTTAAATGTTTGATTTAAGATAGTTAATCTTAAAATGAAATAGCTTAGGTTATCATATGAACCTATTTCTACTTTGTGGATGTTATGTACTTTAGCATAATGGAAATGGTTTCTCTTCTTCTTTACTTGAAAGTTAGATGAAACATCCTTGTGAGAACATGTTGTACACACTTCTTGTATCTTATAGTTAAGATAAGTGTTGTATTCTATTTTGGTAGAACAGGAAATAATGAGATGATATGTTCTATTGTTGGTAAAATGATTGATAGGACCAATCATACTTGATTTGTAAGACAAATATTATAGATTATATTATGTTCTTCTTTTAGAAGTGAACTCTGGTTCATTAATGCTCTTCTTTTTTATTGTTATTACTTATGTTTAGAGTATGAAATACTAATTGTTCATTAAAGCAGGGTTGTTTTTATTGGAAAAATTAGTGGAATGCACCTCGTTTTAAGGCTTAGTGCTTATCATGCTTAGTTCATAGAATCTGACTCTTGTAGCAATTTTTGCAGATGCACTTTGTAAGTGATAAAAGATGGCGAAATATTATATTATGCATTAGTTGATCTAATTTTGATTCTAGTGAAGAATTCTGATTCATTCTTGAGTAAAATTGAAAAAGAAAAGTTATATTCCTTTTGAATTAAGGTTGTTGTCATGTAGTAAGCCTAAAATGCATAAGTTTGTAAATGCATAAGTTTGTAAATGTATAAGTTTTGAAAATGAATTGAAGGATGAGAATTTACTTGTATGGGTTGTGTAAATTATCTTGTACCTTTGTAAAAGAAATAGAATCTTATCTTGTTGATATTCTTCATATTATTTATATGATTAAATGAGGATTCTTGAATAAATAGGATAAAGGGAATTAGAGTAATTTCCCTAATTAAGATGCAATTAGATAAGTTACAGAATTTAATGTTCTTATATAAATAATTTAAGATAGTAAGATGATGTGTAATGAACATACAATGAAAACTATAGAATATGTAAAGAAAAAAAAGGGTGTGTTAAACTCCTGAACTTAACCATGAAGAGGAAGACTCTTCCTCACTCATGAAAAAGTAAACAAAAAAGGAAGATATGATTTATAATCATTAGACCTCATTCAATAAATTCTATTAATTTACAATCTAGGTGGTTGTTACACTTCTTTGAATGGTTAATTCACATTAAATGGAACGTATGAGATTGCTGCCCTTTCTTTTTTGGTAACTTCTTGTTAAGCCAAAATTTAAAAAATAAAAATCAATCATAGGTTAAGGAAGTTATCCAAGGGTTAATGGAACCTGATTTGGAAAGGAACTTAGGGAGAGTTGGATTAGGGTTTGTATAGGGTTACGGAAATCTTCTTTTAATTATCCAAATTAATTAAATATTAATAATATCCTAGGGGTATGTACATCTCGATGAGGTTGTTCTATAGGATGTTCGCACATGCCAACTGCAGGGTTGTACCTTCGAGAAGATTAGGATCTTCTCAAGGATACAACATTGTAGTTGACATGTGGCAACACCCTTATGCATTGATCGTCTAGATCTACATGTTTATGGACTTGAACTTAGTTTTTCTCTAGGAATGGGTAGTAGCATAGTTATGATACAAAGTAGCCCTCTAGGAGTCAGGGTACCTTGGAATATGGGGTTGACCTAAGTGTACCCAACATGCCAATATATCCTATGTCTTTGAGAGCCTCTTCCTACCATAACCTATGTTGTTAACCTAAACTAGGGTTAAACCTTGGGCAAATGGACTAACGGAAGTCAGTAAAGGACATTCTAGATAAAAATTGAGTGAGGTGAAGGATGTATTCTAGATTGACGAGTATGTCATCAAGGAATGAGTAATACAAACAGTATGTTAGAAAAATTTGGCCAAAGTATCACAAGTTGCTGATTGTGTTGTCCTATGTCACCTAGTCTAAGGTTCGAGATGCAGATGAATATTGGTAGAAAATATTCAGATAGGTTCCTAGATAGATCACTCAATACCCCGAACAGGTAAGAGAACCAAGTATACATAGTATACATAAAAGTATTCAATACTTAATGTTAAACATGAATAGATCGGTAGTTTTCCAAGTCATGAAATGAATAGATCGGTGGCACACTGAGTCATTATAGCTGCATATGGTTATCTGTTATAAGAATGGATGTTAGGGAATGTGTGTTTTAAATTATGTATTTAGAATAAAGAACGTTACTTAAAAAAATTCCTTGTTTCTAAAGTCTTAAAATGGGAATGTCACAACCCATCGAGGGTTCCTTACATTTCATTCATTCCTAGGAAAAAATTGTGTGTTTGTTTCCCTTCTTAAAAGCGTACACACTAATTTTATTCCATGGTAATCCACCTCCTCTTTCTATTTTATATAAAGGAAACTTTTCTTTTGGTGTAATTAAAAAGAACCAATCCTTCATGTTTTCTACATTGTAGTGAAAGAGCATCCTCTTCGTCTTCATCTTATCATGTCATCCAATTCACATTTTCAATTTGGGTTTAAAAATAAGTGCATTCCATTCTGATTTATCACATTAGCTCACATTAATTGAGGGCAACGTATACGCTGAACTCATGACTAGCCGATGGTTGACAAATGAATTGTAGAAAAGCATTTCTATCCTTTTCTCTTTCTTCGAGTCTTACCAAGCCACACAAAAATTCAAAATACATACATTCTTAAACAACATCTTACCTGGAAGAAGTTGTAGGTGATCACATGATCATGACACAGTGGGCACCCATCTCACTGCTCTGTTAATTCATACTTTAGAGCAAAGCCCGCCCCCACTATAACATACCTAAAACCTCACCTTTTAGATCTCTTTCTTTGTAGGAAGCCATCCTCACCAAAAAATCTATTTCACAATTCATGTGTCAGTCCCTAAATAGCATAAGCTAAACAAACATAATAAAAAAGGAACTCCCAAGATCACATTTTCTTAGTGTTTCTACTTGGCTTGCGTTTTGAGGTGAGAGATCACATTCGTCACTTTTTTGTTCATCCTTACACACTCCTCATCACAACTGGTGTATTCTAGCTTCACTTGAGTGTGCTTGGGCCATATCATCATCATTCTCAGAATTCTAGGTCTGATTCTACATCATATTTTGATTCACAACCACTTTCTTTCATCAATGCTTTCAATTTCACAAGAACCATCGTCGGTTATCTCGATTGCCATCGGTTATACCCAACCAACATCAGTTCCAACTCCTTTTCCTAACCTACTCAAAAGGACATTTTACTTCACTTTCTGCCACTTTTCACAATCCCCGTCACTACCATCATACCCTTTGACGTTGTAAACATCATCGGATTTGGCATACCTATCGATTTCACCTTCTCCCTTGTTTGTCACTCACTTTCATTTTCTACAAGAATCGGCAGCAGTTACGCCAGATTGGCATTTGTTTTTCCTAACTAGCATCAATTAGCTTGTTTCACATTCCAGCCACCATTTGGCACTTAATCTACCTTTAGTTTCCAAATTCACCTGCTCTGCTGTTCTCGTGTCATTTACATAGAAGTAGCCCTACTTGATCGATCTTGGTTCACTTGGTGCTGACCCAAGAAAAGAAAGAGCACTCGTATTCCACGCCAGTTGTCAACCACTCCCACGTAGTCCTCACCACCTTGTATTTTATCCCCAGCCATGGATCCCATCTAGCCTATTACTATCGCTACCAGAGATGAGGATTTCTCATGACTCCTTGACCAAAACCCTACCACCTTGCAGTTTAACCTTTCCCACTCATCCACTCGAGATTCCTTAGGTCAGTTGATATACAACATGCCCGTATCTATCCCCCCGAATCTCACACCCACTCCTACATCAGCCCCATCTCGGCTCCATGCCGCACGCATCCACCTTACCCCAGTCATTTCATAGTTAGGTCCTATACCCGCTATGACTGCCATGTCTCATACCTCCTATGGCCCTCGTCACATACACCATACCCTCGACGACTACCCCCAACACAACCTCATCCTCACCTAATGTCTCACACATACCTATAGCTACATTCCCACCTCTAGTGTCGATGACCCCTACCCCATTTCACAATGTGGTTCTTTCCATTCCAAACTCATTAGCCCCTATTGCCACTAGGGTTACTGCGACCTTTCCACCCCCATATACATACTACCAACAACCTCCTGTTTCATCCAATATTCATTCTAGGTATGTACCCCTATTTGACTCGCCTTATTCTCCACCACCCTACATGGCATCCCCACACACTAGAGTGCCACCCCATTATATGCCAAAAACCAACCTTCTCACGCTACATGAGGCATCCAATCATCACAACCCACCAACGACCTAATTAAATTAATGTTGGACAAGATGTAGACATTGGAGGTATCAATTTCTGGATCCCACAACACTCTCACCTATGACGAGATTTAAAACGAGCCTATTCACCCATCCATTCCTACCAGTCATACCCCGTGCATTGGGAAATGCCTAAATTCAATCATTTCAATAGCAAAGAAGACCCACATCAGCATTTGTGGTCATTCAAACATGGGTGTTATCTGATCGCTCATGATGATGCCTTGCTTTTGAGAACCTTTCCCATGTCCCTCACTAGACCTGCATTAGATTGGTATATTGGGTTACCTAAACACTCTATATTCTCATTCAATCAGGTAGCCCAAGCCTTCTTGGATCATTTTTCTATCAATATCATCAAGAAGGTTACCATGACCGATCTATATTCCACACATCAGTATGAGGATGAATCTATCACATATTTTGTCACTCGTTAGTGTAGCCTAATCAATCAACTTACCTTCCAACTGCCACAAAATGAACTCATCAAGCTCTTCACATGGGCTTGTGCTAGACATATCTCCCCAACCTTGCAAGTCTAAACCTTCTAAACATTCAATGAGGCATTCACTATGGCATGAAAGTTAAAGATTTGGGCCATCGAAGAGAAGAAAATCCAATTACAAAATAAGAATTAGACATTCAAGTCGAATGATACCTCTTCTTCTTCCGAACCAAAATTAATTATTCAAAATCTAAGGGCACCGCTAATGCAGTGGTACTCAAGGCCGGCCTAGCTCATCCATCAAATCAGGCTACACCCTCATCTAATCTCTCACCTATCTAGACTTTTCAATTCAGATGAGAGCAACAAAAATATACCCCAATTGGGGAACCTTACTCTTCTATCTTAGAAAATCTTATCAAAGCCGGAGCCATCACCCTTCCACCTATAAAACTAGACACTAGTTTTGACCTTGCTTGCCCCATGCCCGCATGGTATAAAGAACATGATTTCTGTAACTATCATTGAGTAAAGGGTCATAGTGATGGCAACTACATCACTTTCAAAAACATTGTCCAAGAAATGCTCGAGAAATGTGAGTTAACTATGGATAATCCCAAAGCACCATCCCCAACCAAAATCTACAAATCTTCAAAAATTGTTTCCCAACCATGCCTCTTCATCCAATCAAACTGGAGAGACATCAATTCACGATACCCATACCTAGGAGGTTCATGCTATCTTTAACGAGGTACTTGTTGCCTTACTGATTACCCCACATTCCTTCCATAGAGGATATCCTAGCACGAAATCCTCCTTCCACATAGAACCAACCTCTCCTGTCCCTTCACCAACAGAGAGGAACACCTTTCATCTCCTTTATCACCTACGAAGGGGTCTTCCACTAACATCGAGACCATCTCACCCCCGGCTTTACCACTTAGAGAACATTTACCTACATTCCTCCTCCACCCATGAGGAGGTCCCATTATCTCCTCAACCAATAGAGGAGAACCCATTGCATCCTCCACCCATAGAGGCACTCCCATATGTTCCTTCACTTATAGAGGAGCTCCCATCATCTCCTCCACCTATCATCGACCCAGTTGAGATATCTTTGCCTCTTGGCGAGTATTCTCCATCCGCTACTGAAAATCCAAAAGACCTACTTTCGGTTCTCTTACCCATGGAAGTTGAAGCTTGCTAATTCCCCAACTCTAAGATGCATTTTACAGGAATTTCCATTAGGTCTTCATCAACTCCACCCACAGGCGTATCATTCTCCCATTTGGCCAATCACTTAGATTATGTGGATAGGGATTTATTATGGGGGCACCTCTTACTCCCCATCTCAACACAGATGCAGAGATCTCTCACTGATACCTCCACTATCTACCCAAACACATTTCGACCAATCAAACCAAATACAACCACCTCTGTCGCAACTCCTTCCATGATACTTGTTAGTGCTAAAACCATACCCTTACCCATAACCCAACCTACATCTAAACCCAAACCCACACCTACAACATTTGGCTCAACTAAACCTATTACCACTTTAGGGGTCACCCCGACAACCAGCCTTATTCATCCACATATTAAATTGGATTTAGCTACATCCTCCAACATCAATACCACACCTACTCTAACACCCAAAAGAAAGAAACTAACTCATCGACCGCATACCCCGACCGCACCAATCACACCTACACTTGTTTTGTCTATCTTAAGACCTCGCTTACCCAACATGGTAAAGCAAGCTTCATCCATCCATAAACCAATAAATGTAAACAACCCATTCCTTTCTCATAAACCTCTAACCTACCTAGGCACACAACACGACTTACACCTGCACTCGTAGTCCTTTTATGACCAATACCTCTAATACCTTCACTATTACTTCAGATTACTGAACTACACTTCAGTCATTATCCCTCACACCCCAAGCATGACCCACATCATCTACCTTTACAAAGACCTCCCATTATCCCCTTGGGTAACTCATCCTCTTCCTCCATTTTCTTTTCCTTCTAGACCTCATACACCCACATCACCTTTACCCAAAAAGGTGTAACCCAAAAACAAAACCCCACTACCCCACAATAAGGTAGTCAAAACAACCACACACCCTCCTACCCATCCATCTACTATACCCCTACCCAAACAAACACGACCAATACCTAAAACCACACCGGCACCTAAACCCATAGCTCAACCCATTCCACCTCTTCCAAAAACAGTTCCTTGATAATCAACCACACCTACACCCAAACCCATGTTCACTTCCCATTATGATCCACTAGCAGGGTTCTATGCCAAAATTTTAACCAACCCCCTCGAGACTTCTGTTATCACATCACCACCACTTCGACCTTACGAACCCCTCAAACCCAAGCCCAAAGGGTTTGATGATACTAAAATTTGTGAATACCATCATGTGCTAGGGCATGATATGGAGAATCGCAAGGCCTTGAAAACCATCCTTATCTAATTATGTCCACTGAAACCAAATTTGATGACGACGACCTTCTTGACGAGGATCCTTCTTCACCAACACCCATTCCCACACTTTCCACTCAATAACCACAACCTCCACCCTCACCTATCCTAAAGCCATCCCCAAGATTTGAAATTAACATGGCTCACATCAAATAACTTTCCATGCCACCACCCAAATGTCGTTGCACCCACTCACCTCATAAGGCTTTTCTCCTCCAGTAGGTTTTTTCCCTTCATGTCATTATACCACTCATCCTACACCTTCTCCATTTACCAACCGCCTCAAATCAAAATGATACACATCACTACACGTGCACGTAAAGGGTAAAGAAAAAAAGACAACCGACCCACCAACCAATCCTATACCCCACATACCATCTCGCACCCATACCTAAAATAACTATCTTTGGCCCCACGTACACCATTTCTAATGGCATCACACATCACACCATGCTAAAAACCTACACCAATCTCCCTCAAAATGTCCTTATATGACCTCATTCAAGCCTCGAAATCCCATCATCAAGCCCTCATGGAGGTTCTTCAATCTATTGAGGTTTTACCCAATGACCCTACACCCGTAGCCTCCAATATCACACCCCATCATGTGGCCTCTCTCACAAAATTACCATCTTCATCTTCACCCCATCTTGTTCACCAAGTGGCCTCCTTAGCTTCTTAGAGGAATAGATCATGCCACACCAAAATGATGACCCAGATCTAGCCCTCTTCATCTCCGTCCACATTGATGACATATGGGTACGCTGTGTGATGATTAATGGAGGCACTAGCATTAACATCATTCATCCCATGCATTTTCTCAAATGTGCATACCTAACAATTGCATGCATAAACATCTGGCCATGTTGTGTTCATTCAAAAACACTATCACCTCCACACTAGGCACTATCATCCTTCATGTTTGTGTGGGCCCCCACACTATTCCTGATTTGTTTTATGTTTTGGAGGGGGAATTCCAATATAACTTGTTACTTGGTAGACACTTTGGATCTCGTGTCATGGGTTTCGTTCCTTCCACTTTACATCTTTGTGTAAATTTTTAACACCAAGGACACACTTATACCATTCTAGCTGACCCATCACCTTTCAAAACATGTAACATACATTAACAACATAATGATGTTCTCGTACCTATTAAGGCATCTACCTCCACAACCAATACTACTTCACCTACACCTCCACCTACCAAGACAAATGCCCACCGATTTCACCGCACATACCTCCTCCATTCCTACCACTTCTATAACTTCCACGGCTAACCCATTAGCTTCCCAATCTGTTAACTCCACCTCCGCATCGACCTTCGACACATCATTCATTCTAGCTACCTACATACCAACCACTGACCCCTTGGAAGGTGTTTTTCAACACCTCACTGGGGGAGTACCACATATATAGTGACAACACATTCCTTACTCCGAACGAGTATGGAAGCCTTCACCAACACACTCGCTATGATCACTACATAGGAGAATGCCTGCTTTATGGTCCTCCTCATCTTTGTAGTAGTCTCACCTATGGGGGACTTGATACTACCACTTAGACACCTGAACCACCATCACAACTCTGCCCATTTTCCACTGACTTCCAATCAATTACCAATCACCATTTCACCCACACCTTCCTACACCACTGTGCATGGAAGGGTTTTGGTTTTGGATTTTACGATCAAGGTTGTTGTATTGTCATTCCATGTACCACCCACAAACATAATGACCGTAGTGGTACCAGCTTTCCTGAACCACCTACCAAACAGGCCCGCATTGAAATCATTAAGGACACTAGCCCTTTTCCACCTCCTTCACCCTCTCTGCCTTCATCACCACCCTCACCGATGAAGTCGATGGATCTGAATCTATCCCTCCTAACTCTTTTTTTTCATAAACACCATTTCCTTGGGGCCTCGACTTATCAATGCAAGGGTGAGGCCCCTTCCACTCTTCCTTCTTATATCCTAAAATGATCAATGATGACACACCTACAATTAAGGTAATTCAATGTTAGGACGATGAATCCATAATCACGTACCTTGGTGCATAAGACTCATATATTCATTGGTCATTACCCTCTGAGATGTAAACCATGTTGAATGAATCGACTATCGAGATCAACATTCATACTCAGGATGACCCACACATCCTAAAGGTCGGACAATCTTTAGATGTCACTAAGTAGGAAGCCATCACTTTATTTCTCTAAAATCATAACCATGCTTTCACTTGGTCTTACATAGACATGCCCAAGATTTACCCCACCATAGTGGTCCACAATATCGTAACTGTTCTTGATGCCAAACCTATCAAACAAAAGATGAGGAAAATGCACCCTCACATTGCTCTTCTCGTCAAAGAATAACTTTAGCACCTTATTTCTGTTTCTTTCATATTACTCATTGATTATCCTGATTGGATTTCTAACATTGTCCCCATTACTAAAGAAATAGGGGACTCCACATTTACAGGGGACTTCCGTGACCTCAACCTAGCCTCGCCTGAAAGATGGCTTTTCCTTTCCCGGTATTGATCAACTAGTTGACCTCACCACTAGTCATGAGATGCTCTCACTCATGGATGGCTTCTCGGGTTATAACCAAATTTTGCTTGCCCCAAAATATCAACACAAGACTACATTCATTACCCCTTGGGAACCTTTTGCTATCGAGTCATGCCTTTTGGCCTTAAAAATGTTGGTGCTACATATTAGCATGCTATGACTTATATCTTCCATGATATCACGTATTGCATATTGGAAGATTATGTGGATGATCTCTTATCCAAATCTAAATGTCACTCCGAGTACCTCTCCATCCTTGAAACCATCTTTGACCACCTCATTAAATATTATGTCTCGCCTTGACATAAAAATTACATCTTCACGGTTCTCTTAGGAAAGCTCCTGGTATTTATTGTTTCCCTCGTGGTATAGAAGTTTACCCCGATTAGGTCAAGGCCATCCTTGAAATTCCTCCACCCACTAACCTTCACCAACTCTATAGCGTATAAGGTAAATTGAAGTCCATTCACCATTTCATTTCACAATTATCTGATTGGTCTCAACCATTTCATCATCGGCTTAGGAAGGATGTCTCCTTTAAATGGGATGATGATCTGTGACAAATATTTTGAGGCACTAAAAAATACCTTCTCCATCCACATGTACTCATTCCACCTAAATATGATCAATCTTTTTGCCTATATATTTCATCTACCAATCATTCCTTGGGAGCCATGCTCGCTCATCGTGATGAAAAAGACAGGAGTAGACAGGTTTATTACATAAGACGTACTCTTTTAGACTATGAAACCCGATACAACCATCTAAAACAACTTTTCTTAGCCTTAGTATTCATTGCCACCAAACTCCACCATTACCTACTCAACCACAAAACCTATTTCATGACCAACATCAATCCCTTACACTTCATGTCTACCAAACCTTATCAAAATCGGTGTTCCGCGATGGCCTATGCTTTTAGCTGATCTTGACCTCAAATTCATTCATCAAAATTCCATCAAG
Source organism: Taxus wallichiana var. yunnanensis (assembly GCA_018340775.1). Classification (NCBI taxonomy): domain Eukaryota; kingdom Viridiplantae; phylum Streptophyta; class Pinopsida; order Cupressales; family Taxaceae; genus Taxus; species Taxus wallichiana. The sequence continues at coordinate 568,459,826 of CM031240.1, forward strand.
GGCCAAGCTATAACCAACCAACCGGTCAAGAACCTATTTTTGGGGATCAACCCTCTAATTTTGACTTTCTCGATGAGTCAATTACTACCCTTTCCCTGGATGAACCCCCTTACCAAATGACATTGTTCTTTGATGGTTCCAAGTGTCGAGTGTGGGGGTGGGGCTGGTGTTGTCCTCATTCCTCTAGATGGAGAACCCATACCTTTGTCTTTCAAACTAGAATTTGAGTGCACCAACAATATTACTGAGTACGAAGCACTCATACTAGGTCTCCAAGCCGCATATGCCCTAGATGTCAAATCGATCTACATCTTTGGTGATTCACAATTGATCATCAACCAAGTCAATGGTATGTACCAATGTTGTAACAAGATACTTCAAAAGTATAAACATCATGTAGACATAATTTTTACCACCTTTGATCATTACACCCTTCAAACCATCCCATGTTCAACCAACAAATTTACTGATACCATGGCTTGCTTAGCTTCCCAAATACCTGCTTCCCGCCGATTCTAAAATATTTGTCACCATACAATGCCTCCATTCACCTTCTTATTTACCTCATGATGTTTACTCAATCGGAACCAACACCCCTAACCCGAGTGACCTTTGGTATAAATAATACTCTGACTACCTTTCTCTCTCCATCTTACCTCCTAATCTCACCTGTAATAGATAATGCGCCTTCCTTAAAAAGGTCTCTAATTTCATCATTCTGAGGGGACTCCTCTATAAACGCGGATTTGATGGTATTATCTTACGATGCCTCACAAGTTCTAAAATTTCTTATACCATTAAGGAGGTTCATGATGGCATATGTGGTGGTCACTTTAGTGGCCTTGCTATTGATAAGGGTATTCTTCACCTAGGATATTACTTGCCAACCCTTAACCATTATTGTTGCGACTATGTCAAATGTTGTGCGAAATGTCAACAACATCCAACCTTTAGCATACACCTAGTCATGCCTTACAGTGTCGCTCGTGACCTTTGGCCCTTCTCTCAATGGGGTTTCGATCTTGTTTTAGAAATCAATCCTCATTCTTCCCAATGCCATCAATGGATCATAACTGCTACCGAATACTACAAAATGGGTGGAAGCCATACCACTCATCTCCATGAAAGTCGAGAAGATATGTGATTTCATTAACCATCACATCATTTGTCTCTTTGGTGTTCCTCATCGCCTCATCAATGGTAATGGAAAATAATTCAAAAACAAAACATTGCAAAAAATTTGTGACGCCTTTGGCATTTAGCTTAGTTTCTCATCACCTTATTACGCACAAATTAACGGCCAAGCTAAATCCACCGACAAAACCCTCCAAACAATTCTCATGAAATTGGTTGACGATACTAGGAAGGATTGGCATACGCACATTCGTTTTCCCTATGGACATACTGTACTAGTATTCACACTTCCACTACGGCCACACCCTTTTTGTTGGTCTATGGTACAAAGGTTGTTCTACCTCTCAAAGTCCGATCCCCTCACTTCGCATTTATCTCCATGACATGCTTATTGATGACTTTCGTCGGGACCATTTAGCATAACTAGATTTATTAGATGAACGTCGCATTAATGCTTTGGATCACCTTCAATTTTACCAAAAATTTATCAAACGTGCTTATGAAAAATGTGTTCATGAACAAACCTTCTAATTCAGTGACCTTGTCTTGAAATAAAATCAACACGTAACAAAAGTAGAAAAAACTAAACAGGGAAAATTTGCTCCTAATTGGCTTAGACCATACATCATAACTCATACCTATGGATCAGGTGCCTATCATTTATCCTCACTTGATGATAAACCCAAACCTGAGCCCCTTAATGCATTGCATCTTTGACCATTCTATTATTGACTCGTTGTCCTACCTCACCCTTTGTCTCTTTACAGGCTCATCCCTTAAGCACTATCCACTCCATACACCTCCCTAATGATTAAACAAGAATCATGTGAGTACCTGTCACTTGTTATCTTCTCTTGAATATGTGTACCATAACACTGCACATAGCATGATTCTCATGGATACTTTTCATATACCTTTAGATGAGATCCCATGGTCCTTCCACCTTTCCTTTTGAACAAGATTCCTATCCTCCACCTTGGTCTTGTCCATAACTTCAACAACCTCACATGGGACCAAACTCCTTGAGTAAAACTTCTAATAAAAGATGACTCCATAAAAGGACATCTTCCTCTCGACAAAATTGCTGCTATAAATAGATCGCTCCTCGAAGGACAACTATGTGAATCTTTTCAAAAAAAAGGGGGAGAGAAACCGAAGCTTCCCACATCGATCAGCTTCACGAATACCTCAAGGAGTACCATATTCATTATTTCATATAGAATTCTCGCATCGATCAGTCTATCAAAACAAAAACTTTTTATTCATGGACTTGCCCATTGTGACCTAGGACCTCCCGCCCAAAAGCCCTATCACTCAAAACATATAAAATTAGCTACCTTTCACCCACCTTACCATTTCCACTCTCATTTCCTCAATTTCCTCAAGGGACATCTTGGAATTTAGACATTTGGTGATCCTGTGACTACCTTCATCATAGAACAGCAATCGTGTAATGCCTTTTGGGTCTTATGTTCCTCACTTCCTCCAATTTATGATCTACTCGGTATGATCCTACCCAATCAGGTGGCTTTATTACCCCCTCAAACCTTTTAACTATCTTTGTTTACATTTTGATTACCTTATACAGACTAGGTTCTTGACACTTACCTTTGAGGTAATCCTACCCTTTCACCATAATTGCCTTCCCCTACATCATTTTACCTATAATCTACCCACACCTATTAAACCTAAACCCACAACATGCCCAAAAACCTAACAACTCATTTTTATATTTTTCCTTAGCTCATGGGAGAACTACATCAGCCTGAGGTCCCTTTTTCACCGGGACTATGTAGGTAGCCCTTTGAGAGCATGGGGCTCTTGGAGGTTAGCTTTACCATTCTCTACCCAAAAAAATTCATCAACCATGCCTAACTCACCATTTACATCACATTTCACTTAGTTCCCCTTTTCTAACAAAATTGGAAATTAAGCCACATACATAACAAGTTGCTTACCACAACATGCATTTATTACACCTACCATCCCTCTATCATCACTATGCATAGATTATACAACATTTGACATATGACCCAAAGTATCATTCATTGCCAAAATAATGAATCATAAATAAACCTACTTTCAACTCAACCATGCCTAAGCCAACCTGACTTGATCCATGCCTAACCAAACCTGACTCGATCCATGCCTAAACCAACCTAGCTCCATCATGCCTAAGTCACCTAATTTCAATCTACATCATAGTAACAAATCCATATCTCATATAAACAAACCATAAACCAATGTCTTGTACAAATCACGAAATACCATGAATCTCATCATACAAATCAATAAATGTGTATCTCAATATACATGTCTATCTCATCCTATCCATCATCTCAAAAATGTTGGCACGTAAGCTGATATATATCTAATACAAAATGTCATCGGCACGCAGGCCGGTCTCATATATACAAAAAGAATGAATGAATCAATACAAAATCTCTTCATGTAACACCCTGAACTATTGTTACTTTCTCCTGAGCATTCAAGTGTTGATATATGATTTCTTCTGTATAAGGACATGTTCCTTTGGTTTTGGGAAGTCATGCTTGATATGGATTGTATCCTCTTTGCTCTTGAAGATCTTGACTGAGCCGGAATATGCTTGGACTCTTTTGTTTCTTTCATTCTTCGCACTTGAGTTCAATTTGATTTCTGGATGAATTGTGGATTTATCCACCTTTATGACTCAGCCTTGGATCAGTTACATTGATCCAAGGAATGTTTTAAGTTTATTCAGGATGAACAAAATTTATTGACCTTACGAAAGTTTCAGGGTCTGATTGAGTTTTGAATGATCAATCCCGAGAGTTTAACTCAGGCTGATCATGATAAATGGGATGTGGTTCCGGTATCGTAACATCTGGAAAGGCCTGGACCTTAAGCCAGGTAAGATGTTTAGGTTATACCAAAAGCTTAATTTAGTGATGCCAAATAGAATCCTTTACAGGAATGTTTTACCCTGTATGGACTCTAACACTGATTGGTCCTATTTTGGAGACCTAGACTAGATTCGTTAAGGTTAATAATCTTAACCTAAACTATAACCTATTGGTTAAAATAATTACTAATCTAACCTAGCCCTAAACTATAAGCTTAATGCTCCTAAGAGTTAACTACACCTAGCACTATGGAAGTGAGACTAATGTCTTACCCTATGATCTAACCTATGTTTCTAACCTATCTTAACTAATGAAAAGAATGGAGGGGGACCTAAGAAGGGTCGCGAGTCATGGGCGGTGGTTTCCATGGAATTTATGAGGGGGATAAGGTTGAAGGACTTGGAATGCTGTCAGGTTTGGCGGAGGTTGCAAATGGCTAATGTAACCTGACGTGGCAGTATCACCAAGTATGGGAATGTTTGTTTGTTTTCTTGTGGTGATCACCAATTTTGGCAGTCGGTGGTAATGGAAAATAGGCGGGAGGATGGAAGTAAATGCAATTAATGAAATTTTGTTCCCGAGCGTGGATTGCTTGGGAAGGCATGTAAGTGGAGTATTGTTTGGCTTTTTTGTTTTCCATGCATAGCATTTTTCACTCTGGCTGTGAGCACTTGGTTCTTCGAACCGCTTGTCTACTCAGTTGCGTGGAAACTTTGAGAGTTTCTAGCTTCCTTCTCTGTTGGGGAAAGTATATAAGGCATGGAGGTAACAATATTTTGTTGTTTAATCTTTCGTGGAAGAAGAAGAGAAGGTGCAAGCACATACAAAGGTCTTCTTCGAATTTTTAAGCGACACTATTAGGCATGATAGGCCCTAACTTTTAAAAATATTGCTTTCCTTTAAATGCTTTCATTAGAACAACTCTGTTCAGATGATTTTTTTAACACAGGGGCACATTTTGGTAGCAATGTATTGGTTTTCTTCTTTCTTGATGATTTGGGAATCCCTGGTTATACGTAGACCCTGTTGAAATCTACTTCTTTTATCTTCTCTCCTTGTTGTGATTACATTATGGGTTCAACTTCTGTAGAAGTGTTTGCTTTGTGATTACATTATGGGTTCGACTTCTGTAGAAGTGTTTGCTGTGATTACATTATGGGTTCGACTTCTGTAGAAGTGTTTGTTGTGATTACATATGGGTTTGACTTCTGTATATGTTGTTTCCTTGTCTCTTGTTCGACTGAGGTAATGAGTTCCTAACTGTACCATGTTAGACGTTGTGTTGGATGATTTCATGTTTGAAGAATGACATGGAAAGAATTGTTGTGTCTAATTTGGTTGGTTTATTGATTATTGCTTGGTCGTATGAGCTTTTTTAATTGCTTGATGGCTTCAGGTGAATATATAGTTGGATTGTGATGAAACTGTAGTTCCTTCTATTGAGCTCGACTGGTTTAGTCGCATGCGTAAGAAATATGTTTTAACACAAGCCTGTATCTCTGTTGAAAAGGGTATGGATGTTCATTGATTATGGGTTATGAAAATGATGAAACATTTGGTGTAGCTGTTGTTTTCTTTGCGATTTTCACTTGGATATTAGAACACAGTTGGGACCCAGTGAAAATTACTTGATGAACCCCATTTCCTATCAGTTTGTGGGTGATCTTAGGTCTGCACGAATGGAAATTAGTTTTATTTTAGAATATGAATGACTGTGTTGATGTTGCCTGTAGTGACCTTGAAATTTGTCAATAGAATTCTTCTATTAACACTGGAAGTGCTACTTGTTTGGTATCCTTGAATGCAATAACGAATTATCCAGTGTAAATAGTTAGTGTTACCTATTGGTAAGTAATGATAGCAGTTACCCTCACTCGTAGTCTAAAATGATTCGAGTCCTGGGTGAAGGGTAGACTATTTTATTTGGAGCAGGATTGTGGACTGATATTTGAACGTATATGTATTTCGTTTATAACAATCTGTGGCTTTTGTTAATGAGAAATTTCAAGACCCTAGGAATCTAAGGATGACCTATTAAATAGTTTTACCAGATTAGAGCTAATGGTAAACTTGGGTGTTGATTTTCTTACTTTCTCTTCTTCCCTAATTGAATTCAAGATTGAATGTATATGCATTACTCCTGGGAAGTTGGTACAGTCTTAAACTTGTTTGGAATGGAGATCTGAATGCCTCTGTTTCTTTCTCTTAAGCTAGTAAAGTATAGGTTGATATAGGACTTTTGGAATAAGAAAATATTCTCTCCCTTGTCTGGAAATTATGAGTGCTCCCTTCTTTTGTATCTCTATGAGAACTCAACGGTACGGGTATAAGATGAATAGACTGTTAAATTTATGAGGAGAGAATGGTAAGTACTGACTCTTGACCGAAGTCTTCTTTCCTTATCTACAGTTATATTATTACCCTGTTTGAGTTATTCGGTTATCCACTTTTATAAAAGTAGTATTGTAGTAGAAGTTGGTATACTTATCAATGTCATTGAAATAATGCTATGAGTATAAAGGAATCCCGTCAGTTGAACTTGCTGGAGGTTATAATCTGTCTTTGCTTGAATTGTTAAATGCACATCTGTTGGATACACGTACTGATAGGAATTCATTCTTGAATGGAGTAATTTTGTTGGATTATTACTGTCCTTGGTTTTCAGATGGATGGATATTGTAGATTCATTTTGTTTCTTCTTAGTCTCTAATATATGATGAATCATCTGAAAATATTTAAGTTTAACTGGCAGCTATAATATGAGTTATGTTTTAAAGTCATATTAGAATTGTAGAAAGATGAATAGCCTGATTCATGTTTAAGGATTTGATGAAATGATTTCATTTAAATAGGTTGTTTAATGAAAACAATTGGTGGAATGCAATTGTTTTAAGAATTAGTGCTTATCATGCTCAGTTCACTGAACTGACCTGTGCTAGCAATTTTTGTAGATGGACATCGTAAGTGGTAAAGGCACGCAGATCTGATATGATGCTCAGATTGTTTAATCTAGTTTTTATGATGAATTCCAACTTGATTTCTCTAATTGTACTATAGGAGGAAAGATAATCTTTTGTTGTTGATTATTGTATCAAATGTGCCGAAGTGCATAAGTTGTAATTGTATGGCCTGGAATTAAATGAAATGGGGAGATTGTTACTTATGTGGCTGCATTTTTATTTGTTGGATTGAACTTCTTAGGTCTGAATGAATGAGAGTGCAATTTTATTACTGTATGCCATGGGAGCTAGTCGGATTCTCTAAGTAAGCCTTGTAAAAATTATGTAACCGAATACTTCATGATTGAATAGTAATTCTTTTATATTATGAATAAGGCTAAATTGGAATTAGACCACTGCATTTTAGGGAAGTTAAGGTTAAACTACGCCCTGATATGTAGCTATAACAGGAAGAGTATTCTATTACTTCCTAACATTGATCTAAGTCAAGGCAACATAATTGATGGTTTTAAATCACCATGTCTTATAACAATCAGTAAGATAAATCTCAGTCTTCGGAGTTGATATAAACCCTTACAGGTTTAGTTAGCTTCCTTATGAGAGAACTTAGGGCTATTGCCCAATTTTGAGGAATAAGATTATTAGGAACCGATGGACACCTTGACGAGGTCTCAAATCTTATTAAACTTCTCTCTGTGAAATTGAACTTAACTACGTAAGGCAACTCAATGGTATGAAATTTTGGGTGGGAAAAGGACTATCCAGTTAGGAGGGCCTTTAATACAAATTCAACTCAACTTAAGTAACTTTTTGAAGTTATGTAAATCTTTCCGAGGTAGTTTTGTAGGATGTTGACACATGTCAACTGCAGGGTTGTACCTTCGAGAAGATTAGGATCTTCTCGAGGATACAACAATGTAGGTGACATATGGCAACACCCTTTTGCATTGATCATTAAGATTTACACCTAAAACTTGAACAAGATTTTCCTTTGGGACCGGTTAGGACCATAGACATGCTATGAGGCAGCCCTTTGAGACTCGGGGTACCTTGACACACGGGGTTAACAGTGGTTGACCCAGTATGTCAGCTTATCCCTAGTCTTCAAGAGCATCCTTATAACATGTGTTATGATATTAACCCATTCTTGAGTGAATAACTTGGGACAGGGAGGCTGACAGAAGTCAGTATAAGACATTCTATATAACATCGGAGTGGGGTGAAGGACATATTCTAGATTGATGAGTATGTCGTCAAGGAATATGAGACATGAACAGTATGTTTCAAATCTTTGGCCAAAGTATCACAAGCAACTGATTGCGTTGTCCTATGTCACCTAGTCCAAGGGACGTGATGCCGATGAATGATGGTAACAATTATTCAGATAGGTTCCTTGGACAGAGCATTCTAAGATCCCAGATTAGGGAAGAGAACCGCAAGAGTGAAGTGTTTAGATAAAAATGCCAACTCTATAATACCCATGAATAGATCGGTAGTTCACCGAGTCATGGAATGAATAGATCGGTGGTACACCGAGTCATTACAAATGCATATGGTTATCTATTACAAGAATTACTATTATGATCTCGTGAGTTCTAAATTATGTATTTAGAACTAGAAATCACTTATCAAAAAGAAAATTGTTCTAATGTTCTAAAATGAGGATGTTACACTTCAGCACGTAGGCCGGTATATACTCAAAATATACAAACATCACTAGTACATCCTCACTATCCTTAGCACACAGTGGGTATGTGATAAAAATACAACTACCTTTGCACGCAGCCGACATATATATCAAAAATCACTAGTATAAATCACAAATCGGAGACCGAATCTTAGGAATCTCACTAGATGTCCTCCATCTCTGTGTCACCTGTACCTCGGATCTTGTATCCCCACTTTGGAACATCACCTAGCTCTGGTCATCATATGCTGGTGGCCTCTCCCTGATCAGGCCTCAGAGCTCACGGAACTCCCCGTGCTCTCCGCACTATGTGTGTGTGTGAGATCGCATCCTCTCACCGGATGCCTGCATGCCCTATACTCTCCGTAGGATAGGAAGTCTATCCCAACCACCATGAGCTAATCCTGATAATATCTCACCTCACTTAGGGTATCCTGTAACCTAGATATAGGCATGGTCTGTGGTGGTCCCATAGGTCTCACTTCCCCTATACCTACTCGCCTGCGGTGCTGACCTTCCCTACGCCATCCTGTGAACCGGGACCAGCTCCACGTGCTCGTGGTGGTGCCCCTCGCCCCTTGTGCTTATATCTAGGCCTCGTAAGGCACCAATCTATGTCTGGGATGTGGACAATCGGCCTGTAAACTCGCCACCCGAGCAGCATAAGGATGTCACTGACCATCTCCTCCATCTCCTCCCTCCACCATCTCGGGCCTCAGAAACTAGCCACTTGTACTCGTAGCTCTGCTTTACCTATTCCTTTGACCCCTTAAAGTGTGTCTGCCATATACCTATCTACATGATCAGCATCACTACCTACCCCTGTAGGGTGTCTCTCTGCACATTGTAATGGTAGCTAAGTTAGGCTACCTCGGTCTAGGTGGTATGGCTCATAACCGATCTCGCCCACCACTGCATGTATCTATCTATACATCCAATGTCATCTATCCACTAATCCACTAGCTACTCCTCCTCCCCTATAGGCACTATAGGTTATGGTAGAGGTAGAGGCCTCTCCACGTCATCTCTCTGATACTATGGGAAGGACGGAGGAATATCCTGTACAAGCCCGAACTACCGTCGGACCCTGTCTATCGGGATCATCTCATCCTCCCCGACATAGCGACCCTATATCCACCTCTCTAGCTAGAGCTCAGCTAGCTCCTCATGCATGTGCCTATATGAGGGGAATCCCACATATGGCCTCCAGATAATGTCCACTCTGGACAACCCCTCCAACAATTGCGAAAATGGGCCACATCATATGTCTTCCTATCTCGATCTCTCGCTCTCCTACAACCAAGACCCATCTCCTATATCCCACCCACATAGATCTCATGGGAAATTCATCTACTCAAGGCATCCCTATCACCAAACACATAATATGTGCTCATAGGCCCAAAGAAAGGCGGATAAATGTACAACACAAAGCTAAACCTATGCAATAACCCATATGCCCATAGCTCTCGGTATAGATTCACCGAGAATGTTGGTTCCCAAGAAAAGTATGTCTCATGCACCATCAAATCGTGGAGCACCCCCATAAGTGGTCAAGGAAAGCGTCCACCCTCTTCATCTCGGTAGTGCATAGCAAAGCACACTACCTCCATCAATAAAACCACTAGCCTCGTCTATCCGAACGGGCTAGATACATCTTACCATAGATCAAATCTGGTGCTATGGAATCTCGATCCACCGTCCCTCACCAAAAATGTCCCGATCAGCTCTTGTGAGACCTCGGAGGAGATAGAGTAAACTCCGGGCCCCTAATATGGGTAATCATAAAATCTAGAACACGTCCTTGAGGGTGATAGTCATCTCACCCATCGGAAGGTGGAACGTGTTGGTCATGGAGTCCCATCTATCGATGAGTCTAACCATCAAGATGGACTTCCGAATAGCATTTCGGTAGCACCAAATTCCACTTAGGCCCACCGCCTCCACGTGTTGCAGCTCTAAAGGGGTCCGCTTAAGCCACGTAATTTCACTAGTAGAGTCCGAACCCTATCCCGCATGTGTACTATGCTCTCCTCTCGTATCCAATCGAAGCACAACATTAATCTCCATTTACCATGACCATATTCACCAGTTATCATTACCCTCCACCCTATTTTTACCCTACCCATCTCAACCACCTAACCTACATCACTTTTGCACCCTTGTGCCTAAAATCCTGATCGGTACCATTTTATTCTAACCGAATTCGGTCACCTTTAAACCCAAATTAGTCACTGTTTGGTGACCGATATCATTGACTTGAACCAACATCGGCCAATATTGACCGATCTTTGGTCACTTTTGTGGAAAATTCCGCAACTTCCCAAACCCCCCTTTTCTATAAACCTCCCCTACCCCTTTTACTCCACCTATAATGACCTAAACCCCCTTAGACCCATACCCACCCCACCTATACAAGTTACTACCCCCTATTTTTTTGTCCATTATTCCCCCATACCCACATTTTATTTTTAACCACCCACAAAAACAAAACACCCACACAACCCTACAAATAACAAATACCACAACTTCTAATCTATTTAATCAACAATGTAGTGTCGGGTGCTTACCTCATCACATTGCTACCATCTCGCTGGCACATCGGCTGCTTTGTGTTGGTGGTCCGCTCAATCCCTCTCCCACCTCTGCCATAACCGAATCACTACTCACAACCTCTGACCAATCAACTTTCTCACCCTAATCCCATGGACCCGCTACTCACCCACCCAACCCTCGTCAAATCAGACTGCCAACTCACTGTCCCATTTCCTCTTAACACTTTTCTCTCTTTTCTCTTTTTTTCATTTCTTCACTTCGCAAATAACAAATGAATAATAAATATGTGGATTTTTTATTTTTATAACAAACTCAACCTAACCGACATCGATTATCCATGACTCGCCATCACCACCCTCACCTACACACTTCCCTTACTTTTCCATTTTACCCACCCTTTACCTTACTCCTTTACCCCATCCAACCTTTACCCAACCCATTACCTTACCTTTCCTGACCTCATCACTTCCTACCTCCATTTTTCCTCCTTTGGCGACTTCTTATTCTTTTACCCCTACCTTGGCCTTACCCATGCCGTGACCTAGATATTTGGACCTGGACCATCGCTAGTGACCTTCAACCTCATGTGTTTGCTATACCTTGCGGAATTGTTACCTATGTTGATTGACCTAATAACCTTACCTATCCTATTGTCATGACTATTTATCCTGACCCTACCTTCATGTGTATTGGAACATACCTAAACGTTTCTACACCTAACCTACGTTGTGTTTCCCCGACTATATCCTATACCTTGGATACTAGATTCACTTCAACCTTGTTTGGATAAACCGATCAACCTTAGACAATGTAGAGTTTATCTCGCTCTTCAACCTCGGTAGCGTGCTGCAGCTTTATACATGTGTGTGCATTTGATTTGCTGCTACCTATGACCCTAACCCATTACCTAGATTACCCAAGTAGACCTTTCACCCTTTTCCTCTGTACCCACTTGTTATTTTCCTCACATTTACCTTTTATCAAATCACTCACCACATTAGCTTGTTGCCTCGTCGGTTCCTAGTTCGAGGGGTATCACCTTCACCCACACATGGGGAAACCACATCTTATTTTACTTAGTGTCTCTTACCAATACAAGATACGCAACAAAAAGGGGAAAAATTTAGACACTAAAATCACGTCACACTCCCTTTTCATACCTCAACCAATAATCACCCTTTATTACATTTACCTAGCCATGACCCCCTTCACCCCACTAATATTAATTTAATTAATTTAATTAAATTAATGCATTATCCTTGATATATTTATTATTTGACTAAGACTTACCCAAACCCTAAAAATCAATGCCTAAATTCCCTCTAACCACATTCCCGCATGCTCACAAGAAGCTCCCGAGTCCTAATCAGTGGGATAACGACACGAGATCCAAGGAAATCAAGAGGATCTCCTAGTTTAGTAAACCTAGAAAATTCTTCCTTGACCGATGTCGCTTACCCCTAACCGTCACCAGGTTAAGCCGACCGCCATCGCTTACCCCTTTCTAACCCCTAAACTACCTTATTCTCAAGGTTGGAAAACATTGGGAAAAATTTGACAAGCAAGAACACATCTCGAAGAGATAACACATCTTCGAGAGTAAAATCCCGGTGAAAACTCATATCCAAGGAAGGAGATTGAGCATCTTCTCCTGCATGCCATCCCAGCCATGATCTCGATCTATCCAGGGTAAAGAGGAGTGTACATGCAGCCCATACAGAAGATTTTCTTCAGTTAGTGATCACTTGCAGCCTTCAAACCTATCATCCGTACCGCCATCCCTCACACACAAACATTTAGGAATGAAATCCATGTAAGTATAACATCATACTTTCCTGGTTATTTCATTTTATCATCTATTGTTTATCTTGCCCCCTATTGACCTTCTCCACATTTCACCTCCATATACCCATTAAAACCTCACAAAATCCTACTCTAGTAACCCAATATTTCACCCTGACTGACCAAAGTCCTTTGTGTAATCACAAAGGAGACCACTACTTGTTCTATGACATTTTCAGATCTCACGATGAATCGCACTAGTTACACTGCAACCATTATCGAGTCACCCCTGACCGACACCGGTCTCTGTATTTGCCCACACAACCTAGAATAGAGACCTACCCACTAAATTTCATCTCACCCCCATTCACCTGTGATCTACCCGAGACCTTTATCAGACCTACAGAGACCCTGAACCAATCATTTGACCTTTGGATTCTATTCTAGCTTAGCCTGTTAGATTAGATCTGTTTTTATTATTGTGTTTTTAAGTGAGATACCTAAATAATTTTAAATAAAAATAGGATTTACTTTTTTAAAGCATTAAATTGTTTAAAATAGTGGACTAACATCCATCTAGGAAGTATCATACTTCCTAAATCTAGCATACACTAGGCAATTCACTACCCATATTGTTTAATTCCTTCTAGTGGTCTTGTTTTCATTACAAGTAGTTCCTCCTAGCCAAAAAGAAGATCTCACGATCAGTTGTGGATTCGATAGTCATACGCACACAACAACCCATCAACCAACATTTGAACAAGTATTCCTCCTATGCCCGTTACCCTATCTGTTTCGTCAACACTTCAAAGAAACGATCTAAGAAAAAGGTGAAACACCTAACTTAGAAAAAATCTTCCGCAAGACAGCATAACTTCCTTTCCTATGCCCATTTTCTCCTTCCACTCTGGTTCACAGATCAACCTAGTCACAAACTTAGATTTCTATGATTATTTCTTCACACAAATCTCTCTTTGTGGATTCCCTAGTTCTCAAGAGCTGTTCAATCTTGTAATATTAAGGTAAATAATGGTGTGCCCACCCTCATACTTATAGCTTTTTCTCTTTTCTAGCAAGAAAGGCTACACCACCTACCAATTCACTTAGCATTAAATACATATTTTTCCACTAAATCTGACCTTAAGCACCCTTAACCATGCACCTAATCCTATGTGAAAAATCTTACAACCTTTTGGTGTGAAAAACCAAACCGACAAAACACTCTTATGTGCATGTCTCCAAAGGCCGAAGGCACTTCTTCCTCATCCTTTACCTAATTTTTGTCCTCGCCTACCTCATGTTATTCATGCATTTTTCCTTATATATACATGGTCTTTTTTATGTTATCCTTGACACAAAAATTTATTTTCCACCTTTTCCACATGCGCTTTCTCAACCTTACATGTTTTCTATCCTTCAACTAGGCCATTTAACACAACTTCCACTGCCAAATTATACTTCACTTCACACTACTCCACCCCACACTAAAAAGGATGTGTGGTCCTCATGCATACACAAAATTTTGATAGTAATAAGTGGTTACCAAAGGCATAAGGCACAAAATATAAAAAAAGAAGGAACAAGAAATGGGAAGGGGAAACACAAGAAAGGAAAATGCATAAAGGGAAGTCCTAAGTTAACTGGAAATATTGCCTTATTTACAAACACAGGAAGACTTATTTATAGTGAGGCTTCACCTACTCCCATTGAAATGACAAGGTAACCTTTTCCCATCCTACACTTTTAACTAGCATGCACTTGAATCAAAGGTGTATGAGATTATGTAAGGGACCAACCAATGGACTTTCAATTTTTGAGGGTCGCGCAAAACTTGGAATCATATAAAAAAACCCTCTGCCAAACCTCAAATTGTTTTTTATTGATATGATAATCATAACATGCCTTTTGTCTAGCATTTTCAATCTTATGACTCCATCTGAAAAGTGATCATCTCTCATCTAATTGAATTAACTTGTCGATTCTATCCTCAAGCACTTTTTTTTCATCCAATCCTCCTGTAATGCGCTATACGCAACGCTGTTAACATAAATTCAACTAGCTAAATAGCCTCCATGCCAAACACTAATTGAAATGGTGTGGCCTTATTCAACCTCTTGTAGGTTGTCTTGTATGCACATAGAATGGATGATACCTTGTCATCCCAATCATGTCTTCCAACATTGCAAATTTTGGTCAACGTGTGACTCAATATTTTGTTGAATGCCTCAATAGTTCCATTTTCTTATGTGTGATAAGGGGTGGTCTTGAGATGGGCCACCATAAATTCTACTAACAGAATCCTGATTGTTTCATTCAGAAAATGTGTACCCTTATCACTTTTCAAGATCAAAGTACATCCATACTTGTTGATTATGTTTTCCTATAAGAATATAACAACTATTATTGCAATGTAATCCTTTGTAGGTGCTTCCTCTTCCCATCTTGCCAAGTAATCGGTACAAGTAATGTTGTAACGTGAACCACCGAGTCCTTCGTGCGGCGGATGAAATTGGTTGTACAAAGTCAATTTCCTATTTTTCAATTGGTTCGAGTGCTAGCTATAGGCCTCAAGGTCATATCATCCATTCTTCTAGTTTTTCCAAGGCACCGACAATGGTCACAAGACTTGCAAAACTCAATACAATCTTGGTAGATGCTCTCCCACAAAAGCCCTACCATTAGAATCTTCTACATGGTGGCATTTCCTACATATTGTCCTCATGTAATTCCAATATGTGCTTCCTCAATAATCACCATGCACTCATGTTCTAATACGCACCGACGCAGTAACCTCATCATGTCCCAACTTATACAAATATCCACTAATCAACATGTATTACATGGCATGTATAACCAATTGCTTCCTTTCTAGAGCCTTCATCCCTTCCGGTGCCACACGTTTTTTTAGAAATACTACAATATACTCTAATTCCAAGGGTGCGCACCATAACCTAAATAGTTACACATCTAGCATGGTATCCTCAATGCTCTACGCATCCTCCTTGAGTCAATCCTTGATAAGTGGTTAGGGCTTTAATTTCTTTTTCTGGTTTCACTACCACTATGAACTAAAATTATTTATTTAATAGGACCAAATGGCATATGTACCCTTGTAAAACCAGCTCATTGACTAAGTACTTCAATACCATGTGGTTTGTGTAGAATATGAAAGGTGTTTCCAAAAGATACTATCTAAACTTATGCATCATGTAAATCATTGAAAGTTCCTCGCACTTGGTAGTTGTGTTATTTTTATGTACTTGGTATTAAAACAAAAGGGATGATCAAAATCCCCTCACTATGTTGTGTTAATACCGCTCCAATGGTTGTCCCCGAGACATCAATATGCACATGGAAAGGCTTATCCCAAGAGGGAAAATGTAGTATGGGAGCAGAATAAGCCTATCCTTCAAAGTGTCAAATGCCTTCTACTGCGCCTCTCCCAATGAAAATCACTCTTTTTCTTAAGCAGCTTTCTCCAAGGGCATGGCGATCTTGGCATATCCTTTGATAAATTTTTTGTAGTACCCCGTATGCCTAAGAAATCCATGCACCGCACTTTAACTAGTAGGCTCTCCCAATGCCACAATAAAGGAAACTTTGGCGGGATCCACTAACAAACCTTCCTTACATATAATATGCCCAAACAACATTCCAAATGGAGTAGAAAAGACACACTTCGTAATTTTTATGGATATCCTCAATCGTTGACCTTTTTCAAACATCAACCTCAAATTTTCAAAATGGTCTTTAACTAGCCCATACGTAGTCCAATTATCCTAGTAAACTTGAAGAAATTTATGGATGAATATGTGAAATCCTTATAACATGATGCGTGAGAACACTTCAACGCAAAAGGCATAACCGTGTAGATAAATCTTCCTCACTCATGAAGAAAGTTATATTTTTCTGGTCTTCCTTTATAATCTTGACTTGGTGATACCACGAGAACCCATCTATGAAAGAATAGACCTCGCTCCTGGCTACTCCCTCTATAATTTCTTCAATGAAGGGGGTTGGAAAATGATCAATGAAACATACTACATTCAAATCCTTGTATCTAACATAGATCCTTATCCTTCCATCATTCTTGATACTAATGACCATTGGACTTATCCACTCTGATTCCTCCATGGCCTCAATGATGCTTGATGCTATCATTCTATCTATCTCTTCCTTGAACCGTACATGTAATTTTGGATTCATTTTATAGGGTGTCTTTTGAATCGAGCACACACCTTTCTTCAACTTGATTCACATCTCCCCCAAGAAAGTGTGGATGCCTTTGCACTCATGGTACCCATGTGGGAATAGATCATGGAATTTTTACAACAGATAAATGATCTTTGAAACCTCTTTCTCCAACCAAAAGTCTCTCGATGATAACTTACTTAGGTTCTATTATCCTATTTCATCTCCTGTGAAATGGGACAATGAACAAACTTGAATTATAAAAATATACCTAAGGAATTTCAAGTCTCCATAAACCTTCTAAGGAGGTGTATATTTGAATGGAAATCCTTCGATCTTAGGGTAGATCACTAAGCTAATAAAAAAGGGTGAGTTGTAGTGAAAATTCCAATCGAGTTGTTTTTAAGTGGTGAGATGACCATTTGTAATGAACAATGTTCGCCGAAGGAGAGCTTATGCTAACACCAAGCTAAGCATGAATGAATTCAAGTTGGTCATAAGGCTCCAAAGTCTTGGTATGGCTCATCAATCTCATTGAGTCCACAAACCAAGCTATTGTAATAAAACGAGCTATTGGGTTAACTGTGATTTTGAGCCCTTATGAGCCGAGCTATTATATGAGTGAATAGATCGATAGCTTGAGCTTGCATCATCTTGCAGGAATTTTATTTACAAGTAGATCCCGAGTTGATAAGAATCACTCAAAATTGGAGGAGAAATTCTTGTAGAGAAGATAGGGATCTCAAGTTGAAACTCAACATAACATAAAGTGGTTAAATCCCCATACCCAAAGCTAAGCCACTCATAAAATTCAACCATAGTTTAATGTCTTAAGTCAATCGAGCTCATAGATATCCATGACAACAACCACTAAGTTGTTTATAAGTCTCCAAGCATTGCCATAAGACCATCCAAATAGAATCTCAATCGAGTAAATATAATAGCTTGAGGGAGAAAGAACCACCATTGAAGAGGCTAGATGATTTATTTTCCGTGAGGTGGTCCTCTCAAAAATCAATGATCCATGCATAAAATAGAAGTGAACTCATCCCCATACCCAAAAATGAGTCATAGCTTGAGATCTATAGAGTCTCGATGCATAAGGAGGTGACAAAGGGCATGGAAAATAGATCCAGTAAGTTTGAATAAATTATCCGAGATATGTAAAATGTATCTCCAAGTTGTGCAAATTTGAAACAAGCTTATTAAGGTAGAGGTATTGGGTGAAATTTTTAAGAGATCGGTGAGTCATGAAAAGGTGGAGTCATGGAGGGTGCCAAGTGTCAACCAGTGTGCATCTTCTAAGGATCATAGAAGGAGGAGGGACCCCAAATCTACACGATGCCTCCACATGGTGATGAGTGCATTGTTTGGCTCATTAATATCATTTCTTCAGACGAAAATACTCTTTGTGATATGACTTATTAGTATATGGGGATGTTTTGTGTAGTTATATCTTAGTAGGTTTGATGCATTTTCCTTGCTATTATTTATGAAAACTGATTATCACATGAACCTCCTACTAACTATCTTTGTGAGATCAAACATGATGATGTGTGCAGGGAATGATGGAAGTTGCTGGTGGATAAGAAGCCCGAGTTCAAAGCATGCGGCTGAAGACTATTTCCATCGCATTGACCTATTAGCTTGGGCTTGATTCTAACGGCCCATAGGAATCTATGAGTTTTAATTGATATTTGATGGACAATGTTTAATGCCACCTGATATGGTAGATCTTGTAACCAACATTATCTATATGAAGACTTCATCTTCAGAACTTGGTAGTACCACTTTTTGATTATTGAAGAAGATTATCTGCATACAGTTCTATATTTTTTTATGTGTTATGAACTCATTTCAAAGTTAATGAAAGCCATGACATTTTGAGAATCAGAAGTTGTTGATCCCTCTATCCCAAGGAAGAGCAAGGGCCCACTCAACCGAGGAGATACGAGGTTACTTTGAGTTCATGCATACAGTCCTTCGATTAGTTTTACTGCAATTGTCATTTGATGAGTTTTACATGCATGCTTTGATTAACTATATCTGCTTTCTCCATTACTACTTTCACTTAGAATAGATGCTTTTGTTATGCAAATCTAGTTCACGAATAGTCTTGCTTTCTGCTAAAAATTCCATTTATTCAATTGTGATTTAATTTGTTAAGAATAAGTGTGTGCGTATTTTATTTTACAATAGAAGATTAGTTGCTAAAATTCCTTTCATTGCAAATAGTTGAATTCCATAGACTTGTATTTAATTTCCATAGATTTTAACTGCACTTCTGTAGAATAGTCACTAAAACTAAGCAACCCCCAAAAACAAACCCAACATATAACTGGTTCTCCTAGACTCCATTGCATATTGCCTAGGACACAACCCTAGTTTAGAATGACACTGAAAAGATTATGTTAGTTAAATGATTGGAAGAATACAACGACCCATCATTTTTGGCACCGTTGCTAGGGAAATAACCATAAGCTCCATTATTTTATTCCATATGCTATGGGTGTTAATGGAGTTCATATAGGAAACCAGTAGTTCTCTCGGACCTTGATTTAAACCAACCAACTTGGATGCATAGGTCATGAGATAACCAAGGGAGATTTATAGCACATAATATTCAACAAATATCTTTAGACACTTCACAAGAGAGAACCACTGAGAGTGATATAGATTCCAACTCAATGCCTAGAACCTTTTCTAAGCATTTTGTATCCTCTTCACACCGTTTTATAATGGGGGATCTTGGGAATGCTGAAGACCAACCTTTAGGATGAACCTTTACATACCCCATTGTCCTTGATGTAGATGAGGATGCACCCATGAAAAAAATCTCACCATCCATCCTCCCCTCTTTCAAGGAATGACCAAAGAAGACCTTGATCAGTTTCTGTTTGAATTTAAAATCCTGTGCCAGACATATGACTACCGAACTGACAATCAAAAACTCAAACTATTTCCCTCCACTCTCAAAGATTCTACTATGAGATGGTTTATGGGGTTACCATCTAACTCCATTAATTCTTGGGAAGCCATGGAAACAACCTTCCTGGATAAATACCAAGACTATTGTAGAGGAAGGGATAGGAAGGAAGAGTTCTTCCAAATATGGAAAAAGGAAGATGAGAATCTAGAGGATTATCTGGATAGATTCCTCTTTCTCCATAAATGCAGTGGGTATGAGTTACATGCAGACATCACTAAAACAATCTTTCTAAAAGGACTAGATGAGGAAACCAAGGATTCTCTCCATCTCATGGGAGGTGGAGACATGCATAAACTCACCATGGAACAAATTACTGAGCTATGTAGAAGATATTCTAGAACACGTGGAGGAATATGAAGGAAACAAACATCCAAGTCTTTGGGTACCTCTAAACTTCTAGAAGAAATGGCCAACATGAAAATAGACATTCTACTGCAATTAACATCCACCATAGATGGACTTGAGGCAAAATCCACCCCTGCTAAAGAACCATTGGACATGTATTGCCCTAAATGTCAGAAGAGACACCCCTTGAGAGAATGTCCTTTGGATGTCATAGACATGTGCTTAATCTACAAAGTTACTGACCATGACACTAAGCATTACACACTTCTACCATAGTTGAAGGGAGGTTTGAATGCCATCTCTCAAATAAGTGCTGAATTAAATTTTTCCAAAGACAAAACAATCAGGGTGGGTTCCCATCTAGACCAACTCAGAATCCCTAGAGAATGCCATGGCCAAATCAAGCCTCTCAGTCTTCTTGGGGACAACCTAAGTGGGAAAAATCAAACTGCATGACTTATCCATATCCACCACCTTGGAAAAATCCCTACACTCAGCTGAGTTGGGCTCCACCACCCACAACCAATCCTTAACACAATCAGCAGTGGGGTCCTCAACAAAATTATAGCCAAAATTAGTCCCGGTCACCACCACAAAACAAGAATCAACAACGCAAGTTCTAATAGCCATGCAGCAAGCTTTAATGCCTCCACCTCAAGCCTACCAAAATCAAGGACAAGTAACACAAACACAACTTTCGGCCTAGCCAGTAACGTATCCTAAAAATCAACAGATAGCTTCGATTGATGACACAGACTCAGATAACACCATGCAAGTTAACACTATTGGTAATTTATGACTACGATCTAGAAAAATATTGAACCCTCCTATTGTTATCACAATAGAAATGTTTAACCTACTATCCTTGACAGGACTTCAACCAACCAACATTGTTCTGTAGTTAGCAGATCAATCCATTGTTGTACCTGATGGTGTGGTTGAAGATATAATGGTCACTGTTGAATCATGTGATTACCCAGTTGATTTTATGGTTTTGCAACCTAAATCTCGAAAGTTGGGATATCCAGTCATCTTGGGAAGACCTTGGCTGGCTACGGTTGTTGCTTACATTGACTATAGGTCAGGAAACATGACAATTCTAAATGGGTAGAAATCCAAACACATTTCATTATATCCTCCTACCCAGCCTTATACGAACAATTGTGACTAGGTATGGGTGGATTCTTTGGATGCTAACTCTTTGAGTTCTTCTTTTTTGGCCACTATTGCAGTACACAATCATATGGCGGAAGCTGTAGAATCATATACACTGATTGATTCTAAGGACTTTGCAACTACGAAAATCAGCACTACTACTATGGAATCCAAAATACGGCATTACAAATTACCTCTGCTGAGTCTGGTAGGAAACCTTATGCTTATAACTCCGAACATTTAGTTTCTAATTTCTATTATCCTTTAGCCAAGGTTCTAGCTTTTGATAACATATCCATCTTACACATGCTTCAGCCCCATGTTTTCCCATTGAATTCTTTTATTGAACTAGTATAGAGCTTGCTCTTGCAAATGATACGAAGTAAGTGCTTGTTAGTATGGGTAGAGAGCTGACTATAGGAAGTGACTTGGAGGTCAATCAAGAAGCTAGGGTGCTTGAGGTTCTGAAGAAAAATTCCCATGCTTTTGCTTGGGATTACACTGATATGAAAGGAATTCATCCTAGCATCTGTACACATCATATTTACACCGATGATGTCAAACCTATAAGGAAGTTGCAACGAAGACTCAATCCAGCATTAAGAGACATAGTCAAAATTGAGATCGAAAAACTCCTAAAGGTAGGTTTCATCTATCCTATATCTGATAGTTAGTGGGTTTCCCCATTAGTTATTATTCCCAAGAAGAATGGTAAGTGGCGAATATGTGTTGATTACAGGGAACTTAACAAAGCCACCAAGAAAGATTATTTTCCCCTACCTTTCATTGACCAAGTCCTGGACAATTCGACTAGTAAGAAATATTTCTCTTTCTTGGATGGGTTTAGTGGGTATAATCTAATTAGTATTGCCCCTGCTAATTATAATAAGACTAATTTTACATGCCCTTGGGGTACATTCACTTATAGAGTCTTACCTTTTGGGCTTTGTAATGCCCCTGCTACATTTCAGTGGGTAGTCTTGGCCATTTTTTAGATCTTGCTAATGACTGTGTTGAGGTTTACATGGATGATTTCACTATCCATGGATCCACTTTTGAAGAATCTTTGAATAATATTGAGAAAGTACTCAATCGATGTGAACAACACCAACTATCTCTGAGTCATGAAAAATGTCTAATGATGGTTGATCAAGGAATTGTCTTAGGTCACCATGTTTCAGCCCAAGGTATACAGGTGGATCCCAAAAAGATATCAGTCATCACCCAATTACCTACACCAGCTAATTAGACTAACATCAAAATTTTCCTTGGCCATGTAGGTTATTACCACCGATTCATAAAATATTTTAGCAAAATTGTCGCCCTAATGTTTTCATTGCTAACCAAAGATTGTGTTTTTGAATGGTCTCCTCAGTGTCAACAGGCATTTGATTCTATTAAAGAAAAGCTGACAACAACCCCTATCTTATGTGGCCCTGACTGGGAACAACCTTTCTATATCCACACTGATGCTTCTAATATAGCCATGGGCACTTTGTCCTTGGACAAAAATAATCAAAAGATCATATGTATGCAATTTATTTTATCATCAAAAATATGACTCCTACGGAAATGAATTACACTACTACGGAAAAAATGTTTTTGGTCATTGTCTATTCTTTGAATAAATTTTTCCATTACATCACTGGATATAAAAATTTTGTTTACACTAACCACTCTACCATTCGATATTTGATGAACAAACTAGTGGTTGGCAGAAGGATCATTCGATGGTTACTCTTGTTACAAGAATTCAATCTCACTATTATAGATAATCCTAGGAAATCTAACGTTGTTGTTGACTTTCTTTCCAGAATAAATGTTTCAAGTGATGATGAAGCAGTCCAAGACCAATTTCCCGATGAAAACTTGTTTGCTATCTCTACTAAGACTCCCTGGTTCACTGATCTCATGAATTATTTAACAACATGGAAGTTTCCTACCTATTTTACTCATAAGGAAAGAAGGTGATTGGTTAGAAATAATGCAACATATAAATGGTGTAATGGATTCTTATTTAAATGTTTTCCGACATGGTTCTTAATAGGTGTGTTCAAGAGTATGAGGTACATGACATACTATGAGCATGTCATGATGAGCCAGGAGGTGGACATTATTCAGTGAAACAAACAATTCACAAGATCCTTGGAGGAGGGTACTATTGTCCTTCCCTCCATAATCTTTCAAAAAGTATGTGTGGCGGTGTGATGCATGCCAATGAATGGGAAAACCTACACTTTCTATGGAATTTCCCTAAATCCTCGGTTGGTTCTAGGACCATTTGAGAAATGGGGTATTGATTTTGTTGGACTATTTGATCCTCCATCTTTCGGAAGGAGTATCTCTTGGTATTACTTGCATTGGAATCTGCCAATGAAGATGTTATTACTAATTTTCTCTACAACTGGATATTACTACAATTTGGAGCACCAAGGGTCATTTTATCGATTAAGGTCATCAATTTGTTTCAAATATGATTGAAGCTTTCTTGGAAATCTATAGAATCAAGCACCGGAAATCATCACCATATCACCCCCAATCCAATGGGCAAGTGGAGGTAACCAATTGAGAACTCGAGAATATTCTAACTAAGGTGGTTAATGCCGATAGAAATAATTGGGTACTAAATCTTCCCGAGGTTGTCTGGGCCTACAACACGACCTGGAAAACAACTACTAGTTTCTCTCCCTATGAGCTGGTCTTTGGGAAGAAGCCATTGTTACCTGTTGAGTTTAAGTTACACACCTGGAAAACAACGTTGGAAGTTGGGATCAATTTGGATGAAGCACAATGTGAACGAGTGTTGTAGTTGAATGAATTAGATGAAATGTGGATGGAGGCACAACAACAGACAAAAATTCTACAACATCAGTGGAAAACTTGGCATGATGCTCACATCAAAAAAAGGACATTTCATGAAGGACAGTGGGTTTTACTCTTTGATTCCCGCTATTAGTAGTTTAAAGGCAATTTTCATACATTTTGGTTAGGTCCCTATTAGGTAAATCAAGTGTTTGATAATGACTTTTCTGGTGAATAGGCATAGGCTCTAAGTTTATCACCAACCGCTGGATAAGAAGACTTTCACCAATGACATTCTATTGCAAACAGACATGCATGATGAGGAGGCTCTTTGCCTCTCAAGTATGGAGTAATCAATCTCTTGCAAATTCAATAAAGGAAGATGATACCTCATTCAATATTCTTCCCTTAGTTAGCAGTTTTTATTGTAATTTCCAATAAATGCAAGAATTTTCATTATTTTTACTTGCCGCTAATCATGTTTCATCCCGAATTATAGGGCGTAGGAATCTACAGATATCAGCTGACTGAATGTGGCATGGGTAAGTGCATTTTAACTTGCTAATGATATTTCTATGCAAAACATTTCCCCATGTATGCATTTGTCATTATGACACCATCATGAAATGATTGCTATGGTCATTTCAGATCTCTTTCCAAATCTGGCTCTATGAATGATGGCATAAAAGGAGTAATGGCTCATAATCACCACATGCCTTGAGGTGTCACACTCTCCAATGTCAGGATAGGTGGCGCTCGCTCATCAACCATGGGATATGTGCCACTACAAAAATCTTAATCTCACACGGGTGGCTAGTCTCATCACTATTTTTTTGCCATCACCTTCACTTGATGTTGCTCTACCTAAGGAATATGGTGTCATTTGAATTTTAATGCTTCAGAACTACTTCTTCCTATTGTGGTATGCACATCAATCATGACTGGTTTTATCAGACACTAGACGGGAAGTGGAAGAGATGCTCTGCTCTGGTTTTTTCGCTACCGTGTATTTCTCACTTTTTGGCTTCAGAATGGGACCATGAAAGACATCAAAACCTGCTTCACCTGACGCCTTGCTCTCGGAATGCCACCATTTTGTAGGTATTTAATGATTTTGGATGGTTGGATTTAATTTGGAAATTTGAAGGTTTCAATGAGGGCATTGTGGAAGAGTTCTTGAACAATTTTGATTCCACCTGCGCGTAAGTTGGTGGACGAAGAGTTGAAATTACCAATCAGTCATTTCGACTGTCCGACCTACCAAAATTCGGTTTAAAGGTTATGATGAATTCCCCTTTACAAATTATAATTGCTTAGTTCCACGACGAAGGAGAGGCACTCCTGGAGGTCATCCTGACTCCATTGGGTGTCCAGAAGGGTGTTAAGTAGACAAGTTTACCTGGAATCTAGGGTGAGATTGCGAAATGGGTCAACCGGTATTTCATATGCAATGGCTAGGCCTCTGTTCAGGTGGTGATGCACTCAAAATGCTCATTCACCTTAAAAAGGGACATGTCAACTAGGCCCTTTGGGTAAATCTGCCAGAGTACCTCACAGACTCCATCATTAAAGTATGCTAGAAACACCAGTCCAGTGGAGGAAAGTCTATGATTAAGCACCTAGGGTTGATTCATCTGTTGTGTTCACACCAAGTCTTCTTTTGACCAAAGCAGAGGCTCAAGGGACATGCTGGTGGCAAAGGGTCTAGGCCAAAGCAATTAAAATATGGTCTCTCTTCTACACCTCGGTCTACCCTTGCATCGGGCCCTTGCCCTTCACATAGCCAAGTAGAGGCAGCTGATGTTCCTGAGCATGCCGACACAGTTGGTACTCCTGAGGGACCATCCCCATCCATTTCTAATTCAAAAGGCAAGTGTCCCATGGCCCCATATTCCTCCATGCAACTACGGTCCCAATGGCTTAGCTCATTTTTGCAGACAGGTAGTTTCCAATCGATTCCTTGCCTGATGATACTACCCACATTTGGGAGGAACTGCATACGGAGGATGACCTAGCTACTCCATCATCTACTATTCTATCATCTATGGAAATTCACATTGTGACTCCTGAAATGCTTGACACCCAAGTGGCACCTTCTCACAACTATCTGGAGGAAATCACACTGCTAAAATCTCAGTTACAAGGTATGGAAGAAACCAACCTTTTATTACAAGTTGAATTTACACAAAAGACAGTAGAAAAATTTCAGGAGATTGTTGCCCTGCAACTTGAAGTAAGTTGTTTAAAGTGATAGCATGATAAGAGTCTTACCCTCTTGAATAGTTTCCAACAGTTGTCCCTTCAGGAAAGGGAATTGTGAAAGGAAAATCAAAAATTAAAAAAGGAAAAAGAATCTATAGAAGAGGAAAAACAAAAAGTAACATCTATTTTAGACTTTGTCTATCCTTTGGCCATCAAACTATTGTCCTGTAGGAAACCCTCCTCAGTCTACAACATGTATGTCCAAGAATAATTTTATTCTTGGTAGTTATTTCAATTGTGTTTTCAAGCCCCTTACAAAATTCTTGATGGTTCTAGTTTTTTATCAGGTTACAAATGCAGTACTCTAAATTCAAAATTTTATCTGTGAATTTTATCTACATAACATGATAGTGACCAATGTCCCTGATTTCTTGATCAACCTATTTGTGGGTGATTTTCAAATTAAATCCTTTCAGTCTGTAATCAGATAATTTGGGGGCAGCAAATAGACAATTTCAATAACACTGCTCAGTCCATCGGATTTCACATTCACCCAACTCATCATACAGATGTCACCCTGTAGAAAAACTTTTGATCATTTTACTATCAGCAAGGGTTGGGGTGAATACTTCTCAGATTTTGCTTCAGTGTGTTATTGATTTTGAAAATTATAGTCAGGAGAATTTTGGGGCTGCTTGGCAAGCTTGTGATAGGAGATGGGATACTTTAAGCCTGCCTTTGAAACATAGGGAGGTTCTCTCTCCCCAGAATTTGAGCTAGAGCATGCACAGGGGTGATGCCCTCATCACCATTATCAAACAAACTACAGAGAAAACTAGCCAGCAATACACTGATGAATGGGCAGGCCTCCAAGTACGGCCACCACTCCTCTTGAGCCCTCTCACGACCTGGCAGAACAATGCAGCACAGTCCCATGATAGTTTCACTACCTGGGTGGAAATTACCTCCAATACTTAGGGCTGCAAGAATACCACAAAGAAATACACTGATCAATTCAAGGAGTATGACATGATTGAACAACTTGGAAGGTGAGCAGGGCACATATGAGTTGCATTGGGAACTGCAACAGGTAAAGTCGGGGAAAAATGATGAGTGCATTGTTTGGATCATTAATACCATTTCTTTAGACTAGAAATACTCTTTATGATATGACTTATTAGTATATGGGGATGTTTTGTGTACTTATATCTTAGTAGGTTTGATGCATTTTACTTGCTATTAATTATGAAAACTGATTATCATCCAACCTCCTACTAACTATCTTTGTGAGATCAAACGTGATGATGTGTGTTGGGAATGGTGGAAGTGCTTTGGTGGATAAGAAGCCAGAGTTCGAAGCATGTGGCTAAAGACTGTTTCCATCGCATTGACCTATTAGCTTGGGCTTGATTCTAACGACCCATAGGAATTTATGAGTTTTAATTGATATTTGATGGATAGTGTTTAATGCTGCCTGATATGGCAGATCTTGTAACCAACATTATCTATATGAAGACTTCATCTTCAGAACTTGGTAGTACCACTTTTGATTATTGAAGAAGATTATCTCGCATACGCTTCGGATTTTTTTATGTTATGAACTCATTTCGAAGTTAATGAATGCCAAGAAATTTTTAGAATCGGGAGTTTTTGATCCCTCTTTCCCAAGGAAGAGGAAGGGAAAGGATTGTGCAAAGCAATTGAGGGTTGTGGGGCCCGTTGTAACATGATACGCTAAGTTGACACTTATGGAGTCATAAGGGATCGATTGCATGGGACAATATGGCGAGATGACTTAGTAAAAATAAGAAAGTTGATAGGAGCTCACCGGTTTTGAAGGAATTCACCAATTAAATAGGTAGGTTAATGACAAAGGTGATTTGATAGGGTAGGTCAGTGGGTATAAGTTGGAAATATTAGAAATATGGTGCCGAGAAAAACAAAGTGGTAACTTGATACGTAGAAACAAGGAACAAAGAGCTTGGTGTGTAAATAGGTGAGCCCACGATGTGAGGAGAGTCGCCCCAATGTAAACAATTCTTTCATGTCATAGTAATTAGAATGGAATTAGAGATACTTTAGCGCTAAAGCGAGAAAGGTTGGTGTGCCATGAAGATATCCAGCTTGATAGAGACAATCGAGTTAGGCACATGAAATATTTTAAAAGCATTAAAGCAACCAACCCCCTAATATTGAATGAGGCAATCAAATCAGGTTAGTATGGGCCTAAAAATATTAATGAAGAATCATTATAAATATATGCAAAATTTTGGGAAGAGGAATTATTAAAATTGTCTTTTCTCAACCAAAGATAAAATGCACAATCTGTGAAGACCAAATGCCCGGAGATTTAAATTACCCACCTATACTCGAAGGCCATAACTAGAGGATTTCTTAATGAAATTTCACAAAATTGGTGTATTTGGAATTGTGGCTTCAATCCCAATGCACCAAAGTTAAGAAATTCAGGAATTGGTGAAGATTCAAGGGTGTATTTCATAGTAAATGAGACCAGTTTAGAGAGACAATGGAAAGTGGTTAGGAATACATTTAATGAGAATGGCTATCATTTTCTCTGTTGCAGGTCATGGGACAAAAGGAGGAGTCTTTCACAAGAAATGTGCTATTGATGGTACTCATTTATTACATCTTACAAGTGGTTGGAAAATAAATTTCAAGATTTCACTCTTCTCTTTTTGTGATTCTATATATTGTAATCTTGGTCTCATGTCTAAAAGGAGCTAGTCATTTTCCTTTCTTATGCTTCTTCTCTCGCTTGGGGTATGATCTCGGTAGCTCAAGCATCCTTCCCAAGCTTTGTAATGGCATTTTTCTTAACTCTTACCTATTTTTGTTGTCTGTGCACAAAGCAATACAATATGTCCTGTGATGCATTTTGTCCATCCTTTGCATGTTTTTATTGTGTCTTATAACCTTTATTTCATCAAGTTGGTATGTTGTACATATTTCCAATGTTCACTACAAGTTTTGGAAGTTTTTCTTAATGATTTTGAAGTGGTGTTCTATGTGAATCTATCTCTGGCATGTGGTGCATTTTATCCACCCTTTTCATTGCTCACCTTTTCCCCATTTCAGGCAATTGGATTCTTGATTAACTTCTTTTTCGGCGCATCACTTCTATTAGTTTTTGTGCTATGTTTTATTTTTCTTTGACCCTCATCTCACACCATAGAGAAGATCCAACTTCTTTAAAATCTAGAGGTTACCTTAGGGTGCATGTCCCACTAACCTAAGGTATCCAATGATTCTGATGGTTCATCCGCAAGGAAAAACATCAACAATTTTCTTGACACGCCCGGTGGGATGGTTTGAAGCACCTTACTATTCCATTTCATCAAGTTGGTATGTTCTTGGTGAGATTCAACCTTTGAGAGGCACATACAAAGCACATCTAGTGACTCTGTTTTGTCTTAATAACCCATTATCTGATTTTTCATACCTTTCTTCCATCCATTTCCATTCATGTTTCTTTCCATACCTCTAATTTTCTTTCATTTTATGAAGTTGTGTAATCATGGCTTCATTCCTACAATGGAATTCACACTTTTAGCAGTATAATCAGTCTCAAATGAGATCTTCAACCCCTCTAGATAGGAACTATGATCAGATTCA
This sequence comes from Taxus wallichiana var. yunnanensis, assembly GCA_018340775.1. NCBI lineage: Eukaryota > Viridiplantae > Streptophyta > Pinopsida > Cupressales > Taxaceae > Taxus > Taxus wallichiana. The sequence continues at coordinate 568,490,144 of CM031240.1, forward strand.
GAACCACTATGCTTACCCACACGATCAATGTCAAAATCAGTTTGGATTTGGAACTGTCAAAGAACATGGGTATGCGTATGATGAAAATAATCAAATGGAGGATGTTGGTCTACTAGAGAAGATCCAAAGAATGGAGGATGGTATGGTCCAAACTAGATCCATAGCAAAAATGAAGGCATCCATGATTTTTTTTGGAACCTTGTCCATGGAAAGGCCCTTTTCTAAGACACTATAGCCCGTAAGATAAGCTTGATTTCTTGATGAAGTGTTTCCCTGACTTACACAATAGATCAACGTTATTGAAGCATATGAGAAAATTATGATAAAACCATGTTAATGGGTAAGTCAATCACGATTTCTTTTTTTTTCTTTCTCTCCTTCCCAAGTTCTACCATTTTAGCATTGTCGATTCAATCCCATTATATGTTGCTCCAAATGTCGAGTTCCCTTCTCCATCTTCTAGTCTACTATCCCATATCAATTCTTTTTCCATTTTCCTTTCACAACAATCACTCCCTCCATGTAAACAAAAACTTTCATTTCCTTCACCACAAATGTTTACAAAAACTATGGTAAACCAACCCAACCCTCCTCTTGCTATCTCAAGTTTATCTTGGGAAGAAAGTAATACTAAAATAAGTCAAGAGAAACCAAAAAGAGAGTCTAATCAAGAAGAAATAACTAAATATTGGAAAATATGGGCTCATATTTTTGGTATTGATAAAATCCCCTTGCTAGTTAAATCAATGAGGAATATGGAGGCCTTGCCACAGTCTACAATATGATTTTGTAGAAGAACAAGAAGTAGATGACCAGCAATCTTTTTACTCTAAGTATAATGTGCAGGTTGGCACCATATTCTAAGATATTTTTGATTCATCTCAGCTTACAAAATCAGTGACAGAAGAGGAATCCCCAAGCCCACAAGAAGAGGAGCATGTGTAAACAAAAGAGGGAAATCTCCCTAAATTGTAGGATTTTTTAATGGAATACAGTGACCTTCATTATCTAACATGCCTAGAGCTTTCTTCCTTATTGGAAGGTTACATTGATCCACCACAATCATCATCATCAGTTGCAACCAACCATGGAGAGATTCATGTTGTGGAGGAGAAAAAATTAGATTTTGGATCCTTGAATGAAGAAGAAATCATAGGAAGCTTCTTGCTTTCTTTTAATGATAAAATTTTAGATTCTTCTTCTATTAAATTTTTGCAAGGATCTGATTTTTGGAGGAGTTTGATCTCTCAAATTTTATGTTTGAGGAGGAAGAAAAATATGATGACAACATGACCAATTAATTTATCATTGAATGGGTAGGGTAAAAAAAATTTATAGAGGAGAATCAACATTCGGATGAGTCTGCAAGCAATCACCTTCTTCCAGAAAGTATGTAAAGTGACTCCATTCAAGGAGTTGGGGCTCTAGGGAATGAGAAATTTGAAAATATCATCCCATTGGTTCCCAAGGACCCATTCCCAAGAAAATATCTAGTAGCATGGGATCCAATCCAAAATTCAACACTTTGTTCATGCTCATTTCAGACCATGAGGATGATCTTCAATACACCAAGGATCAGCTACAACACCTCTAACTAAAAGATGAACATCTTGAGGAGGTATTATTTTTGTTTGTTGATATCTTGGGTAGAAGAGTGGAAGGTAATTTTTCACTCTTGTTATAGGCCATAACCATTGTTAAATTAATTACATGGCCACACTTTTTAAAGAAGGGAAGTTATTTCTCCTGCTAGTTGCAGGTTTTGTTTAGTTGTTCCTTATTTTTGTTGGCATAGGAGTAGGAGTAAATTTTATTTCACTACAAGAAGTTCTTGTGCACACTCTGCATGAATCATTTAAGGCATGTATGATTTTTCTCTTTTATATATAGCTTTTATCCGTATTTCTCCAAGTGGTGCAATACACCGTGTTATTCAATTGTTATAGCAAGGATATCCATAGTTGCATGTAAAAGTTGGAAACTTAAAATCAAGAAAATGCAGAGAAACTAAAATAAATTAAGGAAGAATCTTATTGGTTCTCTCCAAGAATAGTTGCAACAAGATTCTACACCTGTATAAGTAGTTAAGAGTTCATCCGATAGCCCAAGCTAGTGATCAACTCACAAAGAAGCATTGGACATTCGAAAGAGAAAGAAAATCATAACTTAATAGAGTTTCAAGATTTCAAAATTGATAGGTGATCGTCCTCCAACCTCAACAGATTGCACTCCGTAGGAATAAGTAGAATTCAAGTTTAAAACAACTTTCTACTCTTACAAAAACAAATACTAACACTTTCTTATGAGATTTGGAAAGTACAAGTAGTGGGAAGTTGTTCCATTAAGCAAGAAATGACATTTCAAAATTTACAAAATCAAAGTTCAGATCAACTCATAAAGATGATGTAGACTCCATGCCCAATATATTGATACAGGTAGCTGGTTTATTCCATTTAGCAAGCTAATGGTCCCCTGTGAGTCACCAAACTATTATCCCATTTAATCCCCTTGTGAAATGGGACAACGAACAAACTTTCATTACTACAATATACCCGAGGAGTTCCAAGTCTCCATAAAATGTCTAAAGAGGTGTATATTTGTATGGAAAGCCTCAAGATCTTAGGGTAGCTCATTAAGCTAATCAAAAGTGTGATTTGTAGTGACAATGCCAATCTATCTGTTTGTAAGTGGTCGAGCCGACCATTTACAATGAACCATGTTAGCTAAAGAAGAGCTCGTGCTAACACCGAGCTAAGCATGAATGAATCTGAGTTGGTTGTAAGGTACAAAAAAATCTTGGTATGTCTCATTGAGCTCATTGAATCCATAAACCAAGTTATTGTAATAAAATGAGCCATTGGGTTGATTGTGATTTTGATCCCTTATAAGCCGAGATACTATATGAGTGGTCGATGATAGCTTGAGCTCGCATCATCTTGTGGGAATTATATTTATAAGTAGATCCTAGTTAATAAGAAGAACTTGTCATTGGAGGATAAATTCTTGCGGAGAGATAGGGGTCTCTCATTAGAACTCAAAATGACACAAAGTGGGTAAATCCCCATAACCAAATCTGAGCGACTCATTAAATTCAAGCATAGTTCAATGTCTTAAGTTGGTCAAGCTAATAGATATCTATGAAAATGACCACTTAGAGTTTTTATAAGTCTCCAAGAATTTCCGAGAAGACCATCAAAATAGAATCATAGTCAAGTAAATATAATAGCATGAGCGATACAAAACCAGCATGCAAGAGGCTAGATGATTTATTTTCCATAGGTGATCCATTCAAAGATCACTGAGCCATGCATATAATAGAAGTGAACTCATCCCCATACCCAAAATTAAGTCACAGATCCATAGAGTTAACTAAGAAGGCTAAGTGGTTTATACATCTCGACACATAAGGTATTGATAGAGGGCATGAAAATAGATCCAGTGAGTCATTTGAATAAATTAGCCGAGCTATGAAAAATAATTCCCGAGTTGTACAATGTTGAAACAAGATTTCGAGGCAAAGGTATTGGGTGAAATGGTTAAGATCTTGGTGATTCACGAAAAGGTGGAGTCATGGAGGGCACCAAGTGTCAACCTAATGCATCTTCTAAGGATCATGAAAGGAGGGAGATCCCAAATCTAAATGACACCTCCATGTAGGGAAATGATTGTGCAAATCAATTGAGGGTTGTGGGGACCGGTGAAACATGATACATCAACTTGGCACTTATGGAGTCATAAGGGTCGACTTGTGGGACAATATGGTGAGATGAATTAATAAAAAAAGTGAGTTGATAGGAGATCACTAGATTTGATGAAATTCACCAATTAAACAGGTAGGTGAATGACCAAGGAGACTCGATAGGAGTACGTCAGTTCTTTAGAAGCTAGAAATGTTGGAAATATGGCACTAAGAAAAATATAGCAGTAAATCAATATGTAGAAATAAGGAACAAAGAGCTCGTTGTGTAAATAGGTGAGCCTACGATGCACTGAGATTCACTACAATGCAAATAATTCTTTCCATTCATAGTAATTAGAATGGAATTAGAGATACTTTAGCACTAAAGAGAGAAAGGTTGGTGTGCCATGAAGATAGCCAGCATGGTATAGCCAACCGAGTTAGGCACATGAAATATTTTAAAAGCATTAAAGCAACCAACCCCCAATATTGAATGAGGTAATCAAATCAGTCAGGATGGGCCCATAAATATTAATGAAGAATCATTCTAAAGATATGAAAAATGTTGGGAAGAGGAATTATTAAAGTTGTCTTTTCCCAACCAAAGATAGAATGCATAGTCCCATGAAGACCAAAAGCCTGGGTGATTCAAATTACCCATCTGCACTCATAAGGCCATAGTTGGAGCATTTCTTAACGAAATTACACAAAATTGGTGTTGTTGGAATCATGGCTTCAAGCCCGATGCACAAAAGTCAATAAATTCAAGAATTGATGAAGATTAGAGGGTGTATTTTTTAGTGAATGATACCAATTTAGAGAGATAGTTGGAAACTTGTTAGGAATGCATTTAATGAGCATGGCCATCATTTTCTCTACGATACAAGTCATGAGACAGAAGGATTCTTTCATAAGAAAGGTGCTATTAATTGCACTCATTTACTACATCTTACAAGTGGTCGATAAGAAATTTCTAGATTTTAGTCTTCTCTTTGTGTGATTCTATATATTGTAATCTGGGTCTATTTACTAAAAGGAGCTATTCATTTTTCCTTTCTCGCCTATGGCTAGATTTTTTACACAAACTGAAAACCTAGGAAGTCATGAGATAAATCTCCCTCATTTACCGATGAGGCTCCTATGTCATATTTTTTCAATTATATTTTCTAATATCTATCTGTTGGTTTTACTTTAACTATGTAGCTCATGGACCATAGCTTGGAAATTTTACAGCAAGTAATTAGTTGTAAGAAATGTTTGCAGTAAGGGAAATAATTAAATATGAGAAGAAGGAAAGGAGATGTGTAACCTAACCAATAGTTGACGGAGTTGATCGCATTATGTACATAGATGAAAAAATAGATCTTCAAATGCATAATTTGAAGCAAATGAAATTTTTAGATCTAGATCTAAGACAACACAAAGTTTATGCAGAGATCTAAAAAGAAATAAGAAACAAATGCACCTTTGACACAAATTTATCCGAAATCTACCTCCTCTCTATTTCTCAAGCTTTCAAAAATATATCAAGAGTTTCAGATCAAAGTATGGAACACAAGAATGTCGATTACAAATTTTGTTCTCCTTAACCCATAGGCTCTTCCTCTATTTATAGTGTATAGAGGGCAATTACAAATAGGAAGATTTAACTGAACTAGAACATGTGGAATTTGTAATGGAAGCAACTGGAAATACCCCTCCTGGAATTCCTCTTTGTATGACATGCATAATTTATAATGTAAAATAGATCCTTCTATTTTGCATATGTCTCGCCACCTATTTCAAGTAATTGACTTCTTCAAGTAATGGATTTTAAACCAATCACTTAAGTTTAATAATTTAATTTATTTCTCAATTACTTTTTCAAAAAAAAAAAGAAAGAAAGAAGAATAAAGAGGAAAAGAAGTTAGAAGAAAGCTGCAACACTTCCAATCTTGTTCTTTTTCCATATTCTACATGCAGTTTATTCTTTTGCCTTTGATTTTCACCAAACTGGATCTGGAAGAAGTTGACCAGTGATTTTATTTTGGGTATTGCCTCTAACTTTTCTTCCCTCTTATCCTTGAATTTTTTTCAATTCTTCTCCAATATATGCACCAATGTAATGTTTTCCATAAATAATTTAGACAAAACTCATCATTTTTATTTTTAATTGCATATGAGCAATTTTAAATTATGGAAAGCACTCTGGGTGAATGCAGATACAAGTAAATTCAATGAAAGCTTCAACTGGAAGATCGAGAGCACATGCACAAGATCTTGGAAGGAATTTTCCATACACTAACTTCTACATGGGTTGCGTTAGAAACAAGAGGATGAATTTTTAAGCCTTTGTAATTATGAGATCTAGATCTGTAAATTAAATCAGCGATAGGTTCAGGGCCTATGTCTATATCATTGACTTTAGTTAAACTAAAGCTATGAATGATTCTAATGATCCTTTTCTTTCATCATGCTTCATCATGGCTGGAACAATCTTTGTCTGAGCTCTTTTTCTTTTAATTATGTCAAAATCCCTTGTAATTGGATCAATTTGTGTAGATATCAAAATTTATTCTGATTCGGAGATATATTCAATGTATCTGACATTGATTTGAACTCACTTTCACTTATATGAGCACTTGTGATGAATACCTACAATTAATTCAGACAAAGATGGAGTCTAGGGCATGAACACTTGATTTTTATCACCAAAATCTGCATATAAAGTCTGCTGCCCTAAAATTTGAGGCTTTTCTTGCATGTACAGAAAGAAAAAATATTATTCAATTCATTAGAGCACTTATACCAACATTCATATAATTATCATAGCAAGAATCAATCCATTCCAACCCTAGCCGCTAAACCTTGAAGCTCCCTGGCAATGAAAAACACCTTTTGATGCAAAAATCTCCTTTCCTTGGCACCAAAACCTATTTGGGCTGTAATCCTTAGCAAAAAGAATTAATTTCTTATTTATTATTGTAGATCATGCTTATATAATCCCAAACATACTATTTTTAATAATTTTCCTTCCTATTTCTCGCAATTTAATTAATAAAAATCATGTTTATTCACCCAAATTGGGCGCCCAATTATGCATGCTTCTTTGTTTCTTTTAAATGAATTTATTTTATTTATTTTTAGCATGCATCCTTGACTTATCCTTAGCTCTTCCACTTGCATTGAATTTCCTTCTATTAATGGCACCAAAATTGGGTGAATAAACCAGAATAAATATTATTAAATGCATTGTTATTCACCCAAGGTGGGTCACATTTTTAGCAAGGGTAGTCTGCTAAAATAAGACGTCAACTTGATGGGAATTTCCACCCTGAATTGTAGCTCCAAAAATCCCCTCTTCCACTTAAGTGATTTGAATTTCATCATGGAAATTTTTACCCTTCAAGGAAGGTAAGAAATTCTCATTGGTGCTTTAAGTGATTTTGTTTTATAATGGAAATTTTTACCCTGCAAGGTAGGTAAGAAATTCTCACCTACCTGACACCTCTAATATTCCCATTACAACTTAAGTGACTTTGACTTCATGGGAAAAATTACCATGTAAGACAGGTAAGAAATTCCCACTTGCCTGCCACTACCAAAATTCTCATTGTAGCTTAGATCCATTTATTCCAAAAAGTGTGATTTGCATATGAGAGGATTTTTGTGCTTGAATTCATCTTTTTTGGTCAAAAGTTTGCTTTCTGAGGCTAATTCCTTCTAGTTCGGTGGGCTATAAATGATATCTATATGTTTGAGGAAATTAAATAGACTATATAGAACAAAGAATGGACGCAGGGGAATTAAACATAAAGACAATGAGGAAAATTGGAGAAAAACGTAAAAGAAATAAATAAAAATGAAAACATTGCCAAAAGACATAGACAATGATCTAAATTAATTCTGGTGAAAACCCTATTGAGATGTGTGAATACTAGCATGCAAAACTTCAACAAGATTCAACCGAGCACAATTTACTTCAACTGGGCTTTATTTATTTAATAAATAATTAAATAAAATTCTGTAGACAAAACTTGGCGGAGAGATAAAATGAGCTTTAGCATCTAGGTATTTGTCAAAATTGGCTCATGTGACTCATAGGGAATATCTTAACATAATAGAGACATCTCCTGGAAATAAAAGCACAAAACTACCCATTATTTTAACAAAAATTAAAATTTTCAATATTGGGTAGTCTCAAATCACGGGTGAAATATGGAGACACCACTACCCCTGTTTCTTCTCCACTTGGGGTATGATTTGGGAGCTCAAGCCTCCTTCCCAAGATTTGTAATGGAATTTTTCTTGCCTCTTACCTATTTTTGTTGTACTGTGCACAATTTTGGAGCAATATAATATGTCATGTGATGCATTTTGTCCATCCTTTGCATGTTTTTATTGTCTCTAATAGCCTTTATTTCACTATTGGTATATTGTGCATATTTCTAATGTTCACTACAGTTTTAGAAGTTGTGCTTAATGAGTTTGAAGTGGTATTCTATGTGAATCTACTCTCTCCTATGGTGCATTTTTTCCACCCTTTTCATTGCTCACCTTTTCCCCATTTTAGGCAGTTGGATTCTTGATTAACTTCTTTTTTTTGGTGCATCACTTCTATTAGTTTTGTGCTATGTTTTATTTTTATTTGACCCTCATCTCACACCATAGAGAAGAGCCAACTTATTTAAAATTTGGAGGTTACCTTAGGGTGCACATCCCACTAACCTAAGGTATCCAAAGCAACTCGATGGTTCATCCGCAAAGAAAACCATCAACGGGTTCCACCTAGATGAACCAATATTAACCTTCTTTGATTTCAAGGGTTAATGGTAGGTGCATGCTCACTCATCGTGCTATTTATGAATTCACACATACCTTCATAATGGTTAACATCTAGACTCTCCATTTCTTCACCATCTATCACATAGACCATTTTTCCTTTTTCCTTCTCCATGCACGCGTGCTCAAGTTGTATCTCTTTTGATTCTTCTTCATCAAAGCGCATCTCCAAACTAGGTTTACCCAACAACTCTAGTAACATATCTTATACCATGGCACTATATCCCATTATAAGGCACTTGACAACCTACAACGCCTTATCCAATGTTTGCTTTTACTCGATATTCAAAATTTTGAATGAGATCGTCATCAACTCCTTCCAATTCCTTGTTTGGCGCGTGTCTCCGAATGAATACCATGTGCATACAAAACCTTGTAAGGTGGAATAAAACTTATACACCCATAAAAAAGGTAGTAAAGATTCTACACATCCCATCCATGCCTTCTCACAAGCTTGTATATAAAACGAGGTGGGTTCCTTTCCATGGTAGTCTTGTATGACAGTGGGTGCATTGCTTCTAGAGAACCTAACAGAGAATGTGATCCTCACCTCATGCCATTCTAGAAGAATTTCCTGATGTATATCCCAAAATCGTGTTGTAGTCCCAAACTTGTTATAGCTGAGCACCATTCTTCTTTTCTATTCATTTTTCCACTCGGACTCCATCTCTCTCAAGAAAATTTCAGGATTGGCTCCTTCGGAGAAACTTGGCAACTTCTTCCCTCCTAGGCACTTGACTAAGCATGTCTTTATTAATTTTGTTATAGATCCTCTCAATTGTCACCCAATTAACTCATAAGTCCCATGCGCCCAATTGTCACATGCCATGCTAGTTGTATCACTTATAGAATGAGCATCTTAAAACTTGATAACCCCTTATGTAGGATGAATTATCTAAGGGTCTCTGATGGAGCACACATAGATTATGTCAAGGACTTATTCTCCCAAAGGCTCAATATAGGGCGGTGATTTTCCATCTGTCAAAGGGATAATGAATTATTCCTCCTTTTTCTCAAAACTTATGTATTCCTTGTGAAACCTTAGGTCGATATTATTCTTGTAACACCGGGGGTTCCCAAGTAATTCTCGAAAGTTATCTGCCTTGGCTAGTCTCATTACTTCAAATTGTCTAGTGAATTTTTCCCCTTAAATAGTGTTAACTACATCCTTCAAGACTCCAATGGGCATTGCATTTGTCTTATTTTCGATATACAACACATTCAAAATGGCTATAATGTGGGCCTTCCCATTTGATGCCAAGCGTCTAGAGTGAGAACATTGACCTCTACTCCCATGTCAATTAGGATATTACTCGAAGCCACCCACCAACAAATTCATTCAATGTAATCTCCTTGTCATAGTAAAGTCTATGAGGGGGAAGGATTTCATGTAGGACCTACCTTTCTCTTGTAGCCATTCTCCTAGAAAGGGAATAATATTCTCTTTACGTAATATCCTGCATATTTTTCTAACCACATCTAGGTCCTTATGTGGAGCCTCAACATTCTTCCTTTGGGAACTGGATCTCTCCTTGTAAACTCTTAATCACATCCATAGTTTCTTGATACACCTATTTTTTATGAACATGGTCTAGATACTTCCTATGTACCACTTCTTCCCTTGTAACCAGGGTTATTTGTTTTGTTATTTCCTTGGTGTGTGTAGCCTCTGCTTGCATCATTACCAAGTACGAGTTCTAATCATGACTCACACACCACTCATGGCATACACTATGAGTCACCTTTTTTATTCTTACCATCTCGGTGCCTTTTTCTTTATGGTGTTGCTGGCTCATTTGCTCAAATATCTCAAGGCACTCCCCATACTTATTTTTCTTTCCAAACCACGAGCTATACAATAGGTCAAGACACCCATGCTTATAATTCTCTATAGACCCATAGTTAAAGCGGGTTCCTTATGAAAAATCACTTCTTCCCCCATGGTTTCAATGACAAAAATCCATTTCAAAACCTCTTCCACACGCTCCCCCATCTGCATTCCCTTCATAGAGACAATCATCATCCTTGGAACTACTTACAAGGCTAGTCTGCACACACCAATATCAATGGCATCATGAATCGGTCAATCAACCTACAATCCTTAGTGTTATGAGCAGAGAGGTGAAAATCTTGCAATAGAAATATACATTCTTATGGATCACGTGATGTAGTCAAGGACACCTACTTGCATCATGATCCCTATGAAAAACCTCACATTCTACCATCATGGTGTGTACCGGTTTCGATGGAAACTATCCTTTCTATGTCCCTCTACTTCACAATCTATGTAGTAAATACCACTACAAGTCTCATGCTCAGAGTTTGTAGACAACTTCTTCAACTACTTGGCCATTGCATCAATCTAAGCCTCAAGGAAAGGGATAACACCAGTATCGATGCTTCCAACATCCTCAGTGCATAGGGCAGCCTCCAAAACCTCATGCGGTTCTCGTGAAAGTCTTGTGTGGTAGTGCCTTTCTAAGTCGGGTGATAAATCCTCCAACAAACCACTAGGCATGCTAAGAAGGGTGAATATTATAGGATAGTTTTAACAAGAGAGTTTTGAACCATGTTTCATACTCCCACACACTCTCTGCCATTTCTTGTTGGATTTCATTTAGAGTGCACATGCTCTTCTACTCAAACTCATGGATATGAAAATCTGCTAGGAAAGCATTCTTTAATGTAGTGTAACCTACCACCATCTAATGGGGGTCATAGTCTTGGTACCATCTATGAACGCTCCCCTAAAATGTCATTACAAATTGAATTTATTTCCACTTTGGAGTAGTGATCCCCTTTGCATGCCATAGTAATTCACATTTATACACATGCTTGATAACATCCTCAATACCTCTGTAGTTAGGTAAGTACAAAGACATCTCAAAAAATAATTATGGTGGTGGATGAGGCCCTTTCCCTCCTAATCCATAACCTTGGTTCCCTCGTGTGTTTCCTCCATCACCAAATCCACTAGATCCACTAAGTTGTATGCCTCCATATCCACCTCCGGATCCTCCAAATCCATCGGTTCCTCCTATAGCCAACAATGGGCTCAAATTAGTCACACCTAGTGTCCCAAATGTCCTCTTGAGCTATACGTCAATGGTTTATGATATTACTCCATTGTCATTCATGTATCCCGTGCCACTCCCAGACATTATACCCAAACTTTTTATACTTACATTTTGACCAAAACTTCCTATAAACACAGGAATTGATTATGCAGCCATAGATGTCCCAAATGAGAAATTATATCTCCTAGGTATAGATCAATTACTTCGATACTTATCCCTTGATCTGAAAAACTAAGAACCATGGGTTGGTCACTAGGTAGGTTTAGATGCATGCTGATGGCTCTCCTTTCTCCATGCGACAAACTCCCATCAGAAGCTAAAGGGGCTTATCTTTCGCACTTGCTAAGATGGGGTACAATAGAATACTCAAGTTCCACATCCTTTACATGAACCTCAACTCCTTCTCGTAATGTATTCCTCCTTAGATCCACTACACCAATAACCTCATGTTTTCTAGCCATCTCCCTTTCACGAGCTTCATCATACTTAATTCATCTCTTGTCCCTTTCCTTTTCAACTACATTTTTTTCCATATTCTTCCACCCTAGCTTCCTCACCCAGCGCTTAGAGAAGCTTAGGCGCCATAGGAAATGCATTTAAACTCGGGGTAATGATCAAGATCTTCATAGTTAAAGGGATAGCACATAAAAATGATCCTCTGGGATCCCTTAGAACTCAAACTCAAAACCTATGGAAAATAATCCGTAGAAATACGTATTCTATGGTATAGCTTGTTAGCACTCCCTTCCACCAGTGATCACTAACACACATCCAAGTCGCATCCCGCATCCTGCGGCCTCGATAATAAACTTGGGTCCATACACATGATCTATATTAACATATTAATAAAGATGCATATGCTGAAATCCATTCATACAGCTCTATTGGAAAACAAGAAAAGAAGGTCTCATACAACTCATGATATAGGTTTTCTTCTACCCATCTACGTGCATCAAACTCGAGTCCAAGACTTAATCTTTGAGAAAAATCATCCCCTGTACTTTTAAACCATGCTTCAACACTTTCCAAAGTCAAGAGATTTATCATCACACATCAATGGAACCAAGATGTAGTTGCATTCATGTCTCACAATGAAACCAAGGTGTATACGGTCATTATTCATAACAAGTTTGAAAAGAGGTCATGGTAAGGGAAGCAAGATGTAGTCATTTTTCATGCCCTTATAACACATTCTAATCCCATGCACTCTGACCTATCACCCAGGGGGCACTAGGTGCTCACCCGAGGAACGTCACAGCCAAGCCCCTCCTTTATGTGAGATTTTTGATAATGCATTACTTATGATAGAGAGTTAGATGTAAAGAGATAAAAGACCATACATTCATTCTGAGAGGTTAGGACGAGTTATTATATCAATGCATTCATTCAGGTAACAAGGGAAATGTTAAGAAGATAATAGAACTAATCCATAACATAAGAAATGACACTAGGTCTTACATCCATGTACAATACATATTTAGAATCTGAAGCATGCACTCATATTTATAATAAAACAATAACCATATTACATTCATCAAGGCCATAACAAAGCTAATGTATCAATACTGAGATCAGACTCATGCATCATAACCCTAGTTATGCATTACATTTACAAGAATTAATGTTCATAAACCCTTACCTCAAGATATATCATCACCCCTACATTCCTCCTAATGAAAACCCCAACCCATAAAACCAACCACTAATTCTATAGAGCTTCACCTCTCTAGTCGCACCACTTCTTCTACCCGAGCATCTCTATATATAGATTTTTCTTCCACCGCCATGCCTTTCTAAAGTAATAGATCAGTTTCCAAGTGTCCATGTGGTCCTCCAATTAAGCATGTTTTCTCTGATCCGAGCTCTCCACTTTCTATAATGATGTCTTTCTAGATCCTTCTATCACATGGAATATTCCTTTCTTGACCACCACATTTCCAAGATGGCACCTTATCCACTATGTATGTGCATTCGGGTCATTTTTTCATCATTCTCTTCCTAGAATGCCTAATACAACTAAGTCTTGAAACCCTTTGCTTTTCCTTGTCGCGCACCGTGGGTTATACTAAACCCTTCTAAAACCCCTATCCTATGCACTTTCACCCCGCACACCCTTCTTAAAATAGGTCCATGCACCCACACACCTTCTTTTACTTATCCAATATCTTGATGCCCAACACTTAGTGGGTACTATCTCCCCACCTGCACGTAGGACTAGATCACACTATATTACAACTTGTACAAACTATCTTACAAGGTGGGCGTAAAACAACACCCTGCAAAGGATTACATGGTAGCTACTACTAACTAGGTTCTTATGGGAGAACATAATAAGCATGTATGGGTGTCCATTGAGTCTAATAAGTGATAGGAGCACTCATTTTCTTAATGAGACTATCAATATCCTGTTGGAAAAAATTTTAGTGGCACACCATAACACAACACCCTATCACCCATAGGCCAATAAGACTATTGAGGCTTTCAATAAGATAATGGGTCACACATTGACTAATATTTGTGATGTTGGAAGGAAATCTGGGATGATAAAGTCTCTTCTATACTTTGGGCATATAGAACAACTTATAAAAGACTAAACAAGGCCACACCATTTCAACTAGTATTTGGCGCGGAGAATTTGTCTTACTAGTGGAATTCATATTACCCTCCTTGCGTATTGTGTGTATAGGTGGAATGGATGATGAGAAAACACTTGAAGAGAACATTGATAAATAGATGTATTTAGATGAAAGGTGCATCGTTATATGTTGGATTCGACAATAGAAAAGGCATGACAGAAGGCATGGCATGATAGGAATATCAAGAATAATTAATTTAAGGTGGGACATATGTTTCTTCTTTATGATTCTAAGTTTTTACGTCATCCTAAAAATTTCGGTACATTGGTTAGGACCATATGAAGTGACTTACATACTTAGTTCATTTGCTTTCCATTCTGAGGCATTAGATGGCACTCGGTTTCTTGGTTATTTTAATGGGAGGACACTAAATCCTATTATAAATAAGTTTTTTTGATATTTTTAATAAGGTAGTATTACCATTTAGAGTAGATTTCCTTTAATGCATTCCTTTCCTATGTGTTTTCTTTCAATGTTTTTATGCTTTGTCAATTTAGTTAAGTGTTTTTTTGTAATAAGCATGTTTGTGCACCAGGTTGTTGAATACTATCTATTGAGTTCATGTGCGAGAGGACAATGCATAATTTTAGTGTGGGGTGGATGGAAGTGCGAGATATGAAAATGGTTTGTACCATTTTGCTACAGGGTTTTTGAAGAAGGTTAAGATGATTGAAGACCATGCGGGAAAGTGATTTTGCGGTGTAACATGAGGTAGGTGGCATGAAAAACTACTTGGGAGATGGTGCAATAGTTTTTATTTCAAAGTGAAAGAAGTTGCCTGAGAGGAGGTCTAAGGTAGAGCAATATTAGCATGCCAAAATTCATGATGCGGTGCACGAGATGAATTCATAGAAGTTGTCAAAAATAGAAAAGTTACTTTGTTAAAAAGTGACTTAAAAATTATTAGTGTAAGATACAATTCAGACCATTGTGGACCATATAAAAATTAAAAATAATAGGTTAGGGTAGTCATTTGGATACCTTTCCTTCAAATAAAATTTGTGAGTCAAGTGTGAAGAGCTAAGAGAAACCTTGATTTTGTGTGAACCGAAAGTGCATGAGAGTTATGTGTGAGTCCTTGCAGAGAAGCAAGTTGGATATGATAGTAGAGCATAGAGAAGGATTTTGTGCAATTTAAATTAAAGTAGTTGGAAGTCGTGAGGCTTAGGTAGAGAATGGTTAAATAATAGAACACGTAGGGCACACGGTGAGAAATAGAATGGTACTAAGGAAAAAGAGAACAACAAGGTAGCAGGTTGATGCTTGGATCACTATGTTGGAGGACTTTCTCATCCAACTCAAGGAAGAAATTACACTAGCAGATGTGGGTTTCAATATATGGATAAAGTGCGATCCATTTATTAATACTAGAATGGTGGATGAGGAGTCACCCTCAAAATCCATAGAGGAAAATGTCCCCACCGAAAAACTTGATTGTACTAACTAATTATTAAGACAATTACACGAGAAGGACAAGATTAATACAAAGTGTGAGAAGCTCTAGTAGAGGATTGGTGAGTTCTAATTTCCATATTGGAATGCATGGAAGTTTTTGAGGGATCTTGCATAGAGCTAGGAGAGGTCATATAGAACTTAAAGACCAAAGTTGAGGAGATAACACTAGATAAAGTACCAAATATATTAAAGGAGATATCGAGGAAGGATTTGAAAGAGTTGGAGGAGTGGAAAAAATTGAAGGTTGAAGTAGATGCAGAGCTCCTTGAGCTCCTCCAGGTGCCATAAATTTTTTTGGTATGATGTTCATTTTTGCATCCATTTTTGTCTTCATAGCACCTTTTTGTACTTTTTGATCGATGAATTACTAGGGCAGAAATCTAGTTAGTGTGGGGTAATTTTGGACCCTGGAGAATATACTAAGTATAATTAGCACAAGGGATTTTAACACATAGGATTTAGTCATGAAGGCACATGCAAAAGTAAGACATGCAACGTGTGTAGGCTCGGTCCCTAACAAATTGGGTTTCATACTTAGCCACATTTTGGGACATGGGCATAATTAGAAAGATAAACAGTTGGAATACCAACCAAGTAGGGTTTTGGAGATAAAAATAGAGCATAAAGACTTATAGTTCAAGAAAAGTATATTTTGAGATAGATCTCATACCGAGGAAGATAAATCATCATGTAGATCTTAGGATAATATTAGGATTATATTTTTGGATTTTATTAGGAGAAAATCTATTATTAGCCTAATCTCTGCATAATTATTTGGCTTCCTCTCGTATGAGATCTATCTCAAAATATACTTTACTTGAAATTGCAAGTCTTTGGGCTCTATTCTTATCTCCAAAACCCTATTTAACCGCTTACTCAAACTGTTCATCTTTCCAATTCTACCAATGGTCCAAAATGTGGTTAAGTAGGAAAACCAATCTATCAAGGCATGAGACTACGTGCATTTCATGTCTTACTTTCACACGTGCCTTCGTATTTGAATCACATGGATCAAAATCCCTTTCTCTCGCTTATACTTAGTATCTTCTTTAGGGATCCAACATTACCCTACACTAAATAGATTTCCACCCCGATAATTCATCGATCACCAAGCACAAAAAGGTGTTATGAAGATAAAAATAGAAGACAAAATGAACATTGTACAAAAACTATAATCCCTATTATAAATAAGTCTTCTTGGTGTTTGTAATAAGGCATTATTTCTATTTAAATTAGATTTCCTTCAATGTTTTCCTTTCCTATTTGTTTCCATTCAATGTTGTTATGCTTTGTCAATTTATTTCGGTGTTTTTTCATAATAAGAATCTTTGTGTGCCACTTATTAAATACTATCTATTGATTTCATGCATAGAGGACAATGTATAATTTTAGTGTGGGGTGGATAGAAGTGAAGAGATGAAAAATTTTGGTACCCTCTTGCTATAGGTGTTACAAGAAGGTTGAGATGATTGAAGACAACACAAGGAAATTGATTACGCAACGTAACCTGAGGTGGGAGGTGGCATGAAAAACTACTTGGGACATGGCACAAAGGTTTTGTAATTTAGCATAAGAAGATGTATAGAGGAGGTCTGAGGTAGAGTAATATTATTGTACTAAAAGGTTACGAATATAGTGCACAAGGTGAATTCGTGGAAGTTTTCAAAAATAGAAAAAGTACTTTGTTGAAAATTGACTTAGAAATTGTTGGTTGAAGATAAAAATTGGACCATAGAAAAGTATAAATAAGAGGTTAGGCTAGTCATTTTCCTACCTTTCCTTGAAAGAAAATTTGTGAGTAAAGTGTGAAGACATAAGAGTGACGATGAGTTTTGTGAACCAAAAGTATGTGAGAGCTATGCATGAGTCCTTACAAAGAGGCAAGTTGGAGCCAATAGTACAACATAGAGAAGGGTTGTGTAATTGAAATTAAAGTAATTGTAATTCACGGGGCTTGAGTAGAAAAGGGTTGAAGAACATAACACCTATGACACGTAGCGTGAAATAGAATGACACCAGGAAAAGAGAACAACAAGGTAGCAATTGAGGCCCATATCACTGAGTTGGAAGACTTTCTTGTCAAACTCAAGGAAATAAGTATTGTGGCAGATGTTGGGTTTCAACAAATGAAAAAAGTGTGAGCCATTTATTGATACTAGAATGGCGGATGAGGAGTCAGCCCTAAAATCTATACGGAAAAGGTCCCCACCAACAAACTTGAGTTCACTCAATTGATTATTGATACCACCACACATAAGGATAAGATTAAGACAAAGGATGAGAAGCTTGATTTGGATGGTGATTTTCATAGTTCTATACTCAAACACATAGATGTTTTTTATTGATCTTGTATAGAGCTAGCGGTTTTCATACATGAACTAAAGACCAAAGTTGAGGAGATAACACCAAATAAAGTACCATATATTGTGAAGGAGATACTGGGGAAGGATTTGAAAGAGTTGGAGGAGTAGAAAAAACTAAATGGTGAAGTAGATGTAGAGTTCCCCGAGCTCCTCCAGGTTCCCTAAATATTATTTTGGGCCATGGGAAGAATTGGAAAGATGAATGGTTGTAGTAGTGGCCAAGCAGGGTTTTGGAGATAAGAATAGAGCATGAAGAGTTGCATTTCAAGAAAATTTTATTTTGAGATAGATCTCATAAGGAGGAAGCTAAAGCATCATGTAGATATTTGGATATTAATAAGATTAGATCTATGGATTATATTAGGAGATAATCTATTATTAGCCTAAGCTCTACATGATGCTTTAACTTCCTCCATATGAGCTCTATCTCAAAATACACTTTACTTGAAATTGCAAGTTTTTGGGATCTATTCTTATCTCCAAAACCCTATGTGGATGATACTCCAATTTTTCATCTTTCCAATTCTACTTATGGTCTAAAATGCGGGTAAGTAGGAAACCTAATCTATCGGGGTGTGAGCCTACACATGTTGCATGTCTTACTTTCACACGTATCTTTGCACCTGACTCCCATGTGTTAAAATCCCTTGCATTGCTTATACTTAGTATCTTCTTCAGGGATCCAACATTACCCCACACTAACTAGATTTTTTCCCCTAGTAATTCGTCGATCACCAAGTATAAAAAGGTGTTATGAAGATAAAAATAGAAGCCAAAATTAACATCGTACCAAAAATATAATCCCTATTATAAATAAGTCTTCTTGGTGTTTGTAATAAGGTAGTATTTCCATTTAGATTAGATTTCCTTTAATGCATTCCTTTCCTATATGTTTCCTTTCAATTTTGTTATGCTTTGTTAATTTAGTTCAGTGTTTTGTTGTATTAAGCATGTTTTCACGCCACTTATTGAATACTATCCATTGAATTAGTGTAATGCAAAGGACAACACATACTTTTAGTGTGGGGTGGATGGAGATGCGAGAGATGAAAATGGCTGGTACCCGCTTACTATAGGTGTTACGAAGAATGTTGAGATGATTGAAGACAACACGGGGAAAGTGATTGCGCATTCTAACACGAGGTAGATAGTGGCATGAAAAACTACTTGGGACATGACATAGAGATTTTTACTTCAGCGTAAGAAGATGCATAGATGAGGTATGAGGTAGAGTAATATTAGCACTCCAAAAGGTTACAAATACATCGCACGAGGTGAAGTTGTGGAAGTTTTCAAAAACAGAAAAGATACTTTGTTGAAAAGTGACTTAGAAATCGTTGGTTAAAGATACAAATTGGACCACGAGAAAGTATAAATAAGAGGTTAGGGTAGTCATTTTCCTACATTGCCTTCAAATAAAAATTGTGAGTAAAGTGTGAAGAGCTAAGAGAAACTTGGAGTTTGTGCGAACTAGAAGTGCGTGAGAGCTATGCATGAGTCCTTATGGAGAATTAAATTGGGCTGACAATAGAGAAAAGAGAAGGTTTGTGTGTAACTGAAATTAAAGTAGTTGGAATTTGTAGGGCTTGGGTAGAAAATGGTTAAATAACAAAAAACCTAAGGCACGCAACGAGAAATAGAATGAAACCAAGGAAAAGAGAACAAAAAGGTATCGGTTGAGGTCCAGATCACTGAGTTGGAATACTTTCTCATCTAGCTCAAGGAAACAAGTACACTTTGCGGATGTTGGGTTTCAAATGAAGTAAAAAGTGTGAGCCATTTATTAATGCTAGAATGGTGGATGAGGAGTCAGCCCTAAAATCCATACGGGAAATGTCCCCACCAAAAACTTGAGCACACTCAATTGATTATTGAGACCACCGCACGAAAGGACAAGATTAAGACAAAGCATGAGAAGCTTGAGTTCAGGATTGGCTAGTTTCATAGTTCTATATTTGAACACATAGATGTTTTTGAGGGAGCTTGTGTAGAGCTAACGGTGGTCATACAAGAACTAAATACCAAATTTGAGGAGATAACACTGGATCAAGTACCATATATCATGAATGAGATACCGGGAAGGATTTCAAAGAGTTGGAGTAGAACAAACTAAAGGGTGAAGTAGATGCATATTTCCTTGAGATCCTCTAGGTTCCCTGAATATTTTTAGTATGACGTACATATTTTGTTTCTATTTTTTTCTTTATACCACCTTTTTGTATTAGGTGATCGATTAATTGTTGAGGGTGGTAATCGAGTTAGTGTGGGATAATGTTAGACCCCTGAAGAAGATACTAAGTATAAGTGACGCCTTGAAAGGATTTTGATGCATGGGAGTTAGGCTCGGAGGCACGTGCTAAAGTAATACAAGAAACATGCATAGGCTCACACATTGAAAAATTAGGTTTCATACTTAACCACATTTTGGGACATGGGAAGAATTGGAAAGATGAACGGTTAGAGTAGCGTCCAAATAGGTTTTTGGAGATAAAAATAGAGCATGAAGACTTACGGTTCAAGCAAAGTCTGTTTTGAGATAGAGCTCATACGGAGGAAGCTAAATCACCATGTAGAGTTTAGGCTATTAATAGGATTAGATCTATGGATTATATTAAGATATAATCTGTTATTAGTGAGCTTACATGGTCTTATAGTTGCTTTGTAATGCACGAGATGGATATTTCGGCATGCAGGCTATTTTTGAGAGTGCATGAGTAGTGAAGGGAAAGTCCCCACTACCTATATATATGTTTTTATTTTCACGATGAGAGAGAGAGAGATGGATGTAATAGAATAATTTTGTTGGTTTATGAGCACTTGTGACCTATGATGATACTCTTATATATGTATTCGGTTTCTTTATTTTATAGTGATTAATACAATGGATATTTGTGGTTGAATATGAGTTGTTAATGTCTCTCGATACTAGTTATAAAGTTGTAAACCTGCTCTTGATTATTTTTTAGTTCATTCTTACATATGGTTATGATCTAGATCTAGTTGTGGTTATCTTTACATGATTGTTATTGATCTAGTGTATATGTCTTCTCATGCTAATTCCTTGACAAAGTTGCCATAAAGAGGGGTACGGTACCCTTGCATGCTTTGGGTGAGCACGATATCTATGTGGGTGATGTTTCAACATACCTTGGGTTGTTCTTAGTAAAATAATACTACACATAACAACTAAGATCAGATTCACCATATATTTTTTAGTAACAGATACATAAACAATAAATATCCAACCACAATGATCCATTATATTAATCCACAATAGCTCAATACATACATATTACTATCATAATTTAGGCATGCTCATAAACCAATATCATATCCTTACATAAAAATTCACTCTCTAAACCATGCAAATCAATACGTATATAAATAGGTAGTGGGGACTTTCCCTTCACTACTCATGCACTCTCAAAATAGGTTGCATGCGTCGCTACAAGATATCTATATAAGTATGCAAGTTTCACCTATTAATAGATCATTTATAGTTAAATTATAGTTTTGATCCTATCATTAGCTCAAAATTTACATGATGTTTGATCTTCTACTTGGTCTGAAAATAGATATTACTTCATCTACAAGTCTTCTATTGTATCGGTTGTGTGTTCATCATTCAATATATTCTTTATCCCATGTATGTATAACAGCTAAGTCTTGAACTATAGATTTTCTCGGTGTGCCCCATTATCCACTAATATTCCATGTATACCTAGACAACCACTTCCTACATACCATGTTCTTACATTCCTCTATCACTTAGGCATAAATATGTCCAACCAACATTACCCCACACTAGGGGTAATCATGCCTTTTCTCTCCAAGAATAAAGAATAAGGAATAAAAGAATAGTTGTACACAATGAATGAAAATATACTAAAAATAATATAGGTGCTTTACTCCTATGAAGGAAGCAACAACTCTAGCTACTCATTCTGAATATGTGCCTCTAAATCATTCCATTACTAATATCCTATTTTGTTTTTTCGGGGATGTCTGAAAGTACTCCATTTATCTTGTCTAAGGTCAAATTTTCTCCTTTTTTCTGCAACACCCTAAGGACTTTTTCTAAACTAGAGATCATCCCATCCATCACATCCATGCATCATGCTATAAGTTTCTCAATATACTTTATCTTATCTTTGTGAGGGTCCCAAGATGTTGTGAGTGCATGGTGATTTTTGCTAACAATGTTAGCCTCTCCTCACACCAAAGAGTTTCATTCTTCTTAGTAACAAGGAATTCATTCTCCTCAAGCAAAATTCATTATTTTAATGATTGGTTATAGTTACGCACACATGTTCAATGTAGAGTCTTCCTTCTTTAATTCATCCTTCGAGTGTGTGAACCAGATATTCATTCTGACTATCCAGAGCTCTATTGTAGCCTTTGTCTACAATATCCTCCTCTTCTGTATAACTAGATCCATGGTTTCTCATGGTGTGCCCTAATCTTGCTTCTTGATCAAAAAGTGAACACAATTCTATAGGAAGTGTAGAGAGGACTAATATGTTTGTTCGATCTGTTCATTAACATCTAGATATGCATTGATGCTCTCCTTTCCTAAATCTGCGAGTAAAATCTAGAATGTTCTTTTATTTCTCTTTATCCCTCCTCCACCCTTAAGAAAAAAATTCACTTGTTCTTTCGGGCTCTTATTCTCCTCCAGCAGTGCTTTTAACATGGTGATTGATCTATGTTCCTATGTGATACCTCTACCACCATTTTTTTAAGGAATTACTCACCTTCTCATCGGTGAACTCTGTGGGCCTAATGATCATGTGTGTGGCGTAGGATTTATTTTTCATATTTCTCTTAATAAATGTATCTTAATTTACATCAAATTTAGGCTCATCTATATGAGTCTGCATGCTCTGAGATATTTTTTTCCTAGTACACAAGTTAGCCTCTTCAAGTTTCATCATATCCCATATATAAAGATCCCAAGGTTCCAAATTGATTTGAAATCTGGTGTGAATTATTTTCATGGGATCATTAACATACCCAATTATGGTAGTTTTATACATCTTCCCCTTATCTCTCCCCGAGCACCTACCTCTAGGAATGTGCAACCCTTCACCCATAGTCAAGACTTCCCCTACGGTTCTTGTTTGTTCATGCATGGTCTCTCTAGAAGGTATACCCTTGTCTTTATCTTCATCTCCACTTACATCTTCACATTCCTCAAATATTTCTATCTCGTGTGCGTTCTTCCACTTGAATCCTCCTCACCTTGTCTCATTATATACCTTCATTGTTTCTTCTTCTCTCGCACAAGCTTGGTGGGAAAGTTCTTAAGATTTTCTAGGCTGGGAGGGGTTTGTACTCGTGTTTTTACTTGGGGTTTTTTTCCTCTTATCACCCTTTTGAATTATTCCTCCTTAGCACCTCCAACATCTACTCCTATATCCTTAGTGTTTGTCTCCTCTCCAACTTTATCTTCTTCTACCATGGGAGGAGTTTTCTCATGCTCCCTCTTTACTCTAACTATAGTCTTCCTCTATGAGCCATGATCTAGGTCACCACTATCTTCCTTCAACTCTTCTTTTTCTTTTGATACTAAGGGCTCTTCATCTTATAGCGTACCCATTGTGTGTTTTCCCTTGGGAAGTTCAGGAAGCCTAAACTCATTTTAAATATATTTTCCATTTTCTAACTTGGCCTTAAGGTAGAGGTATACCTTAGCCGCACCAACATTCCCATCTACCAAACTCATTGAGTTGATGTTAATATCATCTCGAGATAAATTTTTCTATGTAATTAGTTGTACTTGGGTATATATATATATATATGTTTTCTATAGTGTATGATAGTCATATTCTACCTTATCTACATCAAAATATAATCTGCGCGCATTCAAAACACATGCACTAAGGCACTGAAAGTAATGCATGGTGAATGCATAAGGTATTTTACACCAGAGGCTCCACTTTCCATCCTTCATCCCAAATCTTCCTATGTAAAAATGTTGATAAAGCGTAGTGGGCCTACTTTTCCAATACCAAAGGAAGTTCCTTGGGTATTATCCATTCATATTCAAAAGTTTCACGCAAGTGCTTATACCAAGTTTTCAACCTTTTCTTGTAATCTACACTCACAAATCCATTGCATGTCTATTTCAAAAACCTATCTGCAAGGGACTTCTTATCTTTAGGGACCTACCAAACATTCTCCTTAGGCCCATCGAGCACCCCAATTTACACAAACATAAGACATAATAAATATCACCAAAACTTATCTTATCCCCATGGTGTAATTCTTTAATAATGGTCTCAAAGAACAAAGGAGTACAAATTATATACCACTCCTATCATTTTCTTAGTGATATGGATCCACTTTTTGTTTACACGGATCCAATGCTCCTTGTTGTTCAAATTGGTGAGGAGGTACATAGTTTCTTGAATCACGAGGATTATTTTCTAACTTGACAATGTCCATCACGCACCCTCCTTTTAAATAATCCACTACAATAGAAGTTTCTTCTACAGACCTCATTATCCTTAAGATCGTTTTCAATATTCATGCCCAAACTCCTCAACCTTGTTAAATTCCTAATCAAGGGTGCAGTAAGTTACATTTGCTGCCCTACAAAATAGAAGAATTCGTCATGTACATAGGATATCAACCATTGATATAATTTCTTGAGTTTCCCAAATAATGGAAACTCATACGATTCATAACTCAACACCCACTAAAAAATTCTGATCTACATCATCATAGATGACCATGTCGTTCTCTGTCCTCAAATTTGTTTTCACCATTAACTTCTTATCCAACTAATCCTTTTTATCCTTGGTTTGATGATTATAGTCACTTACCTTTCTTATTTTGATATGGGATTCCCAATCTAATCATGTTCTAACTCCCTCTAGATCTGCAATTCTAAAAAACAATCGGGGTGTCCTCCATCTCTACTTCCACTTCCTTTTGCCTTCTACCCTCGTGGTTGCTCCAAGTCATCTCTTAGGTGTTATTGTGGTGATAAAAATATTTTTGTAGTTGATTTGATTTTTACAATTTAAAACTTGCATGCCCTAACTTCTCCTCAAACACTAACTCACATATTTTCTCCCTGCATGCATGCCTTTTCCTCACTCAAACACACTCTATGATAGAGCTCCAAATAATGTTGTGCATAAATCTCTCTAGTTTGATGTCTATGTTTTCTCTTTCATGCACTCTCGTTCACAACTCATTCTTTAGCTCACTCTTCAACTCGATCGAACACTTCACTTCACAATGCAAGGTAAAAATGATATTGCAACCCCTCCTTATATAAATTTTTCAAATTTTCCTACATTGATTATTGTTCACCAACAATTGTCTTGAGCATTAATTATGCCTTATTTATTTTCCACACTTTCTACTAGTTTTCCATTCCTCATTCGTAACTTTATGGCGAGCTCACTACTCGACCACATACCTCCTCTCACACATCTTTATTCCCCGAGGTACCTATCCACTACGCCTTTCACCAAATATTTTTTCATGTTGCTATCTACCTTGCATTACACTATGCATCCATCCATCTATGTGTGGTCTTCATCTATGAGAAATTTTCCTTAATCCACACCTTTACCTCAAGTACTTGCACCATATTTATTCTATGCATACCCATCCTTTAGAGATCCTTCAATCATGGACCATAAATCATGTATATTTTCCACCCCACACTAAAAGTATGCAAGGTCCTCTTTACATGAAATCACTAAATATTAATCAACTACGACACGCATGCACACTTATTAGAACAAAACACTTGAACTAAATTGATAAAGAATAGAAATTATGAAAAGAAACACATATAAGGAAAATGCATAAAAGTGAAACCTAATATAAATTGAAACACTATTTATTACAAATACCAAGAAGACTTATTTATAGTAGGGCTTCATCCTACTCCCATTAAAGTAACTACGTAATAAAGTGTCATCCATCGCCTATAAGCTGAGGAAGCGTCGATTCTAATATTTTTATTACTACAAATGGTCCCAACCAATGAAATTTCAGCTTCCCATGGTGGTGCACAAACTTTAAATCATACAGAAGAGCCATATTTCCCACCTCAAACTCCTTTTTTAATATTCCTATCATGTCAAGCCTTCTATCTTGATTTCTCTATTTTCTAACTCCATTAAGCAATGGTGCGTGTGCTCATCCAACTGCATCAACTTACATATGCGCCCTTCCACTTTGCTTATTCATGATCCAAGCCTCTTGTGCACGCAATACATAGAGATCAACATAAAATTAATAGGAAATATAGCCTTAGTGCCAAACACCAATTGAAAAGGTGTGGCCTTATTTAACCTCTTATAGGTAGTTCTATATGCCCAAAGTACAACAAATACTTTTTCATCACATTATTTTTTCCAACATCACAAATCTTCATTAATGTATGGCCCAATATTTTATTGAATGCTTCAATAGTCCCATTGGCCTATGGGTGATAGGGTGTTGTCTTATGGTGCACCACCATGAATTCTACCAATAAAATCATGATGGTCTCATTCAAAAAATGTTTTCCCTATCACTTGTAAGACTCAACAGACATCCATAGCGACTGATAATGTTCTCCCATAAGAATCTCGTTATTGTAGTGTTAGCTTGGAAATTTGTCTTGGGGAAAAATTTGAGGTTTTCCTCACCAAAACTATGGGAATATAGGTCCCTCTACTTTTAATGGTGTAGCTACCATATTATGCATGTAAAACATGTGGATTGAATGGTGGTTTTTCAACCGAGAGATCCATAGGGGCACTCCATTGACCCGATGGAAAATCCTAAAATTTCTTGCTAGTGCATAAATTGGTCTTGAGAGTGGGAGAGGGGAGTGAGAATAAAGACAAGAAGATCAATAATGAAGGTAGGACATCAAAGGCCCACATACATTGATTAGAAGGTCCATAACATGCATTAGATATAAGAAGAAGAACAAATTTACAAAACCCTAGCTACATGACCGAAAAGAAACCCTTGGGCACAAAGTACCAATTCATTTATACATCAAAGAGATGTAAAAATTCTTCTTTTCTTATTGATAATGGAGTAGAAACTTGTATAATGGGTGGAAATAGAAGAAAATAGTAGAAAGAAAAGAATAGAAGAAGATTGACTATCGTTTTTATCCTTTGTTCGCAAAACCCATTTACAGTCTCCAAATTCAATTACCAACCACATACAATGACTTCCAGAAGATGTCAAATATCCTGTAAGGGGAGGTTACAACTTCCCAAAGCATCCAAGAAATGGTTTCAATCGAATTTAATCATTCGGGTCATTTTTGGTTCTTGATTTACAGAGAAACAACTTTTGGTGGGAAATGCCAGCGAAATCATAATTATAGCCATTAAAAACTTCATGGGTTTGAATATGAACTGTTAGATTGATTTTTGTAACTTTAAACTTGAGCCATCCACGTGGAAGAGAAGGTGATTGGAGCGGTCGCGAAGAGTGCCTTTTCATTTTATAACTTTTTCCAAATTTGGCAATTGAGCAATTTCCTCCACCAAACCAATTTGAATTTCCAAAGAGGCCACATGACACCATTTGATTTGATATGGGGTCATGGATCAAATTATAATATTTTAAAACTTTATTGGAAAAAGCTCAAAATAATAAAAACCTCCGCCAGCCCCGCATCCATACGAACACGTGGCATCTCTTGATTGGTTCTGGGAGTCATGCACAACTTTTTACTTTTAGCCCGAAGGCTTAAAACTTGAAAAATCACTAAAGGCCCATCAACTAATTTGACCAGTCAACATGAACACGTGTCATCATCTAATTTGTTGCAAGGCTCAA
Organism: Taxus wallichiana var. yunnanensis; assembly: GCA_018340775.1. Classification (NCBI taxonomy): domain Eukaryota; kingdom Viridiplantae; phylum Streptophyta; class Pinopsida; order Cupressales; family Taxaceae; genus Taxus; species Taxus wallichiana. The sequence goes on from CM031240.1 coordinate 568,517,988, forward strand.
AAAAATTTCTTTTCTCCTCTCCCTTCGGGCTCGCGGGTCCACTTGTCATCAATTGAATCATTTGCAGAAAGGAAAAGTGGCAAAGAAATCTCCTCAATCCTGCTAGCTCGCTTTGGGAAAAACATGCAACTTAAGTCAGTCCGAGCCATATCTTGAAAAAAAAACAAGGAGTTAGAACAACTTGTTTACCTTTTTGGAAAGGGGACAAAATTTCCCATCTTATGAAGCTGGTTCCAAACATTTTTAGCCCTTGGAAAGTACCAAATTTCAAAATACTCTATTTTAACTATTTTTAAAGGGTACGATCTCAAAAGTTTAGGTCTAGACTTGGAAAATGAAGGAAATTTTGAGGGTGAAAACAAATTGCAAAGGTAAAATCTTGAACTTGGCTTCAAAAACAAGGATCTATTTTTGGGAGACAATAGTTGGCTCTAGCTTGGGGACATGGCATGAATTGAGCATGGCGAAGACATGACATGAGAATCCAGAATCACAGGTTTTAAAACACATAACATTGACCAGTGCCTTATCCATTGGGCATTTCAAAGTCATGTACAACTTCTGAGGTAATAAATAATGAAAAAGTGGACACCTGAAACCAAAAACACACCAAAACACAAAGGGAAAGGCAAAACACACAGTAAAAAAGGGAAAAAAACAAAACTATGATACAAGGTGAGGGACAACTCACTTTCACTGATGATGTAGCTTCAAATATTACCCACTTATAGGCAACCCTAATGGAGTTCCATCCAAGTATGATAAGAGAAAAACATTCTCACCACAAGTTCCATGAATTTGAAAAGGACCTAACCACAAAGAATCAAATTTTCCATTACTACCCCTTGGTTCTCTTCTCTTGTCCCAAAGTAGAACAAAGTATCCAACTCTGAACTCTCTTGCCTTGATCCTATTTTCAAAGAGTCTCTTCACTTTTCACTAATGTTCCCTAATTATGTCCACCACCAGAGATCTTTTTTCTTCCAACTTCTCAAGAAAGAGAATCCTTTTGTCAATGGATTCCTTATATTGGCCATCCTCTATAGATTGAATCAATTTGAGAGCTGGAATTTCAATTATGATAGGGATCTTTGCTTCAACTCCATACAATAGTTAAAAAGGTGATGTACCTATGGTCTTCTTAGGAGTTATCCTATCAGCCCACAAAGTATCATACAATTTCTTATACTAATTCCTTTGGTTCTCATCAACAAGCTTCCTAACAATGGTTACAATGTTCTTGTTGCTTGACTTGGCTTGACCATTTCCTTGTGGATAGTAATCAAAAGAATGAGCTAGAGATATTACAAAACCATAACAGAAATTTGTCAGCTCCTTTGAAGAGAAGTAAGTAGCATTTTATACAACAATTTTATGAGGCACACCAAAACAGAAAATGATGTTTTCTTTGATGAAGTTGCATACTACTTTAGATATAGCTTGTTTGGTTGGAATGGCTTCCACCCATTTGGTGAAGTATTCTATGGTAGTGAGAACATAAGTATGCCCTACATTTGAATGAGGATTTAACACACCAATGAAGTTTATCCCCCATTGTTGAAATGGTTCTTGAATGATCACGGGCACGAGGGGCAAGGCAACTAACTCTGTTTTCCAACAAATTGTTGGCATGCTTTGCATATATAAACCCAATTCTGAGTATCACCAAAAGAGAAGGCCAATAATATCTACCTCTAAGAATCTTGTTGGCAATGACCATTGCTGAGAAGTTTCCACCACATGATTGGTCAAGATAGGCCTTAAGCAACTTTCCTTGTTGCTCTTTATCAACACATCTAAGGAAACAACCAACCATCCCCTTCTTATAAAGTGCATGATTCTAGATTCCATGCTTAGTTTCCTTCAACTTAAGAGTTCTTGTTTGCTTATAGTCAAGATAAGGTGAGAATTCTCCATAAGTGAGAAAAAAGTAATATTTGTATACCACTCATCAGTAGTGGTTACAAAGAGAACTTGGGGTAGTATTTTGAGTAGGTTGAATAAGTGTCATCTTTCTCTCCATGCTGAGCTTTGAGAGTTTCATCTTCAGCAATCAACTTGCACAAACCATTTCCTCTTACCAGATTAGAGGGCCTAATCTCTAGATCATACTCTTGAGTTTTTGAAACCCAATTTCCTCTTTTGGCTCTAGGATCTTACTAGGTTAAGATGGATTTCATTGCATTCCGGGACCATCACCACAGTGTGAGAATTTAGAATGTAGAACCTAAAGTTATTCGCAACCTTAACTACTACAATGCATACTTCTCTAACTGGCTATAGTTTAACTCATTTTTCTTCAAAGGAAATCTCATGAAAGTAATAGGTGCTTCCAAATCTTCATCATTCTTCCGAATAAGGATAGCGAGAAAGAGTGTGTTACGAGGCATAGAAATACATGATGAACTTCTTGTTGAAATATGGGGATACAAGGGTTGGATATTTGGAAATAGATCCCTTGATCTCTTCAAATGTAGTTTTCCTTCATAGATCCATCTGAAATTTTTTTGAGGCTTCATCATAGAGGTGATGTGCTTTGTCAGTTCAGCAAACTCAAGGAAAAAGTGGTAAAGAAAGTTTACCTTCCCAAAGAATGATTGCACTCCTTTCTTGCTGGTGGGAAGAGATAGTTCTTGAATGGTTCTCACCCTCTCAGGGTCAATGTGTGCTCCATGTTTGTTCACAATGTTCTCCAACAACTTGCCTTCTGTGACTCCAAAGATGTATTTCTTAGGGTTCAGTGAAATGCCATGTTTCCTACACCTTACAAGAAGTTTTCCAAATGACAAAGGTGTTCTTCCCTTTTCTTTGAGAATATAGTGAGTTCATCAAGGTATATGACAATGCAATGCTTCAGATATTTGAAAGACAAATCCATTTCTCTTAGAAATGTGGCTCTTGCATTGATAAGGCCAAAAGGCATTCTGCTATAGGAAAAATTTCCCCAAGGAGTTGTGAAGGTAGTTTTGCTACAATCTTCCTCTACCACTCTGATCTGAGTGTACCCTAAAAAGACATCAAGAAAAGAGAGCATCTCAGATCTAGTGACTTCTTGCAAAATGTTATCCATTATGGGAAAATGGTAGTTGTCCTTGAGTGAGGCTTGATTCAAATTTTCAAATTCAACACATATCCTTATCTCGCCATTATTCTTCCTCATTGGCACAATGTTAGCCACCCATGTTGAGTGGTGAATGGGAAAGATGATTCTGGTATTCATCTTATTGCTCACTTCTTCCTTGATGATGTCAACAACCTTTGGGTTATAAGGACTTTGCTTCTACCTGAAGGGCTTGGCACCTTGCTTCAAAGGAATGGAATGGTGCATTTCCTTTTGTTGGAAATATTTGAGTTCCTCATAAGAATAAGCCAAAACATCAGAGTATTTTTTGAGTAGAGTGAAAATCCTACTCTTATCTTAAGGTGAAACTGACATTTTCCAATGTTGACCATCCTCGAGATCTTACGGAGTACCAATATTTTCTTTGTCAAAATTAGATGGACACCAAGAAGAAAGATTTTATTTATCTTGAATGAATCTATCATGTTTGTCAAATAGATCCTCTAAAGAGACTAAAACTTTGGGAATCTTGTTACCTTTCGGTTTGATCATGCCTTCATTAACTCCTTCAATTCCATCGCCTTTCTTCTTGACTACATCCTCTCTATGTGGATTGATACTTCCTTCAAAGAAGAGATTATTTAAATTTCCCCTTTGCTCTAAGAAGGACAAAATTTGATTGTCATCATTAAAAACCTACCAATAATTTTCATTATCAGGCACACTAGGTCTGAATAGCATCTCAATGGTTATATTCTCTTTGCCAAAAGAAGGATGAGGTGTCAATAAAGAAGATGAAAGTGCAAGAGAATCAGCCCTTTCATTTTTTTGCCTTGGAATGGATTCAATAGAGAATGCATCAAAGGATTCAATGCAATCCCAAACCCTATTTCTATTATGTCTAAGCCTTGAGTTCTTGAATTAATACTCTTTGGCAGATTTTCTTAACTATTACCTCTGCATCCCCAAGACATCTCAGCTTCTTGATTCCCATGTCTTCTGCAACATTCATGCCCAAAAGAAGAGCTTCATATTCTATTGTATTGTTTGTGTTATCAAACTGTAGTTTGTAGGAAAAAGGATACATTTCTTTGGAAGGAGAGTACGAGAACAACGCCGAGTTCTTGAGTCTACCACTGGAATGACTTCTATCAAACTCCATTTTCTAGATTTCATCACCATCCCCTTTTGGCATGAGAAGTGGAAATTTTTCATCCTTTTACGATGTGAGAAAATATTTTCCAAATCATAATCTTGAATAAGGATGTGGGATCTTGGATTATCGATTTCTTCACTATAAATTTCATCTTTCTTCTTGGCGTAACCTCTTCATTTCACCTTTTACTAGGATAGTTGTAGATGACCAATCCATTTTGATTTCACCACCTACATCTCTACATAATATTTTTCTCAATAGCATGCCAAAATATGCTTTGGGATGTCCGCTTTACTAGAATAGTTAGGAGCACCTTCTTGTCTGTGAAGTCACCTAAAGCTACTTGTGCATCTTTTATTCTTCCAATAATTGGTACTTGTTTAGATTCCATTGAATAACAAGCTCCATTTACTCTAGTCAATGTTATGCCAAGGGAATTTGTAACTTTGAGGGTTATTACATTATGAGAGGCTCGAGAATCAATGATATAATTGTTCAAATCCAAGCCATTTATGAAGAGGGACAAGTAGAAAGGCTCAACCCTAGCTTTCTTGGAAGCATTGAGAGCTAAGATGTTTTGAGATGGATATATGGATGGTGTTGGAATAAGTCCTTTAGGAATTGGACTTGAAGACATAGGGCTGCCACCTGGTGCGCATTGATGAATCTGTCAAATTAAACGGGGTGTGTTTGTAGGTATTCTAGCTCGAAAGATGGAATTTGGTTTTTCTTACATGCTCCACATAGTCAAATGGGACAATGTTAGCTGAGGAGGAAGTTTTTGAAGTGGAGGAATGAAAGGGAGAGTGTTATTAACAACTTGAGAACTAGAAGAAGGAACAAAAGACTTACTTGGCATAACAGTATGGTCTTTGGCAATAGCCAAGTCTAGATTTTCATTGGCGAGAATCCATGGAAGGTGGCAATGGGGAACCTTTGTTGATGATCCTCTTCTGTGTGACCTCTGAAGTAGAATCTTCTTTGGCCTTCTTCTCCTTTGCATCCACTGAAGATGGAGTGTTTTTCTTGGATTGTGCTCGGGTGAAAACAACACATGAGAAACTTGGTGATTCCTCATCTTCTTCTTCATCATCATCAACGAATTCAAATAGGCCATTATGCATGTCAACTTCTTCAACCTCAAGGTAGCTTTCATAATCTTCATCTTCTCCTTTAGATTCATGAACTTCAAATTCCTCCCTTGATTCTCTGCGGTGTCATAGATAGCATTGACTGGTGGTGCTTTTAGAAAGTTGGTGAGGAGGTGGTGTAATCGTTTTCCTATCATCGAAGTTCAGTCTTCTTCGATCATTTCTCATTATAATTTTTGATAGCTTCTTCTTTGAGGAAAACAAGTCATTTGCCATTTTTTAGAACATGGGATCTATTGTGGTGAACTAGAACCTTGACCTTTTTGTTTACCATTTGGACCTTTTACCTTTCTAGATAGAATTAGGTCATCATCGAGTCTCCATTAAAAATTCTTTAACATCCCTCAATGTTGTTGGTTGATCTCTACCGATGAAGAAACCAACTTCGATGGAAAGAAACTGATAAATAATCTCTTCAAATTGTTTTCGGGAGGAATCACGTCTTGAGTATTCTTCTTATCAATATATCAAACGTTGTTACAAAATCTCTCATGGATTCAGAGGCTTCTTTCTTCATTTGGACCAATTGAGCGGTATATCTTGGTAGTCTTTTGTTCTCTTGAATATACTTTCAAATTCACTTCGATGTCATCCTAACTAGTAATAGATCTTGGGGAAGCATATAAAACCATTCAACAACTTTCTCCTAAAGTGATTCCACAAATATCCTAACTGATACATCTTCATCTTCAACCCCCAACACACCAAAAGAAGTGATGAATGTTGCTACATGTTCTTCAAGGAGTTGAGAACCATCTCCTTTAAATGCGGAAAAAACATTCTTGATCCTCTTGGAAGATCGTGGAGTGGTTATGGGAGAGAAAGTGGACTAGTATTTCTTCCCCATGGCACATTTGGTCTACGTGCTTCATGTTCATGATCACCCATGATGTTTCTCTGGATTCTTGAGAAGCTAGGGCTACTTCTCTTTCCTCTTCTTCAACTTTGAAGTCTTTCAATCTCCTCAAGTTGAGCTCGATCGCTTGTTCATCCTCAAATTGAACTCTTACCTCTCCTTCTCTCTCAAGCTTTTCAAAAGTAGGGTCAATCACTCCTCCTTTCCTCAATGCTGATTATACCTTCTATTAGCTAGCTTGAAGGCCTATTGTCTTCTCGAGGTGCTAAGATTTTTCTTTACTCCTCCAACTCAAGATAAGGTTCTTCTTCTTCATCCGAATCCTTGTAGCAATGAAGTAGTGGTTTACACTCTACCTATTGTGCCAAATAGCCTCCCTCAGGTCTGAAATGATATCTTCTTGGATATGAAAGAGAAAAGTAGGTCTCTCAATAGGAGGGTTTGCAAGAATATCCATAACTTGTATCCATATGGGATCACAAGAAATTTTGAAAATAAATATACTCTTTATGATATTTTATGACCTTGTGGTCATTTATAGGGTGCAGATGCTACTAAAACTACCCCAAGGTGGGTGCCAAAACATTTAGCTTGGAAATTTTCTTGGGGAAAAAAATTGGGTTTTCCTCACCAACACTATGGGAATCTAGGTCCCTCTAATTTTAATGGTGAAGCTACCATATTATGCATGTAAAATAGGCGGATTCAATGGTGGTTTTTCTGCCAGAGATCCATAGGGGCACTCCATCGACCCTATGGCAAAGCTGCTGCAATTTCTTCCTAGGGAAGAAATTGGTCTTGAGAGTGGGAGAGGGGAGTGAGAATGAAGACAAGAAGATCAATAATGAAGGTAGGACATCAAAGGCCCACATACATTGATCGGAAGGTTCATAACATGCATTGGATATCAAAAGAAGAAAAAATTTACAAAACCCTAGCTACATGACCGAAAAGAAACACTTGGGCACAAAGTACCAATTCATTTATACATCAAAGAGACGTAAAAATCCTTCTTTTCGTATTGAGAACAAAGTAGAAACTTGTCTGATGGGTGGAAACAAAAGAAAATAGCGAGAAAGAAAAGAATAGAAGAAGATTGACTATCATTTTTTTCCTTTGTTCGTAAAATGCATTTACAGATCTCTAGATTCAATTACCAACCACATAAAATGACTTCCAAAAGATGTAAAATAGCCCACAAGGGGTGGTTACAAATTCCTAATGTATCCAACAAACGGTTTCAATCGAATCTAATCATTTAGGCCAATTTTGGTTCTTGATTTATAGAGAAACGAATTTTGGTGGGAAATGCCAAAGAAATCATAACTATTGCCATTACAAAATTTGTGGGTTTGAATATGAACTGTTAGATTGATTTTTGTAACTTTAAACTTGATCCATCTATGTGGAAGAAGGTGATTGGAGTGGTTGTGAAGAGTGCCTTTTCATTTTATAACTTTTTCCAAATTTTTAAATTCGAGCAATTTCCTCCACTCGAACCGATTTGAATTTTAAAAGAGGACACATGGTACCATTTGATTTGATATGGGGTCATGGCTCAAATTAGAATATTTTAAACCTTTGTTGGAAAAAGGCTCAAAATCACAAAAACCTCTGCCAGCCCACATCCCACACTAACATGTTGCATCTCTTGATTGGTTGCGGGAGTCATGCACAACTTTTTAATTTTATCCCCGAAGGCCCATCACCCACTTTGACCGGTGAACAATGACATGTGTCGGCATCTCGATTGGTTATGGGGCTCAAACCTTATTCTTTTCTCTGCTATTCTTGGGCTCATGGATCCGCCATCATCAATTGAATCATTTACCAAAAAGGAAAAGTGGAAAATAAATCTCCTCGGCCCCGCTCGCCCGCTTTGAGAAAAACCTACAACTTAAGTCCACCAAGCCATATCTTGTAAAAACAAGGATTTAGAATGACTTCTTTACCATATTCAAAAGGGGAAGAAATTTCCCATCCGATGAAGTTGGTTCCAAACATCTTTGAGCCCTTGGAAAGTACTATATTTCAAAATACTCTGTTTTAACTATTTTTAAAGGGTACAAACTTAAAATTTTAGGTCTAGACTTAGAAAATGAAGGAAATTTTGAGGGTGAAAATAGATTGCAAAGGGAAAATCTTAAACTTGGCTTTAAAAACAAGGATCTATTTTTGGGAGACAACATGTAGATATCTTGTGTAATCCTTTATAGGCCTTTGCTTCCACCCCACCTTGTCAAATAATCTATATAAGTTATGATGTAGCACACACTTTTCATATGCACGGGTGGGGAAATAAGACCCACAAGTTCAATTGTCAATTTTTCAAATATTTCAACACTTGTAATAGGCCTTAAAGGAATCTCATCTCTTGTTCTTATTTTCCCAAGATGCTGAAAAAGGTCACATGCCTTGACATCCTTATAGAGAGTCTCCCACCATAATCTGGCCATCAAAATCTTGTGCGGGGTGGACTCTCCAACATAATTTCCACCAGAAATCCACCATGATATTCCACCATTATCCCCTTATTCTCATGTTCCACAACACACCGACACAGATCCTCATCACGACCTATATTATACAAGTTTCCCCGTATTAACTAATAGGGCGCCATGCGTATTACAAGTTGTTTTTTTTTCAAATTTTTTATTCCCTTAGGCACCTCACCAGTGCACAAGAATACATTAATGTCTTTGATTTCAATGGGCTCATGATTCAATCTAAATAGTTGTGCATCTAGAATTGTGTCCTTAATGCTCTACGCGTCCTCGCCATAATCGATCCTTGAAAAATGGTCGAGTCTGGGTTAATTTTTCTTGGTTTTACCACAACTATAAACTAAAATTATTGAAATAGTAGGATCCACCTACATATGTGCCCTTGTAAAATAGGCTTGCTCACCAAATACTTTAGTGCCATATGATGTGTAAATAATATGAAGGGTATATCCAAAGCAAGTATTGCTTGAACTTTTGCATCGTGTAAATCATGGATAAAGCCTTTTGCTCAGTAGTTATATAATTTTGTTCAGCTGGTGTCAATTTCTATCTTGTAAAACAAATTGGGTGGTCCATTATTCCTTCACTTGGTTGAGTTAGATTTTCTCTAATTTCCATCCCATAAACATCCACATGAATATGGAACGGTTTTTCCCATGAAGGAAAATGTAAAATAGTTGTAGTGGTTAACCTTTCCTTCCAAGTTTCAAATTCCAAATGTTACACTTCACACCAATAAAACATTCCCTTATCCTTCAATAGTTCCTCTAAGGGCATGGTGATCTTGGCATAGCCTTTGATGAACTTCCTGTAATATCATGTATGTCTAATAAATCTACGCACTTCACTCTAATTATTGGGTTCTCCCAAACCCAATATTATAGAAACCTTGGTTGGATCTACTAACAATCCTCTCTACAAATAATATGCCCCAACAAAGTGCCAAAAGGTTTCACAAAGATGCACTTTTTAATGTTCAGTGAGATACTCAATTTTCTACACCTTTCAAACATAAGTCTCAAATTTTCACAATGGTCCTTCACCAAACCATATACTATCCAATCATCCAAATAAACCTACAAAAACTTATGAATGAAGTCCTAAAATGCTTGTACCATGATATACACTGTAGGCACATTTTTCAATCTAAAAGGCATCACGGTGTATGAAAAACTTCCCCACTCTGTTGTGAGAGTGATTTCTTCCCAGTATTCCTTAGCAATGAGCACCTAATGATAACTAGAGAACCCATCTATAAAAGAGTAAATATCATGTCCAATAACTCATTCAAGTATCTCTTCTATAAAAGGTGTGGGAAAAGGATAAATTACACATGAAGCATTCAACTCCCTATAATCTACACAGATCCTTATCTACCCATATTTATTTATGTTGATGACCATGGGACTTACCCACTCAGATTCCTCAATACGCTCAATGATACCAAACTTCAACATTTTAGCAATTTATTCTTTCACTTTAACATGTAGATTAGGATTCATCATGTAATGCCTCTTCCTAATCGGGTGCATGCCTTCTTTAAGTTTGACTTGAATCTCCCTAATGAGGGTGTACTCCCTTTCATTCATAATATCCTCTTAGAAACAAATCTTGAAATTCACACAGGAGTTTAATAATCTTAACAACCTCCTTCTCCAACCAATAGTCACAAATAATGTCCTCCTTGGGCTTTGCCTCTGTGATAATGTTAACTTTTCTCATTTTCATTGGATCATGGTATGTGCATTCCTTTGCATCTATTGTAGCCATCACCTCCTGTGCACCTTTAGTTTGATTAACATCTAGATTATTATCCTCATCATCTTCACCATCTATTACACATAGGATTTTACGCTTCTTTTTTTCTTCCCAGGCACATACCATTTCTTATTCTTCACTCTCTTCAAGGTAAAGGCATGCCTCTGGATCTAATTATCTAAACATATCTTGCAAGAGTTATTTATCCTTTGCACTATCTCCCTTGGTAAGGAACTTTAAAATCTCCACTTCATTGACTGGGGCTTAGTTGAAAAATAATCAAAAGTATGAATAATACTTGAGGTCATATCCTGCCAATTAGTTTTCACTCGTGTTAACTCTGCATGCACATATAATAAGGAAGCATGGAAATTGTGTACCTAGAGTGATGGTGGAAAGGCTTATTTCCCCTCGGTCCATAGGATCTCACACTTCGAATGGGGTGCGAAGCAAAATCATTCCCATGAAATTCACATATTTTTGAGGGTACATTATTCCTAAGAAACCTAGTAGAGAAGGTGATTCTCACTTCTTGTCACTCCAAAAGGTTATCTCTGTGTGTAATCCACCAACATGATGTAGTCTTACATAGAGTATATACAAGAATATTCCTTCTATCTCCTTCATTCATCCACTGGGATTCCATGGCATATAAGAAAACATCATAATTACCTTCACCAAGATAATGCAACACCTAGTTATGACCCAAACACCAAACAAAGATTACCGCCCGACTACACAAGTAACATTATTCTTAATATCCCATCCTACTACTTCATATGTTCCATATGCCCAGATTATCATAAGAAATACTGGTGGTATCACTAATTGAATGAGCATCATCCCACTGTATCACTCCTTCCTTATATGGCTCATTTGCTTTAGGATCTCTAACCGTGCGCGTGTAAGTTTTTTTCAGATCCTCTTTACTCAAGTACTCAACATAAGAAGTAGCCTTTGCATCTATCAATGGTATAATGATGCACTCTTATTTATTCTCAAAGCTAATGTACCCCTTGTTGAAGCATAAATCTGAATTATTTGTATAACACCAATATTGCTTAAGAAATGCTAGGAAATAATCTAATTTTGTGATCTCCAATACCTCAAATTCTCCAAAGAAACTTACCCCTTAAAATCATAATAGTATCATCCTTTAAAACTCCAATAGGATTGGCCTAATTCTATTCGCCATGTACAACACATTTGTAGAAACTGCAATGGTGGTCTTACCATCTGATTCCAAACATCTAACATGAGCACATTAACTTTTTCACTTGTATCTATTAAAATATTACTCAAGATCCATCTATCTATGACCGCATTTAATGTAATCTCTTTATTATACTCATGATTATGGGGAGAAAACTTTACATGAAATATTTTCCTCTTGCGCTCATGTCCCGCACATGGAACCTTTTCTCTGAACCATTCACCTAGTAAGGGGATGATATTCTCCTATCATAACATCTGACATACTTCTTTCAAATTGTCCATGTATTTCTTTGCAAGGTAAATTTTCTTCACCTTGTCCAACGTGCATTCTTGTTCCTTCAAGACTTGAATTATTTAGTACCCAAATTTGTTCTCCTTTTCAAGATGAGCAGCATCACAGATATGATATGAAGCTTGAAGATAGATAGATCATGATGTATGTTGTTTTGTAGCCAGGGATGTGATCTAACGGCACTCATATTTATGGAGAGGTGGATAGCACTCTAAAATGACTTGATCTTGTCCTAACTATTTTAGGTTGTGTCTTTCAACCAAGGTAAGTGAACCTATTTTAAATGGTGTAGGAGATGAAGATATCCTTATTTTGTTAAAATTATCTAAAGAAGACCTTGAGGAAAACATGATCAACACACAAAATCTGACTCTCACGAGTTGTCACTTCTAGAATATGGGTATGTTTTCAACACAAGGAAAAGGTTACTAAAGACATTTGAAATCCTGATCTGCATTCGCATACAAACAAATGGATTTTGATCTTTTGTGGGTATACAGGGTAAAATAGGGGTAATACAGGGTAGGATTAGTTATTTGGAATGATTTTTGGTGGGGTGTTAACAAGACAAACTTAAATATGCCAGATCTTTGACAACCTCTACAACATTTGAACAATTATCGATAAAATGCTTCAAAATAGTCGGGATGTTTTTTCAACCAAAAGAGATACAAAAATGGAGGCCAAGATTTGCACTCTTCACACAATCTTTGAGACCTCAACAAAAAATCTTGAGTTAAAGGACTCAATTATACATCAAAATCTCTAATCAAATCACACCTAAAGTACCCCAAAAGGCTTACAAGTAATCTCTCACAACAAATGAAGGTGAAGTGATATTAAAATGCTTATTTTCAATGCCGATGAAATCGATTCTAATAAATGAAATTGCAAATGCCAATAAAATATCAATAAGGATGAGGTCGGTGTGATTCCTAAGGATTTCAATGCAAGATTGCAACAAGAACAAGGAAAACTGTTTGCAAACATATAAGCATGATAACAAACATCATATTGCCCAAAATAACATAGATTAACTCAAAATCTTGTTAGATTCATTCACGAGGGAGAGTTTCAGAACAATCTCAGAGCTATGTGATGGCTATACACTTGTAACCAACTCAACATGAATGAAGATCTAACACAAAAGACATTAACCAGTTTTTTTGGAGGGTTTCTTAGAAGATGAGATTCTCTCAAAAATTTCTTGTGATTTTAAATTTCCCAAACCTTTAGATGTTAAAAAATGCATTATATAACATTTGTTTACGTCCAAACCTTCCTTTCCAAGAAAATAATATGCCAAGCATCAATTTTGTTACAAAATTCCACTATGATTCACAGAAAGGGACGTTCAACAAATTTTCAACCAAAACTACCAGGTGTTTCAAAAAAGGTGAATCATTACAAAAAAAAACACATCATTACCCAATAGGGGAACATTCTTTATCCTTGGTGCATGTAGATCCCTTTCCCTTCATCATTTCAACTTTTCACTTTCCAAATTTGCCTCTGTAACTTTCTGGATCTAGTATTTTACGTTTTACATGAGCTCGATTGAAAATACACATCGAAAACACCTTGAATTTACAAATTGAGCTTTAAAATTGATTGCATTAGTATTTGCAGGCACTAACGACATGAATTTTCTGAAAAATTGATGAAAATTGATGCAAATATCACATCTCCAAGCTTCTTAGAGCTCAAATGGAGGCCAAACCGAAAAATTCACAAGCTACTATTGATATTCCTTTAACTTTTAATCTGAGCCCTCCACGTGGCTAAATATGATTTGAAGTGGGCCCAGAGGCAAATGTTATCACTTCAAAACCTTTGGAAAGAATTTGGAAAAATTTGTAATTTTTCCCGCCTCTCGGGGCCTCGACACATGTCCCAATGTGGGTCCCAAATGCGAATCACGATCAATTCTACCATATTACCCCTTTTTGGAAAAGGAAAATTTTCCAAAATATCCCCACATCTCTACCCTTCTTGCCTTTGCTTCTGATATGGGTCTTAGCGGACCTGCACTCCAAAATTTCATTTTATTCCTATTTTGCCAAAAGGCAAAATTTCCATATTTTTCTCGTGGGCCCGCAGTTGCACCTCTGACCTTGCCACGTGTTCATATATGATTCACTACAGGATCATGACCTTGTTCTAAACTTTACTCCAACTCCTCAAAAATTTTAAAGTTTTCAAAACTCATCGTGCTGCTGTACTCTCTTCGCATTTTACCAAGGTGACATGTCCTTCTCTGATTGGCTACGGGGCCACACTTCAAATTATCACTTTAACTCATTTTTCTAAAAATTGGAAAAATTCATTTTCCCAGTGGCCTGCACTCCCCTTTTGATGTGCACTTGACACGTGTTTCTTTCTAATTCGTTGCAGAGCTATGCTTCATTTTATCACTTTAACTAATTTTTCCAACAAAGGAAAACATTTAATTTACCTCAACGACTTCCCCACCCATGAAAGCTTTCAATTTTCCTCTTTTTCGGGGCCGCACTTACTTTCATGACTTTAACCATTTTTAGGAAAAAGGTTTAAAATGTCAAATTCTCCTAGAAACCCGCTGATCCACCTTACCTTTTAAAACAAAAAAGGCCAAGCCATTAACTTACTTTAGTAGTCTTACATCCTTTTTCAATAAGTTTATCCCTTTCATCTTAAAAGGCCAAATTTCACAATCAACCCTATTGGTGCCTTTTGAGAGCTTGCAAGATTTTGCCCTATTTTTTTTTCATTCTCAGTATGCTATAAAATGTCTTACCTTTCAAATTGATGGTCTACAACTTTTCCCCTCTTATTGGATGCTTTTAAATGCTCACAAACTTGTTGATGTGCCCTAATTTGAAAGAAATATCCATGTCTTCCTATTTTGTGCCCTAATTTTCCAAATCTATGGGCCCTACTATTTTTCCTTTTTGTATGATCGTGGGAGTTCAATATTGATCGATTTACACTTGTATGCTTTTGAAGATCCAATTACATGATAAAAAATTCTTTGAAAACATGTTTCAGCTTGGTTCAATTTCGAAAAATTTTCCGTCCTTAGCAAAAAAATCAAATTCTAGGGCATCCTTGCATTTTCTATGTTTGACTTGATCGACGAGTGTCGTTTCCCCATCAAATTATTCTTCAAAATTCATTGGAAACGTGGCTTGTTCTAATTGGCCGAGGGACGGTGGAAAATTGTGTTAACTTATCAATTTTTGCTTCTTTGGAAAAAATACTGATTGGGTCCTTGACCCCATTGCATTCGATTGATCCACGTGGCATGTTGAAATAATCAAAGTTAATAAAGGGTGGAGAAAAATCTTAGTTTTTTCCCGAGGGTGTATACGTGTTCACTTCCTATCAATCACGGATGGGAAGGTCTTTTTGTGCCTTAAGGAATTTTGGAAAAAAGAGTTAAAGTGCAAAGAAAATGCCTAAGGCCTCGCAAAGTGAATCAGAATGGAACACGTGGCAGCTTCAGAGTCAAGGATGGAATTATGGGTGGTCAATTTCTTTTGAATTTTTTGATTTTATTTGGTTAAAATATTAATGTCACAAAAAATATGGAACTCCACAGAGAATCACAGGTGGACAGTGTCACATTCACATCAAAGGCGTAAATGGAGGTGGCGGAAGACTTAGAATTTTTGACCTTTTCGCAAAGGGGAGAAAAAGTTGTGAAAAATACCGTAGGTCCACCGAGCCAATTAGGAGAGGATACATGGTAGGATCGGGGAAGAAGGGATGTGGATAGGTGTTGGGCTTGGAGAATTTTCACTTTTTGGAAAAAAATACTAAAATGTAGAAAAAGCTATAAGCCCGTTAAGATAAGGTTAATGCCTTGGTCTTTTTTTTTTGTTTTAAAAGGGAAGGTGGAGTAGTGTCTCTCCAGGAGAGTTTTAGATTTTTAACCTTTTTTCCTAAAAAGGGTTAAAGTCTTAAAAGTAAGCAAAACCCCGACAAAGAGGAAAATTGAAGGCTTGCGTGGGTTGGTGAATCACCGAGATAAAAAAGGAATGTTTCCTTTTGGAAAAATGAGTTAAAGTGATGATTAGAAGCATGGCTCAGAATAAATTAGAGGGAGACATGTGTCAAAAGTAATGCAAAAGAGGAGTGTGGGTCACCGGGTGAGTTTTGAAAATTTTAAAGTTTTTAAGGGGTTGGGTGAAGCAAAAAGAGTTATGGCTCCACAATGAATCACAGAGAGACATGTGGTAGGTTCGGAGGTGGAATTTCAGGCCTCGTGGAAAATTGAGATTTTCTCCTATTTTGACATAAAGGGTTAAAATTGTAGAATGTGGCCGCAACTCCATCAACGGTCGCAATTAAGCCACGTGTATGGCTCAAATCAAAAGAAGGGATTTCAGAGTGTCGGGTCTTTTTGAGAAATTTGGATTTTATGCTATAAAGGCATAAAATTAAAAGGAGGAATGCATTCCCACAGCCAATCAGCAATCACCATGTGTCGGCTGACGAGAATGGAGGTGCGGGCCTACGGGGTGATTTGGAAAAATTTCCTTTTTCCAAAAAAGGTGAAAATGTATAGAAACGATTTGTGATTCCACTAGGACCCACTTTGGGACATGTGTCAAGCTTGGAGGGGTGGGGAAAAGTGGAAAAATTTCAAAAAATTTCCAAAGGTTTTAAAGTGATAAAATTTACCCTGGGCTCATTTCCAATCACATTTCACCACTTGGTCGCTTTCTTATAAAAAGTGCAAAATGGAAAAAGGCACCTCCAAGGCCTGTCTCCAATGGTTTTTCTCCACATGGAGGGAATAGATTAAAAGTTGAATGTCAAATCAATGTTAGTTGTGCATCATTTTTGTTCTCGCGCCATGTTTTCCTAAAACACTCCAGAAAGTTTGGAGATGCATTTTTTGCATCAATTTCCATCAATTTTTTTACAATTTCATGTCGTTTGTGCCAGAAAGGACCAATGCAATCAATTTTGAGGCTCAATTTGAAGATCAAGGATGTTTTTGAAATGAAATTTTGCCCTAACCCATCTAAAAAGTAAAATATCGATCCGTAGAAGTTAGAGAGTAAAATTTTTAGGGAAAGGGATGAAATAATGAAAAGAAGGGCATCTGCATGCTTTAAAGATGAAAATCATGCCTCCACAATGGATAATGATGTGAATTTTGCAATTATTCACCCCTTTTTGAGACAAATGGCAATTTTTTGGATGTGTTCTGTTAAACTTCCATGTCTGCATAATCATGAAGGATTTTTGTAACAAATTTGATCTTTTGGCATATTATTTGCTTGGGAAAGAAGGCTCGGAGGAGATTGAATGCTATATATTGCATGAATTTTTCATGAAAATGGTTGGAAGAGTTTTAAAAAGGCTCAGAAAACAAAAAAATTTCATGGGAAAATCTAGGAAGAAGCCCATTCTCTGAGTGACCACTTGAGAAACTCATACAACTCTTTCTGTATCAGATTTCAAATCATGTTAAGTTGGTTGCACATGTATAGCCATTAACAAGATCTGAGATTGTTTTCAAAACATTCCCTTGTTGATGAATCTAATAGATTTCTAGTTGTTGTGTGTTGTATTTGAGAAAAAAATATGAATGCTTACATTTCAGAATTCTTTTCAAATTTGTGTTTCTTTTTTCTGTTGTAGTCTTGTGTTTAAAATCTCTCTTGATCATACATGGTCTCATTTCTTGTGATAGTTTAGTGGCATTTTCAATCTCACATTGAGAAGATATTTCATCTAATGAAAAGATAAAAAAAATTAAAATCACTTCACGTTCCTTGATTTTAGAGATTGTTTGTAAGCCTTTCTTACAAGTGCACCTTAGACATGATTAAGTAGTGACTACTAAATGCTTCATTGGTTCTTTCTAGCTCAAGATTTTGTGATAGATAATCAAATATTGTTTGGAAAAGTGCATATCTATGCCTCCATTTGATGCAAATATCCTATTTGAAGGAATGACTAACCATTTTGATACTTTTGTCATGTTAAGTTTTTTCCATATTTTGTTCAAATCCTCATAGAGTCTAGCGGATCTTGGTTTGTCTTGTCTAAACTCCCACCCAAAAATCATTCAAAATAACTAATCCTACCCTATTTTACCCCTATTTTCCCTGTATACTCATAGAATATTAAATCCATTTGCTAAATTATGCGAAAAGATTAGGATTTCAAATGTCTTTTGTAGCCCTTGCCTTGCATTGAAAATATCTCCATAATCTGGAAGTGACAACTTGTGAAAGTCATATTTGGAGTGCTGATCATATTTTCCCAAGGCCCTTTCATACTATTTTCACAAATTGAGAGATAGCTTCATCTCCTTCACCATTTGAGGGTTACAAAATAGGTTCTCTTATCTTGGTTGAAATGGCACAACCTAAAACAATTAGGAAAAGATCAAGTCCTATTAGAGTGCTATCCATCTCTCCACAAATCTAAGTGCCAGTTAGATCAGATCCCCATATACAAAAAAAAATGCACCATGATCTATCTATCTTCAAGATTTATGTCATATCTGTGATGCTTCTTAGCTTGAAAAGGAGAACAAATTTGGGTACCTACACTAGTGTCATTATTATATGGGACTTAGTCCAATTTGATCCATGTGTATACATATTTGAGATATATGGATGCATATTAGACCCTATTAATGTTTATTGCAAGTTCTACATATAAATAAATTGTTGAATCATCATCCTAAGTTCAGATTTGTAAGGATTTTTGAAGTTGTGAAGCTCTGTCTACTTTTTTCCTAGTTTCCAGTATATTGTTGCACTTTGGTTGCATTGTGATTGATAGATTCAAGAAAAGAAAGGTCTGATTTATAAATTTTTGCAAGATTTCGGTCTTGACAGGCATTTGACAGATATATTTTAGTGCATTTGCATAACTAGGGTGAGAATCCTTAGTGGTGACTCCATGCTGATTTGATCTTGATAAAGTCCAAAGGTCCTAGCTTTCGGCATTTGTTTTTGTGTTGCTAATCTCTACAAAAATGGAAGGAAGAAGATATCTCTTCATTAGAAACTCTACTAGGAAGTTGTTTTCACATTCAATGAACTCAGAGTTAGAAAGGAGAGAGTTTAGAAAGTGGTTGGAGAGAAAAGCTCAAGGAAGGAGGTTGCCATTGTGGGACTTGAAATTCATCACTTGTCATTGAGGACTACAATTCTTCTTTAGGTAAATCTAAATCAGATAGTCCTCTTGAATATTTACATCCTCCATTTGAAGAGGGACCTTCATTTGTCTTTGAAAATATTGCCCTCATTCTACCCCCGTTTTTCCAAATCTACTACAGTTTATCAAGAAGTTAATCCTATAGGGATATCCATTTTGAAGATTACATTTCTATTCCCCAAATGATTCTCACTTGTCATCATTCTATTTCTCCTCCAAGATCACCACCTCGTAAAAATATGGCTCAGCCTCCCCTAGACCTCCATTTTTGTTAGAACCTTTGGTCCTATAAACTTTAGAGGAATGGATGGTTATCCAAATGTCGTCCCTCAAGATGTCGAAATAGATTGCCAAAGTTCCTAGGTAATAATGCTATAACCAAGAATCAGCACCTACAAATTTTTTTAACATGATGGAGGAATTTGAAATTGAGTATGAAGATGTGTATGTCATATTGTTTATTCATACATTAGAAGACGATGAAAGGGATTGGTACAAGGCCATTCTTGATAATTATATTGATTCATGGACTGAGATGAACAATGCATTTAGGTTGTAATATGGTGACAAAATTGATCCTAGGTTTCTCTTGTCTGAATTTTAAAATATCAATAAGAACCCTAATGAATCGAGTGCATGGCTTTAACAAAAGGTTTAACAAAAATTTTAGAAGACTTCCTATTAATTTGAGGCCATGTGATGAGTCATGCTTGATCAAATATGTAGATGCATTTGATAAGAAATAAGCCTACTACTTAAGAGACAGAAACCCTACTAATTTGAGGAAGGCCTTCACCATGGCACTACATATTGAGAACAACATTAAGGCCATTGGGAAACATATCAAGAGAGATGGTGTAAAGATGATAAACCCTGAAAACCTCAAGCTATCAAGGGTTCGATTTGGAGGAGGTTGTGAAAAATTGGGCGGGGTCACAAAGAAATCTCATACAAGCTAGCTCGAGCAGAGAAGGGAATTGGGAAGATTTCACAAGGTCAACAAAAAGAACAAAACCATGACATATTTTCCAATCATCCTAGGGGTGATCAAAGGGTAGATGATAGAGGGAAATGAATCATGGGGTCTACAAATAGACATCCTCAAACACATGAGGGTAGAGTGTTACCTGATCCCTCAACTACTAGGGTTGATGTTATTGATGAGGTTGCTGATATTGATTGGTGTGATAATTGTTTTCTACCCCATCCTCCATGTGACATGGACCAACAAGATGGTGAATCTAATAATGATGATGATACTGATGATGATATTTACATGGTGGGTTGTTGTTCAAGCTCACAAGAAGGAGCAACATCAACTAAGGTAATAAGTGTTAGGACTACTGACAGCCTTTTGGGATTACATCAAATAGGTACAAGTCCTTATCCCCTCTCATACTCTTGAATTATATGTAGTGAAAGCTTTTGAAATTCCTAACAATGACCTTGAATACTTAAGAGCTTTGATGATTAAGAAGTATGATGGTGGTATCCCTTCGAGAGAAGATAGACAATTGTTGATGAATGTTTTTATAGCTCAAGAGAAAGACTATAACACTAGGAGAAAAGTTATTAAGGGAGCTAGGCCTCAAGCCAAACCTAAAACACCCTTTCTTACAAGCATTCCCAAAGAAGCTCCTAGAAGAGAAACACCTGCCAAAATATCTATTGTCCGAAGCAAAAAATTCAGTCCTCCTCATGCCCAAGCTGCCAAGAATACCATGTCATCTAATGAATCTGCTTGTCTCCCTTCTAATGTTGCCTTGCCAAAGAATGCTCCCTATGACATAGCCCAAGGTTTGAGTCAAATCAAGTTCGTTGTTCCAATCATTGAGTAGCTTAGGATTCCTAAGCACAATAAGAGAGCATTTGAGTACTTGGGATTGAAAGAGGAGAAGAGTACCCCAAGTAGAAATGTAAACATTGTTGAAACTCCTCCTCCAATCATTGCAGACCTTGAAACACCATGAACATGGGACGATCTTGGAGAATCAGCTGAATTATAATAGGCAACATCCTTGGTTGATTTCCAATTGAATGTTCATCCATTTTTCACAACTTTTATCATAAAGGATATATTGCTTCACAATTGCGTGTTGATTTCAAAGTGAATCATACAATGTCATGCCTCTAGAAGTCATGAATGAACTGAATTTTAAAGTAACAACAGAATATGGAAAGTGCACTTCCATGGAATCAAGAGAGGTTCTGGTAGTTGGTTGTGTGAAGGGTTTGGTGATACAACTTGCGCGCCTATCCAGTAAGAATTTGAAACTTGATGTTGTAATTGTTGATTGCCCTACCAAATGGGGCATGCTTTTGTCAATAAATTGGGCTACAAGTGTTGGTGGGAATATTCAGATGGACATGTCTTTTTCCACTATTCCCATTGAAGGCAACTTTGTCAAGTTCTATGGAGAAAATAAGATGTTACACCTTATTGAATATCCCAAAAATGCTTTCTATGAAGTGTTGTTTGCTGATGTTGATGCTGAAAATTTTGTTGGGTTTTTTGATGGAAAAGAGAAGAAGATGGATCAGTTAAAGTGACTTGAATAGGTAGGTTCTCCCTAGACCTTGCTATTTATGGAGCTTGCTCCAAAATTGGAAATGGTGCTGGTATAGTTCTACTTTCTCCTAGCTTGAAGAGTTTTCTTTTTCCTTCAAGTTTAATTTTGAATGTACTAATAACATTGCTGAATATGAATCCTTGTTGTTGGGTTTGATAATTTCATGGAAGTATGGTGTCAAGGAAATCATTGCAAAAGGGATTCAGATCTAGTTGTCAAGCAAATAAGAAAATAGTATGCTACAAAAATCAGCGGATGAAACAATATGAACATGCAATGGGGATCTAATGGAGATGTTTGATTCCTTTAATATTATGCATCATGATAGAAGTTTCAATGTAGTTGTATACAGCTAGTAGTGTTGGGGTAAATATTTGGAAATTGCACTGCTTCACCTTATTGTGAGTATGATATTGAGATACTCACTAGGCCATTGGTCCTTGATAACATCAAGCATTGGCAAGTGTTTAATAATGATGCTCATGTGCAAAGGTTCTTAAAAAACCAAGGTTAGTTTACAGATGAGAATATTGATTGGAGCCAATGGTATGTATAACTTAAGGAAGAGAAACTCTGTTTGGGAAGGATATCATCTAATTGAAAACTAACACCATTCCTAGAGGTCTTGTTGCACTTGAGTAAAATTTTGACAATGTTGATTGCATCATTAATAGAAACATGTATACCTCAAGGGATGTGGAAGAGCATAACTTAGGCACTAATGATAAACCAAAAATATATCGCTAGGCAACAATCTAAACAAAGAAGAAAAACAGTCCTATGTTCAATTATTGAAGAAATATTAGAACTGTCTTGCTTGGTCTTATTCAGAGTTGAAAACATACAGAGAGGATGTGTTTTAGCATGAGATCCCTCTTGAGCCTAAGGATAAACCATTTAGACAAAAGAAGATACCAATTAATCTACTCCTCTCAATGAAAATGCAAGATGAATTGAAGAAACTGAAAGAGGGAGGGATCATTCAGCCCACAAGGTATTCATCTTGGGTTACAAACCTTGTGTTAATCAAAAAGAAGAATGGAGATATTAGGTTGTGTGTGGACTTGAGGAATCTGAATAGAGCTTCATTGAAGGATAATTATCCTTTTTCCAAACATGGAAAATGTATTACAGCTTAGTGACTGGATCCGAATTATTGACCACCTTGGATGATTTCTCTTACTACAATCAAGTTATTGTCAAGGAGTTAGAAAGATTTAAGAATACCTTTACCACTCCTTAGGGAACATATGTCTATGTAAGAATGCCTTTTGGTCTTTTGAATGTTGGAGCTACCTTCCAAAGAGAAATGGATGTTGCTTTTGCTGGTTACATAAATTATTTCATTGCAGTTTATCTGGATGATGTGACTGTGTTTTCAAGGAGCGGAAAAGATCACTTACAACACTTGGAAAGAATGTTGATTAGATGTAGAGAATTTGGAATCTCTTTGAATCCAAAGAAATTCCATTCTCGAGTGCAAAAGGCTAAGTTTCTTAGTCATATTGTATTAAAGGATGGTGTCATGATTGACCCTAAAAGGGTAGAAGTAATCAACAAAGTTCCACTTCAAAGAACAAAGAAAGACATTCAATCTTTCTTTGGGAAAATCAACTTCATTCGAAGGTTTGTGTCTAATTTTTTTGAATTGACTCTCCCATTACATGCATGCTAAAGAAGGACAAAATTATCAAGTGGGAAGAGGTAGCCATTCAGATTTTAAAGGAATTAAGGAAGCATTGAAACATACACTGTCTTGGCAGCTCCAAATTACAAGAAGCCTTTCCAAATCTTCTCCTTTGCTTATAAAAATACCATTGCATCTATTTTTCTGTAAAAGGATGAATATGGGGATGAGAAGCCTATTTTCTTATTTAGAAAGGATTTATAAGATGCTGAGTTAAAGTACACAATCATGGAAAAACAAGCATTTTCCTTGCAATGAAAGCAACAAAGGTTTTCAGCCTTATATCTTAAGTTTAAAAGTTGTTGCTTATGTTTCCCACACCATGGTAAAATACATCTTATCAGAGATGGAGATCTCAAGAAAAATATGTAGATGGGTGAACAAACTATAGGAGTATGAAATGGATATCCAAACCACAAAGTTGATAAGAGGTTTGGGTCTTGGTAAGCTCATGGATGAGAGAAACTTGCAAACTGTGGAAGTGAATGAAGTAGAGGAAGAAAGGGCATATGTTCTTGAGAAATTGAAAATTTCTAAGTGGTATAAGTATGTTATCTTTTACCTCAGAAATTATGCTGCCTTGATCATTTAAATAAAAATTAGAAAAGATCCCTAAAGTTGGCTTCTCAAAAGTACATCATTGCTAACTTAGGGATGGCTTGGAAGAACCTTGAAGGTGTCCTCTTGAAATGTGTAACTGAAGATGAAGCTCCCAAAATAGTTACTAATTTCCATGGGGAGTTTGCAGAGGACACTATGTTAGAAGGGTTACAACACACAAAATTTTGAGAGCTGGTTATTGGTGGCCTACACTCATCAAAGATGTAACCCGCTCGGTTAGAAAATGTGAAAGTCACAAGATTTCTCTAGAAGAATGAAAGCTTCAAGATACCTTCCTTTACAGCTTGTATCAATTGAAGCTCCTTTCAAATAATGGGGAATGGACTTCATTGGTGAGATTTCAGACCCTCTAGTGATGTACATAATTGGATTCTTGTAGCCACAGTTACTTCACCATGTGGGTAGAGGCAATCCCCACTAAGAAAGCAACACAACAAGTTGTTATGGACTTCTTGTTGAATCATATCATATGTAGATTTAGTGTGCCACCAAGATTGTTGGTGATAATGCCATGTGTTTCGAGCTAAACCATTGATGGCAATGTGCAAGGAGTATGGAACCAATCTGAATTGTGCTTCAAACTATAACCCTCAAGGAAATGGACAAGTTGAGTCCAACAATAAGAACTTATTGAAGATCAATAGAAGAAATTTGGACCTAAACAAGAGAAAATGGGGTGAACAACTAAAATTTGTAGTTTGGGCTGATAGAATCACTACCAAAAGTATTACTAGTAAGCTCCCATTTGAGTTGGTGTATGGAATTCAAGATCTTCTGACCTTACATCTACAATTATCTTCATTTCATTTTGTTCAACAAATTAAAGATCAATAGGCCACCATATGAAGCAAGGATCAATCAGATTGTTGAGATGGATAAAGAAAGAAGAGCATCCCACCAAAGGCATGTCATAGTTAGAGAGAAGTTGAAAATATTGTTTGATAAGAAGGTCACTCCTAAGGCTTTCAATATGGGAGACCTAGTTTTCTTATGGGATAGTAAGCATGAAGATAAGGTCACACATGGTAAATTTGATGCATTATGGAGGGGCCATTACTCCATTGATATCAAAATTGGTGAGAATACTTTTTTATCAAGGAATTAGATGGGGAATTTCTTGAACTTCCTGTTAATGGTAGACATTTGAAGCATTTCTTGGATTAATCCCCAAATTTGAGGTATGCACCACTTGTATAGTGTACGATCTTTGTTTTTGGCTCTATTTTTGGTGTTTTGTTGGTTTGTGCTTTGTCATGTTTCTTGCAACCATTTTTGTTGGATGGGTCTTGTTTTTTGCTACTCTAAATTTTGAATCTGTTGTCTAATGGTCATTTTTGGCACTTGGTCTACTTATTTTGTTCTTGTGGCACTCACTGGGAGTGCCCATCTCAGAGCAGGAGCCGATGTTGGTGCCATTTTTGAGCTTAAAAATATTTTTCCCTATTTTTCTTTCATTCTCATGCTCTTAAATGTTTTACCTTTAAAATTGATGGTCTACAACTTTTCTCCTCCTATTGGATGCTTTGAAATTCTCACAAACTTGTTGATGTGACCTAATTTGAAAGAAATTTCCATGTGTGCCTTGTTTTGTGACCTAATTTTCCAAATCTATGAGCCCTATCGCTTTTCCTTTTTGCCCGATTGTGTAAGTTCAAAATTAATCGATTTACACTTGTATGCATTTAAAGATCCAATTCCATGATAAAAATGCTTTGAAAACATGTTTTAGTTGGTTTGAATTTTGAAATTTTTTCCATCCTTAGTGAAAAATTGAATTCTAGGGCATCCTCGGCATTTTATGTGTTTTGACGGTCGACGGGTGTTATTTCCTGTCAAATTCTTCTTCAAACATTCATTGACAACATGGCTTGTTCTAATTAGCCGAGGGATAGTTGAAAATTGTTTTAACTTATCACTTTTTTCTTCTTTGGCAAAAATACTCATTGGGTCCCACGGCCCGCTTACATTCTCGATTGGTCCACGTGGACCGTTGAAATAATCAAAGTTAAGAAAGGATGGATAAAACTCTTACTTTTTTCCCGAGGTGGTATACGTGTTCACTTCCTATTGGTCATAGATCAGCGGGTCTTTTTTTGCCTTAAGGCATTTTAGAAAAAAGAGTTACAGTGCCAAAATTCCTAAGGCCTATAGTGAATCAAAATGGAACACGTGGTGGCTTCAGAGTCAAGGATGGAATTGTGGGTGGTCGGGTTCTTTTGAAGTTTTTTGACTTTATTTGGTTAAAAGATTAAAGTCAAAAAAAAAAATTAACTCCGCAACGAATCATAGGTGGACACATGTCACGTTCACATCAAAGGCGTAAATCGAGGTCGACAAAATACTTGGAAATTTTTTACCATTTTGACGAAGGGGAGCAAAAGTTGTGAAAAGGTCACAGTCTACCAAAGCCAATTAGGAGAGGACACGTGGTAGGATCGGGGTAGAGGGGATGTGGATCAAGTGGTGGACTTGGAGAATTTTTGCCTTTTTGGCAAAAAACACTAAAATGCGTAAAAAGCTGCAACCGCTAAGGTAAGGTTAATGCCTTGGTCCTTTTTATTTTAAAAGGAAAGGTGGAGTGGAGGCTCTCGGGATATTTTTCAATTTTTAACCTTTTTCCTAAAAAGGGTTAATGTATTAAAAGTAAGCATGACCGACAAAGAGGAAAATTGAAGGCTTGCGCGGGTCGTGCAGTCCTAAGAAAAAAAAGGGAATGTTTCCTTTTGGAAAAATGAGTTAAACTAATAATTGGAAGTGTGGCTCCATAATAAATCGAGGGAGACACGTGTCAAAAGAAATACGTAAGGGGAGTGAGGGCCGCTAGTGATTTTTGAAAAATTTAAAGTTTTTGAGGGGTTGGGTGAAGAAAAAAAGAGAGTTATGGCTCTACAACGAGTCACAGAGAGACATGTGGTAGGGTCAAAGGTGGAATTTCGATCCTTAGGGGAAAATTGATATTTTCTCCCATTTTGACATAAAGGGTTAAAATTGCATAATGAGGCCGCAACTCCATCAATGGTTGTAATTAAGCCACATGTATGGCTTAGATCAAAAGAAGTGATTTCGAGCGTCGGTTCTTTTTGAGAAATTTGGATTTTATCCTGTAAAAGCATAAAATCAAAAGGAGGAATGCATCCCCACACCCAATCAAAATTGCCACGTGTCGTGGGTAGAATCGGAGGTGCGGGCCTACGGGGGTAATTTGGAAAAATTTCCTTTTTCCAAAAAGGTGAAAATGTGCGTAATCGATCTGTTATTCCACTGGGACCCACTTTGGGACACGTGTTAGACTCGTGAGGGGTGGGGAAAATGACAAAAATTTCTAAAATTTTCCAAAGATTATAAAGTGATAAAATTTACTCCTGGCCCATTTCCAATCACATTTTGCCATGTGGTTGTTTCTTATAAAAAGTGTAAAATGGAAAAAGGAACCTCCAAGGCCCATCTCGAATGGTTTTTCTCCACATGCAGGGCTTAGATTAAAATTTGAATTTCAAATCAATGGTAGTTTTGCATCATTTTTGATCTTCCGCCATGTTTTGCCTAGAACGCTCCGCTGAAGTTTGGAGATGTATTTTTACATCAATTTTCATCAAATTTTCGACAATTTCGTGTCGTTGTTTCTCGCAAGGACCAATGCAATTAGTTTTGAGCCTCAATTTGAAGATCACAGATGTTTTTAAACTGAAATTTTGCCCTAACCTATCCAAAAACGTAAAATATTAGATCCAAGAGTTGTAGAGTAAAATTTTGGAGGGAAAGGGATCAAATAATGAAAGGAAGGGGGTATGCATGCTTTGAAGATGAAAATTGTGCCTCCACAATGGATAATGATGTGAATTTTACAATTATTCACCCCTTTTTGAGACAAATGGAAACTTTTTGAATGTGTTCTATTAAACATCCTGTCTACGAATCATGAGGGATTTTTGTACCAAATTTGATCCTTTGGCATATTCTTTGCTTGGGAAAGACGACTCGGAGGATATTGAATGCTATATATTGAATGAATTTTTCATGCAAAGGGTCAAGAGTTTAAAAAGGATTGGAAAACTAAAAATTTCATGGGAAAATCTAGGAAGAAGCCCTTTCTCTGAGTGACCACTTGAGAAACTCATATAAATCTCTCTGTATTAGATTTCAAATCATGTTAAGTTGGTTGCACATGTTTGGAAATTAACAAGCTATGAGATTGTTTTCAAAACATTCCCCTACCGATGAATCTAATCGATTTTGAGTTATTGTGTGTTGTCTTTGGGAAAAATTTTGAGAATGCTTACATTTTAGAATGCTTTTCAAATTTGTGTTTCTTGTTTCTTGTTCACGCAATCTTGTGTTTAAAATATCTCTTGATCATACATTTTCTCATTTATTGTGAGAGTTTAGTGGCATTTGCAATATCACATTCGAAGAGCTTTCATCGATGAAGAGATAAAAAATTTAAAATCACTTCACCTTCCTTGATTTCGTAGATCGTTTGTAAGCCTTTCAAAGGCACCTTAGGCATGATTAAGTAGTGATTACTAAATTCTTCATTGGTTCTTTCTAACTCAAGATTTTGTGATAGATAATCAAATATTGTTTGGAAAAGTGCATATCTATGCCTCCATTTGATGCAAATATCCTATTTGAAGGAATGACTAACCATTTTGATACTTTCTGCTGTTAAGTTTTTTCCATATTTTGTTCAAATCCTCATAGAGTCTGGCAGATCTTGGTTTGTCTTGTCTAAACTCCCACCCAACAATCATTCAAAATAACTAATCCTACCCTATTTTACCCCTATTTTTCCCTATATACTCATAGAAGATCAAAATTCATTTGTTAAAGTGTATAGAACATATCAGGATTTCAAATGTCTTTAGTAACCCTTGCCTTGCATTGAAAATATCTCCATAATCTGGAAGTGACAACTTGTGAAAGTTAGATTTGGAGAGTTGATCATATTTTCCAAAGGCCATTTCATAATATTTGCACAAATTGAGGGATATCTTCATCTCCTTCACCATTTGATGGTTACAAAATAGGTTCTCTTACCTTGGTTGAAAAGGCACAACCTAAAATAGTTAGGACAAGATCAATTCCTATTAGAGTGCTATCCATCTCTCCAAAAATTTGAGTGCCAATTAGATCACGTCCCCGCTAAAAATGACATACACCATGATCTATCTATCCTCAAGATTCATTTCATATCTTTGATGTTTCTCATCCTAAAAAGGAGAAAAAATTACGTACTCAACAAACCCCACAACTCGTTTCCTCAAATGCCACGCGTCACTTCTTGATAGGCTACGGACTTTTGGCTCATTCCTGCATTTTAGTATTATTTTCCAAAGAGGAAATATTCCTATAAGTCCACCATTGATCCGCATCCCGTCAGCCCCCGATCCTACCATGTGTCTTCTCCTAATTGGTCAGTAGGCCTAAGCTTCAATTTTTATACTTTAACATTTTATAAAGCCAAAAATATTCTAAGTATCCCGCCAATCCGAAATTCTACCCTTTGACTATTCAAACTAGACACATGTCTCCCTCTGATTTGTTGTGGACCTTAGGCATTTTTTCAACATTTTATCTTTTTCACCATAATGCCTTAGAAAACAAAAAAGGTCCATGTTTCCTCTATCATTCAACATGCGACACGTGTACCCCTTCGAGAAAAATTTAAACATTTTCTCCACCACTTGAATTCAGGAAAATTAGCACTTGGTGGGGCTAGGGGTGATTTAAATTTTTATCCAAAATAGCCTAAAAGAACAAGTTCTCAAAAATACCCACCGCTCCCGACCAATCAAAAGGTGCCACGTAAGCAATATCGTAACCAATCGAATGAAGTGGAGCCATGAGACCAAAATTACCTATTTGCTTAAAAATCAAAAGTTGATAAGTTAAAACATCTACCCATCATCCCATGACCAATTAGAATAAGCCACATTTCCAATGAATGCTTTGAGAAAGAATTTGATCAGAAAATGATGCTCGTTACATCACCAAACAACACATAAATTGCCAAAGTGATGCCAAAAATTTGATTTTTTCGCCAAGGATGGAATTTTTTTTTTGAAACAAAGCCATATGAATCATGATTCCAATAATTTTTCGACCATGGGGATAGATCTTCAAAGAAAAACAAGCATAAATTGATCATTTTCAAGAATCCATGATTGGAAAAAATGGAAAAATGGTAGAGCCCATGGATTTGAAAGAATTAGGGCAAAAACAAGGCATACATGGAGATTTATTTCAAATTAGGGGAAAACAACAAGATTGTGAACACTTGAAAGCTTTAAAATGAAGGGGAAAAGCCTTCAGATTACCCATTCAATATTTAGAAACCATTTCGAGAAAACACAAAGTGAAGGAGGGAAAAATGGTGTAAGATCAAAATGGACACCAACAGAATCTCTCCTTGTAAATTTCTAATCACATCCATGGTATCTAGAGAGAATTCTTTCGGTGTTTAGCATCACGGTACTTGGCATTAATCACTTTTTTCTTCAATATAATAGGCTTACTCCTTAGGGCCTCATGCGTGTGTGATGCCTCAAAGACGTGTAGTAACTAACACAGGTTGTAATTAAGAATTTATCTCAACCTTCGGTATCCATTGACTTTAATTGGCACGTTGTATTTTAATCATAGTTATTCCCTTGTCTTGTTTATGTTTCTTTCTCATATGCTCATACAAATTAGGGAATTCTTCAAACTTGTTTTGTTTCATGCACCATGACCAAGTTATATTCTAAGGGAATTTGTGTTGATAATGATCGTGCAATCCACATGTAATTCAAGTACCTCAAGGAAATCCTCCTCTTCCATCGTTGTGAACTTGACCTTTGTATCCTCTCGTGAAATCCCATATTTCAATTATCACCATTATTGTGCCCTTCATTATGTTTCTCTCCGTGATCCTTGGATCCACTTGCTACACTCGGTCTAGTGCACACTAGTCTCGGTAGGCTCATGAATATGATCGATTATTCTACGCTTAACGATGTGTCATGAGTATGAGACTTCTAAATTTTACAATACATGGATACATTCTTAAGGACTTGCACATTGCAGGGGGACATCTACTTGCATCATGGTCTAAATGAAATATCTCACAATCCAACAACATGGCATACACTCGAACAATGAGGATGGCTATCTTTAGTATGCCCTTCCACCCAATTTGTACACCCTAACCCATTATATGTCTCATGCGATGAATTGGCTGATAGTTTCTCTAACTATTTTTTCCATAGAGTAATATGGGCTTTCAAAATGGGTTGAATCCAATGTCTATGCTTCCTACTGCCTCAGTGTAGAGAGTTACCTCCAAAGCCTCACCCATCTATAAAAGTCTTATGAGAAAGCACCATTGTGAAAGGTATGATCAATCTACCAAAAACCGTTGTGCATATGTTGGCTAGGGCGAATATCATATGACATTTTGAGAGGAATAGTTATAGCTAGAAGATGGAAGAATGGAAGGTTTGGGTGCATGGGAACAAGGCACACGAGAAGGTACGAGAATTATAGCAGAACATGAGTGCACCCAGAAAATAGTTGGAAACTAGACTTAGCCACTTTTGCAGATCAAGGCTATTTTTGGACATGGAGTGTGGAGCATGAAATGATGTGGAGACTTGTATTTCACGCAAGGATATTTTGGTACTTAGCAAAATTTTGAGTTCCATGTAGGGTTTTAGTCTATTAATAAGATCTATACTAGGAGTTAATTTTACAATATCTATTATTAGCAATTGCATGCTTTTGTATTCTCTTGTAAAGCCGTATGGCTATTATTAAGATGCAGCCTATTTTAGGAAGGTGCATGGGCATTGAAGGGAAATCCCCCACCCCTATATATATAAAAACAAATCTTCACCTTTCATGTCTTTAAGAATGAAATTACACATGGAAATTCCCAATATTGCACTATACGAGCACACACAAAAAACATAGGTTTTTATTGCTCTTGTATATTTACATACAAAATTTCTTCTTCTTATCAATTTTTTCTCCTCGACCCCAAGGATCCTTATCTCTTCCCTTCTCCTCCTCATATAACTAACTCTTCACAACTCGAATTCTTCCTTTTATATAACTTCCTAACATTCATAACTAAATTTCTTGGTTCTCGTATGCCCTCATGCCCATACATTCAAAGTGGAATGTTTACATCTTCCTTAGTATTTTATGAATTTTTTTCACCCTAAGACCTCTAATTACACCCATATTCTTTCTCGCTCATAATAAGTCTTTTCAACTCTTTATATGTCTTAACAAGCTCATTAACTCATTTACACACTTTTGGAATTTGAAGTTCCTTTCGGAGGAAAACATGATATGAAGGAAAATCCAAATTCCCTAGACTCCAACTAACTCTAAATGAATTCTTTACCTCATTATGACCTCATAGTCACTTCAATATCTTATAACCATGACATAAAAGGAGACTTTTAATCCTTTAGTACATCATTGAATGATTCCTTGCATCATCATCTTGCATTATTTGGTACATTCAATGCGCTTTAATAAATTCAAAGGTGCAATAACCAAGTGAGGGTTATAGATTATCTTCCAACCTTGTGAAGACCAACTTCTAATATTTTTCGAGACCAAGGTACATGTCTTGCATACTGGAGTTCCCGTGGGTGCCTCATTTTCTTCCTAGGTTCCTTAGTCTGCTCAAATCCTCCAGATTCGGTGTTTTTGGGACCTCTGCACATTCATTCTTGTTCCCATAATTTCTAGTCAAATCATGACACTCCACGATAGTCATCTCATTATCAACCGAGTTCTTTCCTTACCTCCTTCTTGCATATTAGGGTTTTTATTACATTACTTCAGTTATTTAGTTAATTTACATATTGTCTTAGCATAGTTATTTATTGTGTTTATGTCCTCCTATTAGATTAACTACCTTCCCATATTCCCAATTTTAGTTAATCATTTTGGTGAACCCTACCTCTTATCATAGACCAAAAACATTCTTATGAATCTCTAATCATTCAAAAATTTGAAAGATTTGGCTAATCCTTTATTGATACTCACGTAGATCCTTTCGGGTATAAGCCTTGTCCTTCTCTTATTCAACTTTTGTCTTCCGTATCGATTCTCAAGCTCTCGATGATGTCATTTACACTTATATGTGTACTATTGACCTTATTATTTTATCCCGAATCCTAGAAGAAGAATAAAATTCTCAACCCGATCACATACTTGTAACTCCTACCATTCTTTGAACAACAAAATAACTTTCAGTCACATTCACCAATTAATTCTCCCGAATTATATGTAACTAATTCTCCTAATACACTATGCTCCCTTACCTCTCCATCTTTTAATCTTTAAGTTCCACATGACTCGACTCTACTATTTGTATGGTTGATGAGCTTCCTCCTATTTCATCTCCGACTCTTGATGTCACAAATGCCATGATACTTTATACAAGGTCCACTCTACAATGTTCTCTTTCTTTACCTACACCTCTATCACCTCCATTTATGGATGACCCACCTCACTTATCACCATTTGAGGGTTTCATTTATATGATAGATAGAGTTCCTTATATGCCACTGTTAATACTATTTTTATCATTCCATATCAGGGGCCTATCTAGTCTACGGACATCACTCTATTATCTACACCTTCACCAAAAACATCCTCGTTTGTACACCTGACCATCAATTGTACTTTATTCATGAGTGATTCATATTGGGAGCACATACGCTTGCTTCCTCTTACAAATCCACGATGGTCTCCTTTGGATTGGCTTTGCCTTTGAGGATCTCCATTCTCCTTTATATGATCCACATTTACACCTTGTATATGTCATTCTCATTGTTATGTATGGACCTCGTGTTTTCCATCTTGTTCATCTTGCACGTTATCACACTTCCTCTACACTTACTCTCGGCCAATCTTGGTTAGATTATATTGGAGGCACACTTGATCCTGATCATATTGATATAGATTTTCCTATGCCATTTGGTACTGTGCACATTTACAATAGCTCTTTTCTTTGCTACTCACCTAATTTTACTATTTGGTATACTCATGGGTGTCCATTGTCTCCCTTTACTAATGAACAATACATCATCAAAATGTATAACTTGTGTCTTCATGGTTATTTGGATGACCAACCACACACCATTGCTTATCAGGTTTCCCATGTTCAATATGATTTTGACAATGATAATGATGATCTTTTAGAATATTTTACTTGTCCATTGCCTCCCTTTATTGATGACAATATGCCACCACAAAAAATAAGTCCTATATTCAAACATTTAACTAGAAAACTCGACCCTCATGATCATCCATCTAATATACCTTTGTTGGACTCAATCCACATTTTGTATACTTTATCTCAAGATAAGTTTCAGGCTATGGAATCCACTATTACCTCTCTTAGATATGAAATTCAACAACTTAAGGATGCTTCTCAATTGCATGTTTGTGCTCATTCTACATCTCATATGCAATCTATGTCCACTACCTTCCATCAAACCAAACCTTAAGGCATATCATTTTATGAGACTCTCATATTTAAACATAATACTCCACCACATGACATTCTTATTCAACTCCTTAGTCATCATTTGATCACTCTACCACCTACTCATTACTATCCTCCTTATCAGCTAGCAAAATATCAAGGTCATCCATATTTCCATTATCATCGAATTAATGGACATCATGATAATGCTTTCCACACTTTGTCATGAATAATCAAACATCTTGAGCACCAAGGCCTTCTTTCATTTGTTGTACAACATTCTAATGCTAATAAAAATCCCGTCGGATTCTACCTCTTATGAGAATCAGGCTAGTGTTACTCATGAACCTCTTAAGAAACAACCTCTTGTAATTAATTCACCATATCCTTCTATTCAACCCTCTACCACATTGCCAATTCAATCATTGACCAATATTAGCTCAACATTTCCTTTTAATAAGATGTCAATCATCTCACCGTGTCAACTTAAGCAAGTTCCCTTCAAGGTTAGTGAGACATTTCCCCAATCTTAGCATCTACACATATTCCCCTTTTGGATCCTCATAAATCCATTCCACAGCATACACATACTCATTACATACTTTAATATCAACCGTTACCCATTGATACACTCTTGTGCTTCAGTTCACATTTGACTATTGAGGGATTACCATTACACTGAACCCCACACACTGCACTATAGACATTATACATTGCATTTCATCACACATTGCATGTTATACACCAATACATACTACACTTAGTTTACATTCTACTATTATTCTACATGCATCTTGCATCATACCTAGGTCATTCTACGTATCATATATCCTAGTCATTCTACACATTACATACATTATTAGGCTATCTATGTACATAGTCCAATCATACATTGTACATACCTACCTCATACACATTCTACATACTATGCTAGGTTACATTACATATGAGTCTAGTGTTACATTACATTTTACATATTCTACACATTTAGCATCGTATTTTGTACACTGCATCCTTACATATTCTATACACCACATGGTCGTTTCATCATTACACATATCACATTATTTTCTATGCAATGCACTCACCACCCTATGATGCACTTTAGTTCCTTGGTCCATACTTGACTACCGAGGGTTTAAAAATAAAATGAACCTTACACTCACCATGCGACATTTCATTATATGACATTCCTAGGCAAGTGACATAAATTTTAGGGTAAATCATCAATCACTTTTTCTATCTTGTAGTGGTATACAATTTAGGCTAGATCATCACCCCCACTCTATTAGTTTATCATTGTATACACCTTAGGTTCCATCACCACTCTTTACCATTCATTTGGTAGTGATATACGCTTAGTGTTAAATCATCACTCATCATTTCACCTTATAGTGATATATTCTTAGGGATAAATCATCACTTTCCCAATCATCACACATCCTCATCCTTTCATCATATAGTCATATACGCTTAGTGTTAAATCATCACTCATTCCTTTCATCATATAGTGATATACACTTAGGCTAAATTATCACTCATCTATACAACCAGCCTTGATATATGCTTAGGCTATAAGGTTCATGCACATCCTTTCTATAGGTCGCATTTCATCACCACACTTACACACTCATCATAAAGCACGCTAGAAACTACAAACGCTACTTGACCATTTCTTGATGACACACTCTCGTTTATGGTTCATTATTGAATGTTGAGGGGGAAATAAAATGAACCTCATTGCATACACTTCCATTCACCCATGGGGCATATGGATCCTATCATTCCACTTTTTCTTCCATTCCATCTATCCACAACATATTGCATTATCTTGGGGGCATTTACTCTTGTTTTATAGTGTTTTACATGATCACTTTACTACACATGATAGTTTTATTTCTTATATATCATTATCTATATCATCCACACATACGCGTTCACACATTTTTCTTAGTGTGATCGTAGATACATGAATCCTACACGTGGCACAGAGATGCTCACCTTTTACCCTTCCTATATTGGTCACCTGGGGCATCCACATTCATCTCTTTCAGTGCTATTGTTTCATTTTGTACTTATCATATTCCATTAGTTGATCATACACACTTTTTACATATTAGATATTTATCTAACATGATAACAAGTGTTCCATGTACAACACTTGTTTTGTATGATTATATGTTTCTATGACTACTTGTTTAATTCTTTATACTTGTATGTTGTTGTTTGCCATTGTATGTGGGGTTTTCCCTATGTTTTTGTTCACACTCACTTTTTTGTGTGGCCATGATGGCATTTTGTGTCTTACAACATCATGAGTGATGTCTCAAATTTACAACTACTTTGTGTGGCTTACTTGATGTATTGCATGTTATACATTATTTGTGTAGTTTACTTGTCTTTTATATGCATGCATTGTTTGTTTACACTTGTCTTTGGCTATCCTTCTTATTTATGTGTGCCTTGGTTTCCACCAAGAACTTTCTAGGGTTACAACATGCATGTAGTTGGTCCTCTTTTGGGGCCACATGTTTCCTATAAGTGATGTCACATGCACCCAAAAATATGGGGGACATCATTTGGGGATTTTACATACTAACACAAAGATTTTACACTGGCATTGTTAAGTTTTCTAAAATGAGTGGATTTAGACCAATCTACAAATTGCATACATAGTGGATTTTATAGGACATGATGTCCATAACATTTCGGGGAAGTAGTTACAGCTTGGGGGTTACAGTGGGTGTTCCTCTCTACACTACTTTGGCTAGTGGTGTCAGATCACCCAAAAAACTAGGATAGTACAAAGATATCTTCACACACATTTCAGTAGAAGTAGTTAGAGCTTGGAGGATACATAGCATTTACTTCCTACACTTATTCATCTAAGGTGGCGTGACATCACCCAAAAACTTACAGTACAAAATATCCTTATACACCCTTTCTTTTGACATGGATCAGTGCACATGTTCCACTTACACTTTTATTTTCATGTACTTTACATTTGTGTATTTTACATAGTAGTTTTACACTTACATACATACATATTTGACTACTTGATCATTTTCTCCTTGTAGGTTCAACCGTATGAGAAACAAGCAGTCAAATTGGGGAAAAAATAACAATATTATTAAAAACAACATTCTGTGACAACATGTGCTTTACTAACCATGCAAGTACACTATACAATTCAACAACTACACATGCATTCTGCCCTAGGTTCACTCTCATCACTTTTTCTTTGCACATTTTTCATGTTTAGTTTCCATGCCCCTCTATCTTTCCTTTTCATTCCAAACTTTTTCTAGTCCTTCAACATTTCTACTACACTCTTTATGGACATCAAGTACGCACTTCTATCTACTTTATGTTACTTGAGATTTCAGCTCACCAACATAAAGTGGGGAAAAATTTAGTTAAAAAATTATGAACTTTATAAATTTATTTATCTCGGTCTCATACTACCATTTATAAGGTTCTTACATGATGAAAGTACTAATTAACCCTCATCTTTTGGCCATCTCATTTTACTTTTATTTTGTCATTTTCACACATTATTATATACATGCCTAGTTTGTTTCAGGATTTTCCCATCATTATATCCTTGGTCGAGGTGCCTAGGGTAGTCTTGGGGTGCCCTGGTCCCACTAGGGGCACCCCGGTCCATTTTCTACTTTCGTGTCACCTTTTAGGATTTTTCTATCCATTTTTTCATCCTTATTATTTTGGTATTCAGTCATGTTGAGGTTAATTATGAAGTCAAATCAAGAGAACCCTACAAATATAAAGTTATAAGACCATAATGAGGAACCTAGCATCATCTATTACTATCACTCATCTAGAGTTACATCCATTTATTACATTTAAAACCACATATCTCCATCATCAAGGAACAAGCTAGGAATTTTACATCACACTTCACAGGAGAGGGATTATATTATATTATATTCCATGCACACATGCTATTACATTATCCACATTTAGTTATTTCTCGCTACTTCACAAAGTGTGACTGACACAAGAGCACCTAGGGCACAACATGAACATAGTCACCATAACTACATTTGGGTTTGAAATGTATTGTAATTCTCGAGTAGTAAGCCCATTGTTGTGGCAACTCAGGTTAGTTTGACCCATTCATTCTGCATTTTTATTTTTAGGGTTTTGATACTTATTTTTTCTTTTGTAGGTCTTCAATATCATCTTGCATTATTTGGTACATTCAACATAGTTAAGGAAATTCAGTGTGACATCTAGCGAGGGTTACAAATTATCTTCTGACCCTATGAAGACCAACTTCTGAGATTTTTCAGAGACTAGGGTTCCTTTTCTACATACCAAAACACCTATGGGTTCCCCAGTTCCTTCCTAGGCACCCCACTCTACTCATATACTCTAGATCCAGTCTTTTTGGGACCTCTGCACATTCATTCTTGTTCCCAAAATTTCCATTCAGACCTGTGACACTCTATGACAATCATATGTTATTAGCTAAGTTCCTTCTTTACCTTCTTCTTGCATATTAAGGTTTTATTACTTTACTTCAGTTATTTCTTTATTTTACATATTGTCTTAGCATAGTTATTTATTACGTTTATTTCCTCTTATTAGATTAACTACCTTCCCATATTCCCAATTTTAGTTAATCAAGTACTAAAAATTATAACACCATAAATCGAAGATTAAATAGGTAGTATGGAGATATCCAAGACTACAAAAGTGGCATGGAGGATTCAAAAGGAAGGAATTTTCAAGAATTAAACAAGAAGAATAGATACCTTGAATCATTTTAAGTAAACATTGTGAGCTCCCAGGACTTCTCCTTGATAATTTGGACAAGTTATAATGGCATCTCTTAAGGAAGGTTTGAATAAATAAAGTGCCTAGTGTCATCACTTATAATTGGGGTGAGTAAGGATGGTTATAATAAGAATCTCACTCATGGGTTATCCGTAATAATTGGGGCGAGTAAGTAAAGTTATAATAGAAAAATTTTCTTCTAATAAATCCCATTATCATCTCTTTATGAGTGGGATATAAAAATTAAAGTTTTTATATTTTTTTAGTTATGGAATAAATGTTTCCCAATAATAGCTCCACATTCTTGGTGGATTAACTAAATATAATAGGAAGAAGTACCCTATAAGTAATTGTAAACACTTTGTTAGA
Organism: Taxus wallichiana var. yunnanensis; assembly: GCA_018340775.1. Lineage (NCBI taxonomy): Eukaryota > Viridiplantae > Streptophyta > Pinopsida > Cupressales > Taxaceae > Taxus > Taxus wallichiana. The sequence goes on from CM031240.1 coordinate 568,557,684, forward strand.
GAGTGGTTTGTTTTTTTATTGAGTTAATATTTTGAATATTTCAATCCAAATTAGCACTATTTTGAGTACTTTATCAACATATCTATGATTTAATTTAACCCTAATCTAAGGGGGAGAAAGGTCCCACTCACCCATGGCGGAAGGGTAATTTATTGGTATTTTCTAGAGTAGATTATTTTTCATTATAGCATTTATTTTATGTTTCAGTTTGTTGAATTTAATTTTTGTGCCCTCATGTTTTATTGTTCATGTTATTATTATTTTCTATTTTTGTGTTTACTTATTTATATGTTTTATTTCCTATAGCAATTAGATTCATATATTTTAGTAGTAAATTTTATATTCTAAGTTGATTTGAATTTTATAGATGAATTGTTGGGGAAAACACCATTCTTCTTCCTCTTATAGATAACCATGTATATATCATCCTATTTTGATAAATATATAATTAAAGTGAGGCATTGATTTATAACCTATCAATTTATGTTTCCATTATTGAGTAAATTTGGATATCATTGGGGAGTAGTTGTTCAAACTAATTTTTATGGATATTTGATGTAAATTTCTATTTAGATTTAAATTCCTTTACATTGCTTTATTAATAAAAAAGTGTCTATAGTGATAGTGGATAAATTTTTGAGCCATTAGAGTAATTTGGAAAAGATTCTTGCATGGCACTTTAGTTTGAGAAAGGTATTAGTTTGAAAATTTCTTTAGGATTATTTTAAATACATAATTAGACATATACATTTTAGAGGAATATTTTCTTGATAGGTTCCTTTTTTGTTCACTAAATATGTGGCAACGAACTAACTAAATAACTTTGTAAACCTATATTCCTAAGAGGTTTAGATGGCGAGTCTCATGAATAATTAAGACATTTGAGAAATGGGGGTTGGATTTTTTTGGTCTGATTGATCCAATGTTAGAAGGAAAATAACATATTTAGGTTATGTGAATAAATGAGCTGAAGTACAAGGTCTACTATTTTATCATGAGGAGAAAGTTGTTGACTTTCTATATAATTGAATTCTTCAAAGGTTTAGTGCACCAAACTCTATTATCTATGATCGGGACCATAGTTCATATCCAAAATGATCTAGGATTTCATAGAAAAATATCGTATCAAGCATAGAAGTTCATCCCCATACCATCCTTAAATGGATGGTGTAGTAAAAGTTATAAATACGAGTTAGAAAATATTCTAACATAAACAATTTCCATTAGTAGAAAATATTAGGCACAAAAGATACCAAAAGTAGTGTGGACTTATAATACAACTTAGAATTCCACCACCATATTCACTCCATATGATTTGGTATATGGAAAATGGAAAATTTCTCCGATTGAATTTGAATTGTAGACCTTGAGAACAAAAAAATGGTAGGAATTATTTTGACGAAGACACAAAATGATAGAATCCTATAACTGAATGAACTATAAGAAATGAGAATGGAAGCATCATATCGAGAGGATTGATCCAACATCAACATAATATGTGACATGAACAAAAAATTTAAGAAATGAAGCTCCAAGTTGGGGGTTGTGCATTGCTATTTGATTATAATTGTAGACACCTAAATTTTACTTTTGCAATATTATTGCCAAAAGTACACAAATCACTCTCATTCTTACCATTTCCATTATAATTAGTGATTTCCGCTAATTAACTAACATTTCTTACCATTTTGGTCAATTAACAAAGTGCTTTTTTTATTACCTATCCTCTTTTACATTCAGGATGCCACTTTATGACAAATTGTAAGTCAAAATCCTCTTCCAAATAGACAATTAGCAATTATTAGCTAATTAATCCTATTTTACCCTTGTTTTGGTCAATATACCCTATTATTGGCTCAAACCCCTCTTCCAACCACTCAAAATCACCCCACTTCCTTCCACAACATCTCAGAAAACTTCAAAATCTTATCCTAGCCTCCTAATTGACCCTAATTGGTTGATTAAGGCTCCTCACATCCTAATCACTTGTTAATTCACTAATCATGATTAGAAATCCTTAATCAAGATTATAAATTCTTAATATAATTTGTGCTTTTAGTCCCACATGCACCAAGATGTTATTTTTCCTCAAAGGAAAAACTATAAAAGGACTAACCACATACCTTTAAACTTTACACCATGCTTTGAATTGCATATCATATAAGAAATATGATTTATAGCCAAGCTCAATCCTTGCCTCAAGTCTTCAATGGGGTTAGTAGATGGGTATCCAATATGATCTTGTAGTCATTGTTGGAGAGACCATCTCACCTTCCTTGGAGTAGCAACAAACCCCCAATTTGATTGCTCCTAGATCTATTTAGGTCTATGTTAGTTAGCAATTGAACATACTAGTAGGCATGCTTTAGCTAGGTTTTGAATTATATTCATGTTAGTTATTTCAAGCATTCCATTAAGATTTTATCTTTGATGTAACTATTGTTAGATTCAATAAGCATTTTCTCAATTAGACTATGTGGTGTTAGTCTTAGCTTTTCTTGGAACTTTTAGTAGTCTTCATTTGGCACGCCAAATGGGAAAACCCCATTGCATTATTTTTAAATATTTATAACTTAGTTTCACGATTTATAGATTAGTTTTTCAAGCTTTTTAGATTAGTTTTTCAAGATTTCTAGATTAGTTTCAAGTTTTGATTTTATTAACCCTTTTTGCATTGTTAGATAAATATGAAATTTCTTAACTAGTTTTGTTAGGATTGATTTGTTTTTATTCTGTTCATGGCATCAAAGGAGGTGAGGTGCTGCGAAATTTGGTCCAAATTGAGAAATTTTCAAGTTTTTTTTATTTTTTTCTTGTTAAAATCCATTTTTTGACCACCTACAGGAAGGGACGTGTTCTTTGTTACTCTTCCATGTGTTGGTGTTACAAAGGGTACATTGGCATCTCTTTGGATATGCTAGAGCTAAGATAACTATGTTTTTTTTTTTGCAGGGGCACACTAGTGCTCTTAAGAGTATGTTGGTTCTCTTAAGGGCAAGATAGTGCTCACGGGCGCACCTATGTTACACTGAGTGCATAACCTATCTTCTAGAGGCCATAACTTTTGCTCCCGACCTCGAAATGACTCCGTTTTTTACGTTGGAAAGGTATTGAAGAGAAATATGCAATGATAACATAAATTTTTATTTTAGAGTTACCAAAACTTTGGTGTATTCATTTTTTAACATATCTAAATGATTTGATGAATCTTGTTTTTCAATGTTTTACTTGATGTAGACCAAAGCTTGTGTATGCTCTTATCTTGCACATTTTAGTGATCTTGAGAATCAAAAACAACTTTGATCTCTATATTTTTAACATTGACTTAGGGTTTGATGAGTGATTTTGTTTCCATTCTTTGTATGAGTTTGGAATAGGGTTGTGTATGCTCTTCTCTTACACTTTGTGTGATCTTGAGAATCAAAAGCACCTCTAAACCTTCTTTTGCTAATTTAGAGTAAGTAAGAAAAATTATCATTCATTTTTATGCTTAAGGGAATAAAATTTCATTTTGGCATGTATATGATCTTTTAGTTTAAGATCTTTTCAATTTGATAAATAACTAAGGCTAAGGCTTGTGTATGTTCTTCTCTTACACCTAGTGTGATCTTGAGAACCAAAAACAACCTTAGTTTTTCACTAAAAAAACACTTGGATTAATTGGGAATAAACCTTGATTTACAAAGTTTTATGGTGGTTATTTGATTTACAAGATTTTTATTGCTATCTAGTTGGGTTACTTATTGTGTATGCTCTTCTCTTGGACCTAGTGTGATCTTGAGAACCAAAAGCAACATTTAATCATCTTTCTATGATATTGTAGATACTTTTAAACTACTAACCATTTGTGTGAAGGACCTAATGCTAGCCAAAGAAAGGAGGATCTAGACAAAACCTCTAATTTTCATGTGTCTTGTAGGTTGCCAAATGGTGTTCTAAACCAAATTTTTTAATCTAAAAGATAAGAAAATACACCAACACACCATTCCTCGATTGTATTATAGTTTTCGCTTAAGAGCTACAGATCATCCACTTAACTAGGAGAAACTTCCTTTGACATAATCCTTAATACAACGAAAGGAATGATCCTAGGAACCCTAAAGTAGTTCATGAAAGAGGGAACCTTGTGAATGAAACAAGAAAGTTCTCCAACTACCTAATTTATTAGTACATTTGTTGTTGCAAATCAACAGCACCCCTGGATGTTGATCAGATTTCTAGTTTGATACTCAAGACATCCAGTGTGATTGCACAACATTGAATCCTCTTCCCAAGCATGGGACTTGTAAAATGGAAGAGAAATATCCAGTTGAGAGGCTGGTTCCTCAACTCCTCTGATCAGTTATATCACTTGCACAATTACAGAGGTTTGAAATTTCCTAATTCTACTCTAAATTCCAAAGGGACAAGGATAGAAAATGCATAAAAGGAACTAAAACTAATGCTAATAGGTGATGCACCAAAGGAGTGGTGAGCATTTCTCACTTCTATAGATTGACACAGTTCATAGAATGCAACAAAGACAACATGCACAAACTGATAGCTGTAATGAAGAACCAGAAATTAGTCAAACAACACTAGCAGAGGATGAAAGATTAATCACAGGGCCTGTATTGTTATTTTAACATCAAAATCACTTACATTACAACACCTGAGAGGTAAAAATAAGTTGCAGTTCTTATAAAATGTCTTTTATTCCACCAAAATTAATTTCAAGGTGAGGAAGGGGACTTGCAGTACACAAAAAAATGTTCAACCCTTTGAAAATGAGCCAAAACTAGCTTTTACAGTGCAAGGGACAAACCCAGGAGAGAGAAACATGGGAAAACGATGGAGAGATTCAACCATTGACCAAAATTTCATCAAAACAACATGGGCATCCTTACAGGACCCATTCCCCGACATTTTAAACCATGCTTTGGGAGAGAATGCGAGCCATTCTTCATTAAAAACGATGGTTGAAACGTCATTTCTGTCCATGACCACGTGCCAAAGGAATTTTTTGATTTCATCTCTCCAAACTCCATCAAAATAAAAAATTGACCCTGTAATCTTGTAGATAATTTCACCAAATTTCCATTGATATAAAGAACGTGAAAAACCGAGCTCTGGATCAAAAGATATGGCGATTTGAAATTTTAGGGCAAAACAGGGCCAAATCGGGTGGCGGGCAAAAAATTTGAATTTTTACCTTTTTGGTCATTTTGGAAAATTTTAAAAATTTCCCCACACTCCACCTTTCCAGGTGCCACATGGCATGTCCTTATTGGGAACGGGTCCATCTTGCTCTATTTACCTTCACCTTGCACTTTGGAAAATTTTCCAAAATTTCCCCGTGGCGCGATGAGCTTGGGACACGTGGCAAGCGCTGATTGGGTACGAGTCTGCCTCTCCAAATTTTTTCGCGGGCTGCTTTGATATTTTCACCTAGACACATGTCAAAACCCCATTACATGCAGGTTTGTCCTTCCAAAATTTCCCGCGGGCTTTCCTTAAGTTTTGGCGCCACCTGGACACGTGGCGAGATCCTATTGGCTCGCAAAAGAGGGGGCGGACTTTTCTTTTGAAATTTCCTTCATTTTTCTCCTTGGGAAAATTTCCCAAGTTCTCCCCTCACTCCGCCACTTTAGGACACATGGTGACACATTACTGGCTACGTGGGCTCCTGGGGAAAATATTTCCTTTTGCGCCAACACTTTGGGAAAAGGTCCCAATTTCATCCCACGCTCCACCATTCTAAACTCCAAATGACACGTGGCATGATTTTATTGGCTGCATGGCCATCCTTCAAAAATTTCCATATGCCAACACTTAGCCAAAATTTTCAAATTTCACCCTCGACACATGGCAGCTTTTGATTCGTCGGCGGGCTCGGGAAAAAATCTTCCATTTGAAATTTACTTAAACACTTGGTGAAAATTCCAAGTCTTCCCCCGACCCCACCACTTCTTTGACACGTGGCAGCTTCTCATTGGCTGTGGGCCTTGAAAGGGAAAATTTCCCACAAAACTCCACCGAGCCATAACTTCAAAAATACATGGAGTTAGGAGGAAAACTTTACCTTTCTGGAAAGCTGAGAAAGAGCTCTACCCAATGGTGCCATTTCCAGAAGGTTTTGAGTGCCTAAAAAGAAAAAATTATGTCTGAGGCACAAGAGAAGGAAGGATGAAGGAGTTAGCCACAAAAATGAGCAGGGGCACATTTTGGATAATAATTTTGGTGACTCAGAGGGGTCATCTGCCTGTTGGATGAAGTTACCAGTTGCCTGAAGTAATCCATTGGGCATGGAGTCATCATTTTCTCTGTTTGATACCCCAATTGACTAGAACATTGCAAGGAGGAAGATGGAAAATCACCTGATGGAGCAAGGCCTACAAACACATCTCTAGGAATAACAAGCTTGTGCCAAAGCACTTAGGGAAAGAAAACTAACCTACAACAAAACAATGTGCACAAGCACTTGGAGGAATGAAAATCTAAGCTAATATGTACAAGGTGGAGAATTTACCTTTAATAGCAATGATTTAGATGGATTCGATTGACTGGAATCTGCAGTTCCTTGCCATCCAATGAAGAGAATTGGAAAGCATTGTTGTCCTTACACCTTGTGACCATATATGGGCCACTCCAAATGGCATCAAATTTTGAATGCCTTTTCGGTTTTGCTCTATCCGCATCCCATTTTAGCACTAGATCTCTAACTTGGAAGGATCTATTCTTGGCCTTTCTATCAAAGGTATTCTTTATCAAAGCCTGATCCTTCTCCATTGCTTGGGATGCTTGATTTCTGATTTCTTAGAGCTCCATCAATTCTACATATCTAACCTCCATGGGCTCAAACTCCAACAACTCCAACTGTTTCATGAGTTCCAATGTTGGCAACTCAAATGACATAGGAAAAATTGCATCCCTCCCATAAACAAGCTTGAATGGAGAGTTACATGTAGATCTCTTGAGAGTTATCCTATCAGCCCATAAAGCTGATTTCAATTTAGTATGCCAAGACCTCTGATTTTCATGAAGAGTACTTCTAATGATTCTCAACAAGTTCTTGTTTGTAGACTCAGCCTAGCCATTACCCTGGGGGTAATAGTTTGATGAAGTACTTAGGTATATCCAATTCTTGACAGCCCATTTAGTCACCTTGGATCTAATGAATGCTAATGCATTATCTGATATTATTGTAGCTGGTATGCCAAACCTGGTTACTATTCCCTCATAGAAGTCTAGGATACTAGCTTCATTTGCTTCCTTGAGTGCTACTGCTTCACTCCACTTAGTGAAGTAATCTGTGGCTGTTAAAATCCACTTGTGCCCTTGGCTTGAATTGGGATTAATGACTCCAACGAAGTCTAAACCCCATTGCATGAATGATTGGTCAACTGAAATTGGATGCAATGAAAGGGCAACTAGCCTCTCTTTACCTGTGAAGAATGCACAATTCTTTTACCTCTTGACCCATGCACAACAATCACTTTGAAAATCTTCGGCTAATAATAACCAGCCCTCATGATATTTAGAGTCTGTCACTCTTGGTGTAAAATGACCACCACTGGTCCACCATGGAACTCTCTCAACATCCTATGAATCTGATTTGTGCCAATGCATCTCAGCAGACTCCATTCACATCTCTTTTTAACAAGACACCATCAACAAGGGCATATGGGACAGCTTGCAATCTGGAGTGTCTTCTTTGGGTCTTGTTCATTTCTCGAGGGCATAAGCTTCGTGCTTAGGAAGTGCATTATGTCTTGGGTCCAGCAAGGAGTGGGGAAACCATTATTTTCTTCTTGAGTGCTTCCTTGCTCATGGCTGTCTTGCAACGCCAAAACAGCTTCCTTCTCATTGCATGCTTCCTTTTGTTTGCCCAAAATCAGCTGCTCACACAATCCTTTTCCTCTGACCAGCTTGGTAACTTTGATCTCAATGTCATACTCCATGACATGAGTAATCCAACCTTCCCTCTTTTCATTCAAGTATTTTTTGAGGAGGAAGTCTTTAACTCCCATGTGAGAAACCAACAACTGGACCTTGTTGTTTGAGACTAAATGCTTGAATTTCTTCAAGCTTCTGATTACTGCAAGAACATGCTTCTCAATAAAAGAATATCTCACCTCATAGTTCTCCAGGATTTGGCTGAAGAAAGAAATTGGCTTCTCATCATTGTCCTTGTTCTACTCGTACCAAAATTGCAGAAATAGTATCATCACCCCCAAATGCATAAAGGATGAAATCCTTGAGAAATCCGCGGGTTGAGAGTTGGTGCTTGAGAGATGGCTTCTTTGATTACTTCAAAACTTTCCTTGCCTTCTACTGTCCATTTAAAATCCATGCTTTTCTTCAACATCTTGGTGATAGGCTTGACTAGGGCTGCAAAATTTGGGACAAACCTCTGAAAAAAATTTATTCTCCCCAAGAAAATTTGAAGGGCCTTCTTATGGCTTAGAAATGGTAGTGCTCTTATGGCTTCAACTCTTTCTCGGATCAATTTCTAATCCTTCTTTGGAGAAAATGTGACCAAGGAGCTTTCCTTCATGAGCTAAGAAAATACATTTTTAGGATTCAAGGAGACTCTAAATATTTCGCACCTTTGGAACACTTGTCTCAAATGAGAGAGGTGGTCTCTCGTATTTTTGAAAAATAGTGATATCATCAAGATATATCAGCACTATGTCATTAATCAAACCTTTGAATGCCATGTCCATTTCTCTTTGGAAGGTAGCTCCAGCATTGGATAGCCCAAATGGCATTTTCCGTATGCATAAGTTCCCCATTTGGTTGTAATGGCTATCTTGAATTGATCTTCTTCCTTCACTATAATTTGATTGTACCCTAAATAGCCATCAAGTAATGAAAACCTCTCGAGCCAGAAACAACTTGCAAAATTTTCTCCATAGAAGGAAGTGGATAATGTTCCTTGAGAGATGCTCTATTCAAATCTCTAAAGTCAACACACAACCTAATTTCCCCACTCTTCTTTCTAACTGGAACCAAGTTGGCAACCTAACTAGAATGCTTGATAGGGAATATGATTCTTGATTCTATCAACTTGTTCAATTATTTTCTCATGAGGGGCTCTATGTGTGGATTGACTGGCCTTTATTTCTGCCTGATGGGTTTAGTATTTGGGTCTAATTCAATGGTGTGCTGAGCTAACTCGGGATTGAAACCTTTCAAATCTTCATAGCTCCAAGCAAACACATCGGCAATTCTTGACAAAGATGTATGAACTCATACCTTTCTTGCTCAAATTGTCATCTTGATGATTTGGAGTGGTTTTCCTCTTCCTACCGAGATGGACACCGAATCTTCTCCTTGACTTGGATGTTTGCTTTCTCTTTCCTAAACTGATCATTAGGATTGAAAATGGACTCCAAAGTAATAAGTCCTTTGGTAGTTTGTTGGTTCTCACTGAACCACTTGGTCACCATACTTGCTGCTCCAACTTTTCCTTATTTTTAGCCGAGAACTCACCTCCTCTTACAAAAATGGATGATTTGTTGATCATTTTCAAACACTTTCCAACTTACATTGTTGTCTAGCACTCAAGGCCTCACAATCACATGGATGTTTGGTTGTAGCTTGTCTTATTGAATACTTTCAACAACGTCAAAGGCTGCCCCAACCGCTGCAAGCCTATCAAAGCAGCTTGGTTCTCTTTTTATAGGAATGGATTTAATGCTAAATCCCTAAAAATATTCCATGAGGTCCCACACCCTACTCTTGTAGCATTTGAGTAGATCATTCTTAGCAGCATGCTGCCCCTTAACTTGGTTGACAATTAAATAATTGTCACCAAAGACTTGCAAGTTCTTTATTCCTCTCTTGATTGACCAATGCATCCCTTGCACCAAAGCCTCATATTCAGGTAGTGTTATTAGAGCATGCAAATTGAAATCTAAAAGATGAGTAATACTTAACTCCTTGAGGGGAAACAAGCATAGCTCCCACTCCCGCACCTTGTTTACTCCTTGATCCATAAAAAACAACCGCCATACCTCATTGTCATCCTTGTGGTCCGGGCATGGTGATGCTAGGAATAGGCTGATTTTCTTCATGCATGCAATAGAATCCTAAGTTAGATTCTTCTATTTATTGATAAGGATCAAAAGCATGCACCTTGTTTACCCATTCATCAAGAGTTAGATCTGGGATGCTTCCTACCTTGGTGTCAGCTTCATCAGCACTTGGGTGATCTTCTTGATCAAACACTGAACGCTTGGCATTGATCTAACTTGGAGTGTAAGGCTCAATGTGAAAGTTTGCAATAGGTTCAGACCTGATTGTGGCTTTGGTTCCATATCTTGTTCTGAACAACATGTGTGACCAATCAGCAGACAAGTAACCTCCGATCTTAGCTATGAAATCCCTTGACAAACATAGGGCAAAGAGTGGTGGAAGGTCTATTATCGATACATCTTGCAAAACAACCATGTTGGGACATGCATGCAAGGTGAGACTCAATTTTTTATCACTCCAACTGTTCTTACTGCTGTCCCATCCAATTGCACTACCCCTTTGGATATGGTTTCATAATAAATTCCCAATTGATTAGCTATTTGCTTGGGCATTACTGAACTACTTGCCTCGGAATCAATCATGCAATTGTGTACTAATTGATTCCCAATTATCAATGAAACATAAAATGGAGGAGGCTTCAACATCTTACCTTGCTGTCCTCCATGATTCCCCTCAGGTTGGGCAGTATTTGTGAGCACTTTCTCTTGCATTTGGACTTTTGGATTTGAAGTTGACTAGTCCTTCATGGCAGCTAGTAGCAAATCTCTTTGGCCTAGGATAGATAGTGATTCCCACATTGATATGTTTACATTTGTCTTCTTCATCTGATCAATGATATTGAATGGAGATGAAGTATCCCTTTGTTTTCCCTTAGCCTGAACATTCATTCCTTGCACATGGGTAGCAGCAATTGACATTTGAGTTGGCTTAGGAACTCTTTTAGGTAGTCCTTGCATGTTTGGGATTGGATTTTGTTTGCCAATAGTTTGTGGGGTGATAGAAGATTGAGGATTGCTTGGGGCTAATGGCTGTTCTTCACCCAAATTTCTCCTCTTTGACCTTGTGTTGGCTACAAAACTTTGGGAAACCATTTGATTCATGCCAAAAAAATCTTCTTCCTACTAGTTTACAAGTGTGGTGTCATTTGGAGCTGATTGCTGTTGGAATGTTTCTTGTTGTTGGTCATTTCTTTGACTACCTTCACCCTCCACACTAGTTTTTGTCACCATTAATGTTTGGTTCAAGGCACCATTAAAGCACATGGACTGGTTATGAGGTTAGTTGCATGGGAAACACCAATCATACTCTTGAGCTATATTGTTTTGTACTGGTACTAATGCTTTAGATGCAGATGTAGCATTGGGATTATAGGGCTGAAATAGTCTATTGGTAGGAGGCCTTGCTTGATTTAGATTTGCAGCTGGATTGGGTGGTCTTTGGGGTTGATATGGCTGCCTGTTAGGCTGAGCTTGGGGCTGGAAAGAAGGTCTAAAACCTTGGGCTTGCTGCCTTTTGAGTGTAACCAGCTCATTTCCTAGATTTTTCAGCTGCTTCATGACTTCTTGAAGTTCATTTGAGGCACTAGAAGATGAAGTAGAAGCTTCATTTGAATTGTTATTTTTAGGAGTGGGAATAGGAGCTAAATTAGGCGTTTGATTAATATTTGGGCTCTCTAAACTTGGAAACAATGGCATTGGAGGTCTAGGAGCCAGCTTGCCAGCTTGAATCAAACAATTTTCAGCTCTAATGGAAATACTGTAAGAAATGGGGATCGTTGTGCCTCCCATGAACTCGAATCAACATAGAAATATCAAATTTAAAGCTTTAAGGTAATAAAGGAAAGCACCTTCTATTATTGGCCTGTCTGCCACTCGGAATTCTCTCCCAAGTCCTTTGAAATCTGAAATTAAAATCACCACCGCTCATTGGGAGCTCTCTTGATGGTTGTCAAACTGCTCCAAAAGGGACAAGTTGTCTCCCTTTTCTCCAAACTGCTTATGGAGGGCTATACATAACTAGTTCCAATTTTGAATAGAACCTGAGGCAAGACTCCTGAACCATTATAAAGCTTTCCCTTTGAATGAAGATGCCAGCAATTTGACAGAAACTTGCATCTCATTGATCTCATGGATTGCACAAATGTTAGAAATATCCTTAACATGATCACCAAGAGTAGTCTAATTCTCTCCAAAGTAAAGTATGGGATTTTTTTCAGTGCTATAACTGGGATTGGATTTTGTGCATTGAGAGCAAGTGGGTCATACTGCAAAGAAATTGACATAGGGATTGTTTTGTGCCATTCGATTGGCCTCAAAACCCTTGTTGACTGAATGAAAGGCCTACCAGTGGAGGAGTTGAGAGAGTTCTATTTAGTGGAGATGGAGACCTTTGAATCCTCCTCCCTCTTTTCCTTCTTCTTGGAAATAACTATAGATATTCAAATAGCACCTCTTCTTCTCCAGCTCTTGACCTTGTGGTGATTCTTCTCATGAGTTTTCGGCTTGTACTACTAAAACCAGCTGATTCTTCTTTCCCTGGAGTCACCAGATGTGTAATTTAGGGATATTTTAAGCAATAATCTTAAAAAAATGCACATTAACTTTTTTGCAATGAAGATGAAGACATCTAAGGTCCCACCGGCATGCTAAAACAAGCTGTTTTTGCAAATCAAGAAGCACTCCCGGATGTTGATCGATTTATAGTTTGATACTCAAGACACCCAGTGTGATTGCACAACATTAAATCCTCTTCCCAAGCATGGGACTTGTCAAATGGAAGAGAAATCTCCAGTTGAGAGGCTGGTTCCTCAACTCCTCTGATCAATTATATCACTTGTACAATTACAGAGGTTTGAAATTTCCTAATTCTACTCTAAATTCCAAAGGGACAAGGATAGAAAATGCATAAAAGGAACTAAAACTAATGCTAATAGGTGATGCACCAAAGGAGTCGTGAGAATTTCTCACTTCGGCAGATTGACACAGTTCATAGAATGTAACAAAGACAACATGCACAAACTGATAGCTGTAATGAAGAACCAGAAATTAGTCAAACAACACTAGCAGAGGATGAAAGATTAATCATAGGGCCTGTTTTGTTATTTTAACATCAAAATCACTTACATTACAACACCTGAGAGGAAAAAATAAGTTGCAATTATTAGAAAAGGTCTATTATTCCACCAAAATCACTTTCAAGGTGAGAAAGGGGACCTGTAGTACACAAAAAAATTCAACCCTTTGAAAATGAGCCAAAACTGGCTTTTACAGTGCAAGGGACGAACCCAGGAGAAAGAAACATGGGAAAATGTGGGAGAGATTCAACCATTGACCAAAATGTCATCAAAATAGCATGGGCATCCTTACAGACCCATTCCCTAACATTTTTAACCATGCTGGGAGAGAATGCAAGCCATTCTTCATTAAAAACGGTGGTTGAAACGTCATTTCGTCCCCATGACCACGTGCCGAGGTGTTTTTGACTTTCTCTCTACAAAATCCATCAAAATTAAAAATTGACCCCAGAATCTTGTAGATAATTTCACCAGCTTTCCATTGATATAAAGAACGTGAAAAACCAAGCTCTGGATCGAAAGATATGGTGATTTGAAATTTTAGGGCAAAACAGGGCCAAATCGGGCGGCGGGCAAAAAATTTGAATTTTTACCTTTTTGGTCATTTTGGAAAATTTTCCAAAATTTCCCCATGCTCTACCTTTCTAGGTGCCACATGGCACATCCTTTTTGGTGTGGGCCCATCCTTCTCTATTTTCCTTCACTTTGCACTTTGGAAAAATTTTCAAAATTTCCCTATGGGGCCGATGAGCTTGGGACACGTGGCAAGTGCTGATTGGGTACAAGTCTACCTCTCCAAATTTTTTTGCAAGATGCTTTGATATTTTTCACCTAGACATGTGTCAAAACCCCATTTTATGTGGGTTTTTCCTTCCAAAATTTCCCCCACAGGCTTTCCTTAAGTTTCGGTGCCACCTGGACACGTGGCGAGATCCTATTGGCTCGCAAAAAGGGGGGTGGACTTTATTTTGAAATTTCCTTCATTTTTCTCCTTGGGAAAATTTCCCAAGTTCTCCCCTTGCTCTGCCACTTTAGGACACGTGGTGACACATTACTGGCCGTGGCTCCTGGGGCAAATATTTCCTTTTACGCCAACACTTTGGGAAAAGGTCCCAATTTCATCCCGCGCTCCGCCATTCCAAACTCCAGTGACACGTGGCATGTTTTTATTGGCCACATGGCCATCCCTCCAAAATTTCCATGTACCAACACTTAGCCAAATTTCCCAAATTTCACCCCTTGACACGTGGCAGCTTCTGATTCGTCGGCGGGCCTGTGGGCAAAAATATTCCATTTGAAATTTAGCCAAACACTTGGTGAAAATTCCAAGTCTTCCCCAACCCCGCCACTTCCTGGACACATGGCAACTTCTCATTGGCTCATGGGCCTTGAAAGGGAAAATTTCCCACAAAACTCCGCCGAGCCATAACTTCAAAAATACATGGAGTTAGGAGGAAAACTTTACCTTTCTGGAAAGATGAGAAAGAGCTCTACCCAATGGTGCCATTTCCAGAAGGTTTTGAGTGCCTAAAAAGAAAAAATTATGTCTAAGGCACAAGATAAGGAAGGATGAAAGAGTTAGCAACAAAAAATGAGCAGGGGGCACATTTTGGATAACATACACCTTGGTGAGACTAGAGTCAAAGTTATTTCCATTGCGACCCCGGTGAAAATACAACCAACACATTTTAATGATCATTGTATTGAATGGGGTAAAGTAAAGTTAGGATAATCCAAGGGTAACTCCTTGGTAAACCTAGCTTCAATAAATATCTTGTGACACCTAGAGAGAGAAACCCTAGGAAGCTTGTCATCTTGGAGCCAATTTTGTCATAGATATTATAATTTAGAACTCTCATAAAGTTGTAACTTGTTTGGAGTCAAAACCTTGTTATACAAATAAGGTGAGAGTCCATTCAAGTTAATACTATGTGATATTCATCACAAAACCTATGAGGTGTTACTCTGGCCTAGTTTTTCACTTGTCCTAAGACAAGGTGAAACTCTACCAAAGTTACATTTAGTTTGTTTCATCACCACTTGGTTTACACCTTTGTTTTCTTGTTTCCCATTTTGGGACAAAAGAAAACAACATACGTGGATACCGCTAGAGATAATTATGTCCACCACTTTTGTAGTCTACTTGCATGACTAGGTTGCAATGCCGGAATGCAAGTGTTGAAAGTGTGAATGGTACGTCTTCATGATCTAGTAGGCCCTCTTGTCTCAAACCCATATTGAGACTTATTATCATTGTAGTTAGGTGGTCTTATCATTGAATTCTTTTGATTTTTATGCTGCCCACATTATAGCCATACAATTGTGATATTTATGTCTTGTTTCCATTGTGAAACTTGGCCTAAATCTCTAGATTGTATTGTTATGTTGCTCACATGCATAATAATTCCTTGATATACTTAGGCATAGTTTTTACATCCTAGC
This sequence comes from Taxus wallichiana var. yunnanensis, assembly GCA_018340775.1. Taxonomy (NCBI): domain Eukaryota; kingdom Viridiplantae; phylum Streptophyta; class Pinopsida; order Cupressales; family Taxaceae; genus Taxus; species Taxus wallichiana. The sequence continues at coordinate 568,573,219 of CM031240.1, forward strand.
CTTGTCTTGAGTTTTGTAAGTGTTGAGGTTACTTTTTTACATCACTATAATGCCATTTTGATACTAAAATATTGATTTCTTGCAAAGCTTGATTAACGTGTCCAAATAGCATTGTTACACTACTCACATTTGTATCTTCCATTTTACAAGACTTAGACTTTGTTAGTGTCTAAAACTGGTTTTAGTGTACCTTGTTAGAGGATCACATCAGCATATTCTTAACATTTAGGTATTTTTTATTTTAAACTTTACGTAAGTGGTGATATCGTGTTGGCACTATTTGTTTTAAACCTATCTTGGTAAAGCATATGGAGTAAACTATCTTTTGTGATTGGATTTGAGTCTTATACTTCATTGTCTTGTCATAGATGCTTATTTTTGTATGTTACCTTGTTATTTATTCATAATTTATTCTTTTGTGTCTTTGGGTTCATATTGATTCTTTAGATTTATGATCATTTGTTATTTGGTGTTCTTGGTGATGATTTGACGTCGTTACATAACTTGGTTTATCTTATGGCCCATATCGAAAAAATGTCTAGTTAGTTTTCTTTATGCTACTCAAATTGACATAGAACTTTCTTCATTGTTAAGGAGTTCAATCACACTATCTCAATCTAAACATTTGTATCCCACAAATGCCAACAATGACCAACTATCGTGAGGTTCCTTATACATACGACACTAAGGAATCAAATTTTTAGCATTCCCATCAAAGGATTCCCATCATGGCTAAGCCTCGTTTGGTTCTTCACATTAGAGAACTTGTTTGGGTACCCTGTTCCCCACCTTCATCTCATAGTCGGTGGTATGGTTTGGATGCTTATGATCCAAATTATTATTCAGGTTCCTCCCACTCTTCTTCTAATTCCAATCCAAACTATTATTTTAATTCTTTGGATTCACCTCAGTCTTCTAAAAATTCTCATCAGAGCTATTCACCTTATTTGAATCTTAAGTCATAGTCGTCCTTTCTTCGCAGGACTCCCCTTATCAGTCACCTAAATGAAATCTTCCTCCTTTGAATATTTTTACGGCTCCAAGATCCATCAATCAAACATATAATTTGGTTCTTGAGTCATGGTCCTCCCTTGCTTTACAGGACCTCCCTTATTCACCACCTCGAAAACCTCTTCCTCTATTGAAGATCTAGGTGAATCCAAATTCTTCTAATTTGAAACCCACATCACATTCATATAAGTTGACACCTACATCACAATCATCTAAGTTGACTCCCATGTTACAATCATCTAAGTTGATGTATACATTGTAAACACCTCAGACGACTCTTATGTCACAATCATATGCTGATTTTCTACGTGATCCTCATTGTTTCCCAACAATATGCCATCTTTTAGGAAATCCAATGCTAATCAGTTCTAAATCTACATCTTATTATACTCATGAGACATCTAGATCCAAATCTACTTTGTCTCTTGAGTCATCATCTTCTCAATATTCCACACCAGTTAGACCCATTTCTTCTATTCAACCTCCCATGGTAGATGAACAAATACCCATTCCGATCGATTCATTTCAGAATGAAAAAGCAATCACAAAAAGCATGGGGTCACATGATGACATTCCCTAGAAGATCACATGTAATAATTCTCTTGATACCTCAATACATTTGTGTATTATAGGGAAGAGGTTACTTCGCTTGTCAGACCATAGAGAAAGACCCTAGGATCATCGAAATTGATCCTCTTCTTACTCTTCCACCTTCAAATTCTTCATTATGTGATAAAATTCCTGGGTATGGCATTGATCCATGACCTATATTCTCATTACCTAATCACTCTTTATCTATCATGATTCCTCAATCACAAACTCACCTTGGGTCACCACCTAGTAGCCCATCGTCTTCTATATGTGGGCCACCTCCAAGTAGCCCCACATCATCTATATGTGGCTCACCTCTTGGTATCCCATATTCATCTATTCTTGGGCCACATCCTAGTAGCTCATCATCTTCTACATATGAGACACCTCCAGGTAGTCCTTCATCTTCATTATATGGGACACCTCCTGGTAGCCTATCCTCTTCTATCCTTGGGTTGCCTCCAAGAATACCTTCATCATCTTTATGTGTCTCACCTTTGGATAGCCACTATTCTTCTATATTGGGGGCACATCCTATAAATCTCTCATCTTTGATTCTTGGGCCACGTCTTAGTAGTCCTTTATATTTAGTCTATGGGACACCTCCCGGTAGCCCATCCCCTTCAATTCTTAGACCATATCCTTCACATTCATCATATTGTCCTTTTATCAATGATTGTGTCAAGCCCACTATCATTTCTCACATCAATTATATTCTTCCACTTTCTTCTCCCACTTTTTGGGACTATAAAAGTCACGTAATAGCTTATAATAAACCCAATCGGTTCCTTCATCGCTAAGCTCAAAACTTCAAATGCTCCAAAGCTCACAAGAAGTTTTACAATCTTAAAGCCCAGAACCAAACACAATTCAAAAATACACACCAACTCACCCATCAAGTATGCCACAAAGTTCATAAACCTCTAGATAGGGAACTCAATCTCCCACACAAAAATCCATGTTTTATGATAAATCACAGTCATTCGTTGAGTATGAGCTCACCACGATCATTGAAATTGGAGATAATATGACTCTTAATAAGAAAACACACTTAATCTCCCTTATCAAGGAAATTGCAAACATTGTTTTTGGATCTTATCATGTAGATTGATATTAATCAGTCCCACTTTTCAAAAAATTACAAAAATGCAAAAAGATGATTTTTTTTTCAAAAAATAAAAGATAAATGAACACACATTGCAATCAAGTATTACATACACATGGATGTTATTTCTCACCTTGCTTTTTATTTTTTTGCAAGTCTTCCTACCATTATCATACCTTTGGTGATATTTTGGTTAGCCAATTCACACACATTTTGTGACATTTATCTCTATGGTATCGGTTGGCCATAGTATTTCATCACCTTGGTAAATTAAATAATGACTAACCTTATAGGGTTCTTATTACAATCAACATATTAAAAACTTGTTGTGAAGAAATTTTGGACATATTTGTTGACACTAGCCAATTTCGTCATCACAATCACTTCCACCTCCTTCCATCAAGCCATCAGTGGTTCTTAACCCCTTGTTAAATAAGAGAGCTAAAATAAGTTTTTAGAAAGAAAAAAAAATCAATCAAATAAAAAAGCCAAAGCTAAAAGCAAAAGCAAATTGTTATATAACTTGTTCTTGGGGTATTTCCAATAATATCTACTGAGGCTATGGATGCCTGACTGGTAGTAGAGAAATGTTGCAATTAGAATCAAATGCATCTTTTTTCGAGGAAATGGATGCCTGGATGAAAGCAGAGAAATGTACGGATTTCCTTCCACAATCCATTAAAAAAAATCAACTTTGAAAAATAAATCATTTTTACACATTGGCTAGGTGTCTTCACTTGTTGTCTATAAAATTTTCCCTCCAAGAGGTAATAAATTTCCACGTGCACACACTAGATCTCTATGAGCAAACATGATTAGTATGTTACCAAGTGTCTTTTTTTGACCTTTTTCAGACTCTTACTCTAGTTTGTATCTTGTCTCATGATTCATGTCTTTGGCTAATCACTTTTTCATCACGAGGATTCTAAGATACATTCACAACATTCATATTGTTCTTCTAATTCATTCAAAACATCCATGTGTATAATATTTCTTTTTTCCATGTTTGCAGACACCTTTTCCCTCTTTCTCAAAAAAAATCTTCCACTTCTTTCTATCATGTGCTTCTTGGCCAACTTATGTTGGGGCATCCTTGCTCCTTCCTAGCACGTCATTGGGTTATGTTCATCATCATGTTGAACCTATCTATATTGGCCCTGATCCAACTTCGTGCATGAAGAGTTTTCCTTTGAATATTTCCATCTCAAACTGGGGAAATTTAACATCTTCACTTCCTCACGCATGTGCATGGCATTCTACCTTTGTACATCCCATTTGTCATTGGGGAATCCATGTTTCTTTGTTTCCTATAAATAGCTTCAGAAAACTTCTAAAAATTAAAAACATTCAAGATATATTTGAAAAAACCCAAATAAATTGGTAAAACAATAAAAAAGCCAAAAATAAATGGTAAAATCATTAAAAATCCAAAAATGGTAAAAATCCAAAAAAATCATAAATTGGTAAATGATATGCACACAGCTAAAGCCTATATCAAATGCACTTTCCTTGAACATTAAAATTTTTCCTACAAAAACATCTTTCTTATGTTCTTATCTCAAATGACTTATGGATCATCGTGATCTACCTCCATTAATAAAGTTGGCTTACTTACTATGTCGGTACTCCCATGCAATAATGAGTTGTTAGAGACTGTGTCATAGTGCACGAATGCTTTCCATGGGACTACTTATGTCCTCCATTATTCCCCTCACATGTATCCTTTCTTGGGGCACCATTTTTAACCCTTGTCATTACAACATGAACATTCGGAACTAAAGGTTGATAACAAAAACATTGGTGCAGTTGTCTTGAATGTTGTTTATTTAAGCACGTGTGATTATACTTGTTTCTCTGTTAGGTTGGCTAGTTTACTTTCTCATATTACATTGCATTATGTATGTTGCATGGATTTAAGCATCATTTTACTTTCTCGTATTGCATTACATTATGTATGTTACATGGAGTTACGTATTTTTAACAATGAACAAATGTTAGTAATATAGATTTTCATGTTATTTTACACTTTTGTTTATTTTAATAAAGGTTGATGATGTAGATCATAGGGGCAACATGATGAAATAAAAGTTGTTTATTGAAGATTGGATGCAAAGAGCTATTCCTATTCTCCACTTTCATGTCTTATCACTATTAATTTTTCTTCCAAATCACCTGGGGCAATAAACAATCATGTTTATTCCTATCCTATTTCTTCTATCCGTTTCAATCATATTTTCGATCGTCGATTGACTTCTTCTATCACCCCATCAACACTTGAGGGGGCATCCTTCATTATACTATTTTTTCTTCAAAATTTTACTTGTTTATGCTTGTCTACTATATTTGAAGTGAATTCACTTACTTCACCTCAAACATGGGCAAATGTAGACACCTAAATTCTGCTTTTGCAATCTTATTGCCAAAAGCACACAAATCACTCTCATTCTTACCATTTCCATTATAATTAGTTATTTCTACTAATTAACTAATGTTTCTTACCATTTTGGTCAATTAATAGTGCTTTGTTGATTACCTATCCTCTTTCGCATTCAAGATGCCAATTTACGACAAATCGTAAGTCAAAATCCTCTTCCAAATAGACAATTAGTGATTATTAGCTAATTAGGCCTATTTTACCCTTGTTTTGGTCAATATACCCTATTATTGGCTCAAACCCCTCTTCCAACCACTCAAAATCACCCCACTTCCTTCCACAACATCTCAAAGCTTCAAAAGCTTATCCTAGCCTTTTAATTGACCCTAAGTGGTTGATTAAGGCTCCTCACATCTTAATCACTTGTTAATTCACTAATCATGATTAGCAAGCCTTAATCATGGATTAGAAATTCTTAATCTAATTTGTGCTTTTAGTCCCACATGCATAAAATGCTAGTTTTCCTCAAAGGAAAAACTATAAAAAGGACTAACCACATACCTTTAAACTTTACACCATGCTTTGAATTGCATATCATATAAGAAATATGATTTATAGCCAAGCTCAATCCTTGCCTCAAGTCTTCAATGGGGTTAGTAGATGGGTATACAATATGATTGTGTAGTCATTGTTGGAGAGATCATCTCACCTTCCTTACAGTAGAAACAAACCCCCAATTTGATTGCTCCTAGATGTATTTAGGGATATGTTAGTTAGAAATTGAACATACTATTAGGCATGCTCTAGTTAGGTTTTAAATTACATTCATGCTAGTTGTTTCAAGAATTCCATTAATCTTTTATGTAACTATTGTTAGATTCAATAATAATTTTATCAATTATACTATGTGGTGTTAGTCTTAGCCTTTCTTGGAACTTTTAGTAGTCTTCACCAAGTATAATGATTTCAAAGGAAAGCTTTATACTCATTGGTTGGGACCATATGAAATAGAGGAAATATTTGATAATGGGTATTTTTTCCTTTCCACATTGATGGAGATCAAAGAATAATGATAATTAATGGATATAGGTTATGCTATACAAGAAACCAATAACAAAATAAGAGTTCACCAACTAGATTTTATCACATCCAAATTTATGTTATGTGAGGGAGGTTTCCTCCATTGAAAAAAAAATGAGTGTGACTGAAATCTAAATAAATGAAAGGGTTGGAAATAAAAAATTGCAGTAATTTTCTAAAAACTGGTGGAATTATAAAATCAAAATCATCACATCCTCTAGAAACCAGGTTAAAAATCATAAATGATGACTCCTTTTCAAAAAAATGTATATACACCTTTTGACTAAAATCTAGTTTATAGTAATAAAATCAGACATGATAGAGCAAATGTTAATAATGTGTACATGATGGTAACATGGACAACTAAAATGGATTCAATTATTTACTCTAGTTTTCTACTCATACATAGTGTTTCCATGCAAAAATTTTATCATGGAAAATTGAAACTTTTGATCATGACAACTAAGCCCACAGTTGAAAATTCCGCTTCCCAATCACTATGAACCCTTCCTATTGCCAAAGCATGTCCTATTTTATACCCTCACCCAAGCTCAGATGAAATCATTAACATGATTATTTAGTGTGTTTCAATGTGCAAGGAAGAGTGTCTAATATGATTGATGAACTCATTGAGATTTGATGAAATATAATTTTCTCATGAGGCCGAAAAGGTCATTTTAACCATTCTCAGAATAAGTAAACACCCTCTAGAAGTGTACAGGGAAAATATAAATCATTTTAGGGTGATTTTGGAAAACATTGAAGTTATATAAGGTAATTTAGGAATGTTTAGGTAAGAAAATTTGATTCAGAACAATTTGTTCAACATCGATAATTCAGGGTATATGAAATGAAAGCTAAAATGGTGAAAGTTGACTTCTCCAAATGATTTCAGGATATCCGAGAAGAGTTAGGAGTAAAATAAATAGTCTTTAGAAATATCTTGTAATCCTCTATAGGATGAAGACATGAACTATTTTCCAAGACTTAAGGATTCCCTTAGTTAATTTAGAACACTATATAGTTGCCCCTCTCTCAAAAAGATGAAATAGGAACTAAATTTGTAATTACACAAATAATTATCTCTCAATAATGGTTTTGATGATCTAATTAGGGTTTTTGGAGTCAATATCATATAATATTTGACTACAAAACACTTTCCTATGATTCTGGGGTGAAAACATAAATTTAGGTGCCCCAATTTGGATATACAAGGAAAAATTTGTTTTCCTAATTTGGAAAATTCACACTTTGGACAATCTTGTGCCCCCTATATCACCTATAAGACAAGGTGGAAAATGGTTACACCAAATTGTGACATATCTCTCTCCCCCAAGTCACACTTTGGCCTCACAGCTTGTCCCCTTTTTTCCATTATGCAAGGGAGACAAGGGGGACACGAAAGTGTGACCTCCCTCTCTCTCTATCGGTAATATGTTAGAAAAAAATTCCTCTCTCTCTCACATGTCCTCCAAGGGATAAAGGGGACAAAAATGTGACCCCATGCTCCCAGAAACCCCTACTCACTCAAATACACCGTTATAGTCCTCAAAACCACATTTAAGCCTCCAATCTCACCCAAGTCACACTTTGGACACTGTTGTGTCACCTCTCTTCCCAGGAGGAAAATGGGACACCAAATGATGACATATCTTCCTCCAATTTAATATATTGCACTCCATACATGTTGTCATGACATGCGCATGTCAAAAATCACTTAGAAATTGGGTTAACTCCTCTTATAAAACCTAGCCATTTTATAATAAAATTGTTGTCATTTTCCTCCCTATTTCCATTAATGTCTATATATGCTACAACAACAAATAAATTCTACAAATTTCCTTTTCTTATCCTACAAACATTTGGTGTGCAAAAACCCTAAAAATTGGAGTAGAATGTCTTGGAGAAAATTAGGAACTTTTGACAGTGTTTTCGTTGCAACCTATTGAGCTCAAAATTACACCCCGCCCCAAGTCATAAACAACGTAGGATTTTGAGGCAACATGGGAAACTACTTAATCCTAATGCTAAACTACTCTTAGGAATTGAAATGGAACTCTCTAGCTCTACTCTAAAATTCTAAGGGGCCAGGGTGAGAAGGAGATGCATAAAATAGAAATTCTAAACTACATATGTGATAACACCAAGAAAAGGGGTAGAGACACTCTCAGGTGAGTAGAATATGGAATAAAATGATGAAGGAGAGGGCATACTTGAGTGCCACATTCCAAAATAAATATTAAACTTCCATGTCCATGGAGAACAACACATTTGAGACCCTACAAGGAGAGAAAAAGATGCACAAAACTTGTAGATGTATTGAAAGGAAAGGAAAATGGAATAAAACACAAATATGGTAGAAGATAGCCACAAAACATGAGTTTTATTCCTTCAAGTATGCACAGCTTCATTACATTGAAGGAGAAGAGGCAAGTATCACCATGCAAGATGTTCAAATTCGAGGCTTGACACTCACTATTACTCTGGAAAATTATTAACAGAGTTCCATTACATTAAAGAACATCCCCTCTCAAAATGAGAGGTGTTTACAATATAAAGCGAATGCAAAGGAAAGAGAAGAATACAAAATAGGATTATGATCTCACCCACCCATAAGATACATTTAAATGAATGAAAAGGGACATGGGCAACTGCCAAATCTATCCTTCAAATATCCCTTGCATTATGAAGAATGAAAAAGCATCAAATCATATCAAATCTGATTTCTCAAGTACATTGAATTGTGCATCATTAATGCCCAGATGGTTTTTTCCATTTAATGACAACCAAATTCAATCAAACCTCAAATATTATTATATTGGATTGTAGAACTAAAGGAGATATTTCCATTGATATAAATTTTGTCAAAAATGGAGCTATGGATCAAAAGCTATGAGCATTTGAATTTTTTACAGTGCCACATGGAACATGATCATGACACGTGGCACCCTTTGATTAGTTACGGGATTTCCCTTGCCTACGTATGCATTGTTTTGATCTTTCCACTTGGCATCCTTTCATTGGCGATGGTGGGTGGGGATCTATTTGCATTTTACATGTCGAAAATGTAGTTCTATAAAATACAAAACTCGTACATTTTTCCTCAAGTCCCAAATTACACCACATGTTCACCCTTTATTGGAGGTAGGGGGTAGAAATTTCTTCACATTTTAATGTTGATCATTGTGTTGGTACCCAAATTTTTTCTCTTTTAACCCGAGAAGCAATATATAGTTAACATGAAGCTTGAAGGTAGGTAGATCATGATGTATGTCATTTTGTAGCCAGGGATATGATCTAACTAGAACTCATATTTGTGGAGAGATGGATAACACTCAAATAGGACTTGATCTTGTCCTAACTATTTTAGGTTGTGCCTTTCAACCAAGGTAAGAGAACCTATTTTGTAACCCTCATATGGTGAAGGAGATGAATATATCCCTCAATTTGTGTAAACAATATGAAAGGGCCTTGAGAAAATATGATCAACACTCCAAATCTGACTTTCACAAGTTGTCACTTCCAGATTATGCAGATAATTTCAATGCAAGGTAAGGGTTACTATAGAAATTTGAAATCCTGATATGTTTTGCATAACTTAGCAAATGGATTTTGATCTTCTGTGGGTATATAGGTCAAAAGGGGGTAAAACAATGTAGGATTTATTGTTTTGGATGATTTTTGGGTGGGATTTTAGATAAGATAAACCAAGATCCACTAGAATATATGAGGATTTTAGTAAAATATTGAGAAACTTATCTGCAGAAAGTATCAAAATGGTTAAGAATTCCTTCAACTAGGATATGTGCATCAAATGAAGGCCCAGATCTACACTTTTCCACAAAATCTTTGATCATCTATCACTAAATATTGAGTTAGATTGAACCAATGAAGCATTTAGCACTCACTATTTGATCATGACCTAAGGTGCACCCAAAGGTTTACTAACAATCTCTGAAATCAAGGAAGGAAAAGTGATTTTAAATTTGTTTATCTCTTTATCAGATGAAAGCTCTTCTAATATAAGACTATAAATGCCACTAAACCATCACAAGAGTGAGATCATGTATGATCAAGAGAGACCTTAAACACAAGACTGCAACAAGAAACAAGAAACACAAATTGAAAGGCATTCTGAAATGTAAGCATTCACAAGTTTTGTTTAAAGAGATAACATAGAATAACTCAAACTTGATCAAATTTATCAACTAGGGAAATGTTTTGAAAACAAGCTCAGAGCTTGTTAATGGCTATACATGTGCAACCAACTTAACATGATTTGAAATCTGATACAGAGAGAAATACATGATATTCTCAAATGATCACTCAAAGAATGGTATTCTTCCCAGATTTTCCCGTGAAATTTTTAGTTTTCCAAGATTTTCAAACTCTTCCAACCCTTTGCATGACAAATTCATGTAATATATAGCATTCAATGTCCTTCAAGCCTTCTTTCCCAAAAAATAATATGCCATAGGATCAAATTTGTTACAAAAATTCCTCTTGATTCGCAAACAAGGACGTTTAACAAAACACATCCAAAAAGTTGCCAGTTGTCTCGAAAGAGTATGCATCATTGCAAAATTCACATCATTAACCATTATGGAGGCATTTTTTTCATCTTCAAAGCATGCCAACCACCTTTCTTTCATTATTTCATCCTTATCCCTCCAAAATTTGAATCTGCAACGTCAGAATTTGATATTTTACATTTTTGGACGGGTTAGGGTAGAATTTCACTTCAAAAACATCTCTGCTCTTAAAATTGATGCTCAAAACTGTTGCATTGGTCCTTGCGAGGCATAAATGACACAAATATATCAAAATTTTGATTAAAATTGATGCAAAAACCACATTTCCAAACTTCCTGGAGCATTCTAGGGCAAAAAATGGAGGCATGGCAAAAAATGATGCACAACTACCATTGATTCAACTTTCAATGTTTAATCTAAACCCTCCACGTGGAAACCAATCATTACAGACGGGCTTTGGAGGCACCTTTTTATATTTTTCACCTTTTATGAGGAATGACCACATGACAGGGTTTGATTCAAAGACGGGCTTCTCATTTTTAGCTTTTGACCCTTTTATTATGAGCGGCCACGTGGCACCATTTCATTGGATGCGGACCAAAGAGCTCAATGATTCCTTTTAAAATTTTAAAAAAATTGGAAATTTTTGACATTTTCCCCCCCCTCCGGGACTAACACATGTCCTAATGTGGACCCCATTGGAATCACAGATTGATTTGGCATATTTTCACCTTTCTTGGGAAAAGAATTTTTTCCAAATTATCCCCATGGCCCCACACCTTTGATTTTTCCTTAAACGTGTCGTCGTTGATTGGTTGTGGGATTGTGTTCTTCCTAATGATTTCTTGTCTTTATAGGATAAAAGCTAAATTTCCCAAAAATACCTGATGCTTCGGAATCCCCTCTTTTGATCTGACCCATACAAGTGGCTCAATCGTGACCGTTGATGGAGATACGACCTCATTTTACAACTTTAGCCTTTTATGCCATAAATGGAAAAATTCTCAAATTCCCCCTGAGGCTTGAAGCTCCAGTCCTGACCCTGCCACATGTCTCTCTATGATTCGTTGTGGGGATACAAATTTCTTGCAAACCTTTACCTAACTCCTCAAAAAAATTTAAAAGTTTCAAAACTCACCGTGGCCCGTACTCCCCTTCATATTGTTTTGGACATGTGTCTCCCTCGATTTGTTGTGGAGCCACACTTCAAATTACCATTTTAACTCATTTTTAAAAAAAAAGGCAACATTTCCTTTTGCCTTCGGTGGCCCACCGACCCACACAAGTATTTCAAAATAAAAGGGACTAAGGCATTAATTTACTTTGGCAAGTTTACGAGCCTTGTTTTGCATTTTAGTACATTTTTCCAAAAAAGGCAAAAATTATCCAAGAACACCACCGATCTACATTCCCTATGTCCCCGATCCCGCCACGTGTCCCTTCCCGATTGGTTTGATGACCCACAGACCTTTTTTCACAAATTTTGTTCCCTTTCGCCAAAAGGCAAAAATTTTCTAAGTCTTCTGCCAACCTTCATTTCTGCCTTTGATGTGAACATGACACATGGCCACCTGTGATTTGTTGTGGAGTTCTGGTTTGTTTTTTGACTTTAATGTTTTAACCAAATAATTTCAAAAACATCAAAGGAACTTGACCACCCGCAATTCCATCCTTGACTATGAAGTGCCCACATTTCCCATTCTAATTGATTATGGGCCTTAGGCATTTTATTTGCATTTTAAATCTTTTTCCAAAATAACTTAAGGTACAAGAAGACCCACTACTTCCCATCCAATGAAAAGAGGACACATCATCACTTTTAGGCAAAAATTCAGAAATTTTATCCGTCGCTTTAACTTAGGCAGATTAGCGCTTGGCGGGGCCATGGGAAATGTGAAAATTTTAGCGAAAAGTGGCTAAAAAGAATAAGTTCCAAAATGAATCGCCACACCTCCTCCAATCCAAACATGCCACATAAGCAACATTTGAAGTAATCAAAGAAAAGGCGAGCCATGGGACCAAATTCACCCTTTTGCCCAAAAAGCAAAAAGTGATAAGTTAAAAATTTCCACTGTCCCTTGGCCAATTAGAACAAGCCACGCCGCCGATGAATGCCGAAGAAGAATTTGATTGGGAAATGACACCATCGTCGATCGTCAAAATACGTAAAAATGCCAGGGATGCCCTAGAATTCAATTTTTTCACTAAGGATGACAAATTTCTCAAAATTGAACCAACTGAAACATGTTTTCAAAGCATTATTGATCATGGAATCATATTTTCAAAGGCATACAAGTGTAAATTGATCAATTTTAAACTTTCATGATTTGGTAGAAGGGAAAAATGACAGAGGCCCATGGATTTTGGAAAATTAGGGTAGATTCCTTCAAATCAAATGCAAAAACAACAAGTTTGTGAGCATTTTCATAGATTTTAACTTGAGGTAAAATTTGCAAACCACCAATTTGGGAGAAAAAACATTTCAGAGCATGTAGGATGAAGGAAAATTAGGGCAAAAAGATTACATGCTCAAAAATGGTACCAACATCGGCTCCTGCTTAGGGATGGGCACTCCCAGCAAGTGCCACAAGAACAAAAGAAGCAAACCAAGTGCCAAAACCAACCATTGGGCAATGAAGTCAAAACTATAGAGCTAAAAATAGACCCAAGTAACCTAAAATGACTGCCAAGAATAGGGCAAACCACAAACCGACAAAAAGGCAAAAACAGAGCCAAAAACAAATATTATACACTATACAAGTGGTGCATACCTAAAATTTGGGGATTAATCCAAGAAATGCTTCGATGCCTACCATTAATGGGCATTTCAAGAAATTCCCCATCTAAGTCCTTGAGAAAAAGGTATTCTCACCAATTATGATATAAATGGAGTAAGGGCCCATCCATTATGCATAAAATTTACCATGTTTTCCCTTATCTCCATTCCTACTATCCCACAACAAAACCAGGTTTCCAATATTGAAGGCCCTAGGAGTGACCTTCTTGTCAAACAATCTTTTCAACTTCTCTCTAAATCGACATGTCTTTGGTGGGATGCTCTTCTTTCTTCATCCAGCTCAACAATTTGATTAATTATTGCTTCATATGGACTGACCTCTTGATCTTCAATTTGTTGAACAAACTGAAATGAATATAATTAAAAGTGTAAGGGCAGAAAAGCTTGAGTTCCATATACCAACTCAAATGGGCTCTTTCCAAAGAACTCTTTTGCGTGATTCTATTAGCCCAAACTACAAATTTCAGTTGTTCACCCCACTTTCTCTTGTTCAACTCCAAGGTTCTCATAATGATCTTTAACAAGTTCTTATTGCTAGACTCAGCTTGTCCATTCCCTTAAGGGTTGTAATTTGAAGCATAAGTTAGATTGGTTCCATACTCCTTGCACATTTCCATCAAGGGATTGGCTCTAAAACACATGGCATTATTAGTAACAATCTTTACTGGCACACCAAATCTACATATGACGTGATTCAACAAAAGTCCATAACCACTCGGTGTGTTACTTTCTTAGTGGGGATTTCTTCCACCCACTTAGTGAAGTAATTTGTGGCTACAAGAATCCACTTTTGTTTAAAACTAGAAGGGTCTAAAATCTCACCAATGAAGTCCATTCCCCATTTCTTAAAAGGAGCTTCAATCGATACATGATACAAAGGAAGGGATCCTGAAGCTTTCATTCTTCCAGAGAAAAGATGACAACTTTCACATTTCTAACCAGTAGGGTTGCATCTTTGAAGAGAGTAGGCCACCAATAACTAGCTCTCAAAATTTTATGCGTTGTAACCCTTCCAAAAAAGTGTCCTCCATAAACTCCCCCATGGAAATAAACAATTATTTTGGGAGCTTCATCTTCAGTTACACATTTCAAGAGGACACCTTTAGGTTTCTTCCAAGCCATCCCTAAGTCAGTAATGATGTACTTTTGAGAAGCCAACTTCAGGGATCTTTTTTTATTTTTATTTAAATATTCAGGGCAACATAGGTGTCTAAGGTAAAAGATCACATCCTTGTACCACTCGGAAATTTACCAATTCCTCAAGTACATCTGTCCTCTCTCCTTCTACTTCATTCACTTCCACGTCTATAGGTTTCTCTCACCATAAGCTTAGCCAATTCCAAACCTCTTACCAACTTTGTGGTTTGGATATTCATGTCATATTCATGTAGTTTTTTCACCCATCTAAATATTTTTCTTGAGATCTCCATCTCTGATAAGATGTCTTTTACCATGGTGTGGGGAACATAAGCAACAACTTTTAAAATTAATAGGTAAGCCCTTGAAAACCTTTGTTTCTTTCACTAAGGCAAATTCTTGTTTTTCCATGATTGTGTACTTCAACTTAGCATCTTATAAAGCCTTGATAAAGAAGGAAATTGGCCTCTCAACCCCATATTTATCCTTTTGTAAAAAGATAGATGCAATAGTATTTTCAGAGGCAAAGGAGAAGATTTGTAAAGGATTCTTGTAATTCGAGCTACCAAAACAAGTGCATGATTAAGTGCTTCTTTGATTCCTTCAAAATCCTAAATGACTACCTCTTCCCACTTGATGACCTGGTCCTTCTTCAGCATGTATGTAATGGGGAGATTCAATTCAGCAAAATTATACACAAACCTTCTAATGAAGTTGATTTTCCTGAAGAAAGATTGAATGCCTTTCTTTGTTCTTGGAGTTGGAACTTTACTAATTGCTTCTACCCTCTCGTGGTCAATCATGACACCATTTTTTGATATAATATTAACAAGCAAATTTGCCTTTTGCACTCCAAAATGGCACTTCTTTGGATTGAGAGAAATTCCATATTCTCTACATTTGATCAAAAAAATTCCAAGTGCTGCAAGTGATCTTTTCTGCTCCTTGAAAACACAGTCACATCATCCTGATAAACTACAATAAAGTCATTTATGTAACCAGAAAAATCAACATCCATTGCTCTTTGGAAAGTAGCTCCAGCATTCATAAGACCAAAAGGAATTCTTACATAAACATATGTCCCCAAGGAGTGGTAAAGGTAGTTTTAAATCTTTCTGACTCCTTGACAACAACTTGATTATAGCCAGAGAAACCATCCAAGGTGTACAACAATTCAGATCCAGTCACTAACTGCAGCATGTTTCCCATGTTTGGCAAAGGATAATTGTCCTTTAATGGAGCTCTATTCATATTTCTGAAGTCTACACAAAGTCTGATATCTCCATTTTTATTTCTGACTGGCACAAGGTTTACAACCCAAGATGAATACCTTGTGGGCTGAATGATCCCTCCCTTCTTCAATTTCTTCAATTCATCTTGCATCTTCATGGAAAGGAGTGGATTAATTGGCCTCTACTTCTATCTAAAGGGCTTGGCATTTGTTTCAAGAGGAATCTCATGCTGAAACAAATCTTTTCTGTATGCTTTCAGCTCTGAATAAGACCAAGTAAGACATTCTTGATATTTATTCAATAGTTAAACATAAGACTATTTTTCTTCTTTGTTTAGATTTCTGCCCAACCAAACTTTCATTTGTTTATCATTTGTGCCCAAGTTATGCTCTTCCACATCCCTTGAGTCAGACATATTTCTATTGATGATGTAATCAGCATTGTCAAAATTTGACTCAAGTGCTACAAGACCTCTAGGAATGGTGTTAGTTTTCAATTGGATGACATCCTTTCCAAACAAAGTCTCTCTTCTTTCGGTCACACATACCATTGGTTTCCAATCAATAATCTGATCTGTAAACTCACCTTGATTTTTCAAGAACCTTTGCACTTGAGCATCATCATTAAACACTTACCAATGCTTGATGTTTTCAGGGATAGCTAGCCTAGTTAACACTTCAATATTGTACTCACAATAAGGTGAAATGGTGCAATTTCCAAATCTTGACCCCAACACTACCAACTTGTCAACAACAGCATTGAAACTTTTTTCATGATGCACAATGTTGAAGGAATCAAACATCTCAATTAGATCCCAAACTGCATGTTTGTACTATTTCATCCACTAATTTTTTATAGCATACAGTTTTCTTATTTGTTTGAAAACTAGCTCTGAATATCATTTTACAATGATTTCCTTGACACCATACTTCCATGCAATTCTCGATCCAACAACAAGGATTCATACTCAGTAATGTTGTTAGTACATTCAAAATTAATCTTGAAGGAAAAAATAAACTCTTCCAAAGCTAGGAGAAATCAAAATTATACCAGTACCATTTCCAAATTTGGATCAAGATCCATCAAATATTAAGGTCCAAGGAGAACCTACCTATTCAAGGAACTTTGATTGATCCATCTTGTGTTCTTTGCCATCAAGAAACCCAACAAAGTTATCGAAATCCACATTAGCAAACAACACTTCATAGGAAGCATTGTTGGGATCTTCAATA
Source organism: Taxus wallichiana var. yunnanensis (assembly GCA_018340775.1). Classification (NCBI taxonomy): domain Eukaryota; kingdom Viridiplantae; phylum Streptophyta; class Pinopsida; order Cupressales; family Taxaceae; genus Taxus; species Taxus wallichiana. Next base: position 568,590,310 of record CM031240.1, read on the forward strand.
AGGTGCAACATCTTCTTATCTCCATAAATCTTGACAAGGATTCATTTAATGGGAATGGTGGTGAAATACATGTCCATATGAATAGTCCCACCAACACTTGCATCCCACTTTCTTGATAAAATCATGCCCCATTTGATAGGACAATCATAAATTACAACATCAAGTTTCAAATTCTTACCTAGGTAGGTTGCAAGTTGTACAACAAAACCCTTCACGCAACTAAATACCGACACTTATCTTGAGTCCATGGTGGTACATTTTCCATAGGATGCTATCACTTTGATATCTAACTCATTCATGACTTCTAGAGGCATGACATTGCATGATGCACCGAATCAAACATACGCTTTGAAGTAGTCTATCCTTTATGATAAAAGTTGTAAATAATGGATTAAAATTCAATTGGGAATCAACCAAGGATGTCCCCAAGTATACCTTAGGTGTCTCTCAAATACTTTCTAATGCTGTTGGTGTTTCAAGGTCTGCAATGATCTGAGGAGGAGTTTTAAACATGTTTACATTTCGCTTAGAGTACACTTTTCTTCTTTCAAACCTAGGTACTCAAATGCTCTTTTCTTGTGCTTGGGAATCCTAAGAAACTCAATGATTGGAACACTCACTTTGATTTGGCTCAATACTTGGGATATGTCATAGGGAACATTATTTGGCAAGGCAACATTGGGAGGGAGACAAGCATATTCATTAGACAACATGGGATTCTTGCCATCTTGGGCATGAGGAGGACTATAATTTTTACTTGGGACAATAGAGCTTTTGGCAGGGGTTTTTCTTCTAGGAGCCTCTTTGGGAATTCTTTTAAGAAATATTGTTTTAGGTTTGGCTTGAGGCCCAGCTCCCTTAACAACTTTGCTCCTAGTGTTATAGTACTTCTCTTGAGCTACAACAACATTCATTAAAAATTGTTTATCTTCCTCTCAAGGGATACCACCATCATAATTCTTAATCATCAAAGCTCTTAATTATTCAAAGTCATTGTTAGGAATTTCAAAATATTGCACTACATCAACTTTAAGAGTATGAGAGGGAAGAAGGAATTGTACCCATTGGATGTAATCCAAAAACTTACAAAGAGTCCTTGCACTTGTTACCTCAATTGATGTTGCTCCTTCGTGTGAACTTGAAGGACAACCCACCATGTAGATATCATCATCAATTCCATCTTCATTATTAGCTCCATTATCTTGCTAGTACACTTCACATGGAGAATGGGGTAGAAAACATTTATCACACTAATCAATATCATTCACCTCCTTAATAGCAACAACCCTAGTAGGTAGGGAATCAGGTAACACTCTACCTTCACATGCTTGATGATGTATATTTTCATTCCCCATTGGTCCCTTCCTCTATCAACAGATATTTGATCACCTTTAGGATGATTGGAAAATCTATCATAGTTTTGTGCTTTTGCTAGCCTTATGAAGTCTACCCAATTCCCTTCTTTGTTTGGGCTAGTTTGTATGAGATTTCTTTGACAACCCCTGCCAAAGTTTTTAAAACCTCCTCCAAATCATCACCCTTGCTAGCTTGAGGTTTTTCAGGGTTAATTAACTTTACACCATCTCTTTTGAGAGGTTTCCCAATAGCCTTAATGTTTTTTAAATCTGCGCATGCCATGGTAAAAGCTTGCCTTAAATTGGTAGGGTTCTTGTCTCTTAGGTAATATGTTGTTTTCTTATCAAATGCATCTGAATATTTCATCAAACAATATTCATCACAAGGCCTAAAATTAATAGGTAGTCTTCTTAATGTTTTGTTAAATCTTGTGTTAAATTCATACACCGATTCATTGGGGTTTTTCTTGATATTTTCAAATTCGGACAATAAGAACCTAGGATCAATCTTATCACAATATTGCAACCTAAATGCATTGTTCATCTCAGTCTAAGAATCAATAGAATTATCAAGTAGAGCCTTGTACCAATCCCTTACATCCTCTTCAAGTGTATTAATGGAAAATTTTACATACACATATTCAAACTCTATTTCAAAACCTCCATCATGTTAACAAAAATTTTAAGATGATGATCACCAGTTATAACATTGTTACCTTGGAACTTTGGCAACCTATTCCTGACATCTTGAGGGACAACATTTGGGTAACCATCCATTCCTTTAAATTTTATACGACCAAAGGTATTAAAAACAAATGGAGGTCTAGGTTGAGCCATATTTTTTTGAGGTGGTGATCTTGGAGGAGAAACAAAATGATGAGGAGTGAGAGGTCTTTGGGGAATAGAAATGTAATCTTCAAAATTGATATACCCTATAAGATAAACTTCTTGATAAACTCTAGTAGATTTGGAAAAAACAAGGGCGAATGAAGAGAAATATTTTTAATGACAAATGAAGGTCCCTCTCCAGATGGAGAATGCAAATTTTCAAGAGGACTATTAGAATCAGAATCACATAAAGAAGAACTGTAGTCCTCAATGACAGGCTGATCAATCTCAAGTTCAACAATGGGGACTTCTTTCCTTGAGATCTGCTCTCCAACCACCTTCAAAACTTTTCTCCATTCTAACTCTAAATTCCCTGAATCTGAAAATCAACTTCTTAGCAGATTCTCTAATGACGAGAGATCTTCTTCCTTCCAGTTTGGAAAAGATTAGCAACACCAAAAAACAAATGACAAAACACTAAGACACTCGGTATTTATCAAGATAAAAACAACATGGAGTCACCACTAAGGAATTTCACCCTAGTTGTGTAAATGCACTAAAATACTCACAAATACCTATCAACACCGAAAATCTTGCAAAACTTTATAGTGTTTCACCTTTTTCTTAGATTGTTTCTTTGAAGTGTTGATGAAACAGATAGGGTAACGAGCATAGGAGGAATACTTGTTCAAATGTCGGTTGATGGGTTGTTGCACGCGTATGACTTTCAAATCCACAGCTGATCGTGAGAGCTTCCTTTTGGCTAGGAGGAACTACATGTAATGAAAACAAGACCACCAGAAGGAATTAAACAATATGGGCAGTGAACTACCTAGTTTGAGCTGAATTTGGGAAGTATGATACTTCCTAGATGGTTATCAATCAACTATTTTAAACAAATTAATTCTCAAAAAAGTAAATCCTATTGTTATTTTAAAATGATTTAGCTATCTCACTTAAAAACACAATAAGAAAATAGATCTAATCTAACAAGCTAAGCTAGAATAGAATCCAAAGGTCAAATGATTGGTTCTCAGTTTTGTAGGTCTGATAAAGGTCTCTAGTATGTCACATGTGAGTGAGGGTGAAGTAAAACTAGGTGGGTAGGTCTCTATTTAAGGCTATGTGGGAAACACAAAGACAGTGTCGGTCGGGGGTGACCAACGGTGGTTAGGTATAACCGGCGCCTGGTTCTTGTGAGATTTGGAAATTTCACGAGAATAGGGTTTTGGTCTCCTTGTGATTGCACAAAGGGTTTTAGTTGGTCGATATGAGGTATTGGGTGAATGGAGTAGGATTTTGTGAGGTTTTAATGAGTCTATAGAGGTGAAAATGTTGGAGAAGGTCAATAGGGAGTGAGATAAACAATCGGTGATAAAATAATGGTGAAATGAAATAAACCAAAGAAGTATGATGTTATACTTACTTGGATTTCACTCTTGAAGGTCTGTACTTGGATTTCATTCTTGAAGGTCTATGTGTGAAGGATGGAGGTGCTTGATGATGGGTTTGAAGGTAAGTGATCACCAACTGAAGAAAATCTTCTGCATGGGCTGCATGCACACTCCTCTTTGCTTGGATAGATTAGATCATGGCTGGGATGGCTGTGCAGGAGAAGATGCTCAATCTCCTTCCTTGGATGTGAGTTTTCACTGGAATTAGCTCTCTGAAGATGTGTTATCTCTCTGAGATGTGTTATTTCTCATCAACTTTCTTGCTTCCAACCTCCAACTTTCAAGTTCCAACCTTGAGAATAAGGTTGTTTTGGGTTAAAAGGGGTAAAAAATGATGGTCCAGCTTAAACAGCGATGGTTAGGGATAACCGCCGTCGGTCAAGGTAGGATTTCTTAGGTTTTCTAAACTTAGGGAGATCCTCCTAATTTTCTTGGATCTCATTTCATTATCCATTAGATTAGACTGGGAGCTTCTTGTGATCATGTGGGAATGTGGTTAGAGGGAATGTAGGCATTTATTTTTAGGGTTTGGGTAAGTCTTAGTTAGTTATGGTAGCTTACTAAGAATAGGTATTAGGTTGAGTTGGCTTAGTGAGGTGTCTAAGTGAACTACATGTGTAGATATTATTTAAATAAGATATTTAAATAATAAATATAGTGAGGATAATGGATTAATTCAATTAAATTAATATTAGTGGGGTGAAGGGGGTCATGGTTGGGTAAATGTAATAAAGGGTGCTTATATGTCAAGGGACAAAAGGGGAGTGTGACCTAATTTTAGTGTCTATATTTTTCCCCCTTTTTTACATAGCTTGTATTGGGAAGTGACGCTAACAAAAATAAGATGTGGTTGCCCCATGTCGGGGTGAAGGTGATCCCGCTCAAACCAAGAACCGACAAGGCAACAGTGAAGTGGTCGGTGGTTTGATAAAAGATAAATGTGAACAAAAGGAAAATGGGACAGGGAAAAAGGGGTGAAAGGTCTACTTGGGTGATCTAGGTAATGGATCAGGGTCAAAGGTAGCAGTAGTCAAATGCACGCACATGTATAAATTGCAGCACACTACCGGGTTGAAGAGTAGGAAAACTCTACATCGTCTAAGGTTAATAGGTTTATTCAAATGAGGTTGAAGTGAATCCAGTATCCAAGGTATAGGATATGGTCGAAACACAACGTAGGTTTGAGTACAGGAATGTTTAGGTTTATTCGGCACACCAAAGGTAGGGTCAGGATAAATGGTCATGGCAATAGGCTAGGTAAGGTCATTAGGTCAATCAACACAGGTAATAGTGCTGCAAGGTATAGTGAACACATGAGGTCAAAGGTCACTAGCAATGGTCCAGGTCCAAATATCTAGGTCACGGCATGGGTAAGGCCAAGGTAAGGGTAAAATAATGAGTCCCCAAAGGAGGAAAAATGGAGGTAGGAAGTGATGAGGTTAGGAAAGGTAAGCTAATGGGTTGGGTAAAGGTATGGGGTAAAGAGCAAGGTAGAGGGTGGGGTAAAATGGAAAAGTAAGGGCAATGTGTAGGTAAGGGTGACCGATGGCAGTCATGGATAACCAACGTCGGTATAGGAAAACCGGTGACGGTTAGGTAGGGCACGAGACCGATGTCGAGTTTAGGGAACCGACATCAATTAGGTCGGGTTTGATATTAAAAAAATCCACGTTTGTATAATTCATTTGTGAATTATGAAGTGAAGAAAGGAAAAAAAGAGAGAAAAGTGAGAAAAGCATCCAGAGGAAACGGGATGCAAAGTGGTGGCGAGGGTGAGTTGAGATTAGTTGGTTGGTTAGTAGCGGGTCCACGAGATCTTAGCAAGGGATTCGATTGGTTGGAGTGTGTGGGTAGATATTCGGTGATGGAAGAGGTGGGAGAGGGATTGGGTGGACCACCAGCACAGTGGCTAGATGTGCCACCGAGATGGCGGTAGTGCGATGAGGTAAGTGCCTAACTCTTTAATGTTAATTAGATAGAGTAGATGGTGTAAGAGTTGTTTATTTTTGGATTTGGGTGGGTTTTTGTATTTTGTGGGTAGGAAAAAAGTTAAATTGGGTATAGGGGGAAAATTGGAAGAAAGGAGGGGGAATCGAGCTTCCATAAAGACCGCTTGAGCTATGGTGATATGTACCTAGCACATGTCTGGATGAGACGAGCCTAGTAGTTTTATTAATGGAGGTAGTGTGCTGCTATGCCATGCCCGATGCGAGAAGATGGACACTTTCCTACTCATTGATGGGGGTTCTCCATGATATGATGGTGCATGAGACATGGTTTTCCTGGCACCAACATTTTTGGTGTAGCTATATAGAGAGTTATGGGCGTATGGGGGGCTGCACAGTTTAGCTTTGTGCTTTGTACATTTATACTACACTACTGGGCCTACGAGCACATAGTTTTTGTTCAACCTATAGGGATGCCTCGAGCAGATGCATTCCCACCGAGATGTGTGTGGTTGGGATACATGAGATGGGTGCTGGTTGCAGGAGAGCGGAGGTCGATAGGCCGACATATGATGTGGCCCATTTTTTGTATTTTTTGGAGGGGTTATCCAGAGTGGACATTATCTGGAGGCCATATATGGGATTCCCCTCATATAGGAACATGCATGAGGAGCTAGCTGAGCTCCAGATAGAGAGGTGGATAGAGGGTCACTGCGCCAGGGAGGATGAGATGATCCCTGTCGATAGGGTCGGATGGTAGTTTAGGCTTTTACAGGATATTTCTTCACCCTTCCCACAATATCAGAGAGATGATGTGGAGAGGCCTCTCCCTCTACCAAAACCTACAGTGCGTACAGGAGAGGAGGAGGAGCTAGTGGATCAGTAGATTGATGATGCTAGATACACAGATAGGCATAGGTAGTGGTGGGTGGCTCAGTTATGAGCCATACCCCCAAACCAGGGTAGCCAAATTTAGCTACCATGACAATGCAGAGAGACGCCCTATAGGGGCAGGTAGCGACGCTGATCACACATATAGGTATACTGTATACATAGATGGAGGGGTCAAAGGAAGAGGTAGTGGAGCTATGAGTATAGGTGGCCAGTCTGCAGGCCCATATGGTGGAGGGAGAGGGTGGAGGAGATGGAGGAGATGGAGACAGAGATGGTTAGGTGGCAGCCCTATAGGCTTAGGTGGTAGGATTACAGGCCATTTGGCCACAACCCAGGCATAGATTAGGGTCTTACAGCCCAGATATAGGCACGGGGCAGAGGGCACCACCACGAGCACGGGGCGAGAGCACCACCACGGTATAGGGAGCTAGTCCCAGTTCACAAGTTGGCGCATGTTAGGTACAGGGGCCAAGACCTATGGGACCACATCATACCATGCCTATATCAAGGCTACAGGATGCCCTAGGTGAGGCATGATACTATCAGGACTAGCTCATGACAGCCGGGATATACTTCCTCTCTTATAGAGAGTACAGGGCACAACAGGCATCCAATGAGAGGATGAGATCCCACACACATAGTGTGAAGAGCACAGGAGGTCAGCAAACTCCAAGACCTGATCAGGGAGAGGCCACTAGTTCATGGAAACTAGAGCTAGGTGATGTGCCAGTAGGGACACAGGAGGCCGAGGGTGTAGGTGATATAGAGATGGAGGACATCTGATGAGATGTCTGATATGTGGCCACCCTGATTTTTGATGTATAGTAGTGATTATTGTTGATATATATGCCGGCCTACATGCCGAAGATAGTTGTATTTTTGATCGCATACCGGCCTACGTGCCGAAGATAGTGAGTATGTAGAAGTGATTGTGTTATATATTGTGAGCATATACCAGTTTGCATGCCGAAGCTTTTTTGTATTGATTCATTCATTCTTTGTGTATATATGAGACCGACCTGTGTGTCGATGACATTTTGTATTGTATATCAGCCTCGTGTGTTGTAATATTTGAGATTATGGCCATGATGAGATAGGAATGTATTTTGAGATACACATTTATGGATTTATACAATGAGATTCATGGTATTTTGTGATGTGTTAATATGTTTATGAGATATTGGTTTTATGGCTTGTGTTAGATGAGATATGGATTTGTTACTTTGATATGGATGGAAATTAGGTGAGTTAGGCATGATGGAGTCAGGTCAGTTTTGGCATGGATCGAGTCAAAGTTAGTTTAGGCATGGATGAGTCAGGTTGGTTTAGGCATGATTCATTATGGTTTGTAATGAATGATACTATGGGTTATATGTGAAATGTTGTATAATCTATGCATAGTGATGATAGAGAAATGGTAGGTGTAACAAATGTATAAAATGGTAAACTTGTTATGTATGTGGCTTAATTTCTAATTTTGTTAAAAAGGGAAAATATAAGTGAAATGTGGGGTAAATGGTGAGTTAGGCATGGTTGATGAATTTTTAGGGTAGAGAGTGGCTGAGCTAACCTCCAAGGGCCCTATGCCCTTGGAGTGCTGCGCACATAGTCCCGATGAAAATGGACCTCGGGCTGATGTAGTTCTCCCATGAGCTAGGGAAGAATATGAGAATGAGTTGGTAGGTTTTTATGTATGTAGTGGGTTTAGGTTTAATAGGTTTTGGTAGATTGTAGGTAAAATGTTGCAGGTGAAGGCAATAATAGTGAAAGGGAGGATTACCCCCAAAGGAATGCATCGAGGACCAAGTCTTGTACAAGGTAAGAAAAATGTAAAAAACTATGGTTAAAATATAAGAGGGGGGAAATAAGCCACCTTATTAGGTAGGATCATACTGAGTAGATCATACCTTGAAGGGGGTGATAAACACAATATCCAAAAGGCATTGCACGATTAACCGTTCTACGGTGAAAGTAGTCATAGGATCACAAAATGTCAAAATTCCAAGATGTCCCTTGAGGAAATTTAGGAAATGAGAGTGGAAATGGTAAGGTGGGTGAAAGGTAGTTAATTTTATATGGTTTGAGTGACAAGTCTTTTGGGCAAGAGGTCCAAGGTCACAATGGGCAAGTTCATGACTAAAAAGTTCCTTTTTTTTTTAGTTTCTTTTTCTTGATAGACGATCGATGTGGGAAGTCTATATGGGATAAATAATATGGTACTCCTTGAGGTCTTCGTGAAGTTGATCGATGTGGGAAGCTTTGGTTTCTCTCGTTTTTATCAAAAAATTAAATTTTTATTTTTTTTGAAAGCTTCACATAGCTTTCCTTTGAGGGAGCAGTCTATTTATAGTAGAAATTTGGTCAAGAGGAAGATGTCCTATTGAGGGAGTCATCTTTTTTAATTAGAAGTTTGACTCAAGGATTTTTGGTCCTATTGGAGGTCTTTGAAATCATGGAAAATACCAAGGTGAAGGATAGGATTCTTGTTCAAAAGGTGAGGTGGAATGAGCATGAGATCTCATCTAAAGGTAGATGAAAAGTATCCATGAGAATCATTCTATGTGTAGTGCCATGGTACACATATTCAAGAGAAGATAACAAGTGACAGGTACTCACATGATTCTTTTTTAATCACTAGGGAGGTATATGGAGTGGAATAGTGCTCAAGGGACGAGCATGGAGAGAGACAAAAAGTGAGGTAGGATAATGAGTCAACAATAGAATGGTCGAATATGCAATGCGTTAAGGGGATTAGGTTCAGTTTTACCCTCAAGTGAGGACAAACGATAGCCACCTAATCCATAGTTATGAGTTACGATGTATGGTCTAAGCCAATTAGGAGTGAATTCACCCGTTTGTTTTTTTCTACTTTGGTTACATGTTGATTTTCTTTCAAGACAAGGTCATCGACTTGGAAGGTTCATTCATGAACACGTTTGTCATAAGCACGTTTGATACATTATTGGTAAACTTGAAGGTGATCTAGAGCATTAAGACAACATTTGTCTAATAACTCTAGTTATGCTAAGTGGTCCTAATGAAAATCATCATCGGTAAGCATGGCACTGGAGAGAAATGTGGAGTGAATGGATCTAGACTTCGAGAGGTAGAACAACCTCTATACCATAGACCATCAAAAAGGGTGTGGCTGCAGTGGAAGTGTGAATACTATTAGGGTATGCCCATAGGGAAAAAGGAATATGTATATTCCAATCCCTCTTAGTATTGTCAACCACTTTCATGATAATTTTGTTAAGGGTTTTGTTAGTGGATTTGTCTTGGCCATTGGTTTGTGGGTAATAAGGTGATGAGAAACTAAGTTGAATGCTTTGAAGGAGTCGTAAATTTTTTTGCAATGTTTTGTTTTTGAATTGTTTCCCATTGTCAGTGATGAGGTGATGAGGGACACCAAAGTGGTAAATGATGTGATTGTTAATGAACTCACATATTTTCTTAGCTTTTGTGGAGATGAGTGGTATGGATTCCACCCATTTTGTGTAGTATTTGGTAGCAGTTATGATCCATTGATGGTGTTGGGAAGAATGAGGATTGATTTCTCTGACAAGATCCAAACCCCATTGAGAGAAGGGCCAAAGGTCACGAGTGACCTATAAGGCATGAATGGGTGTATGATGAAGGTTGGAATGTTGTTGACATTTCACACAACGTTTGACATAGTCGCAACAATCATGGTTAAGGGTCAGCCAATAATAGCCTAGGCAAATAATACACTTAGTAATAGTAAGGCCACTAAATTGACCTCCACATATGCCATCATGAACCTCCTTAATGGTATAAGGAATTTCAGAACTTGTGAGGCATTGTAAGAGAATACCATCAAATATGCGCTTATAGAGGAGTCCCCCAAGATAACGAAATGGGAGATGCTTTTAAGGAAGGCACGTTGTCCGTTACGGGTGAGATTAGGAGGTAAGATTTAGAGGGAAAGGTAGTTAGAGTATTATTTATACCAAAGGTCACTCGGGTCAAGGGTATCGGTTCCGATCGAGTAAACATCATGAGGTAAATAAGAAGGTTAATGGAGGCATTGCATGGTGACAAATATTTTGGAATCAACGGGAAATGGGTATTTGGAAAGCTAAGCGAGGCCATGGTATCTACAAATTTGTTGGTTGAACATGGGATGGTTTGAAGGATGTAACAGTCAAAGGTGGTCAAAAATATGTCTACATGATGTTTATAATTTTGAAGTATCTTGTTACAACATTGGTACATACCATTGACTTGGTTTATGACCAATTGTGAATCACCAAAGATGTGGATTGATTTGACATCTAGGGCATAGGTGGCTTGGAGACCTAGTACAAGTGCTTCGTACTCGACAATATTGTTGGTGCATTCAAAGTCTAGTTTGAAAGACAAAGGCATGGGTTCTCCATCTAGAGGAATGAGGATAACACCAACCCCACCCCCACACTGACACTTGGAACCTGTCGAAGAACAGTGTCATTTGGTAAGGGGGTTCATCTAGGGAAAGGGTAGTAATGGATTCATCAAGAAAGTCAAAATTAGAGGGTTGGTCCTTGGCAATAGGTGTGTCGGCCAGTTGATCAGCGATAAGCGTGGCGTTTAATGGACTTTTGGTGAATGAATTCGAGGTCAAGATCAGCTAAAAGCATAAGCCATCACACGACACGCTGATTTTGATAAGGTTTGGAGTACATGAAGTGTAAAGGATCGGTGTTGGTCACAACATAGGTTTTTTGGTTAAGTAGGTAATGACGAAGTTTAGTGGCAACGAAAACTAAGGCTAAGCAAAGCTTTTCTCGGATGGTTGTATTGGGTTTCATAGTCCAAAAAAGTATGGCTTATATAATAAACTACCTGATCCCTATGTTGTTCATCACGATGAGCGAGTATGGCTCCAAAGGAATGATTGGTAGTGAATATGTATAGGTAAAAAGGTTGATCGTCTTTAGGTGGAATGAGTACGGGTGGTTGGAGAAGGTATTGTTATAGGGCCTCAAAATCTTTGTGATAGTCATCATCCCATTTAAAGGAGACATCCTTCCTAAGAAGATGACAAAATGGTTGACACCGATCGAGATAATTATGAAATGAAATGGCGAATGGACTATAATTTACCGTGCAGGCTACAAATTTGTTTAAGGTTAGTGGGTGGAGGCATTTCTAGAATGCCCTTGAATTTAGCAGGGTCAACTTCTATACAATGGAGGGAAATAACAAATCTCGGGAGTTTGCCCGAGAGAACCACGAAGACACACTTTTTAGGTTGAAGGCAGACATAATATTTAATGAGGTGGTCAAAGATGATTTTGAGGATGGCGAGGTGCTCAGCACGACGTTTAGATTTGGACAAGAGGTCATCCACGTAATATTCCAATATGTGATGCATGATATCATGGAAGATGTAAGTCATAGCACACTGATATGTAGCACCAATGTTTTTAAGGCCAAAAGGCATGACTCAATAACAAAAGGTTCCCAAGGTGTAGTGAATGTGGTCTTGTGCTGATCTTCAGAGGCAAGAAAAATTTGGTTATAACCCAAGAAACCGTCCATGAGTGAGAGCATCTCATGACCAGCGGTGAGGTCAACCAGTTGATCAATACCGGGCAAGGGAAAGTTGTCTTTTGGGTAAGCAAGGTTGAGGTCACGAAAGTCCGTGCAAATGTGGAGTCCCCCAATTGCTTTAGTAATAGGAACAATGTTAGAAATCCAACAATGATAATCAATGGGTAAGAAGAAGGAAATGGAAAGAAGGTGTTGAATTTCTTCTTTAACGAGAAGAGTAATGCTAGGGTGCATTTTCCTCATCTTTTGTTTCATAGGTTTGGCATCGGGACGGTTACGATATTATGGACCACTATGGTGGGGTCAATACCGGGCATGTCTACATAATACCAAGAAAAGGCGTGGTAACGATCTCGGAGAAAGAGGTGATGGCTTCCTACTCAACAACAGATCTAAAGATGTTCTAATCTTTAGGATGTGTGGATCATCCCGAGTATGAATGTTGATTTCGATAGTTGATTCACTCAACATGTTTTGTGTCTTAGAGGGAAACAATCAATGAATATATGAGTCTTCTACACCAAGGTAGGTGAGTATGGATTCATCATCCTGACATTGAATGATGTTAATGGTAGGTGTGTCATCATTGATCATCTCAGGATATAGGAATGGGAGAGTGGAAGGGGACTTGCCTTCACGTTGATAAGTCAAAGTCCGCAAGGAAATGGTCTTCATGAAATAAAATTTAGGAGGGATAGATTCAGGATCCATTAACTCCATCGGTGAGGGTTGTGATGAAGGTGGAGAAGGGTAGGGTCATCAATGAGTTCAATGTGGGCCTGTTTAGTAGGAGGTTCGGGGAATCCGATACCACTATAGTCATTATGTTTGCGGGTGGTACATGGAATAATGGTATGGAAACCTTGCTCATAAAAGCCAAAACCAAAACCCTTCCACACATAGTGGTGTAGGAAGGTGTGGGTGAAATGGTGATTGGTAAGTGATTGGAAGTCAGTGGAAAATGGGCGGGTTGTGATGGTAGTTTAGGTGTGTAAGTGGTAGTATCAATTCCCAGCATACGTGAGACTAGTATGAAGATGAGGAGGACCATAAAGGAGGTGTTCTCCTATACGGTGATCATAGCGAGGGTGTTTGTGAAGGCTTCCATACTCATGCGGAGTAAGGAATGTGTTGACACTATATAGGTGGTACTCCCCCAGAGTGAGGCATTGAAAAACACCTTCCAAGGGATTAGTGGTTGGTATGTAGGTAGCTGGTATGGATGATGTGTCAGAGGTTGATGTGGAGGTGGAGTTAATGGATTAGGTAGCTAATGGGTCAGCCATGGAGGTTATAGCAATGGTAGGAATATATGAGGTATGTGCGGTGAAAGAAGCGGTTGTATTGGTAGGTGGAGGTGTAGGTGAAGCGGTATTGGTTGTGGAAGTAGATGGCTTGACAAGTATGAGCACATCATTAGGTCGGTAAAGCATGTTGCATGTTTTGAAAGGTGATGGGTTAGCTGGAATGGTATAAGTGTGTCCTTCATGTTCAAACTTTACACAATGATGCAAAGTGGAAGGAACATAACCCATGACATGGATCCAGGGTCTACCAAGCAACAAGTTATATTGGAATTCCCCCTCCAAAACATAAAACAATTCTGGAATAGTGTGGGGGCCCACGTGAACATGAAGGATGACAGTGCCTAGTGTGGAGGTGATAGCATCGTTGAATGAATGCAACATGACCGGATGTTTATGCATGTAATTGTCAGGTATGCGCATTTGAGAAAATGCATGGGATGAAATGATGTTAATGCTAGCACCTCCATCAATCATCACACGGCATACCCATATGTAATCAATGTGGACAGAGATGAAGAGGGCTGGGTCTAGGTCATCATTTTGGTGTGGTACGATCTCCTCCTATGAGAATCTCAGGGAGGCCACTTGGTGAACTAGGTGAGGTGAGGATGAATGTGGTAGTTTGGTGAGAGAGGCTGCATGATGGGGTGTGATGGTGGAGGCTACAGGTGTAGGGTCATTGGGTAAAACCTCAATAGATTGAAGAACCTCCATGAGAGCTTGATGATGGGATTCTAAGGTTTAGATGAGTTTGTATAAGGAAATTTTGAGGGGAGATTGGTGTAGTTGTTTGAGTATGGTGCGATGTGTGATGCCATTAGAAATGGGGTATGTGGGGCCACGAGATAGTTATCTTAAGTAAGGGTGTAGATGGTATGATTGGTTGGTGGGTCACTTCCTTTTTTTCCCCTTACACACACGTGTAGTGACATGTACCATGTTGATTTGAGGAAGATGGAAAATGGAGAAGGTGTAGGGCAAGTGGTATAACAACATGAAGGGAAAAAACCTACTGGAAGAGAAAATCTTTGTGAGGTCAGTTGGCCACAATGACATTTAGGTGGTGGCATGGTAAGTTCTCTAATGTGAACCATGTTAATTTCAAATTTTGTGTGTGGTTCTAGGAGCTATGAGGGTGGAGGTTGTGGTTGTTGAGTGGGTAGTGTGGGAATGGGTGTAGGTGAAGTAGGATCCTCATCGAGAAGGTCATCATTGTCAAAGTTGGTTTTTGGTGGACACAATTGATAAGGATGGTTTTCAAGGCCTTGTAGTTCTCCACATCATGCCCTGGCACATGATGGTATGCAAAAATTTTGGTATCATCAAACCCTTTTGGCTTGGGTTTGAGGGGGTCGTAAGGTCGAAGTGGCGGTAATGTGATAACAAAAGTCTCGAGGAGGTTGGTTAAATTTTTGCATAGGACCCTGCTAGTGGATCATAATGGGAAGTGAATATGGGTTTGGGTGTAGGTGTGGTTGGTTGTCTAGGAATTGTGTTTGGAAGCGTAGGAATGGGTCGAGAGATGGGTTTAGGTGCTGGTGTGGTTTGAGGTATTGGTCGAGTTTATTTGGGTAGGGGTACAGTAGATGGATGGGTAGGAGGGTGTGGGGTTATTTTGACTACCTTGTCGTGGGGTAGTGGGGTTTTGTTTTGGGTCACACCTTCTTGGGTACGAGTGATGTGGGTGTATGAGATCTAGAAGGAAAATAAGATGGAGGAAGAGGGTGAGTTACCCATGGGGATAATGGGTGCTATGAAACTAGATGATGTGGGTCATGCTTGGGGTGTGAGGGACAAAGACTGAAGTGTAGTGGGTAGTGAAGCAATAACTGAAGGTATTGGCGGTATTGGTGGTAAGGAGACTACAGGTGTAGGTATAAGTCATGTTGTGTGTCCGGTAGGTTAGAGGTATGTGAGGAAGGAATGGGTTGTTGTGTTATTAGTTTATGGATGGGTGAAGGGTGCTTGACCATGTTAGACAATTGAGATTTTAAGGAAAACGGGACAAGTGCGGGCATGATTGGTGTGGTAGGGGTATGAGGTCAAGGATTTTGTTTCTTTGGTTTGGGTGTCAGACTAGGTGTGGTTTTGACGTTGGAGGATGTCGCTAAATATAGTTTAATAGGAGGATGAGTAGGGCTGGTGGTTGGGGTGACCCCTAAAGTGGTAATAGGTCTAGTGGAGGTAAATGTTGTGGGTACAGGTTTTGGGTTTAGGTATAGGTCAAGCTATTGGTAAGGGTGTGGTGTGAGTGCTAATGGGTATCATGGAAGGGGTTGTAACAATAGTGGTTGTATTTGGTTTGATGGATGGAAATGTGTTTGGGTAGATAGTGGAGGTGTCGTTGAGGGATCTTTGTATCTATGTTGAGACAGGAGTAAGAGGCACCCCATAATAAAGCCATATCCACATTATATAAGTGATTAGCAAAATGTGAGAACGAAACATCTGTGGGTGGATTTGGTGACGACCTAATGGGAATTCTTGTAAAATACATCTTAGAGATGTGGAATTGGCTAGCTTCAGCCTTCCGTGGGTAAGAGACCTGAAAGTAAGTCTCATTGGATGTTGGGTAGCTAATGGAGAATGCTCGCCAAGAGGCAAAGGTATCTCCACTGGGTTCATGATGGGTGGAAGAGATGGTGGAAACTCTTCCATGGGGGAGAAGATAATAGGTTCTCGTCTATGGGTGGAGGAGGTAATGGGTGCTCCTTTATGGGTGGAGGAGGTATGTTAGGTAAAGTGGTTAAGCTAGAGGTGAGAGGGGCTTGAAGTTAGTGGGAGACTCCTCTGTTGGTGATGAAGGATATGAAAGGTGTTCCTCTATTGGTGAAGGAACGATAGAGGTTGGTTCCAATGTGGAAGGAGGATTTTAGGAAAGGATTTCCTCTATGGAAGGGATGTGAGGTAATTAAGAGGTGACGAGTACCTCGTTAAAGATTGTGTAAACCTCACGGGTATGGGTAGCATGAGTGGATGTCTCACCAGTTTGATTGGATGAAGGGGCATGATTGGGAAATGGTTTTTTGAAGATTTTTAGATTTTGGTTGGGGTGGCGTTGGGATTATCCATAGTTAACTCACCTTTCTCGAGCATTTCTTGGACAATATTCTTGAAAGTGATGCAGTTTCCATCACTATGACCCTTCACTCGGTGATAGTTACAGAAATCATGCTCTTTATACCATGCGGGCATGGGGCGAGCAAGGTCAAAACTAGTGTGTGGTTTTATGGGTGGAAGAGTGATGGCTCTAGCTTTGATAATATTTTCTAAGAAAGAAGAGTAAGGTTGCCCAATTAGGGTATATTTTCGTTGCTCTTATCAAATGAAAAGCCTGGATAGTTGATAGATTAGATGAGGGTGTAGCCTGATTGGACTGATGAGCTGGGATAGCCTTGAGTACCACTTCGTTAATGGTACCCTTAGCCTTTGAATAATGGTTGGTGGTTTGGAAGAAGAAGAGGTTTCATTTGACTTGAATGAAGAATTCTTATTTCGTAATTAGATTTTCTTCTCTTCGATGGCCCGAATCTCTAACTTTCATGCCATAGTGAATGCCTCATCGAATGTTTAGAAAGTTTGGACTTACAAGGTCGGGGAGATATGTCTAGCGCAAGCTCGTGTGAAGAGCTCGATGAGTTCATTTTGTGGCAGTTGGAAGGTAAGTTGAAAGATAATTTAATTGATCAGGTCATGCAAATGAAGTGAAAAAATCTATGATAGATTCATCCTCGTGATCGACGTGTGAAATATAGATCGGTCATGGTAACCTTCTTGGTAATATGGATAGAGAAATGAAACAAGAAATCTTGGGATACCGATTAAATGAGAATATAGAGTGTTTGGGTAATGCATTTATGGAAAAGTGACAAGTGAGCATGGGAATCTATTGTTATCCAATTTTCACCCCCCAGGGTAAAATTGATAACATGCATCAGAATACTCAAGTCCCAGGAAAATAGATTGATTCAGGGCAAAAAATCATGTTTCTAGGGTCCCCTGATTTTTTTCTAACTCTCCTGTCCAGGTTGAAAAGAGCAAGTTCTGAGAAAAGGTGAAAAAGTTGCAAAAAACAAGCTTAGGCCAGAAAAAATCATGAAAATTGGCTAAGTCCTAGTCCAGGTGGTCCTTGGGACAGTTGGGACATCGGGGCGTGAATCGGACGAAAGGCCGCTAAGCGTCCGTAGAGCACAGTGGAAATCAACCATGAGGACGTGCGGGATGCGGAAAGGTGAACCGGCCGAAGGTCAAAGAAAAATCAACTAACTGCTAAGCGGAATAGTCTAGGACATCTGGGCCGTGAGGACGTGAAGGACGTGAACCACCTGGATTGGCCGAAACAGAGAACTTTAGCATTGGGACAGTCGGGCCAGAAGTACACGGCAGATGCGAGAGCCGAAGGAGCCGAGAGCCAATCAAATTACACCACGTGTCATCGGCCGAAAGAGGGACAGAGAAGCCCGAATCGGGTGGATCAGAAGTTTTTTTCCCAAATAGTTTGGGACATCCAGAAAAAGGATGCGGTGGACGCGAAAAGCCGGCAGACCCCGAGGAACGAATCAAGGAATGCTACGTGTCACAAGGGAAACGTCTAAAATTTCAAAGGGGCAAGGTTTGAAGCGCTGGACCGAGCCAATTAGAACAAGACATGTGTCCTAAGGAGAAGGGAAGTACAGAGCTCGGGGAGGAATCAAAGAATTTGGAAAAATTTTGGCCAAAAAAGCAAAAATCAAAGGTCTCCCCCATGCCCTTGTCAACCAATCAATGCATGCCACGTGTCCCAAGTCGTGGGGCGGGGGGAAAAGAGGAAAATTTTCCAAAAAAAATTAAAAAGGTAAAATTTCAAGGGGAAACCCATGGGTAAGAAAAGGAGAGAGAATTATGCATCTAATCAGTACTTGACACGTGTCATCCAGGTGGCAGAGCGCGGGAAAAAATTTCAAAATCCATTTTTGCCTGTTTTGTGCCCTAAATCTTCAGATTGCCATATCTTTCGATCCAGAGCTCAGATTTGCACGCTCTTTATATCGACGGAAATCTTATGAAATTATCTACATGATTCCAAGGTTAATCTTGAATTTTGGTGTAGTCTAGAGAGATAAAGTTAAGAAAAAGCTCTGATGTGTGTTCATGGCTAGAAGTGACATTTCAGCGACCAAATTTAACGCAGAATGGGTCGCATTCTCCTGTAATTCAATCAAAATGACAAGGTATGGGTTTGTAAGGTCCTCCATGCTAGTTTAATGCATTTACAGTCAAGGAGGAATGGGTTCCCATGTTTTTGTATGTTTTCTCTCTCATGGGCTCGACCCATGCAATGTAAAAGCCAGATTTGGCTCATTTTCAAAGGGTGGAACATTTTTTTGGACATAGCAATCTTCTTCTTTCACCTCCAGTAAGTGATTGTTGTAAGAATCAGACCTCTTCAAAGACTGTAACAATTTTTACCTCTCTGAGGTTGTAATGCAGTGTTTTTTGACATTGGAAATAATAATGCAAGCTTTGTGAATGGGTTTCAGTCCTTTGTTTGTGTTATTTGCTTCATTTCAGAGCCTAAACTATATCTTCTCAGCCTGTGTATGTTTTATGCTGAAATCTTTTGTTTGTGTCTATTTACATGACAAGAATATTCACCACTCCTTTTTGGTGCATCACCATCTTTAGTTAGTTTCAATTTTTGCACTTCTATCCCTGTCTCCTTGCAATTTAGAGTAGGATTAGGATCTGAACCTCTGTAGTTGTGCAAGCATTAGATCTAATCAGAGGAGTTTGAGGAACCAGCCTCTAATCTAGAGATTCCTCTCTCAGTTTAACAAGTCCCACACTTGGAGAGAGGTTTCCATGTTGTGCAATCACACTGGATGCTAGAGTGATCAACCTAGAAGCCTGATCTGCATCCAGGGGTGCTTGTGAGCCTGCAACAACAGTTTTGGCATGCCCAGTGGGACACTAGAGGTCTCATTTTTATTGCAACAAAGTTGATGTGTGTTTGCTGCAATTTTCTTGCTTAAAAGAGCTATTATTTGCATATTTGGCGACTCCAAGGGGAAGAATCAACTGGTTTCAGCAGTGCAGGCCTGAAAACTCATGAGAAGAATCACCACAAGGTCAAGAGTTGGAGAAGAAGAAGTGTTATTTGAATACCTATAATTATCTCCAAGGAGAAGGCAAAGAGGAAGAAGGATTCAAAGGTCTCCATCTCCACCAAACAGAACCCTCTCAACTCCTCCACTTGGTAGGCCTTTCATTCAGTCAACAAGGGTTTTAAGACCAATTAGAATGGCACAAAACAACCCCTACGTCAACTTCACAGGCAGCAGCCCACTTTCCCTCAATGCAAAACATCCAATTCCTATTATAGCCTTAAAGAACATTCCTTACTTCACTAGAGAAAATCAGACTACTCCAGTGATCATGTTAAAGATATTGCTAACCTTTGTGCAATCCATGAAATCAATGAGATGCAAGTGGCTGTCAAGTTACTGGCATCTTCATTCAAGGGTAAAGCATGTTACAATGGTTTAGGAGCCTTGGAGCTGGTTCTATCACAAACTGGAATCAGCTATGTATAGCACTTCATGAGCAATTTGGAGAGAAGGGAGACAACTTGTCTCTTTTGGAGCAGCTGACAACTATCAAGAGAGCTCCCAATGAGCAGCTGACCGATTTCAACTTCAGATTTCAAAGGACTTGGGAGAGAATTCCAATAGTAGTCAGGCCAACAGTAAAAGGTTCTTTTCTCTACTATCTCAAAGCTCTAAATTCTGATATTTCTATGATGATTCAGTCCATGGGAGGCATAACTATCCCTATGGCTTATAGCATTTCCATTAGGGCTGAAAATTATTTGATTCAAGCTAGAAAACTTGCCCCTAGACCTCCCATGCCACTGTTTCCCAAGTTTAGAGAGTCCAAACACCAATCAAGCACCTAATTTGGCTCCTTCTCCCACTCCTAGAAATAAAAGTTCAAATGAAGCTTCCACTTCATCTCCAAGTGCCCCAAATGAGCTTCAAGAAGTCATGAAGCAATTGTAAAACCTAGGCAATGAGCTGGTTACTCTCAAGAGACAAAGAGCCCAAGGTTTTAGACCTTCTTATCAACCCCAAGCTCAGCCTAACAGCAGCCATACCAACCACAAAGGCCACCTAATCTAGCTGCAAATATGAATCAAACAAGGCCTCCTACCAATAGACCATTTCAGCCATATAACCCAAATTCCATATCTCGCCTCTAAGGCATTGGTGCCAACACAAAACAACATTTCCTAGGAGTATGATTGGTGTTTTCCATGCAATGAGCCTCATAACCAATCCATGTGCTTCAATGGTGCTTTGAATCAAGCACTAATGGTGACAACTAATGGTGTGGAGGGTGAGGGCAATCAAGGAAACATCCAACAATAAGAAGCATTCCAACAGCAATCAACCCCAAATGACACCACATTGGTAAACTGGCAAGCAAGAGGATTTCTGTGGCATGAATCAAGCAGTGTCTCAAGGTGTTGCAGCCAACACAAGGTCAAAAAGGAGGAATTTGGGTGAAGAACAGCCATTAGCCCCAACCAATCCACAACCTTCCATGGCTCCACAAGTGGTTGGCAAGCAAAATCCAATTTCAAATGCACAAGGGCAGCCAAGAACAGCCCCTAGGCCAACTCAAATACCAGTTGTTGCTGCCCACATGCAAGGAGTGAATGTGCAAGCCAAGGGACAGCAAAGAGATCCTTCATCACCATTCAACATCATTGATTAGATGAAGAAGACAAACGTCAATATATCAATGTGGGAATCCCTATCCATCCCAGGCCAAAGAGATCTACTACAAGCTGCCATGAAGGACTGGCCAACTTTGAATCAGCAAGTTCAGATGCAAGAAAAAGTGCTCACAAATGTTGCCCAGCCTTAGGGAAATCATGGAGGATAGCAAGGTAAAATGTTGAAGCCCCCTCCTTTCTATGTTTCATTAATCATTGGAAATCAACTAGTAGATAATTGCATGATAGACTCTGGGGCAAGTAGCTCAGTAATGCCTAAACAGATAGCTGATCAGCTAGGGCTCCAGTATGAAACAATATCCAAAGGGGTAGTGCAGCTAGATGGGACAGCAATAGCAACAATTGGAGTGATTAAAAACTTGAGTCTTACCTTGCATGCATGTCCAAATGTTGTTGTTTTACAAGATGTATCAGTCATAGACCTTCCACCACTCTTTACCCTATGCTTGTCAAGGGACTTCACACCAAGATTGGGGATATTTTTCTCTGATTTGTCACACATGCTGTTCGAACGAGGTATGGAACTAAAGCCACCATCAGGTCTGAACCTATTGCAAATTTTCATATTGAGCCTTACACTCCAAGTCGATTAATGCCAATTGCTCAGCATTTGATCAAGAAGATCACCCAAGAATTGATGAAGGCGATGCTAAGGTCGAAGCATCCCGGATCTAACTCTTGATGAATGGGCAAACAAGGTACATGCATTTGATCCTTATCAAGAAGTGGAAGAATCTGAGCTAGGGGTCTATTGCATACACGAAGAAAATCATCCTATTCCTAGCATCACCAAGCCAAACCACAAAGATGACAATGAGGTATGGCAGCTGTTTTTTGATGGATCAAGGAGTAGACAAGGTGCAGGAGGTGGAGCCATGCTTGTTTCACCTCAAGGAGTAAAGTATTATTTAGCTTTTAGATTTCAGTTTGCATGCTCCAATAACACTGCTGAATATGAAGCCTTGGTGCAAGGGATGCATTGATCAAGAAGAAAATAAAGAACTTGCAAGTCTTTGGGGATAGTGAATTGATTGTAAATCGGGTCAAGGGGCAGCATGCTACCAAGAATGATCTACTCAGGGTGTTACAAGAATAGGGTGTGGGACCTCATGGAAGATTTTGAGGGTTTTGGCATCAAATCCATTCCCGAGAAAGAGAATCAAGCAGCTAACAGATTGCAGCAATAGGGGCAGCCTTTGACATTGTGGAGAGCATTCAACAAGACAAGGTATAGCCAAACATCCACATGATTGTGAGGCCTTCAAAGGCCGTATAACAATGTTAGTTGGCAAGTATTTGAAAATGACCAAAAATCATCCATTTCTTACAAGAAGAAGTTGAGTTCTCACCAAGAATCAAGAAAGATTGGAGCAGCAAAGATGGTGACCAAGTGGTACAACTAGAACTAACAAGCTGCCCAAAGGACTTATCACTTTGGAGTCCATTTTTAACCCTAATGATCAGTTTAGAAAGGAAAAAGAAAACATTTAGGTCAAGAGAGAGGATTCAGTATCCATCTTAGTAGAAGAGAACAAACCATTGTAGATTGGAAGGATGACAAATGAAAAAGAAAGGTATGAGTTCATACAGCTGTGTCAAGATTTCCCTGACGTGTTTTCTTGGAGCTATGAAGACTTGAAAGGTTTCAATCCCAACTTAGCTCAGCATACCATCGAATTGGATCCAAATACTAAGCCTGTCAGGAAGAAACAAATACCAGTCAATCCACACATGGAGCCCCTCATGAGGAAAGATTTGGACAAGTTGATTGAGTCAAGGATCATATTCCCAATCAAGCATTCTAGTTGGGTTGCCAACTTAGTTCCAAATGTAAAGAAGAGTGGAGAGATCATATTGTGTGTTGAATTCGAGAGACCGAATAGAGCCTCTCTCAAGGACCATTACCCACTCCCTTCCATGGAACAAATCTTGCAGGGTGTCAGAAGCTGGTTTAGAAAGGTTCTCACTACTTGATGGCTACTCGAGCTACGATCGATTATGGTGAAGGAAGAAGACCAGTTCAAGACAACCTTCACAACCAAATGGGGAACTTTTGCATACAGGAAAATGCCATTTGGGCTGTCCAACGCTAGTGCTACCTTCCAAAGGGCAATGGACATGGCATTCAAAGGTTTGATTAATAAAATAGTGCTGATTTACCTTGATGATATCACTGTTTTTTCAAAAAATGCAGCAGACCACCTCTCTCATTTGAAACAAGTCTTCACAAGGTGCAGGAGATTTGGAGTGTCTTTGAATCCTAAGAAGTGTATCTTTCTTGCACATGAAGGAAAGCTCCTTGGCCATATTGTCTCCAAGGAAGGATTAGCAATTGATCCAGAGAGGGTTGAAGCCATAAGAGCACTACCATTGCCAAGCCACAAGAAAGCCCTTCAGAGTTTCTTGGGAAGGATAAACTTTGTTCGAGGTTTGTCCTAGATTTTGCAGCCCTTGTCAAGCCCATCACCAAAATGTTAAAGAAGAGCATGGCTTTCAAGTGGATAGTAGAAGGCAAGGAGAGTTTTGAAGCAATCAAAGAAGCCATCTCTCAAGCACCAACTCTCATCAACCCAGACTTCTCCAAGGATTTCATCCTCTATGCATTTGGAGGTAATGACACTATTTCTGCCATTTTGGTATAGTAGAACAAGGATAATGATGAGTAGCCAATTGCCTTCTTCAGCTAGAGCCTAGATGACTATGAGGTGAGATACTCTTTTATGGAGAAGCATGTACTTCAAGAATCGAATCTTGAAGAAATTCAAGCATTTAATCTCAAACAAAAGGTCCAGATTGCTTGTCTCCCATATTAGGTTAAGGACTTCCTCCTCAACAAGGATTTGTATGAGAAAAGGGCAGGTTGGATCACCCATGTCATGAAGTATGACATTGAGATCAAGATCACCAAGCTGGTAAGAGGGAAAGGATTGTGTGAGCAGATGGTTTTGGGGAAGCAAAAAGAGTATGCAACAAAGAAGAGGCTATTTTGAAGAGTCCAGACAGCCATAATTCCAAGTGATCAAGAAGAAAACAATGTTTCCATGATCCAAGGCTTTATACACTTCCTAGGCACAGAGCCTATGCCCTCTGGAGATGAACAAGACCCAAAGGAGACACTTCAGATTGCAGGCTGTTCCGTATGCCATTGTTGATGGAGTTTTGATCAAGAAAGATGTGAATGGAGTCTTTCTTGAGATGCATTAGCACAAATCAGATTCAAAGGGTGTTGAAAGAGTTCCATGGTGGACCAACTGGTGGTCATTTTGCACCAAGAGTAATAGCTCTAAAAATCATGAAGGGTGGTTATTATTGGCCTAAGATCTTCAAAGATTGTTATGCATCGATCAAGAGGTGTAAGAATTGTGCATTCTTCACGGAAAAGAGAGACTTTCTGCCCTTCCATTACATCCAATCTCAGTTGACCAGCCATTCATGCAATGGGGTTTGGACTTCATTGGAGTCATTAATCCCAATTAAAGCCAAGGGCACAAATGGATTTTGACAGCCACAGACTACTTCACCAAATGGATAGAAGCAGTAGCACTCAAAGAGGCAACTGAGTCTAGCATCTTAGACTTTTATGAGGGGATAACAACCAGATTTGGTGTACCTGCTACAATAATCTCTAGATAATGTGTTGGCATTCATTGGTTCTAAGGTGACTGAGTGGGCTGTCAAGAACGGTATCTACCTAAGCACTTCATCAAACTATTACCCTCAAGGTAATGGCCAGGCCGAGTCTATAAACAAAAACTTGTTGAGGATCATTAGGAGGACTCTTGACGAGAATCAGAGGTCTTGGCATACCAAACTGAAATCAGCCTTCTGGCCTGATAGGATAACTCCCAAAAGATCCACAGGTAACTCCCCATTCAAACTTGTCTATGGAAGAGAGGCAATCTTGCCCATGTCACTTGAGTTGCCAACATTGGAACTCATGAAGCTGCTGGAGTTGCTTGAGTTTGAGCCCATGGAGGTGAGGTATGCAGAGTTGATGGAGCTGCAAGAGATCAAAAATCAGGCATCCCAAGCAATGGAGAAGGATCAAGCTTTGATCAAGAAGACCTTTGATAAGAAGGCCAAGGATATATCTTTTCAGGTTGGAGATCTAGTGTTGAAATGGGATGTGGATAGAGCAAAACCGGGAAGGCATTCAAAATTTGATGCCATTTGGAGTGGCCCATACATGGTCACAAAGTGCAAGAATAACAATGCTTTCCAATTGGCCTCATTGGATGGTGAAGAACTGTAGATTCTAGTCAATGGAATCTATCTCAAGCGTTGCTTCTAGAGGGAAATTCACTACCTTGTAAATATTAGATTATATTTTCATTCCTCCAAGTGCTTGTGCACATTGTTTTGCTATAGGTTAGTTTTGTTTTCCCTAAGTGCTTTGGCATAACTTCCTATCTATGGAGATGTTTTGCAGTCCTTGCTTCCATCAGGTCATACTCCATCTTCTTCCTCCTTACACATTCTAAGTCGGTTAGGTTCTAAACAGACATCCGATGAATCCATGCCCAATGGACTGCTTCAGGCAACTGGTATCTTCTACCTAGCAGGCAGGCAACCACGATGAGTCGCCAAATTGTTATCCAATTTTCACCCCTAGGGTAAAATTGATAACATGCATCAGAATACTCAAGTCCCAGAAAATAGATTGATTCAGGGCAAAAAATCATGTTTCTAGGGTCCCCTCAGATTTTTTCTAACTCTCTTGTCCAGGTTGAAAAGAGCAAGTTCTGAGAAAAGGTGAAAAAGTTGCAAAAAACAAGCTTGGGCCAGAAAAATCATGAAAATTGGCTAAGTCCTAGTCCAAGCGGTCCTTGGGATAGTTGGGACATCGGGGTGTGAATCGGCCGAAAGGCCGTAGAGAGCACTTGGACATCCGAGCCGTGAGGACGCGGAATGCACGAAAGGTGAACCGGCCGAAGGTCAAAGAAAAATCAACTAATCGCCGAGCGAATAGCCTCAGGACATTTGGGCTATGAGGACGTGAAGGACGTGAACCACCCGGATCGAGCGAAACAGAGAAATTTAGCATTGGGACAATCGGGCCGGCAGAACGCGCGACGCGAGAGCCGTCAAGGAGCTGAGAGCCAATCAAATTATGCCACGTGTCATTGGCCGAAAGAGGGACAGAGAAGCCCGAATCGTGGATTGAAGTTTTTGTCCCAAATACTTTGGGACATCCAGGACAAAAGGGACGTGGTGGACGTGAAAAGCTCGGCAGCCCAAGGACGAATCAGGGAACGCCACGTGTCACAAGGGAAACGTCTAAAATTTCAAAGGGGCAAGGTTTGAAGCGCTGGCTCGAGCCAATAAAAGAGGAAACATGTCCTAAGGAGAAGGGAAGTGTGGAGCTCGGGAGGAATCGAGAGAATTTGGCAAAATTTTGGCCAAAAACCAAAAAGCAAAGGTCTCCCCCGTGCCCCGTCGCCGACCAATCAATGCATGCCACATGTCTCAAGTGGCGGGGGAGCGGGGAAAAGTGAAAATTTTCCAAAAAAATTAAAAAGGTCAAATTTCAAGGGGAAACCCATGGGCAAGCAAAGGAAAGAGAATTACGCATCCAATCAGCACTTGACACGTGTCATCCAGTGGCGAGTGTGGAAAAAATTTCAAAATCCATTTTTACTGCTTTGTGCCCTAAATCTTCGATTGCCATATCTTTCAATCCAGAGCTCGGATTTGCATGTTCTTTATATCATCGAAAATATTATGAAATTCTCTACATGATTCCAAGGGGTTAATATTTATTTTCATGTAGTCTAGAGAGATAAATTTAAGAAACAGCTCGACATGTGTTCATGGCCAGAAGTGACATTTCAGTGACAAATTTAACGCAGAATGGGTCGCATTCTCCTACAATTAAGTCAAAATGATAGGGTATGGGTTTCTAAGGTCCTCCATGCTAGTTTAATGCATTTTCAATCAAGGAGGAATGGGTTCCCACGTTTTTGTAAGTTTTCTCTCTCCTGGGCTCGACCCATGCAATGTAAAAGTCAGATTTGGCTCATTTTCAAAGGGTGGAACATTTTTTAGCATAGCAATCTTCTTCTTTCACCTCTAGTAAGTGATTGTTGGAAAAATCAGACCTCTTCAAAGACTATAATAGTTTTTACCTCTCTGAGGTTGTAATGTAGTGTTTTTGACATTGGAAATAATAATGCAAGCTTTGTGAATGGGTTTCAGTCCTTTGTTTGTGTTATTTGCTTCATTTCAGATCCTAAATTATATCTTCTCAGCCTGTGTATGTTTTATGCTGCAATCTTTGGTTTGTGTCTATTTGCATGACAAGAATATTCACCACTCCTTTTTGGTGCATCACCATCGTTAGTTAGTTTCAATTTTTACACTTCTATCCCTATCTCCTTGCAATTTAGAGTAGGATTAGGATCTGAACCTCTGTAGTTATGCAAGCATTAGATCTAATCGAGAGAGTTTGAGGAACCACCTCTAATCTGGAAATTCTTGTCTCGGTTTAACAAGTCCCACACTTGGAGAGATGTTTCCATGTTGTGCAATCACACCGGATGCTAGAGTGATCAACCTAGAAGCCTAATCTGCATCCGAGGTGCTTTGTGAGCTTGCAACAACATCTAAAAGTAACTCTTCCTTGCACTCGACCTCCCAAGGTCGTGGCTTTGAGACAAATTGGTGGGAATGGAATATGTGTGGGGTATAGACAAACTAGTTAGGTAATCTTATGTCTTCGACACGCACTAATGGGCTATACAATTCTAAGGCAAAGAAGACGCCGCTAACCCGAACTAGTGTGATAGATCGTCAACAAGGATGATTGCTTGAAGGCTCCAATAAATATTGAGATCTGGCATGATTTGATCTATGGGTTGTGGGATACATGGAAAATGACCTGGGATAGTTTCGTGTATGTCTCCAGATAAGGTCATAAAATGGATGATGGATATATAGTGGACTCTATGGGTGATTCTCTGGTCTAGTCCAAAAGCCTTAGCTTTATTAGCTATTATATCTAATAAGGATAACTGTGTGATAATATCTGGTGGAAGTGGAGAAGATCTAAATACTAATGTGCGTAAACCAGCATCTATGTCTGATTGACCTATGGACTCGTTGGGTTGTGGGATCTATGAATCACAGCCATAAGCTCATGATCACTGTGGACTTCCCATGGTCATGTGCAGAATTAATTCCTGATCCCTATAATCTAATAGTCGTATGCCTTTTCAGCCTCTATATTTAGAACTAAAAGTTGTGCAATCTTCTTAGAGTACCTTACAGGTGTTCTGGCAACTTGAATTCTTAGGCTAGTGTCTATGTCAATGAGGATATCTCCTACATCTGGATGTGGGACCAAAGGATCACAACCAAATGCTTGCTCTCTTTCAAGCCCTTCTACAATCATGTAGATATCTATTTAGGGCAATCTATAGTTTGGCTGGTTTGTCCAAAATGCATGTGCTTGGTCGTCTTCTATGTTTAATCCTCTTAACTGTGGGCTGATTTCTTGTAGGTCTGTTGTTTGTCTGGAAGACTTGGATTCTAAGATTCTAATCTATGTTAGTTATTATTGCTGCAACAAGATTGGGTTAAATACAATATTCTCTTCGGGCTCCCTAGGTCCCGCATTATCATATGAAAGAAACAATATAAATCTAACTAAGTTAAAGTAAACTAATTATACGAAATATATCCACTACATATATATAAATTCCCTTTTTTTTATTTTTGATAAAATGTTGGAAGATATTGAAAGAAAAATTACTTAAATATCTAGAAATTGACAACTAAACTAATAATGAAATTAAAACAAACAAGGTAGTCGAGTATAGCTACTTTCTTGTGTAGTTGTAGATCTATTCTAAATAATGAAATAACTGATCTAATCTATTTGAAAGACTCTCGATCCTACCTCGAAGTGAGGAATGAATCATAGTTTCTCAAAACTATCAATCCCCATAGCTTCCTCGCAATATCGAAAGTGAGATTAACTGAAATGAAATGATTCACTATTCTATTTGATATATTTTAACTAGAACTTTGAAATCTTGAACCTGGATTTTGCATAACAGTGGCAAATCCAATTGTGTGTGGATTTGTCCCCTTAGTGTGGTCTCCTTGTTCCTTCATGCTCACATGAATCCATAAAAGTGTGTAATGATAGCATCAACAAAAGTACGTATTGGAACAATGGTAGTTTTAGGTGTAGACTGAATATAATGTGAGTAGGAGAGGGATAGCGTAAGAGAACATAGCTTGGCTTATGCAATTGCTAGTAGGATTTATTGCGAGTCATACAACACAAAACATCTAGAACCTAAAACTATCCTTCTTGACGAACAAAACCTACAACTCTAATGGCTTCAGATTGAAAATGAAACTATCCTATCTCAATTGATTATATGAAATAGTAATAACACTAGCACAAGAAGATCATGTAGCTTCTAAACAACAAAACAACACTAACTATGCATGCAACAAATAAAACTAATACAATTCCTAAGAAAGAACTGAAAGACTAAAATTGAAATGAGAGAATGAGAGGAAAATTTTGAGGGGCCATTTTCTTGTAATCAAACCAGCTATTTATAGAATTTCCTTTTACCCAAAGGTGAAAACCAATTTGAACTCTTTTACCATTAACAATGGAAAAACACTATTCCAGGAACCAAATCATAAATACGAGCAAAGGCTGTGAAAAAAGATGGTAAACGTTGAAATTTACATGAGTCATGATAAAATGAACATTCTAGAAAAATGCGTGAAGGACCGCCGCCTCGAGCAGGCAGGCGGTTACAGACCGCCACCTTGCCTCGGTGGTGGTCACGAGACCACCGCCAAGGCAAGGTGGCAATTTCATAACTAAAGACCAAAACGCAAAGGAAAAGAGGGGTGAAGAGAAACTAAAGCATACAGGGGCTAAGTAGAGTATATGGGATGTTAACAAACACTTGGAGAGATTTTCTAGATCCTCAACACCTTGTGAGGAGACCTATATCATCATTGGGGCACGTGTAAAGTTGTTTCGAGAGTGTAGTACCCTTACAATTTTGGGTATGTACATATTGCCCCCTCGAGAAGAGTTTTAGCCATGAAGAGGCGTAAAATGGTGGGTCCGAGTATGGCGGTCCCGAAATGGGAAGTTAGAAATTATACCTGACATGTCCAAGTGTGTCGAAATGATGCCATCTAAAATTCCCGCTACCTGCAAAATGAAAAGAGGACTCAAGTGCAGATATAAAAATAAATCAAAAAATAAATACTAAAATAATATGAAATGAGGACTTACCATTTGCACAGGGATAAGAACTTACCTCCGTCGGTGCTCCAAACCTACAAAAAGGGGCATTCAAAACGAGTCAAGATGCTATATATGTAAAAATGGGCCCATTTTCCTATTCATTTGCGCATTTTGATTTGATTGATTTTGAGCTTTGGGGCCCACGGTGATGGTTTTTGATGACAGTATAGTAAAAATGTTCGTGATGAGATAGTGATCATTCCTCTGCATGAGAGGAACATCGACTCGCGAGATCACAGGTTAGTTCTTCTTGATTTATCGTTTTTACCCCCAAAATATTAAAATGATGAAATTTTTGTCATGGGGGGATTATTTTTGAAAATGTCAGTGTTAATAGGGTCACTTAGGGGGTGCCAAATGGGTAGGCTTTGTTTTGGTCAAAATAGTCTTTTTTCATGTTTTTAGTCCTTCTTTAGGGCACGTGACCCATTTGAAAATTTAAGACATGACCACCACCCTCGCAGGGGTGGCGAAGCATAGGACCACTGCCCTTTAAGGCAGCGGTTACTGGAACCGCCGCCCTGCTCAAGGCGGCGGTCCTTTACAGAACGCCAAAAACTCAATGTTTTGAGCCAAATTTTGTATTTTTAGTATTCTTATATGTTTTAATGATTTTTCCAATGTAATTTGAATACTAACTTACTCCGTTTGGCATGTTTTTGGGTGTATGCAGGCGAAGGAGGAATATATCAGGTGGAGCCAAGAGAGAGAGTGTGATTGGCTTCCAATAGTGTTGATGCACTTTCTCAGGCCAATTAGGATACTCTTCAGAGGGCCGACATATTACGTATATCACAGGTCCCGCATGTTGCACCTTCTAGTCACATACTTTGTGACTTGTTTTCATATTGGGATGTTGATCGGAACACTTTCCATTTCCAGGAGTCAAGGGTGAGTGGACTATCACCTTGGAGGATGTTTACCATATCTTGGGAGTCCCGATCATCGGGAGACGACTCACACTTGAGACAATGGGGTCGTGGGCTCTGATAGCTCAGTGGGCTACATACATGGGAGACGCAGTTGTCTCCACTGGTTCAAAGAAGGGGGTGAGGGTCCGTTCCATTCCTAGCTTGCCTATCCTCTTGATTCATCAGGCTATTATGGGGATTCTTGCCTCGAGATTGATCAAGGACAAGGGAGGGGACACTTTACTCTACTGCTGGTCCCCTTTTATTACATAGATTGAGGCACATGGCCAGATTTATGCCTGGGGAGCTGATATTCTTGGGACCACCTATCATGATTTATACTGGGTGGTCC
The DNA here is from genome assembly GCA_018340775.1 of Taxus wallichiana var. yunnanensis. Classification (NCBI taxonomy): domain Eukaryota; kingdom Viridiplantae; phylum Streptophyta; class Pinopsida; order Cupressales; family Taxaceae; genus Taxus; species Taxus wallichiana. The sequence goes on from CM031240.1 coordinate 568,621,976, forward strand.
GCTTACAGGGATAGTCTTTGAGCCATCTAACCCTAGTTATGAGCTGGGTCTATGAGCATATCATACCTTATGGAGAGGTGTCGAGGTGGCGAGATCCCGAGCCGTGAGGGCAGCTAGATGGATTGATATGTCGGTGCTTAGAGCACCCCACCAGCAAGTTACTTCCCTGACCATTGACGATATGGAGGCCACATGGTCAACCATGGCGAGGATACCCTCACTTTGATCTCTTGCTCTACCACAAGGCAGCTCTTGTGGACAAGATGGGGAAGGTGGAGACACACCCCTTTGACTAAGTGCGTTATCGCTTTGGCCTTCCTTACGCGTCGGCATGCTTCCCCAGTGGTGCCAAGTTTCATATTAGTTTGGGAGGCTAGGGGAGATCCTAGAGTCCAGGGTTGGACCGTTGTTACTCTTGGTGTCCCTATTGTATCTAGGTGGGTAGAAAATGCTCAGGGAGAGCCGGTGCTCCTTAGGCACCCTTACTTTAGATTACCACCAGCCCTGCCCACAACAGTGACAACCCCATTGATATAGACTCCGAGTCTGAGGAGTTCATAGGGGGAGAGATAGAGGAGGAGACCAAGGATATGGAGGTCAGCGGGTAGGGTGGAGAGGAGGATAGTGATCCTAAGTGGCATGACACTCAATATATCTTACAGGCCGAGAGGGTAGAGTAGAGTGCGGAGAGGGTGGCTCTAGTCTCAGAGGAGCCACCCTCTCAGGACATAGGTGGGGAGGATGAGTCCGTAGTAGGATGTTATATTGCCCTAGGCACCGGAGGAGGACATCAGTTAGCGGTAGCATCTGTGGCAGGTGTTGATCCTATGGATCCCTCTTGGAGGCCCGGAGATCCGAGTGAGTTATCACCTTTCTCTTAATATTTGTTTTTAGCTAGGATTGTCTTAGTTGCTATCTCTCCTTTTGTTCATTCTTGGTTTTACCTTTTGATCATTTTCTAATTCACTTTTCTCCTTTTCTTGCAGAGACTACTGATGAGTGGTGAGACCTAATTCGCTAGGTATGCACTGATACCCTAATGATCCCCATGGAGAAGATGCGCGCGGAGCTATCCATGGATGCAGGGGAGCCTTCAACAGCTGGTAGGCACAACGATGTCTTTTTCCCATCTAGCATGTGGCCAAGATGGTGACTATGCTCCACACCAAGTTGGCCGGGTATAGGACAATAGAGCGCTTGATGAGGAGTCTCTCTCATAGCGAGGCCATAGTTACTCCTCGTGACCGTGAGTCCTTAGTGAATTCAGAGCACCGGTGTAGCTAGAGTCCTAGATGTGGTCGTGCACCTTCAAAGGGGTCTCATAGGGGTTAAGAGGCCACTTGGCTCTCTTAGATTGTTTATATGATTTATTTTGTATTTCCCGGCTCATTGAGCATTTTGACCATGCCTAGCGCATGATGGCATTGTACATGAAACTTGATTATATATATATATATATATATTTTTTTTGGATCAGACTCTTGGTATCTAGGATTTTGTGATTTGTTTCCACATGTAAATTATAATGTTGTTTTTATATGCTTTTAATGTATGTAATGGAGAACAAATGATACAAATTCTTTTCTTTCTTTTTTGTATTTCGTGATGCTGATATATGATAATGCAGACACAATGTGATTTTGAACTTTAGCTTGTATAAGCAATTTTTCGGTACTTCATATAGTTTTGACAGAACGTGATGATGAACCGGTATGATGAGAAGATGTACTTGCCCCATTCCTAACTCCACGCAACTAGTAAGATGCGAGGGCTCACCACCGAGAGCTAGAAAGGGCACAAGCTATGAAATTTGTTGAATGGTAGCGATGAGAGATAGACAAAGATTTGGTGGAACCAAATTAGGATGCTACAAACCTATTCTACTCAAGTGACTCCATAGTTTAGAATGTAACTTGCTTTTCAGTTTATCTAGACTTAGATCCGTAGATGGCCACATGGTTGACAAAATCTAGTTTTCGGGGTTTTGAGCTCTCTTGGAATTTTGGACATCTGATTCACTTGTTTTTGACTCAATATTTCAAAGGTTTGTTTGAATTATTTACTTTGTAAATTTTAATGTTTATTGTCAAGAGAACCCCCTGTACCTTGCCCCATGCTTCTAGTAGGAAGCATGGGCTTATCACCATGGATAAGGCACAGGTGAGTAAGGGCATTCCCATCCTTTCCCAACCCTACGTCACTAGTAAGAGATGTAAGCTCATCACCAAAGGTTGGTAGGGCAAGGAAATGTGTAAAAATAAAATTTTCTGTTTGATCTACATTTGAATTATTTATTTGAGAAAAATGTCAGTATGTTCTTATTTCCAAAGAGATCTATATACGGGATAGATGTGACACTATGAAGCTTCTAGAACAGACCATAGGAAAGACACCTATCCTAGGAAGAAAAAAAGTGGGAACAAGCATGCAAGCATTGGTATGGTTATCATTAAGAATTTTCATATCTAGCTTTTAATTGATAAAATGATTCTGAAATAGGTGATGATGTTATGAAAATGAAGAAGTATGATTCGAATGCTTCTGCCAATGCCAACAGAAGTTTGTAATGAATTACTTGCGAATAAGTTCCTTGATCACAAAACTTTATGAAATGAGTGAACAAAATGAACCTAACTACATGAAGATGCAATGTAGATATAATTATACAAATAGTGTTAGTCGCTTATGTATAGAATTGTTTAAGGTGTAAGGAATTGACCGTTTCATTTAATTCCTCACCTTCTAGTGTACATAAGAGATATGCACCATTTCCATAGTCTTTCATGACTTAGTATGGACCCAACCATTTGGGCTGGAATTTCCTTCCTTCACCGGTCTTCTTATCGATCCAGCTGTCTAGTCTTAGAACTAGATCCCCTTCATATATTTCTCATTCATAGACCTTTTTGTTATACTACCGGCACATCCGGTCAGCATAGACTCTATGTCATTTTTCAACATCTAATCTGGCCTCATCTAGCTTTCGAGTTGGGAGAGACATGCTTCTCTATAAGCTTCTTCATCCGTAATCCCTTGTAGTGAGACGCAGAGACTGGGTATTTTGACCTCAAGTGGGAGAACTACTTCTCTAAATACCAATGAGAAAGGAGTTGTTTCCATTGGTGTTCTTATTGAGGTTCGGTGGGCCCACAAGGCTAGATATAACTTTAAATGCCAATCTCGTTTGTTTTCTTTTACCATTTTAAGGAGAATAGCTTTCAACATTTTGTTTGTTGCTTCAACCTACCCATTGGCTTGAGGGTAATACAGGGAGGCCGTATGATGGTTTATTTTAAATTTACTACATAGCTCATGGACCTCATCATTCTTAAAGGAAGTTCCATTATCTGAGATAATGATTTGTGGGACACCGTACCTATAAATGATCTGGTTCAAAATGAACTTGGTGATCACGACCTGGTACAGTGGTAAGAGGCATGGCCTCTACCCATTTGGTAAAATACTCAGTGGCCATGATTATGAAGTTATGGCCATCTATTGACGAGGGAGAGAATTTCCCTATCAAATCTAGGCCCCACATAGAAAAGGGCCATGGAGTCGCATTGGTTGTAGAGATTTGTGCTTTGGCATGTGAATTTTGTGGGAAAATTCTTGGCATTTATGGCATCTGCGTATAAAATCTATTGCATCGTGTTTGAGAGTGGGCCAAAAATAGCCCATTCGATGTATTTTGTGAGTGGTGGCATGACCACCGAAGTGGCCTCCACATATTCCACTGTGGGATTCATAGAGAATCTTCTTGGATTCTTCTGTCAACACACCTTAGAAGCATTCCATCAAAAGCTTTGCGATAGAGCACTTGTTCTATAATAACGTATTTAGCTACAATAATGCGTAACCACCTTCTTTGCTGCAGTGTAGCACCTTCTAGATATGTATGGTCCATGATATAATTAATAATATCAGTATACCAAGGACATTCAGAGATGGGAGGTCTAGTTTCGATGTAATATATGCATTCATCAGGAAAATCTAGATCTACTAGATCACCTCCGTCTAACGGGTTGTCGGCTAACCAATCTACAATGATTTGTCCCTTAATGGACTTTTGGTTTATAAAATTTAATTTGAATTCACCCATTAAGGTTATAAAGCGTCCAACCTTTTTAGACAAGGACCCTTGTGTGAGGAAAGTTCGTAAATGGTCTATTTTTACAATGACCCTTGTTTCTTGGTTTAACATGTAATGTCTTAAGCATTTGGTTGCAAAGACTATGGCAAGGCATTCTTGTTCTACCTACGTATAATTTGTTTCATAATCAAGCAACATTCAGCTAATCAAATAGATCGCACGTTCTCATTTATTTTCATCTTATTGAGCCAATATGTAGGCTAGCAAGACATCTCGCAAGCTCGTGAATATAAGATCAAAGGATGATCTAGTCTAGGTGGCATTAACATGGGAGGAGATAGCAAGAAGAATTTAATTACTTTAAAGGCCTCATGGCATTCCTTTGTCCAAATAATGCAGCAATCCTTTTTCAACAAATTGTTGATTGGATGAACAACAAAACTCAAGTCTGGGATGAATCTTCGATTGCACCGAAGCTTTCGAGAAATGATCTAATGCCAGAATCATTTGATGGTGGGATCATCTCAAGAACAGCCTAGATTTTGGCTGGGTCCACATCGATCCCTCATGATGATATAATGTAACCTAGGAGTTTCCCTCCTGTCACACCAAATATGCATTTTTTGGGTTTAGTGTGACTCCATATTCGATCAAACATGAAAGGATGCGGAGCACTTTTAGGTGATCACAACACTTCCTAGCCTTGGCCAACAAGTCATCTACATAAGATTCCATGATTTTATGAATAAGGTCATGAAATATGTATGTCATTTCCCATTGGTATGTAGCACCAACATTCTTGAGACCGAACGGCATAACCGCATAGCAATAAGTTCCCCAAGGAGTTATAAATGTGGTTTTGGTTTTGGCTTGGTCTTGTTTAGATATTCTGATTTGATTATATCCCGAGAATCCATCCATGAGAGACAAAAGCTCAAATCCAGCTATTGCGTCTATGATGACGTCAATGGATGGTAATGGGAAGTCATCCTTAGGGCACACTTTGTTAATGTCTCGGAAGTCTATGTAGATGCATATCTTCCCATTCTTTTTGAGAATGGGGACGATATTAGATACCCACTGAGAGTAATCGACCAGTTTGATGAACCCTACTTGGAGAAGTTTCATTACTTCTTCCTTCACCATGAGAGCTACCTTGGGTTTCATTAGTCTTGATTTTTGTTTAATTGGCTTTGCATCTGATTTGGTGACAAGGTTATGTACCGCGATGTGTGGTGCAATTCCCATCATTTCTTTATAAGTAAATGCAAAATCCTTTTGATGCTCTTTGAGGATTCGAGTGTGTATTTCTATTTCTTCTGGAGTTAACAAAGATCCTAGTTTCAAGATCTTTGGCTCTTCCTCCATTCCGATGTTAATATCAATTGTTTCTTCGATTAAAGAAGCGTTACCTTCTTCAAACTCAGGTGGGGCTGAGGTAGTTCCAGATCTTCTCCATTCTCTACCATGTATATGTCGAGTTCCTTTTGTGGGGGAAGCTCTACCATGGGATTTCCAAAGTAAGAAGATGAATGTGGGATTAAGGACAAATCTACCATATGATGGGTGAGATGTAATTCTGCATAGGCATTTAGGTAATCAAGGGTGGCTATATCATTGTCAATGTGACCTAAGATAGTAGGTATATTCTCAACTATGTGCATTAGAAGAGGGTTTGTTGATTTTCTTTACTAATGGTTCAAGATTTAAGGGATACCATGAATTGGGTGTACTCCAAGTCACTATTTGGGGTGAGACGTGAAGTTGAGGTTGCTATCAAATCCACGAGAAGGTTTTTTCTCGTGGGATTGCCTCAATGATATGAAGTCAAATTATTTGCTCAAATCTAATACTTATTGTTTTGAGAGTCAGTAAGTGTTCAGTTCTAGTCTCATACACCTCAGAGACTTGGTTTGCTACTAATTGTGAGTCTCCTAGCACTTTGATGTCATTAACACTGAGCCTCTTAGTTATGATGAGGCCAAGGAGGAGGGCTTTGTACTCAGTGCCATTTTTTGTACATTTGAAATTTAGTTTAAAGGTGAATAGTAGGATCTTTCCTTCGCGTGAAGTAAAGATCACACCTCCCCAAGCCCCATAACGACATTTTTATCCATCGAAATGGAGAGTCCAATATTTAGTTAGGAAGATGGATGTTGGGACATTTGTTATGTCTATTTCTCCTACCTTAGTTACTTCTATCATGCAGAGTTCTTCTGCTAGAAGAGAATCAACTCCTAGGGTACATCCGATACCTACATAATCAAACGGCAGGAAAATTGGTAAATCTTGTTCTATCAATTCGAAAAATTTTGTAGTAGTTCCTAATGATACTATTTCTACAACGTTAGCCTCATCCTTGAGGGCTAGGATATTCTTGATTAGGTTTGTAGTCTCTAGTTCTATTGTAGGTACCGACTTTTCTTCTAGTTTTGAGTCAGTTGGTTTGCTAAGTTGGTTTGTTGGGAGTTCAAACTCAGAGTGAACACCTGGTATTTTCTTCAGGTATGGTAGGTGTATATCAAATGGTTTCGGATCACCTTTTACTATGAATATATTTCCTAAGTGCAAGAATCTTATTTCTTGAAATAACGTAGAAGGGATTGCCTTCATACGGTGTATCCATAGTCGGCCGAGGATCATATTATAGTTGGTTTCTGATCTATAATATAAAACTCAGTTAGGATTTTTTTGGGTCCTAAGGTGATTAGTAGTATTATAGTCCCAATCGAAGTGGCTTTAAGGCTATCATAGCCTCTTAGCATATTCCGAGTCGTGGAACAATTTGTTTCTCCATACCCTATCTTTTGAAGGAAAGAGAAGGGGACTATGTTAACTACTGCCCCATCGTCAACCATTGTGCATGTTTAACGTAGTTGTTATAAACCCATACTTGTAAATGTAAGGCTAGATCACCTCTCTGTGCAATCTCAGTGTATGTTGGCATTTTGTTTATGTCAAATATAAACTTGGTATCCCTATCCGACTCTCTTAGAGGGTGAATATCGAAGTCTATATGGTTTACTTGTGTTTTGAGAGGTGGAGTGATGTTAATTAAATGACCTAAACCTAATGCTTCTAAAAGAGCAGCCCTATGGGTAGGAGAGTTCTTCAATAAGTCCAAAAAGGAGATGTGGGAGAAGGTTTTTGTTAGGTCATTAATTAAATCATAGGCAACTACAATTTTTACTAATGTTTGTTGAATGTTATTTGTCTCTAGCGGTAACTTGGATTTGGTTGAGAGGAATACTCTCATGTCCTTGTTATGGCTTCCACGTGTAGCTCAGTGTCTAACTCCACCAAACCGACTATTTTGGGTCGTGGCTGACTTCCTAATTGTGGTGTGACAAGTGGATTTAGTGAAGTCGAGGCTTCATGATCATTGTTTCCTGTCATCACACCCTTGTTCATCCCATTTGGATTTAACTTATTGTTATTGTGATTTAGGAGCGGATCATTAAAGATCTCGAGGGGAGCATTTTTAGGGAGACTGCTCTTGTGAAAGTATTTGGCATAGGTGATGCAGATCTACTAAGAACATATCTATGAAAAGTTATTTTTTCTTCTCGGAAAATGTTGCATGAATTTATTGTAGTCACGGCAAGTCCTAGTGTCATGGCCTCAAATTTTGTGGAAACCACAATACGAGTTGGGATTATAATTCCTAGTTTGTTGGTTTGGTATGTATTGTGGTCCAAAACTCTGACTAAACTTTTGATCATTAGGATTAAAGTTTTGTGTTTGTCTTTGGTTTTGGTTTTGGTTTTGATATCCAGTTGATTTTTATCTTGGACCCTGTGTTTGGATCTGTCATTGTTGTTGTTTTTGTTGTGGATGATTAAAATCCACTGCATTGATTGTTGGGGTAAAATTGTTGTTTCATTGACTATTAACTAGTGGTGGAGCATTTACAACATTTGCCTTTTTAGCTTGGTCAGTTACTCCATCTGTTGTCACTTCATGATTTTTAAGGATTTTAGGTCCTTGATTTACATTTACTGTACTAGGATAGGTCGTAGTGTTTTGATTGGGGATGATTAACCTCCCATTTATTCCATATACCTTACGACCACTATCTATCATTATAGCTGATCTATTCGAAGGGCACTCTCAAGCACTTCATCATAAGTTCTTAGTGGGAACTTCTGGACTTCTTCCTTTATCTCTCTTCTGAGAGAATGAAGTAATAAATCACATAGTTCCATCTGATCTATGTTTGGAGAACTTTCAAGAATAAAGGACTTTACGCCATCTTTGGATGAAATGAGCAATGATTCATTGTGTTTTTGCTTAATATGCAAGAATTCTTTGATTCCTATTCTTAACAATTTGTTCATGTCGAACGCCTTGATGAACTCTGAAACAATTTGTTTAAATGAATGGATGGAAGCTTTAGGTATTCTATAATACCAATCAAGGGCAATGCCCTCTAAAGTTTTTGGGAATATTTTAGCAACAACCCCATCCCAAGGAAGTAGTTCTCGAATGGCTATGGCATAGGCCTTGATATGTGCATTCGGGTCTCCCTCCCATTTGAACTTGGGTAGATCGGGGAGTGGTCTTGGAAGCATGACACTTCATATAGTGAAGTATAAGGGCTCTTTCAAATATTCTAATAAGTTCCTATCGCATAGGTTTTGACCATCAATGGCACTTGCTGAGGGGGTGGAGGTGGAATGGGTTGTTGGTATGGCACAACGTATGCATTTGTAGGGACATAAGGAAATCCCTGTGGTTGAGAAAATATCTCGGGAGAAGAGAACATATCTCCTTGTGGTGATTTGGAATACATGTTTAAGTACGGAGGAGTATTGCCCAGGAATGGATTATTTTGTACTAGACCGGGGGTATCATATTTTCCACCGAATGACGTTAGAAAACGTGGTTCTAGTTGGCATTTGTTGTGAATACTGAGGAGGCATGCCCAACATGCCTATTCCTGTGAGGAGGTCTACTTGGCTAGGATGATGTGGAGGGTTGGGGATTCCTACTTGCCCAAAATATGAATTTTGATTTGCTTGAGCAAGTTCCAACCCTCTAACCTTTTCAGCCAAGGCTGAAATGACCTCTATTGGTGAAGACACAATATTTTTCCTTACGGGTGTTTGTTGTGTCATTTGAGGCTGCAAAGGGGTATGATACCCCACTATGAATTGGTCGTTATCCTGCCAAACTTCACCGAGGGAATTTCCCATAGGTGGAGGAATGGGGGTGTTTTCCTGGAATAGGGTATCAGATTGTACTTGTAAGCTCCCTACTGGTGGATACATGTTTTGGAAGCATTTCTCACTTTTAGCGAAGCGTGCTAAGTATTCCTCATCCAAAAAGGGAGTGGGTCTGACTGTCTACTAATCTATGGTCTGAATAAGACCCAAGGAGATGAAATAGATTCTCCAGTAAATGTCATATTATTAGAGCCTGAAGGCTCTGGTTGTTGTGTATGTCGATCAACTCCTTAATCCGAATGAAGAACTTGAGCTAGTTCTTTGAGGGGGAGTTTGAGATGATAAATAATTATTTGAATAGTTATCAGCCCATGCAGAAAGTGAGGGTGATGGTTGTCTATTTGTTTGACTATAGCTTGTTTCAAGACCTAAAAGAGGTCTGCCATATGCATCGTATCCCGACATATTCGGGGGTATATGAATACCCGTAGAATAATGGGAAAGAGTGAAGGTGGATGGAAGAAATGAAAACTAAAAGAGGAAGAACTGTTTGGTTCACGTCGGTTCACCAATTTTGTACGATGGAAAAGTGACAAGCGAGCATGGGAATCTACAAGTAACTCTTCCTCACACCCGACCTCCCGAGGTCATGCCGAGATAGCCGGTGGGAATGGAATATGCGTGGGGTATAGACAAACTAGTTAGGTAATCTTATGTCTTCGACATGCACTAATGGGATCTGTGAGTCTAAGGCAAAGAAGGCCCTCCTAACCTAAACTGGCATGATAGATCGGTCAGCGAGGATGATTGCTCAAAGGCTCCAATCAATATCGAGCTCTGGCGTGATTCGATCTATGGGTTGTGGGTTACGTGGAAAATGACTTGGGATAGTTTCGTGTATGTCTCCGATAGGTTCATAAGATGGATGATGGATATATAGTGGACTCTATGGGTGATTATGTGGTCTAGTCCGAAAGCCTTAGCTTTGTTAGTTTGTTATATCTAATAAGGATAACTATGCGATAATATCTAGTGGAAGTGAAGAATATCTAAATACTAATGTGCGTAAACCAACATCTATGTCCGATTGACCTATGGACTCATTGGGTTGTGGGATCTGTGAATCACATCTCGTAAGCTCGTGGTGGTCATTGTGGACTTCCTATGGTCATGTGTGGAATTAATTCCTATCCCTATTATCCAATAGTCGTACACCTTTTCGAACTCTATATTTAGAACCAAAAGTTGTGCAATCTTCTTAGAGTACCTTACCAGGTGTTATGACAACTTGAATTCTTAGGCTAGTGTCTATGTCAATGAAGATATCCCCAGCATCTGGATGTGGGACCAAAGGATCACAACTGAATGCTTGCTCTCTTTCAAGCCCTTCTACAGTCATGCAGATATCTATTTAGGGAAATTTGTAGTTTGGCTGGTTTGACCAAAATGCATGTACTTGGTCATCTTCTATGTTTAATCCTCTTAACTAAGGGATGATTTCTTGTAGTTCTATTGTTTTTTTGTAAGAATTGATCCTAAGATTCTGATCTATATCGCTTATTTTTGTAACAAGATTGGGTTGAGGCACAATTGGATCGAATACGTATTCTCTCCTAAGCTCCACAACATATTATATGAAATATATCCATCAACATACATATAAATTCTATTTTTTTATATTTTATATAAATCCCTATGTTTGATAGATAAACTATTGAAAGAGGAATTACTTAAAATATCTAGAAATTGACTACTAAACTAATAATGAAATTAAAACAAACAAGGCAAATTTATAGCTACTTACCTGTGCGTAGTTGTAGATCTATTCTAAATAACGAAATAACTAACCTAATCTATTTGAAAGACTCTCGATCCTACCTCGAAGTGAGGAATGAATCATAGTTTCTCGAAACTATCAATCCCAACAAACTTCCCGATAATATCGAAAGTGAGATTAACTCAAATGAAATTATTCACTTTTCTATTTGATATATTTTAACTAAAACTTTGAAATCTTGAACTTGGATTTTGCATAATAGTGGCAAATCTAATTGTGTGTGGCTTTGTCCCCTCACCGTGTTCTCTCCTCATTCCTTCATGCTCACATGAATTCGAGAAAAGCATGTAATGCTAGCATCAACAAGTAAGTAGGTATTAGAACAATGGTAGCTTTGGTTGTAGACTCAATATAATGCGAGTAGGAGAGGGATAGGGCAAGAGAACAGCTTGGCTTATGCAATTCCTAGCAGGATTTAACACAATTCATACAACACAAAACATCTAGAACCTGAAAATATCCTTCTTGACAAAAAAAACCTACAACTCTAATGGCTTCAGACTAAAAATGAAACTATCCTAGCTTAATTGATTATATGAAACAATAATAACACTAGCACAAGAAGATCATGTAGCTTCTAAACAGGAAAACAACACTAACTGTGTATGTAACAAATAAAACTAATACAATTCCTAAGAAAGAACTAAAAGACTAAAATTGAAATGAGAGAATGAGAGGCAAAATTTGAGGGGCCATTTGCTTGTAATCTAACCAGCTATTTATAGAATTCCCATTTACCCAAAGGTGAAAACCAATTTAAACTCTTTTACCATAAACAATGGAAAAACACTATTCCAGGGAACTAGAATCATAAATATGAGAAAAGGCGGTGAAAAAAGTTGGTAAACATTGAATTTTACGTGAGTCGTGATAAAATGAACATTCTGGAAAAATGCGTGAAGGACCACTACCCTAAGCAGGGCGGCGGTTACAGACCTCTGCCTCTACTTGGGCAAAGGCACAAGACCGCCCCTGCAAGGCAGAAGTTTCGTAATCAAGACAAAAATGCAAAGGAAAAGAGGGGAGAAGAGAAAAAAAAGCACATAGGTGGTAAGTGGGGTATGCGGGATGTTAACGCAGACTTGGAGAGCTTTTCCGATCCCGAACACCTTGCGAGGAGACTTGTATCATCATTGGGGCACGTGTAACATTGTTTCGACAAACGTAGTACCCTTACAATTTTGGGTGCATATAGTAACCCATTATACCAATCTAATGTAGGTCTAGTGAGGGACATGGGAAAGGTTCTCAAAAGCAAGGCATCATCATCATTAGCAATCGATAACACTCGTGTTTGAACGAGCACAAATGCTGTTGTGGGTCTTCCTTACTATTGAAGCGGGTGCATTTAGGCATTTCCCAATGCACAAGGTATGAATAGATAGGAATGGATGGGTGAATGGGCTTGTTGCAAATCTCATCATAGGTGAGAGTGTTATGGGAACCAGAAACCGATGCCTCCAATGTCTGCATCTTGTCCAACATTAAATTAATCAGGTCATTGGTGGATTTTGATGATTGGATGCCTCCTATAACAGCGTGAGGAGGTTGGTTTTGGGCATATAATGGGGTGGAATTATAGTGTATGGGGATGCTATATAAGGTGGTGGAGAAGAAGGAAATGAAATAAGGGGTATGTACCTTAATGAAAATAGATGAAATAAAGCGGTCATTGGTAGTATGTATATGGGGGTGGAAGGGTCGTGGTAACCCTAGTGGCAATAGGGGCTAATGATTGTGGAATGGAAAGAACCACATTCTGAAATGGGGTAGGGGTCACTGATACTAGAGGTGGGAATGTAGCTACAGGTATGTGTGAGATATTAGGGGTGGATGAGGTTGTGTTTGGGGTAGTCATCAAGGGTATGGTGGATGTAATGGGTACCACAGAGGTAACAGATGTGGCAGTCATAGTGGGTATAGAACCTAACTGTGAAACGATTGGGGGTAAGGTGGATGTAGGTAGCACAGAGCTAGATGGGGCCGATGTGGAAGTGGGTGTGAGAGTCGGGGGGATAGATATGGGCATGTCATATATCAAATGACTTGAGGTGTCTCAAGTGGATAAGTGGGAGAGGTAAAACTGTAAGGCGGCATGGTTCTGGTCAAGGAGTTGTGTGAACTCCTCATCTCTAGTAGCGATAGTAGTAGGCTGGATGGGATCCATGGCTGGTGATAAAATAGAAGGTGGTGAAGGACTAGGTGGGAATGGTTGGCAACCGTCGGTGTGGAACATAATGATACTTGCTTGTCTTTGGGTCGATACCATGTGAAACAATATTGATCAAGTAGGGATGCTTCTCTCAGTAAATGATACATAGAACAGTAGAAACATGTGAATTTGTTGATAAAAAATGGATGAAGTAATAAATGGTGGGTGGAATATGAAATAGGATAACTAATGCCGGTTAGGGAAACTGATGTCGGTTAGGGGTAACCAGCTTTTGGTCACTATAGAAAATGGACAAAGTGAGTAAACCGAAAGAGGGATTCACGAGAATTGATGTCGAAAATTAATTCACCACAACAAATTTCCACTCCGATGGCAACGTCTGGTTAACCAACACAATATGCAATATTCAAACAATGGAAAGAATATTGCAAGTAAGAAGAATGGGTCTCGCTCATGCTCATAGATCAAAAATAGGAAGTACAAATAGGGGTGTTGTGTAACTCCATGCCTAAATATGGAAAGAAACTCAAAGACACCACCGACGCATATGACTTTTTCGATGCATATGACACCACTAGAAGATGAGTTATAATTCCAAATAAGGAATGTAACTCCTATGACGTATTGACGCAAATGATAATGTCAGATTCTATGACAGAATCTGACACTTGTCATTTGAATTCCTAAGACCTATGACTCTCGCAAGGTGAGATGACTCACCTAGGTGATGTGGATGATGACCGGACAGATTACACACACTAACACCCCCCCTTCATTGAAGCCAAGGAAGAGGTTAAGGTAAGACAAAACAGAAAAGAAGACCCCTAGACAACTAAGAAAGATGTTTCAATGGGCCCCGACAACTAAAGGCTTGATAAGGTGCCCATGTACAAACAACATCTTTCTGGAAAGAAGAAGAGGAGAAGAAGAAGGAATATATAGCTCAAGAAGATGGGCAGCTGCAATGATCTCACCCCAGAAGAGACCACAGTGAAGAAACTTCACCTCAAAGAAGGGCTTAGTGAAAATGTCTATAACCTAATCAGTTGTCCTAACATACTGTGTGTCGAAAATGTTTTCATGTATCGATCCCATATGAAGTGCATATGAATCTCAATGTGCTTATTCTCAACGATGCTGAACTCGATTTCTACAAATCGAGATAGTGCTCATGTTGTCACAAGAGATAATGGTAGGCCACCGAAAGTGGATGCCAAACTCTGTCATTATACCCTCGTAACAAAAAAACACGTGGCGGTGTTAATTGCTCCTTTGTATTCTACTTTTGTCGCTGATATGGCAATGGTGTTTGGTTTCTTGTTGGACCAACCGACAGACTCTGAACCAAGAGTGAAGTTGTAGCCTAAGGTAGACTTTCAATGATCTAGATCACCGGCCTAATCGAGTCAGAAATCCAACCAAGTCAATCTCACCCTCCTAAGTAATGAATACCATCCAGTGTGAGTGCCATGAACATATTGAACGATCCACTTTATCGCTTTTAAATGCAGCTCATGAGGCTCTTGTATAAATCTAGACATGATCCCGACAAAGATATGATAGATCTAGCCGAGTCTAAGTAAGGCAGATCAAGGTTCCCACCAACTATCGATAAAGGGTACCGTCAACCAAGGGGGAAGAGAAATCGAAACCAACTTAATCCCGTAAAAGAAAAGGAGTAGGTGAGGACTTGCAATCGGACATGTTAAACTGATCAAGCAAATCAAGAGAGTACTTAGGCTACGAGATCATAATTCCTGAGTTAGATTGTGAAATTTAGATCCCAAGAAAGTAATGAAGCAATCCTAAGCCAGACATGGAGAAATTGTTGTCCAAGGATATCTTCACAGAATCAATGATAGCGGAAGAGCTACTTGTGATCAACAAGTCATCAACATAGAGAACAAGAATAAGCATGGAGTCATCCTATCGCAAAATATACACATTTGGGTCAGAGTGACACCGAGTGAACCTTGATGAAAGTAAAAAGGAGTCCATCTTGGCATACCAAGCCCGAGGGGCTTGTTTAAGGCCGTAGAGAGACTTCTTTAATTTGTAAATGAGGGATGGATCATGGACATAACCCGGAGGTTGTTCCATATAGATCTCCTCCTTCATGAGTTATTCTTAATGTCCATCTGGTGGACTTCCCATCTGTTAGCGACAGTGATGGAAAGGGTCAGTCGAATGGAAGTCATCTTTGTAACTGGAGCAAAGGTTTCTAAGTAATCAACCCTAGCTACCTGAGAGAAACCATTATCTACAAGCCATGCTTTATACTTCTCGACTTCTCCATTAGCTCCATACTTTGTTCGATATACCCACCTACACCGAACAATTTTTATTCCTTTCAGAAGAAGGGTAAGATCTTATGGTGTAACGGTAAATCATTTGGTATCAGAGCCAGGTAGTTAAGCACAACACTGCTAGAGTAGTTCTGGGATGGGTGACCTCCCGGGAAATTTCTGGTGTCACTTCCTCCTAATGTTGTTGGGCCGATTGGGTGTATACCGGCTCCATCGTGTGGGAGGGTATTGGCGTAGCAACTGATTAACACAATGAGATCCCTCTCCACCATCAGTTCAAGCTTTTGGTGTGACGGAAAGTCATGTAGCTCTGATACCAGGCAGTTCAACGCGCCAGCCCTAGAGTAGTGTTGGGATGGGTGACCTCCCAAGAAATTCCCAGTGTCACTTCCTCTTAATATGTTGTTGGGCCTAATTGGGTGTATACCCGGCTCCATCGTGTGGGAGGGTATTGGCATAACAATTGATTAACACGATGAGATCCCTCTCCACCACAAGTTTGAGCTTTTGGTGTGACGGAAAGTCATGCATCTCTAATACTGCATGCGCTTAAGCGTGTCACCCCCAAAGTATTTCTGGGATGGGTGACCTCCCAGGAAATTCTCGGTGTCACTTCCTCTTAATATGTCGTTGGGCCTAATTGGGTGTATACCCGCTCCATTGTGTAGGAGGGTGTTGGCGTAGCAGCTGATTAACACGATGAGATCTCTCTCCACCATAAGTTTGATCTTTTGGTGTGACAAGAAGTCATGTAGCTCGATACTAGCTGGCTTAAGTGTGCCACCCAGAGTAGTTCTAGGATGGGTGACCTCCAAAGAAATTCCCAGTGTCACTTTCTCCTAATGTTGTTGGGCCTGATTGGGTGTATATCCAGCTCCATCGTGTGGGAGGGTATTAGCATAGTAATTGATTAACATGATGAGATCCCTCTCCACCATTAGTTCAAGCTTTTGGTGTGACGGCAAGTCGTGTAGCTCTGATACCATGAAAGAGGGATTTGTGAGAACCGATGTTGAAAATCAATGCACCACAATGAAGTTACACTCCGATGGTAATGTCAAGCCAACGTAATATGCAAGATTCGAAATAATGGAAAGAAGATTGCAAGTAAGAAGAATGGGTCTGCTCATGCTCATAGATCAAAAAATAGGAAGTAAAAATAGGGGTGTTGTGTAACCCCATGCCTAAACATGGAAAGAAACTCAATGACACCACTGACGCATATGACATTGACTGACGCATATGACACCACTAGAAGAGGAGTTACAATTCCAAATAAGGAATGTAACTCCTATGACGCATTGACGCAAATGACAATGTTAGATTCTATGATAGAATTTGACACTTGTCATTTGACTTCCTAAGACCTATGACTCTTGCAAGGCGAGATGACTCACCTAGGTGATGTGGACGATGACTGGATAGTCACACACACCAACATAAACAAGTGAGGCGAAGGCAAAATCTGACAAGTATGCCAAATTTGGGGATGTGTAAAATGTCA
This sequence comes from Taxus wallichiana var. yunnanensis, assembly GCA_018340775.1. NCBI lineage: Eukaryota > Viridiplantae > Streptophyta > Pinopsida > Cupressales > Taxaceae > Taxus > Taxus wallichiana. The sequence continues at coordinate 568,639,054 of CM031240.1, forward strand.
ACGGGAATAAAATGACAGTGATAGAGACTGTGGAAAGTGGGAAAAAGTGAAGTGAAATTGTCCTTTTGAGTAGGTTAACAAAAGGACCTATAACCGATGATGGTTATTGTGAAATTGAAACAATGATGAAATAAAGTGGTTGTGAATTAAAATATGATGTGGAATCAGACCCAAAATTCTAGAAATGATGATGATATGGCCCAGACACACTTAGGTGAAGCTGGAATACACCAGTTATGATGAGGAGCATTCAAGGATGAACAAAAAAAGTGATGAATGTGATCTTTCACCTCAAAACACAAGCCAAGTAGAAACACTAAGGAAATGCAGTCCTAGGAGTGCTCTTTCTATTATGTTTGTTTTAGCTTATGGTATTTAGGGACTGACACATGAATTGTGAAATAGATATTTTGGTGAGGATGGATTCCTACAAAGAAGGAGATCTAAAGGGTGAGGTTTTACGTATGTTATGGTGGGGGCAGGCTTCACTCTAAAGTATGACTCGATAGAGTAGCGAGCTGGGTACCCACTGTGCCATGATCGTGTGATCACCGAAAACTTCTTCTAGGTAAGATGTTGTTTAAGAATGTATGTACTTTTAATTTTGTGTGGTTTGGTAAGACTCAAATAAAGAGAAAAGGATAGAAGTGCTTTTCTATGATTTGTTTGTCAACCACCAGCTGGTCATGACCTCCAACATATAGGTTGTCCTCAATTAATGTGAGCTAATGCAATAAATCGAATGGAATGAAATTGTTTTTAAACCCAAATCAAAAATGTGAAATTTGATGACACAATAAGATGATGAGGAAGAGGGATGATCTTTCACTACAATGCAGAAAACATGAAGAAATGATTCTTTTAATTACACCAGAAGAAAAGTTTCCTTTAGAGAAAATAGAAAGAAGAGATGTGGATTACTAGGGAATAAAATTAGTGTGTACAATTTTAGAAAGGAAATAAACAAAAAAAAATTTCCTAGGAATGAATGAATGAAATGCAAGGAACCCCGGATGGGTTCGACCGGGTGTGCCAAAATGTTTTACTTTTTTCTTAGATTATTTCTTTGAAGTGTTGATGAAACAGATAGGGTAACGGGCATATGAGGAATACCTTTTCAAATATCAGTTGATGGGTTGTTGCACACATATGACCTCTAAATCCACAACCGACTATGAGAGATTCCTTTTGGCTAGGAGGAACTACCTGTAATGAAAACAAGACCACCAGAAGGAATTAAACAATATGGGCAGTGAATTACCTAGAGTGATCTAGGAAGTATGATACTTCCTAGATAGCTGTCAGTCCACTATTTTAAACAAATTAATGCTATAAAAAAGTAAATCCTGTTGTTATTTTAAAATGATTTAGGTATCTCACTTAAAAACACAATAAGAAAATAGATCTAATCTAACAAGATAAAATAAGATAGAATCCAAAGGTCAAATGATTAGTTATAGGTTCTGTAGGTTTGATAAAGGTCTCAGGTAGGTCACAGGTGAGTGAGGGTGAGATAAAATTATTTGGGTAGTTCTCTCGTTTAAGGTTGTGTGGGCAAACACAGAGACCGGTATCGGTCGAGTGACCAACGACGGTTAGGTATAACCGGCGCCGGTTACTATGAGATCTAGAAATGTCACATAACAAGGTTTTGGTCTCCTTTGTGATTGCATAAAGGGTTTTACTTGGTCGAGATGAGGTATTGGGTGACTGGAGTGGGCTTTTTCTTGGTTTTAATGAGTCTATGGAGGTGAAAATGTTAGAGAAGGTCAATAGGGAGAAAGATAAACAATGGGTGATAAAATAATGGTGAAATGAAATAAACCAGAGAAGTATGACATTATACTTACTTGGATTTCATTCCTGAAGGTCTGTGTGTGAAGGATGGAGGTGCTAATGATGGGTTTGAAGGCTGCAAGTGATCACCAACTAAAGAAAATCTTCTGCATGGGCTGCATGCACACTCCTCTTTGCTTGATAGATCAGATCGTGGCTGGGATGGCTGTGCAGTGAGGATGCTCAATCTCCTTCGATGTGAGTTTTCATTGGAATTGGATCTCTGAAGATGCGTTATCTCTCTGAGATGTGTTCTTTCTCATCAACTTTCTTGCTTCCAACTTCCAACTTCCAAGTTCTAACCTTGAGAATAAGGTTGTTTTGGGTTAAAAGGGGTAACTGATGTCGGTCAAGGCAGGATTTCCTAGGTTTTCTAAACTTAGGAGATCCTACTGATTTTCTCGATCTCATGTCATTATCCCATGGATTAGACTTGGAGCTTCTTGTGAGCATGCGGGAATGTGGTTAGAGGGAATGTAGGCATTGATTTTTAGGGTTTGGGTAAGTCTTAGTTAGTTATGGTAACTTGCTAAGAATAGGTCTTAGGTTGAGTTGGCTTAGTGAGGTGTCTAAGTGAACTATATGTGTGGATATTATTTAAAAATATATTTAAATAATAAATATAGTGAGGATAATGCATTAATTTAACTAAATTAATATTAGTGGGGTGAAGGGGGTCATGGTGGGTAAATGTAATAAAGGGTGCTTATATGTCGAGGAAAAAAGGGGAGTGTGACCTAATTTTAGTGTCTACATATAGATCACATCTTCCTTTACTTGAATTTATCAATCACAAATGCAAATGAAGTGCAACAACTGCTAGAAACTGATAAAATTGTAGGTAGATCTTGAAACCTTTACATACACCTTACAAATCTGAGTATAGAATGATGGTTTAACAATGTATTTGCCAAAAAAACTTGCAAGGACATCACTGTGGTTTGATATGCATTCAAATATCTCAAATGTGTATGAACATGGATCAATTTGAACTAAGATTCCCGATAACAATGCCACTGGTGTTGGTACCCATATTTGTTCTCCTTTTCATCCGAGCAGCAATATAGACTTAACATGAAGCTTAAAGGCAAGTATATCATGATGTATTTCATTTTGTAGCTGTGGATATGATCTAATTGGCACTCAGATTTTTGGAGAGATGGATAGCACTCAAATAGGACTTGATCTTGTCCTAACTGTTTTAGGTTGTGCCTTTCAACCAAGGTAAGAGAACCTACTTTGTAACCCTCGATGGTGAAGGAGATGAATATATCCCTCAATTTGTGTAAACAATATGAAAGGGCATTGGTAAAATATGATCAACACTCCAAATCTAAATTTCACAAGTTGTCACTTCCAGATTATGGAGATAATTTCAATGCAAGGCAAGGGTTACTAAAGACATTTGAAATCCTGATCTGTTCTACATACTTTAGCAAATGGATTTTGATCTTTTGTGGGTATTCAGTCAAAACAAGGGTAAAATATAGTAGGATTTGTTGTTTTAGATGATTTTTAGGTGGGATTTTAGATAAGATAAACCAAGATCCATCGACTCTATGAGAATTTCAGCAAAATATTGAGAAAATTAAAAGTGGAAAGTATCAAAATGGTTAAGCATTCCTTCAACCAGGATATGTGCATCAAATAGAGGCGTAGATCTGTACTTTTCCACAAAATATTTGATCATCTATAACAAAATCTTGAGTTATATTGAACCAATGAAGCAGCTTAGCACTCACTATTTGATCATGACCTAAGGTGCACCCAAAGGTTTACTAACAATCTCTAAAATCAAGGAAGGAAAAGTGATTTTAAATTTGTTTATCTCTTTATTAGATGAAAGCTCTTCGAATATGCAACTGCAAATGCTACTAGACCATCACAAGAGTGAGATAATGTATGATCAAGAGAGACCTGAAACACAAGACTACAACAGAAACAAGAAACACAATTTGAAAGGCATTCTAAAATGTAAGCATTCACAAATTTTGTTTAAAAAGATAACATAGAATAACTCAAACTTGATCAATTTTATTAGCAAGGGAATGTTTTGAAAACAATCTTAGAGATTGTTAATGGATATACATGTGCAACCAACTTAACATGATTTGAAATATGATATAGAGAGAAATATATGAGCTTCTCAAATGATCACTCAAAGAATGGGCTTCCTCCCCTGCATTTTCCCGTGAAATTTTTAGTTTTCCAGATTTTCAAACTCTTCTAGCTCTTTTCATGAAAAATTCATGCAATATATAGAATTCAATCTCCTTCGAGCCTTCTTTCCCAAGAAAATAATATGACAAAGGATCAAATTTGTTACAAAATTTCTCATGATTTGCAGACAAGGATGTTTAACAGAACACGTCCAAAAATTTGCCAGTTATCTCGAAAGAGGATGAATCATTGCAAAATTCACATCATTATCCATTGTGGAGGCACATTTTTCATCTTCAAAGCATGCATACCCCTTACTTTAATTATTTCATCCTTATCCCTTAACAATTTGACTCTGCAACTTTAGGATTTGATATTTTACGTTTTTAGACGGGTTAGGTATAGTTTCACTTCAAAAACATCTCTCGATCTTCAAATTGATCCTTAAAGCTGGTTGTACTGGTCTTTGCAGGCATAAAAGACATGAATTTGTCAAAAAATTTATGAAAATTGATGCAAAACCACATTTCCAAACTTCCTGGAGCATTCTAGGGCAAAAAATGGTGGCAGGGCAAAAACGATGCACAACTACCATTGATTCAAATTTCAACTTTTAATCTAAACCCTCCATGTCGAGACAATCATTGCAGATGGGATTTGAAGGAACCTTTTTCCATTTTTCACCTTTTATAAGGAATGGCCATGTGGCAGGATTTGATTTGGCATGGGCATAGGCTTCTTATTTTTATCTTTTGAACCCTTTATTCGAAAGCACCATGTGGCACCATTTCATTATATGTAAACCAAAGAGCTCAATGCTTCCTTTTAAACTTTTTTAAAAAAATTGGAAAATTTTGACATTTCCCCCACCCTCCAGGCCGACATGTGTCCCAATGTGGACCCCATTGGAAACACGGATCGATTCTCGCACATTTTCACCTTTCTTGGAAAAAGAATTTTTTTCCAAATTATCCCCAGCGGCTCCGCACCTTTATTTTTCCCAAACACGTGTCGGCCATCGATTGGTTGTGGGCTTGTTTTCCTCCTAATGATTTCTTACATTTATAGGATAAAAGCTAAATTTCCCAAAAAGAACCAATGCTCTATAATCTCCTCTTTTGATCTCGACCCATACACATCGCTCAATCGTGACCATTGATGGAGATGCAACCTCATTTTACAACTTTAACCTTTTATGCCAAAAAATGGAACAATTCTCAACTTACCCATGAGGCCCGAAGCTCTAGTCCCGACCCTACCACATGTCTCTCTTTGATTCACCGCAGGCTATAACTTTCCTTCAAACCTTTACACAACTCCTCAAATTTTTTAAAAGTTTCAAAATCACCGGCATCTAGCACTCCCCTTCTATATTGTTTTTTACACGTGTCTCCCTTTCATTCGCTTGATCCACGCTCAAATTACCATTTTAATTCATTTTTCCAAAAAGGGCGACATTTCCTTTTACCTCCTGGTGGACTCTGCCGACCGCAAAAGTCTTTCAAAATAAAAGGGACTAAGGCATTAATTTACTTTAGTGGGCTTGCGATCTTGTTTTGCATTTTAGTACATTTTTCTCAAAAAGGAAAAAAATTCTATAAGAGCACCACCGATCCACATTCCCTATGTCCCCGATCCTCGCCACGCGTCCCTTCCGGATTGGTTCGACGGACCCATAACCTTTTCACAAATTTTGTTCCCTTTCGCCAAAAGGCAAAAATTTTCTAAGTCTTCACCACCTTTATTTCCACCTTTGATATGAACATGACACATGGCCACGTGTGATTCATTACAGAGTTTTGTATTATTTTGTGACTTTAATATTTTAACCAAATAAAGTCAAAAAAATCAAAGGAACCCGACCACTTGCAATTCCATCCTTGACTCTAAAGTTGCCACATGTCCCATTCTAATTTGTTGTAGGCCTTAGGAATTTTCTTTGCATTTTAACTCTTTTTCCAAAATTACTTAAGGTACAAGAAGACCTCCTACTTCCCATCCAATGAAAAGAGGACACATCATCACTTTTGGGCAAAATTTATAAATTTTCTCTGCCGCTTTAACTTAGGCAGATTAGCACTTGGCAGAGCCACAAAGCAATGTGAAACTTTTAGCCAAAAGTGGCTAAAAATAATAAGTTCCCAAAATGACCTGCCACACCTCCTCTAATCCAAACATGCCACGTAAGCAATATTTGAACTAATTAGAAAAAGGTGGAGCCATGGGACCAAATTCACCCTTTTGCTAAAAAAGCAAAAAGTGATAAGTTAAAAAAAAATTCCGCCATCCCTTGGCCAATTAGAACAAGCCACATCACTGATGAATGCCGAAGAATAAATTGATGGGAAAATGATGCCCATCTCACCATTAAAATACAAAAAATGTCAGGAATGCCCTAGAATTCAAATTTTTGCTAAGGATGACAAATTTCTTGAAATTGAACCTGATCAAACATGTTTTCAAAGCAATATTGATCTTGGAATCAGATTTTCAAAGTCATACAAGTGTAAATTGATCAGTTTTAAACTTCCACGATCGGGTAGAAGGGAAAAATTGTAGAGGCCCGTGGATTTTGGAAAATTAGGGCACACACATAAATTCCTTCAAATTGGGGAAAAACAACAAGTTTGTGAGCATTTTCAAAGCATTTAACTGGAGGGAAAATTTATAGACCACCAATTTGGCAAAAAAAATGTTTCAGAGCATGCAAAATGAAGGAAAATTAGGGAAAAAAGCTTTCCATCTCAAAAATGGTACCAACACATTTATCTGTAAACTCTACATGTGGACCTGACCTTTGAATTTTACAACGTGGTAGTTCCTCATTGGTTGTAGAGGTCGGGGATTCATTTACACTTTACTCATTTGACTGTTGCTTTGAATTTTTCTCTCACAGACCCAACGCCTCTACAAAACACTTCTTGGGGTCCAAAACCTGAACTTACACCACTGAAAAACTGTATAAAACCTCCAAAAGCCCATAACTTGGAAAATATGTAGATTTAAAAGGAATTACTTATATTTTAGGAAAGAGGAAGAAAATTCCTATCCTGATGAATATGATTTGAGGATCCTTAAGTTCTTAGAATATATGAAAATTAAATTTTAAAGTACTCAAAGGGGAAAATAAGTGTTAGTTTCCCAAAATAAAGTGTGAGCTTATTTTGGAAAACATTTTGGCAACTTATAGGGGCCATCTCCCTACTAGATGAGTTGATCATTGTCCTTGAAGAATCCATTGGGCATGGAGTCAACCTGATAAACATGAAAATTGATTTAAAACTTTAAAACTAACCCCGAATTTACTTTAAAGAACTGCCTAAAACCGAAGCTAACTTGAAGCTTGAATTGACCATTCACATTTTAGAAATCTTCTAAATAAGGTTTTATGTGATTGTAAAATTGTTTTGAATCTGAAATTTCACCTTCTTTCCTCTGCAAATGATCCGTTGAGGCAAAGGATGAACATCTAAAGCTGTCCCAAATCTGAATTTTTCTAAGCTTTGAAGAAAAAGCTCGAACTAAATCTTGACAAAGATGAAGTATTACGAGTTCGAATGTCTTGTTGATTTGGCAATGAAGTGCATACACTTGGAACAATTCCAAACAATTGAATTTTCAATCATGAACACTTCATCCTCCAGTGGATTGTGTAACAACAACAAAACACCACAAAAACTATGTATAAAATAGAAAATTATACATGTTATAAGGGGAAATATGCAGAGTGTTCAAAATGAAATTATTATGTTTAAATAAAACCTACTCCAACCCACTCTAACAAGATGTGAACTAATAAAATCCTATAACAGACAGTAGAAGTAACTACCTTTCCTCAAAAATTGAGAACATGTAATTGATTTGGCACATAACATGATTATAAGTAAGATTGAAAAATTGACTTGAAGTTGGTTTCCCACCCTATTCTAAAATGAATCAGCAAAAAGATAATAAATACCTCCTTTATTTATTCTGCATTTGGTTAGAGGTGTTGTAGCTGACCTTTAGTACAGTGAAGCTCATCCTCATGCTCAAGTGGGCATGACTAGTTACAACTCGATTTTGGATCAAAGCTAGCTAGATACCTGATTGGGGAAAAGGATTTAGGAACCAATGGGTCGATCCTTGTGAATTTCCCATCTCTTTGAAGCTCAATCCCATTAATGGGATTATCCTATAGACTTTCCTAAATATAGTCACTTGCAAGGTGATCTCGAATCTTGTTTTACATATAAAAACAACTCGCCATTTGTGGGACAACATCCTCTGAGTCTAACTAATCCTCTTTTGAATAATTTTCCCTCCATTTCTCACTTTTTGCAATATCATCTTCCCAATCAAATCAAATCATTTTCCAATAGTTTTATAATTATAATACATGATGATACTAGTTGGGGATGATGCATACATGATGGTTTGTTGATTTATTGAACTATTAGACACGGAAGATGTGGAAGAAGATGGAATAAGGGGAGTAGTAGGGAAGAATTTCCTTTTCCTAGAATAAATGAGACTCCTCTCATCCACTAAAGAAATACCAAATTCCTAAGGAAGAGTGTTGAATCCTAGAGCATGTAGTAATACAACCAAATCGGAATCGATGGCCTTAAAATAAAATAGGAATGCATGTACCTTATGAGGGTCTGAATTTTTGAGGAATTATGTGCCAAATCCTCTCAAATTTGATGTTTAAGTTTGAGATATACTCCATTAAAACCCGTTGTATTGCACTGAGATATTCTATGAGGATAATGACATCTGCATTATCCTTAAATTAGTTGTATAATTGGTCTCCCGTAGATAATTGAAAGTGGAAATGGATTGTGGATCCAAAATGTTGAACCAATATTTTGTTTTTCCTCTGAATGATAGAACAAGAAGTCTAAGGAAAATATTTTCTTCAATGATATTGTGAATGGCACAATGGTTGGCTATGTCTTAGATGTGATCAATAGGAGATTGATCTCCATTTCCATAAAAGAGAGGAAAATTTATCAAGGTTGTTTTGGGGATATCATCCCATTGCTGCAAATGAAGGGGAGAAGAACTGAAATGAGAGAATGGAAGATCTCTTTGGAGAGCCATGGATGAAGTGGAAACATGAAATTGAATGGAAGGGTGAAGGGAAAGGAAGAAATGGATGAAAGAATGAAGGGAAAGGTCTATAAATGAGATAATGGGTTTCTTGAATCAATAGAGTCACCAGATGTTCTTAGAACTACCTCTAAAGGTTGAATACAATCAAGAACACAAAAATCCTACTGGAATGAAGTTGTAAAGTTCTTTAAATTTGTCCCAATGGGTGTGCCAAAACTGTTGAGCTCAAAATTGTACCCTACCCTAAGTCATAAATAACCAAGGATTTTGAGGCAATATGGGACTGCTCTCTAAGTTTTGGGACTTGCACCGTGAGATAGAACTCTAGAGAAGGCCAGTTCTTCTACCTAATCCTAATGATAAAATAATCCTATGAATTGAAATGCAGCTATATAACTCTACTCAAAAATTACAATGGGACAAAGTAAGAAGGAGATGCATAAAATAGAAATCCTAAATTACGAGATGATGACACCAAGAAAATGGGTGGAGACACTCTCAAGTGAGTGGAAAATGGAAGAAAATGATGAAGGACAGGGTAAAATTGAGTTCCATAGTATAAAATAACTTTTAAACCACCATTTACATGGAGCACAACACAAACTGATACACCGCAAGGAGAACAAAAGATGCATAAAACCTACAGATGCAATGAAAGGGAAGGAAAATGCAATAAAACATAGATAGGGCAGAAGATAGCCACAAAACATGATTTTATTGCTTCAAGTATGCATAATTAATTACATTGAAGGAGAATAGGCAATGATCACCATGCAAGATATTCAAATCTAAAGCATGCAACTCACCATTTCTCTAGAACAAATTTTACAGAGTTCCATTACATTAAAGAATACCCCCTCTAAAAATGAGAGGTGTTTACAATATATAGCAACTAAGAAGGAGAGAGAAGAATAAAATATCAGATTCTAATCTCATCCATTGACTAGATTCATTCAAATAAATGAAAAGTGGCATAGGTGACCTACCAATTCCATCCTTCAAAGCTCCTTTACTCGCAGGAGAAGGAAAGGAATCAAATCTGATTTCTCAACTACCTGGAAATGTGCATCATTAATGCCCATAAAAATTCCCCCAAACCCAATCAAATATCAAAGTTGATTATACTAAATTTTAGAGCTTGAGGATATCTTTCCATTGATATAAATTTTGTAAAAAAGGAGTTATGGATCAAAATATATGAGCATTTGAACTTTTTGTAGGACACACGACATAATATTGTGACATGTTGCACCCTTTGATTGGTTGCGAGGATTTCCCTTGTCTACGTATACATTATTTCTATCTTTCCATGTGTAATCCTTTCATTAGTTGTGGTTGGTGGGGATTCACTTGCATTTTACGCATCGACAATGTAGCTCTATGAAGTACAAAACTACAAAGTTATCCTCGGGGCCCGAATTGTAGCACATGTCAGTCCCTTCATTAGATGCTTTGAGGATATTTATTCACATTTTTGTGTTGATTGTTGACTTACAACTCAACCCATAGACTCAAAATTTGACTTTTGCAACATGGTAGTTCCTCATTGGTCACGTAGGTCGAGGATTCATTTGCACTTTGCACATTTGACTACCACTTTGAATTTTTCTCCCGCGGTTCCAACGCCTCTACAAAACATTTCCTGGGGCCCAAACCTTGAACTTGCACCACTACAAAAAAACCTCCAAAATCCCATAAATTGAAAAATATTCAGAGTTAAAAGGAATTCTTTATATTTTTGGAAAGAGGAAGAAATTTTCTATCTAATTAAGATGTTTCAAGGATCCTTACATTTGAGAATATATGAAAATCATATTTTAAAGTACTCAATGGGGGAAATGGTGTTAGTTTCCCAAAATAAAGTGTGAGCTTATTTTGGACAACTCAACCCAAAACCTAGAAGTTTGCTTTCTAAAAATAGCAAGTGTGTGAGAATGTGGATGTCTAAAAATAGTATGTTTTCAAAAATGGTGAATTCTTGGCATTCGTAACATTTCAAACAAGAAATAAACAACGGGAGATGAAAAATATGAAAAATTACTAAAAATAGCAGTCCTATATAGGACCTGCTAAAAATAGTGAGTCTTGTAATTTAGCTCAAAAAGGTTAGATGCAAAATCATGCACTTGGCTACATTTCCAAGTCCTAATCACATACTACTATTCATATGATTATTAAGTGAGAAAACTAGTAATCTACATCAATATTTGGCCTCTTTTATGTCTTTCCTGTTTCCTCTTTAGTTTTACACACCCCACAACCTATTTTGTTCTTCATTGTTATATCTTTATTGACTCTGGAAACCAACATCTAGCTAAGAAGCTAACGCACTCATCCCCTCTGGGCACCCCAACCTCTTTGTATATTACTAATCTCTTTTGGGACTCTTTTATCTTTTGGGCATCTTGTTTTCTTATGGGTCATAATTTTAGTTGTCCATTACAAAATTAAAACAAAGGAATCATATAAATAAAAATCTATGTGACCATAATAAAGGACCAAGCTCTAAACATCTACTATCATCACCTAAGGTTACATCTAAAGGGATTCTAATGGCATCAATGCATCCATCTATCACTCACTCAAGGGACAAGGGAATGCATTTTTTGCATACATGCATAAGAGGGGAAGTTCAATTTTTCATCCACACATCTATTTACATTTCTATATCTATCTATCATTTGCTAGTAAGTGTATCTTGCACAAGAGCTTCCTAGGGAATGATTATATCACACACGTACAAGAACTACATGGAGTTTGAAATGTAGTACATCACTCGGTTCTAAGCTCACTTAGTTGGGTGACCACCAGGGTCGGTCCGACTCCCCATTTGCATATTTATTTTTTAGGATTTGATGTAGTTTGGGGTTTTAAAGGACATATTTTATTTTGTAGGTTACAAGTGAATTCTACGATCATCCAAAGACATACAGTGATCAATAGTGAAGGTTAGTAAAAACCTTATGACATAAGAAAAACAAGATTCAAAGCTATTACACAATCACAAGTTCCTAATAGAGGTCCTTGGTGCCTAGGTGCTCTAGTCATATTCCGAGCACCCTAGTCCCAGATCATTCTATAGTTCCTAGAATTTTTGTGCTCGATTTTGGCGCCTCTAATCCTCTTTTTATGAGTTTTCTAATACATAACACTTTGGGATTTATTGTGAAATCAACTAAATATTATATTCCCTCTCTTGTATTTAGGGTTTCAATTTTCATTAGCTTATTTCTTACGTTAAATCTTTGATTTATCATTTATTTATTGTATGTGACCCTACAATATTCGGGGTTTAATAAATTCAACATATTTTGTTAAATCATTTGGTGAATCGGTATCTTTTGAACACTCTAAGATCTTCATTTTTATCATTATATCTAGTCTTCTTTCATGGATTCTAAAGATCCTCAAGTTCCCTTATATCAATTAATTCAAATGCATCCATGTTGCAAATATTCTCTCTAAAAATCCGACACTCTATCTCCCTCCATCTTGATACATCACCTTCGTAAATAAGTTACCTCTATCATCATCCTTCTAATGACCCTAGTGACCCAGATATCACACCCCACTAATCTATTTGTAAATCAATTCAAGTGTTACATTCTTTATTCCAAGACAAATTTCAATTTATCGAAACCATGATCACATATCTTAAAGATGAAATTCAACATCTCAAGGAATCCTCTTAGGCCCATGCTTGTTCTTCTTCTACTCCTCATTCTAATTCTATGTCTACTACATGTGCTCATGTCAATGAACCTCAAGTCTTACCATTACTGAAAAACTCTCAAGTTTGATCTCAATATTAAGCAACGTGATATTCTTCCTTAGCTCCTTACTCATCAATTGATCAACTTACCATTTACTCAGTGATATCCTCCTTATCATCTTGAAAAATATCAAGGTCATCCATATTGCAATCATCATCGAATCAATGGAAATAATGAAAATGATTTCTATGCTCTTAAGAAACAAATTATCCAACTTAAGAATTATGGTCTTATGTCATTTTGCTCGACATGTTGCTACATGTTCATATTCAATTACTACATCCCAATGGGTTCCTAAATAAGATTCATTGATGTCTAACAAGTATCATTTCAGCGTATCTCAAGTTCCTTCTACAATAATTCAAATGCATCCTAAGAAAATTCCTCTAAAAATTTGTCTAAATCTTATTACTAATTCTTCTACAACATTACCAAATAATCCACCATCATTCAAGGCCCCTCCTCACTCTCCAATTCATTAGTCAATTATTTTTTCAAATAAACTACTCCTTATACTGATGGCCAAGACACATTTCAAACTTTTCCACCATGGCATGATCCTACTGTTTCTTCTACCTACCATTGTGTTGAATCTCTCTTCTCATGACATAGATAACGCTCTCCCACAATGACATGGTATCTCTCATGTTTCCACATACAATCCATAATTGGAAAACTTGGGGGCATCATGATTATTCTCCCCCTCTTAGCATTATAAAGTATCCCACATTTCTACTATTACACTTCATGCTTTGCATCTAGTATTTCTCATTCTATTTCACTTGATTCTAAGAAATTTCTAGGAAATTGATGAAACAGATAAGGGTAATGTAGAATAGGAGGAATACCTTTTGAGATGGTTGAAGGTTATTGTGCACGTATGAATTCTTGATCCATAGATGACTGTGATAGCTTCCTTTTGGATGGGATAAACTACCTAAAATAAAAAACAAAACCACCAAATAGAAGTTAAACGTATATGCAAAGGTGGACTTCTAGCGTATGCTTTAGAACCGGGAAGTGTGACTGTTTCACTTGATTCTTAGACGATTCCTTGAAGTATTGACAAAATAGATAGGGTAATGGGCATAGGAGGAATACCTGTTTTAATGTTGGTTGATGAGTTGTTACGCGCATATGACTTCTGAATCCACAAATGGTTGTGAGAGCTTCCTTTTGGCTAGGAGGAACTACTTGTAATAAAAGCAAGACCACCATAAGGAATTAAACAATATGTACAAAGTGAACTCGCCTAGCGTATGCTATATCTAGGAAGTTTGATACTTCCTAGATGGCCGTTAGTCCACTATTTTAAACAATTTAATGTGGTAAATAAAGTAAATCCTATTATAGTTTGAACTAATTTAGGTATCTCACTTAAAACACAATAAGAAAGATCTAATCTAACAAGCTAGGTTAGAGTAGGATCAAAAGGTCAAATAATTGGTTATGGGTTTCTGTAGGTTTGACAAAAATCTTAGGTAGATCACAGGTGAATGAGGGTGAGGTGGAATTAGGTGGGTAGGTCATTGTTCTGAGCTGTATGGGAAAATACAATAACTGATGTCAGTTTAGGGTGACCGACGACGGTTAGATATAGCCGGTCTTTGGATAATATGGAGTTATGGGAATGCCACAGGATGGGTTTTTGGTCTTCTTTGTAATTGTAAAAGGATTTTCATTGGTTGGGATGAGATATTAGGTGATTTGGGAGGGATTTAGCGAGGTTTTAATGGGTATATAGAGGGGGAATGTTGAAGGAGGTCAATGGGTGGCTAGGTGAACAATAGGTGATAATATAAGGATGGAATGAAATAAACCAGAGAAGTATAACATTATACTTACTTGGATCCTAGTCTTGGATGCCTGTGAGTGAGGGATGGAGGTGCTGGTGAGAGGTTGAAGGTTACAGGTGATCACAAATTGTAGGAGAGCTTCTACATGGGTTGCATGGGCTGCATGTGCATTCCTCTTTGCTTGGTTAGATCAGATCATTGCTAGGGTGGCTATGCAGGGAAAATGCTTGATCTCTTTCCTTGCACATGTGTTCTCACTAGAATTCGATCTCAGAAGATGCGATATCTCTTAGGAAGATCTCAATGTTTCACCAACTTTTTCCAATCTTTTCCAACCTTGAAAATAAGGTTGTTTTGGGGGTTAAAAGGGTAACCAATGATAGTTCTAACTTAACCTATGATGGCTAGGGGTAACGACATCGGTCAAGGTGGGATTTCCTAGGTTTAATAAACTAAGGAGATACTCTTGATTTTCTCGAGATCTCATATCGTTAACCCGTGGATTAGACTCGGAAGCTTCATGTAAGCATGTGAGAACGTGGTTAGAGAGAATGTAGGCATTGATTTTTAGGGTATGGGTAAGTCTTAGTTAGTTATGGTAACTTACTAAGAATAGGTCTTAGGTTGAGTTGGCTTGATGAGGTGTCTAAGTTAGGTGTATGTGTGGATATTATTTAAATTAAGATATTTAAATAATAAATATGGTGATGATAAAGAATTAAATTAATTTAATTAAAAATTTTAATTAAATTAATATTAGTGGGGTGAAGGGGGCCATGGCTAGGTGAATGTGATGAAGGGTGATTATTTGTCGAGGACCAAAGTGGAGTGTGACCTACTTTTAGTGTCTACATTTTACCCCTTTTTGTTGTGTAGCTTGTATTAGTAAGTGACGCTAACAAAAATAAGATTTGGTTTCCCCATGTGTGGATGAAGGTGATCCCCCTCAAACTAGGAACTGACGAGGCAGAAGGTAGAATCGGTGAGTGGTTTGATAAAAGGTAAATGTGAGGGAAAAGGTAGGTGGGCATGGGGGAAAAAGGGTTAAAGGTCTACCTGGAAATCTAGGTAATGGATTAGGGTCAAAGGTAGTAAAAGTAAAATGCACACACATGTATAAACTACAACACGCTACCGGGTTAAAGAGCAATCAAACTCTACATTGTCTAAGGTCGATAGGTTTATCCAAACAAGGTTGAAGTGATTCCGGTATCCAAGGTATAGGATATGGTTAGGAAACACAATGTAGGTTAGGTACAGGAACGTTTAGGTATGTTCCAAAGACACCAAAGGTAGGGTCGGATAAATAAATCACAACAATAGGCTAGGTAAGGTCATTAGGTCAACAATGCGGGTAACAAAGTGCCGCAAGGTATAGCGAACACATGAGGTCAAAGGTCACTGGTGATGGGTAAGGTCCAAATATCTAGGTCATGACATGGGTAAGGCCAAGGTAGGGGTAAAATAAGGAGTCCCTAAAGGAGCACAAAGGGAGGTAGTAAATGATGAGGTCAAGAAAGTTGAGGTAAATTGGTAGGGTAAAGGTGGGGTGGGGTAAATGATCAGGGTGAAGGTTGGGTGAGGTAAAAAAGGAGGTAGGGGTAGGTAAAAGGGTAAAATTTAGGGCAATGTGTAGGTGAGGGTGACTGATACTAGTCATAGATAACCGATGTCAATATAGGTTAACTAACGATAGTGAGGTAGGGCACACGACCGATGTTAGTCAAGGGTAACCGACGTTGGTTAGGTCGGGATTGCTATAAAGTTAAAAATACACATTTTTGGTTATTCATTTGTGATTTTGCAAAGTGAGAAAATGAAAAAAAAGAGAAAAGTGTCCGGATGTAATGGAATAGTGAGCTAGCGGTGTGATCGATGAGTGATTGGTTGGTGAGTAGTGGGTCCATAGGATCATTGCGAGGGATTCGATTGGGTGGAGGTTGTGGGTAGCTATTCGGTGATGGTAGAGGCCGGAGAGGGATTGGGTGGGCCATCGGTATAGTGGATGACATTCCACTAAGATGGAGGTAAAGCACGATGAGGTAAGCACTCTACTCTACATGTAGTTGATTTGATAGATTAGAGGATTAGTTTATTGTTGTTTGTAGGTTTTGTTGGTTTTTGTTTTTGTGGGTGGTTAAAAATGGAATTTGGGAATGGGGGAATAATGGGTAAAAAGAGGAATGGGGAGGGTAATAAATGGGATAGGGGGTGGGTGGAGGTCCAAGGGTAGTTTAGGTCATTGTAGGTGGGTAAAAGGCAGGGGATGTTTTTAGAAAGGGAGGGTTTAGGAAATTATGGGTTTTTCTCGCAACAATGACCAGAGTCGGTCAAGTTTAGCCGGTGTCGCTTATGTGGAACTAGTATTGGTCATCAAACAGTGACCCGAAGTTGATTAAGGGGTGACCGGGGTCGGTAAGGGTGAACCGGTATCGGTCACCAAATAGGTGACCGATGCTAGTTAAATGGTGACCGGGGTCGGTTAGGATGAACTGGTACGGTCGATTATTGGGCACAAGGGTCCAAAAGTGATGTGGGCTAGGTGGTTGAAATAGGTAGGGTGAAAATAGGGTGTAGGAAAATGATAATTGTTGAATATGGATTGATACATGTAAATTAATGTCATGCTTGTATTAGATGTAGGGAGAGTGCAACTACATATGTGGGACAGAGTTTTACCTCTACTGGTGATAGTGCATGGAGTAGTGACCCTAGAGGAGCTACAACATGTGGAGGTAGTTGGGTTGAGTGGAGTTCTTTGTTATAGACATGTTGTCCGCCAACCCAGTTTGATGGTCACGCTCATCGATAGATGGGATTCCGTGACCAACATGTTCCACCTGCCGACGGGTGAGATTACTATCACCCTAGAGGACGTGTTCCAGATTCTTTAGCTACCCATATTGGGTGTAAAGGTTTATTCTATCTCCTCTGAGGCCTCAAAGGAGATGATTGTGTCTATTTTGGAGAGGGGATGACTAATTTGAGATTCCATAGTGCCAACTTGAGCTATAGAGAGATGTACCTAGCCCGTCCGGAGGAGACGAGGCTAGTGGTTTTGCTAATGGAGGCAGTGTGCTACTTCACACTACTAGATGCAGAGGGTGGATGATTTCCCAATCAATAATAGGGGTACTCCATGACATGATGGTGGATGAGACCCACTTTTCCTAGGCACCAGTATTATTGGTGTAGTTGTACAGAAGTTGTGGGCATATGGGTGGTTGCAGGAGTTTAGCATGTGTTGTACATTTTTACTACAATGTTGGGCATACAAGCACATATTTTGTGTGTGGCCTATAGGGATGCCCCGAGTAGATGCATTCCCAGTGATATTTTGTGGGTGGGGTACAAGAGAGATGGGTGCCGGTGATTGGAGAGTAGAAATATGAGAGGCCGACACATGATGTGGCCAATTTACGGTGGTTACTGGAGGGGTTGTCTGGAGTGGACATTATATGGAGGCCATATGTGGGATTACCCTCATATAGGCATATGCATGAGGAGCTAGTGGAGATCTAGCTAGAGAGAGGGATACAGGGTCACTGTGTCAGGGAGGATGAGATAATCCCGGTAGACAGAGTCTTGCATGCAGGTAGTTTGGGCTAGTATAGGACTTACCTCCACCCTTCCCACAGCACCAGAGAGATAATGTGGAGATGCCCATACCTCTACCATAGCCTACAAAGGTGCCCACAGGGGTAGGAGGAGCAGCTAGTAGACCTGTGGATAGATGACGCCCAACTATACGTAGACAGGTTAGATAGTGGTGGGCGGCTCACTTACGAGCCATACCACCGAGATCAGGGCATCTTGATCTAGCCACCATCATGGTGTAGAGAGACACCCTAAAGGGGTAGGTGGCTACTCTCACCGCCCATTGGGTATACTACAAACATAGTTAGAGGGCTCGAGAGGTGGAGGTAGTAGAGCTACACATACAGTGGCTAGTCTATAGTCCCAGATGGTCGGTGGAGGAGATGGAGATGGAGAGGAGGGGGATGGTCAGGTGGCAGCCTTACAAGTTTAGGTGGTAGGTTTACAGGGCTAGTTAGCCATATCCCGAGCACAAATTGGTGTCTTACAGCCCAAATATAGGCACAAGGCGGTGTCTCCACCACAGCACCACCATCACAGCACTGGGACCGGGTCCCGATTCACAGCATGAGTGGGTCGGCGTCCCAAAAGGTAGGTACAAGGGCCGAGACCTATGGGAACACCACATACCGTGCTTTTATCTAGGTTACGGGATGCCCTAGGTGAGGCTAGATACTATCGGAATAATATGATGGTGGCCGAGATAGACTTCATATCCTATGATGAGTACAAAGGCACATCGTGGCATCCAGTGAGAGGATGAGATCCCACACTCACAATGTGGAGACCACAGGGGGTCAGTGAGCTTTGAGGCCCAAGTAGGTAGAGGCTACCAACATACGGAGGCCAGCTCTAGTTGAGGCGCCAGCGGGACACGAGGGCCAAGGGTACAAGTGATACTTTAAATGGAGGAATCCAATTTGAGATGCTTGATATGGCACCTAGTTTTGATGTATGATAGTTTTTGTGTGATATATACCAGCCTACGTGCTGAGAGATAGTTGTATTTTTTATAACATATTGGCCTACATGCCAAAGACAAAGTGAGATGTATGAGAGGTTTTGTATATCTTGAGCATATATCGGCTCAAGCTGCGTGCGAAGATATTTTGTATTGATTCGTTATTTTATTATATATATGAGACTAGTCTCATGTGCCAATGACATTTTGTATTGTATATCAGCTGCGTGTTGATGATTTTGAGTTGATGGACACGATGAGATAGCCATGTATTTTTGAGATACACATTGATTTATTTATATGATGAGATACATGGTATTTTTTGATTTTTGATGTGTTGATGAGATACATGGTATTATTTGATTTGTTGATGTGTTGATGAGATACATGGTATTATTTGATTTGTTGATTTATTATTTTGATATGGAGGGAAATTAGGTGAGTTAGGCATGATGGAGTCAGGTTGGTTTAGGCATGGATTGAGTCAGGTCTGATTAGGCATGGATCGAGTCGGTCGGTTTAGGCATGGATCGAGTCAGGTCATTGGCATGGATTGAGTCACATTATAGGCATGGTTGAGTTAGAAAGTAGGTGAAGTTGTGATTCATTATTTTATGTAAGGAATGATAATATGGGTCATATGTGAGATGTGGTATAATCTATGCATAGTGATGATAGAGAAATGGTAGGCATAATAAATGTATGTTGTGATAAGGATTAAAATATGAAGCAACTTGTTATGTATGTGGTTTAATTTCATATTTCGGTATAAAAAGGAAAACGAAGTGAGGTGTGAAGTAATGTGAGGCACATAAAAGATGAATTGTTTAGGTTAGAGGATGGCCAAGCTAACCTCCAAGGGCCCCATGCCCTAAAAGTGTTGCCTACATAGTCCCAAATAAAAGAGACTTTAGGCCGATGTAGTTCTCCCATGACCTAGGGAAGAATATGAGGAGGTATGAAAATGAGTTGGTAGGTTTTTAGGAATGGTGTGGGCTTAGCTCTATTAGGTGTGGGTGGATTATAGGTAAAATGATGTAGGTGGGGTTGATTGTGGTGAAAGAAGAAGATTACCCCAAAAGTAAGCGTCGAGGACCAAGTCCTATATAAGGTAATCAAAACGTAAACAAAGATGGATAAAAGATAAAAGGGGGAAATAAAGCCACCTGATTGGGTAGGATCATATGAGTAGATCATACCTTGGAGGTGATGAACATAAGACCCTAAAGACATTGCATGATTGTTTGTTCTATAGTGAAAAGTAGTCACATGATCACCAAATGTCTAAGTTCCAAGAAGTCCCTTGAGGAAATTAGGAAATGAGAGTGGGAATGGTATGAAGGGTGAAAGGTAGTTAATTTTTATATGGTATAGGTAGCATGAGCTTTGAGCAAGAGAACCTATGTATCAATGGGAAATCTCATGTCTAAAAGGTTTTAAGTTTTAACTTGTACTTGAGATAGGTTGATCGATGCGGGAAGTATCTATGGGATGAATAAAATTTACCTCGTTGAGGTCTTCATGAATCTGATCAATGTGGGAAGCTTTGGTTGCTCTCATTTTTTAAGAGCTTTACATAGCTGTCCTTTGAGGGAGAAGTCTATTTATAACAACAATTGTCGAGAGGAAGATGTCCTTTTGAGGGAGTCACCTTTTGAGTGGAATTTTGACTCAAGGAGTTATATCTCATGTGAGGGCTTTGCAGTCATGGACAAGACCAATGTGGAGGCTAGGACTCTCATGCAAAATGCAAGATGAAACAACCATGGGATCTCATCTAAAGGTATATGAAAAGTATCCATGAGAATCGTGCTATGTGCAGTGCCGTGGTACACATATTCAAGAGAAGATAACAAGTGATGAGTACTCAGCTGATTCTTGTTTAATCATTAGTGAGGTGTATGAAGTGAATAGTGCTCAAGGGATGAGCATGGAAAGAGAAAAATGGTGAGGTAGGACTACAAGTCAATAATAGAATGGTTGAAGAGGTAAGGTGTTAAGGGAATCAGGTTCAGGTTTACCATCAAGTGAAGATAAACGATAAGTACCGATCCATACGTATGAGTCACGATGTATGGTCGAAGCCAATTAGGAGCAAATTTTCCCTATTTAATTTTTTCTACTTTGGTTATGTGTTGATTTTATTTCACAACAAGGACACTGACTTGGAAGGTTTGTTCATGGACATGTTTTTCATAGGCACATTTGATACATTTTTGGTAAACTTGAAGGTGAGTTAGAGCATTAAGACAATGTTCATCTAGTAACTCTAGTTGTGCTAAACGGTCCCGATGAAAGTCAACATCATTGAGCATGCCATGGAGATAAATGTGGAGTGAGGGGATCTAGACTTTAAGAGTTAGGATTTCCTATGTACCATAGACCAAAGAAAATGGTGTGGGTGTGGTGGCGGTTCGAATGCTAGTGCAAGTATGCCCACAGGGGAAAAAGGAATGTGTGTATGCCAATCCTTCCCGATTATCAACCACTTTCATAATAATTTTGTTTAAGGTTTTATTAGTGGATTCAGCTTAGCTTTTGGTTAATGGGTAATAAGGTGTTGAGAAACTAAGTTAAATGCCGAAGGCATCACAAAACTTTTGTAATGTTTTGTTTTTAAATTTTTTTCCATTGTCGGTGATGAGGCGATGAGGAACACTAAAGTGAAAAATGATGTGGTGGTTAATGAACTTACATATTTTCTCAGCTTTTGTGGAAATGAGTGGTATGGATTCCACCCATTTTGTATAGTATACGGTAGTAGTGATGATCCATTGATGGCGTTGGGAAGAATGGGGATTGATTTCTCCGACAAGATCCAAACCCCATTGTGAGAAGGGCCAAAGGTCACGAGCGACCTATAAGGTGTGGTGGGTGTATGATGAAGTTTGGAATGTTGTTGGAATTTTACACAACATTTGACATAGTTACAACAATCATAGTTAAGGGTCGACCAAGAATAGCCCAGAAAAAATATGCTTAGTAACATCAAGGCCATTAAAGTGACCCCCACATATGCCATCATGAACTTGCTTAATAGCATAAGGAATTTAAAAACTCGTGAGGCATCATAAGAGAATACTATCAAAGCCGAGATTATAGAGGAGGTCCCCCATGATGACATAACATGAGACCATCTTAAGGAAGGCGTGTTGTCCATTACGGGTGAGATAAGGAGGTAAGATGGAGAAAGAAAGGTAGTTGGAGTATTATTTATACCAAAGGTCACCCGGTCGGGGGTGGTGGTTCTAATTGAGTAAACATCATGAGGTAAATAAGAAGGTGATTGGAATCGTTGTACAATGACAAATATTTGAGAATCGTCAGTGAAGCGGGTATTTGGGAAGCTAAGAAGGCCATGGTATCTCAAATTTGTTGGTTGAATGTGGGATGGTTTCAAGGGTGTAATGGTCAAATGTGGTCAAAAGTATATCGACATGATTTTTATACTTTTAAGTATCTCATTATGACATTGGTATATACCAATGACTTGGTTTATGACCAATTGAGGTTCACCTAAGATGTTGATAGATTTGACATCTAGGGCGTAGGTGGCTTGGAGACCTAGTACGAGTGCTTCATATTTGGCAATATTGTTATTGCATTCAAAATATAGTTTGAAAAACAAAGTCATGGGTTCACCATCAAGATGAATGAGGATAATACCATCCCCACCCCCACGCTTTCTCTTTGAACCATGGAAGAAGAGTGTCATTTGGTAAGCGGGTTCGTCTAGGGAAAGGGTACCAATCGACTCATCCGGAAAGTCAAAATTAGAGGGTTGATCCCCAGAAATAGGTGTGTCGACAATTGGTCTGAAATAGCTTGGCCCTTGATGGAATTTTGATGAATGAATTCAAGGTCAAGATCAGCTAAAATAATAAGCCATCGTGCGGCACACTGAGTTTGATAAGGTTTTGTGTATATGAAGTGTAAGGGGTTGATGTTAGTCACAACATAAGTTTTGTGGTTGAGTAGGTAATGGCGGAGTTTGGTGGCAATGAAAAACTAAGGCTAAGTAGAGTTTTTCGAGATGGGTATATTGGGTTTCATAGTCTAAAAGAGTATGGCTTATGTAATAAACTACATGATCTCTGTGTTGTTCATCACGTTGAGTGAGCATGGATCCAAAGGAGTGATTGGTAATGGATATGTATTGGTAAAAAGGTTGATCGTATTTAGGTGGAATGAGTACAAGTGGTTAAAGAAGGTATTGTTTTAGGGCTTCAAAAGCTTTGTGGCAGTCATCATCCCATTTAAAGGAGACATCCTTCTTGAGAAGCGATGAAATGGTTGACACCGATCGACAATTGTGAAATGAAATGATGAATAAACTGCAACTTACCTTGCAGGCTACGGAGTTGTCCAAGGTTAGTGGGTGGAGAAATTTCCGAATGGCCTTGACTTTAGTAGGGTAAACTTCTATACCATGTAGGAAATGATAAATCCCGGAGATTTCCCGAGAGGACCACCAAGACACACTTCTTTGGTTGAAGGTGAACGCAATATTTAATGAGGCAGTAAAAATGGTTTTGAGGACGGCAAGGTACTTGGAGTGGTGTTTAGATTTAGCCAAGAGATCATCCATGTAATCTTCCAATATACGATGCATGATGTCATGGAAGATGTAAGTCATAGCCCACTAATATGTGGCATGAGCATTTTTAAGGCTAAAAGACATGACTCGATAGAAAAAGGTCCCCCAAGGGGTGATGAATGAGGTTTTTGTTGATCCTCTGGGGAAAGCAAGATTTGGTTATAACCTGAGAAGCCATCCATGAGTGATAGCATCTCATGGCTAGTAGTAAGGTCAACCAACTGGTCAATACCAGGTAAGGGAAAGTCATCTTTTGGACATGCTAGGTTGAGGTCATGAAAGTTCATGTATATACAGAGTCCCCCTGTCACCTTAGTGATAGGGAAAATGTTATAAATCCAACGAGGATAATCAATGGGTAAGATGAAGGAAATGGAAAGAAGGTGTTGAAGTTCCTCTTTGACGAGAAGGGTAATACAAGGGTGCATTTTCCTTAACTTAGTTTTAATGGGTTTGGCATCGGGAATGGTTATGATATTGTGGACCACTATGGTGGGATCAATACTAGGCATGTCATGTAAGACCAAGCGGCGTGCGTGTTATGATACTTGAGAAAAGAAGTGATGGCTTCTTGTTTAGTAGCATCTAAAGATTGATCGATCTTTAGGATGTGCGAGGACATCTTGACTATGAATGTTGATCTTGATATTCGATTCATTCAACATGTTTTACATCTCGAAGGTAACAATCGATGAATATATGAGTCTTCTACACCAAGGTAGGTGAGTATAGATTCATCATCGTAACATTGAACGACTTTAATTGAAGGTATATTGTCATCGATCATTTCGGATACGGGAAGGGAAGAGTGGAAGGGCTTCACCCGGCATTGATAAGTCAAAGGCCCCAAGGAAATGGTGTTTATGAAAAAAAAAATTAGGAGGGATAGATTCTAGATCCATCGAATTCGTCGGTGACGGTGGTGATGAAGGCGAACGGTGAAGTAGGTGGAAAGGGTCGATGTCCTTGATGAGTTCAATGTGAGTCCGCATTTGGTAGGCGATTCGAAAAAATTGATAACACTATGGTCATTATGTTTGCAGGTGGTACATGGAATGACAGTATGGCGGCCTTTCTCATAAAAGCCAAAACCAAAACACTTCCACGCACATCGGTGTAGGAAGGTGTGGGTTGATTGGAAGTCATGGAAAATGAGTGAGTTTGTGACGGTGGTTCAGGTTTGTAAGTTGTAGTATCAAGTCCCCCATAGGTGAGACTAGTACTAAGGTGAGGGGGACCATACATGATATGTTCTCCTATATGGTGATCATAATGAGGGTGTTGGTGAAGGCTTCTGCACTCTTATGGAGTAAGGAATGTGTTGAAACTATATAGGTGGTACTCCCCCAGAGTGAGGCTTTGAAAAACACTTTCCAATGGATCAGTGGTTGGTATGTAGGTAGTTGGAATGGATGAAGTGTTGGAGGTTGATGTAGAGGTAGAGTTAACAGATTGGGAAGCTGATGGGTCAGCCATGGAGGTTGGGGCAGTGGTAGGAATGGAGGAGGTATGTGTGGTAGAAGTAGTGGTTGTACTGGTAAGTGGAGGTGTAGGTGAAGAAGTAATTGCGGAGGTAGACGGCTTAATAGGTATGAGCACATCATTGAGTTCGGTAAACTATGTTGCATGTTTTACAAGGTGATGGGTTATCTCGGAATAGTATAGGTGTATCCTTCATGTTTAAACTTTACACAATGATGCAATGTGGAAGGAATGAAACCCATAACACGAATCTAGGCTCACAAGAAAAAAAGTATATTGGAATTCTCCCTCCAAGACGTATAATAATTTTGGGATAGTGCAAGGGCCCATGCAAATGTGGAGGATGATGGTGCCTAGTGTAGAGGTGATAGTGTCATTGAATGAACGCAACATGACAGGATGTTTATGCATGTAATTTTCAGATATGCGCATTTGAGCAAATGCATGGGATGAGATGATGTTAATGTTAGTGCCCCCATCAATCATCACACAGTGGACCCATATGTCATCTATGTGGATAGAGATGAAGTCACTGGTCTCAGGTCATCATTTTGGTGTGGCACAATATCTTCTTACGAGAAGCTAAGGGAGGCTACGTAGTGAATAGGGTGGGGTGAAGATGAAGGTGGTAATTTAGTGAGAGAGGCTACATGATGGAGTGTGATAATGGAGGATATGGGTGTAGGGTCATTGGGTAAAACCTCAATAGATTGAAGAACCTCCATGAGATCTTGACGATGGGATTCTGAGGTTTGGATGAGGTCATATAAGGACATTTTGAGGGGAGATTGGTGTAATTGTTTGAGCATGGTGTGATGTGTGACGCCATTAGAAATGGGGTACATAGGGCCGTGGATAGTGATTTTAGGTATGGGTGCAGATGGTATGTTGGGTATAGGATTGGTTGGTGGGTCAATTTCCTTTTCTTTACCCTTATCCTTTTAAGCACATGTAGTGATGTGTATCATGTTGATTTGAGGGGAGTTGGAAAATGGAGAAGGTGTAGGGTGAGTGGTATAATGACACAATGGGCAAAAACCTACCGGAGGAGAAAAACCCTATGAGGTGAGTTGGGTGCAACGAAATTTGGGTGGTGGTGTGGCAAGTTCTCTGATGTAAACCATGTTAATTTCAAATCTTGGGGGTGGATCTAGGAGTTGTGAGGGTGGAGATCGTGGTTGTTGAGTGGGTAGTGTGGGAATGGGTGTCAATGAAGCGTCCTCGGCGAGATGTTCATCATCATCAAAGTTGGCTTTTAGAGGACACAATTGATAAGGATGGTTTTCAAGGCCTTGTAGTTCTCCACATCATGCCTTGACACATGATGGTATGTGTAAATTTTAGTATCATCAAACCCTTTTGGCTTGGGTTTTAGAGGGTCATAAGGCCTGAGTGGTGGTAATGTGATGACAGAAGTCTCAAGAAGGTTGGTTAAAATTTTGGCATAAGACCCTGCTAGTGGATCGCAATGGGAAGTGAACGTGGGTTTGGGTGTAGGTGTGGTTGATTGTTAAGAAATGGACTTTGGAAGAGGAGGAGTGGGTCGAGCTATGGTTTTGGGTATCGGCATGGTTTTGGGTGTCGGTTGTGTTTGTTTAGGTAGGGGTATAGTAGATGAATGCAGGAAGGTGTATGGCTATTTTGACTACCTTATTGTGGGGTAGTGGAGTTTTGTTTTTGGGTTGCACCCTCTTGGGTAAAGGTGATGTGGGTGTATGAGGTCTAGAAGGAAAGGCAGATGGGGGAAGAGGATGAGTTACCCATGGGGATAACGGGGGTGCTGTGAAGGTAGAGGATGTGGGTCGTGCAGGAGGTGTAAGGGACAGAGATTGAAATGTAGTGGGTAGTGAAGTAATAGCTGAGGGTATTGGAGGTATGGGTGGTAAATATGTTGTGGGTGTGGGTGTAAGTCATGTTGGGCATCTGGGGAGGTTAGAGGTTTGTGTGGGAGGAATGGGTTGTTGTGTTTTTGGTTTATCGATGGGTGGAGGTTGCTTGACCATGTTGGGAAGCTGAGGTCTTAAGACAGATGAGATAGGTGAAGGTGTCATTGATGTATCCGGGGTATGGGTTCTACGGGTTTGGTACTTTTATTTGTGTGTCAAATTAGGTGTGGTGTTGACTTGAGAGGATGTAGCTAAATCCAGTTTGATAGGTGGATGAGTAAGGCTAGTTGTTGGGATGACCCCTAAGTTGGTAATAGGGTTAGTCGAGGTAAATGTTGTAGGTGTGGGTTTGGGTTTAGATGTATTTTGGGTTATGGGTAAGGGTGTATGTTGAATTATGATGGGTTTTTGAAAGGAATGGTTATAAAGGTGGTTGTATTCAGTTTGATCAGTCGAATAATTTTGGGTAGATAGAGGAAGTATCGATGTAAGTTACATCTACATCTGTGTTGAGACCGGAAGAAGAAGGCACCCCCATAATAAGGCTCTATCCACATAATCTAAGTGATTGGAAAAACATGAGAATGAAATGTCTGTGGGTGGAGTTGATGAGGATTTAATGGAAATTCCTGTAAAATGTGTCTTAGAGACAAAAAAATTGGCTACCTTTAGCTTCCGTGGGTAGAAGAGTCAAAAGTAGGTCTGCAGGATTTTGGGTAGCTGATGAAGAATTCTCAACAAGAGGAAAACGTATCATAATTGGGTTTATGATAGGTGGAGGAGATGATGGGAGCTCCTCTATAGGTGGAGGAGATGATGGGTGCTCCTCTATGGGTGGAGGAGGTAATGGGTGCTCCTCATGAGTGGAGGAGGTATTGTGGGTACCGGTTCTCTAAGTGGAGAAGCCAAAGGTGAAATGGTCTCGATGTTAGCGGGGACTCCTCCGTAGGTGATGAAGGAGATGAAAGGTGTTCCTCTATGGGTGGAGGAGTAGGTACGGTGGATTCTAATGTGGAAGGAGGATTTTGGGCTAGGATTTCCTCTATGGAAGGAATATGGGGTAACTGGGAGGTGACAGGTACGTCAGTAAAAATAGCATGAACCTCGCAGGTATGAGTATCATGAGTTGAGGTCTCACCGGTTTGATCGAGACAAAAAGGGCATGGTTGGGAAATGGTTTCTTGAAGATGTGTAGGTTTTGTTGGCAGGTGCATTAGGATTATCCATGGTTAACTCGCCTTTCTCGAGAATTTCTTGGACAATATTTTTGAAAGTGATGCAATTTCTATCACTATGACCCTTTACTCGATGATAGTTACAGAAGTCATGTTCTTTATACCATGCGGGCATGGGGTGAGTAGGGTCAAAACTAGTGTGTGGTTTTATAGGTGGAAGGGTAATGGCCCCAAATTTGATAATATTTTCTAAGACATAAGAGTAAGGTTCCCCGATTGGGGTGTATTTCCGTTGCTCTCATCTGAATTGAAAATTTTAGACGGGTGAGAGATTAGATGAGGGGGTAACCTGATTTGATAGATGAGTTGGGCCAGCCTTGAGTACCACTATGTTAGTGGTGCCCTTATCTTTTGAATAATTGGTTTTTGGTTTGGAAGAAGAAGAGGTATCATTTGACTTGAATGCCAAATTCTTATTATCTAACTTGATTTTCTTTTCTTCGATGGCTCAAATATCTAATTTTCATGCCATAGTGAATGCTTCATTGAATGTTTGGAAGGTTTGGACCTACAAGGTCGGTGAGATATGTCTAGCACAAGCCCATGTAAAGATCTCAATGAGTTCTATTTGCAGAAGTTGGAAGGTGAGTTAATTGATCAAGTTATGCCATCGAGCAATAAAATCTACGATAGATTCATCCTCATACTTGAGGTGTGAGTATAGGTCAGTCATGGTAACCTTCTTGATGATATTGATAGAGAAATGATCCAAGAAGGCTTGGGCTACCTGATTGAATGAAAATATAGAGTGTGTAATTAATCCACTATACCAATCTAATGCAGGTCCAGTGAGGGACATGGGAAAGGTTCTCAAGAGCAAGGAATCATCGTGAGTGATCGATAATACTGTGTTTGAACAACTGTAAATGTTTTTGCGTGTCTTCTTTGCTATTGAAATGATTGAATTTAGTCATTTCTGATGCACAGGTATGGGTGAATAGGAATAGATGGGTGGATGGGCTCATTGCAAATCTCATCATAGGTGAGAGTGTTGCGGGAGCCGGAAACAGAGATGCCTCCAATTTCTACATCTTGTCCAACATCAATATGATTAGGTTGTTGGTAGGTTGCAATGATTAGGTGCCTCTGTGGCGTGAGAGGGTTGGTTTTCAACATATAACAGGGTGGCACTCTAGTGTATGGTACTACCATGTAGGTTGATTGGGAAGAAGGTAGTGAAACAGGAGGTACATACCGGAGTGAATAATGGATGAAATGAGAGGATGCTAATAGTATCTATATGGAGGTGGAAGGGTCATGATAACCCTAGTAGTAATCGGGGTGAATGATTGTGGAATGGAAAGGATCACATTTTGAAAAGGGGTAGGGGTCACCGACATGGGAGGTGGCAATGTAGCTACATGTATGTGTGAGACATTAGGGGTGGATGAGGTTGTGTCGTGGGTAGTTGTCAAGGGTATGGTGGATGTGGTAGGTGCCATGGAGGTGGTAGACACGACGCAGTCATGCAGGTATAGGACCTAGCTACGACATGACTTGGGGTAAAGTAGATGTAGAAAGCACGAGCTAGATGGGGCTGATGCGGGAGTGGGAGTGAGAGTCGGGGGTATAGATATGGGCATGTCACATATCAATCAATTGACCTAGGCATCTTGAGTGGATGAGTGGGAAAGGTAAAACTGTAAAGCGGTAGGGTTTTGGTCAAGGAGTCGTGCGAACTCCTGACTCCTGTAGCGATAGTGACAGGCTAGATGGGATCCATGGTTGCTGATAAAATGGAAGGTGGTGAAGGACTAGGTGGAAGTGGTTAAAAATTGGTGTGAAATACAAGTGCACTTGCTTATTTTCAGGTCAGCACCATGTGAACCAAGATTGATCGGAGTGAGCTGTTTCTCTGTAAATGACACAAAAAATAGCGAGAACAAGTGAATTTGATGTAAAAGTGTATTCGGTACCAAATGTAGGTTGGAAAGTGAAACAAGAAAACCAATGCCGCCTAGAGAAAATTGACACCGGTCGGGGAAGCCGCTACGGTCATTGTAGAAAATGGTCGATGAGTGAAAAACTAGGTAGTAAGTCAAATATGATAGGTATGCTAAATCGATAACTTTTACAATGTCAATGGGAATGATGATAGTGACAGGACCGAAAAAGTGGAAGAAGATGAATAAAATGTCCTTTTGGGTCGGTTAACAAAAGGACCTGGAACTAACATCGAGTTAGGTATAACCGATGATGGTTAGAGGGTAACCAACAATGGTTACTGTGAAATTGAAATAGTGATGAAAGAAAAGTGGTTGTGAATTAAAATCTGATGTAGAATCATACCCAAAATTATGAGAATGATGATGATATGGGCCAAGCACACTCAGGTGAATCCAGAATACACTAGCTATGATGAGGAGCATGTAAGAATGAACAAGAAAAATGAAGAATGTGATCTCTCACCTCAAAACGCAAGCCATGCGAAAAAAGATTAAGAAAAAAATATGATCCTAGGAGTGCCTTTTCTATTATGTTTGTTTAGGTTATGCTATTTAACGATTGACACATGAAATGTGTGAAATAGAATTTTTTTGGTGAGGATGGCTTCCTATGAAAAAGGAGATCTAAAAGGTGAGGTTTCATGTATGTTATCGTGGTGGTGGGCTTCACTCTAAAGTATGACTCGGCGAGTAGCGAGTAGGTGCCCACACAAGTGCCGTGATCATGTTATCACCTACAACTTCTTCCGAGTAAGATGTTGTTTAAGAATGTGTGTATTTTCAATTTTGTGAGGTTTGGTAAGACTTAGAGTGAGAGAAAGAGAAAGAAAGTACTTTCTACGATTTGTTTATCAACCATCAACTGGTCATGACTTCCACCATATAGGTTTCCCACAATTAATGTTAGCTAATGTGATAAATTAGAATGGAATACACTTATTTTTAATCCCAAATTGAAGTGTGAAGTTGGATGACACAATAATACGAAGAGGAAGATGGATGATCTTTTACTACAATGCGAAAACATGAAGAAATGGTTATTTTTAATTACACCAAAAGAAAGGTTTCCTTTAGAGCAAATAGAAAGAAAAGGTGGGTTACCAAGGGAGAAAATTAGTGTGTATGCATTTAAGAAGGGAAAAAAACACAAAACTTTTCCTAGGAATGAATGAAATGCAAGGAACTCTGATGGGTCCCACGAGAGGCATGCCAAGATTTTTCAACTGATTCTTAGACATTTCTTTGATGTATTAATGAAATAGATAGGGTAACATGTGTAGGAGGAATACATGTTTTAATGCTGGTTGATGAGTTGTTGCACGCGTATGACTTCTAAATCCACAGCTGGTTGTGAGAGCTTCCTTTTTGCTAGGAGGAACCACTTGTAATAAAAACAAGACCACCAGAAGGAATTAAACAATATGTGTAATAAACTTCCCAAATGTATGCTAGATTTAGGAAGTGTGATACTTCCTAGATGGTTGTCAATCCACTATTTTAAACAATTTAATGCGGTAAATAAAGTAAATCCTATTATGGTTTGAAATGATTTAGGTATCTCACTTAAAACACAATAAGAAATATCTAATCTAATAGGTTGGGTTATAGTAGGATTAAAAGGTCAAATAATTGGTTCTGGGTCTCTGTAGGTCTAACAAAAGTCTCAGGTAGATCACAGGTGAATGAGGGTGAGGTGGAATTAGGTGGGTAGGTCACTATTCTAAGCTTTATGGGCAAATACAGTAACCGATGTCGGTTCAAGGTGACCGACGGTGGTTAGATATAACCAGTGTCGGTTCTTATGGAGTTCTGGGAATGCCACAAGATGGGTTTTGGGTATCCTTTGCAATTGCACAAAGGATTTTTGTTGGTTGGGATGAGGTATTGGGTGATTTTTGAGGGATTTAGCGAGGTTTTAATGGGTATATGGAGGGGGAATGTTGAAGGAGGTCAATGGGTGGCTAGGTGAACAATAGGTGACAATATAAGGACGGAATGAAATAAACCAGAGAAGTATAATGTTATACTTACTTAGATGCTGGTCATGGATGCCTTTGAGTGAGGGATAGAGGTGCTGGTGAGAGGTTGAAGGTTACAGGTGATCACAAATTGTAGGAGAACTTCTTCATGGGCTGCATGTGCATTCCTCTTTGCTTGGTTAGATCAAATCATTACTGGGGTGGCTGTGCAGGGGAAAATTCTTGATCTCTTTCCTTGCACGTGTGCTCTCGCTAGAATTCAATATTAGAAGATGCGATATCTCTCAGGAAGATCTTAATGTTTCAACAACTTTTTCCAATCTTTTCCAACCTTGAAAATAAGGTTGTTTTGGGGGTTAAAAGGGTAACCAATGGCGATTCGGCTTAACGGTGACATATAGGGGTAACGACATCGGTCAAGGTGGGATTTCCTAGGTTTACTAAACTAGGGATATCCTCTTGATTTTCTCGGATCTCATGTCGTTAACCCATGGATTAGACTGGAAGATTCTTGTAAGCATGCGGGAATGTGGTTAGAGAGAATGTAGGCATTGATTTTTAGGGTTTGGGTAAGTTTTAGTTATTTGTGGCAACTTACTAAAAATAGGTCTTAGGTTGAGTTGGCTTTATGAGGTGTCTAAGTGAAATGTATGTGTGGATATTATTTAAATTAAGATATTTAAATAATAAATATGGTGAGGATAATTAATTAATTTAATTTAATTAATATTAGTGGGGTGAAGGGGGCCATGGCTAGGTGAATGTGATGAATGGTGCTTATTCATAGAGGGACCAAAGGGGAGGGTGACCTAATTTTAGTTTCTACATCGATACTCCCTAGAAGGATGTCAATCCATTGTTTCAAACAAATAAATGTGAAAAATAAAGTAAATGATATTCTACTGTAGTTAATATGATTTAGGCATCTCATATAAACACATTAAGAAAAATCTAATCTAACAAGCTAGGTTAGGATCATATCCAGAGGTTGGGTAAGTGGTTCTAGGTTTCTCTAGGTCTGATAAAGGTATGATGAAGGTCACATGTGATTATGGGTAGTTTGGGAATAGGTATGTTGGTTGTTGGTCTGTATTGTGTGAGAAGATATAAAGACCGATTCCGATCTGTGGTGACCGATGCCGGTTTAGGTCCGACCACCACCGATTAAGGGTGACCAATACCAGTCATGATGGGAATGAAAGAGGATAAAAAACAAAGGTATAGACCTATTTTCTAGGTTGGTGGGGAGCTGGGTGTGGTGTTTGTGAGGTGTGGGTAGGGTAGTAGGTTAATCGACATGTTTAGTGAGATTTAGGTGAAGTTGGGATGAGCTATAGGTCAAGTTGGTAAATAGTAACAAAGGCCAGCGTCGGGTAAGTAGAACAAAGCCGTATAGGCTCAACCAAAGCTAGTTTAAGAAGTACAATGCCGTGATTGTGGGAAACTATAACCGCCATAGAATGGGTTTTGGTTTCCCTTTGTGATTGCACAAAGGGTTGGGTAGGTCAGAATGAGATGTTGGGTTTCTTGGGTAGGGTTTTGATGGGTTTTAGAAGAGGTATGGAAGGATAGTTATTTGAGAGACTTAGCGAATGGATGGGAGAGAAAATAACACAAAAATATGTAAATGCAGAGAGTACCTAAACAAAATGGATCGAATAGATAAGTGTAATTACTTGTAATGTGCTACTAGTCAAGTTTGGGTGAAGATTGGATATGGTGGTTTGAGATTTCATCTGTAGAGGGCCACCAATTGATAGGAAACTCTTAATTGAGCTACCTAGACTATTCTCCTTGCTTGGCTGAATCGATCTTGGCTTGGATGGTCAGTGGATGTCCGGGCATGAATGGATGCTCGTTATGATCACATGTAGCTTTGATTTGTCTCCTGTATGCACATAATGTGCCAACCTCGAAATAAGGTTATTGGAGGGAACAAAATGTAACCGACGGTGGTTACTGAGTTAACCAAGATCTTGGTTCGGGTGACCGACATCGGTTAGGGTGGGATTCCATAGGTTTACTTAAAACAATAGATCATGACATTGATTTCGGATAGATCTTACTATTTATATGGGAAAGAGCGGGAATTAGCTTTTCTTGTGGAAGAATGTGGTTAGAAGGGATGTAGGAATTGATTTTAGGGTTTTTGTTAGGTCTTAGTTAGTTATGGAAACATACTAAGAATAGATCTAGGGTGAGGTGGCTAGGTGAGGTGGTGATGTAGGAATTATATTAATTAGAATAATTAAATAATAAATATTGTGAGGATATGGATTAATTCAATTAAGTTAAATAAATTAATATTAGAGTGGGGTGAAAGGGGCCATGGTTAGGTAAGTGTGTTCGAGTTGATAATTTTACGAAGGGTCAAAGGAATGCGACCCAATTTTGGTGTCTACATTTTCCCCTTTTTGTTGCGTAGCTTGTATTTCTAAGCGACAACGACAAAAATAGGATGTGAATACCCCATGTGTGGATAAAGGTGATCCCCCTCAAACAAAGAACTGATGAGGTGGAAGAGAGAATCGGTGAGTGGTTTGATAAAAGGTGGATGTGATGAAGATGTGGGTAAGTGTGCATACGGGAGAATGTAACACCCTAAACTATTGTTACTTCCTCCTGAGCATTCAAGTGTTGATATATGATTTCTTCGTATAAGGATGTGTTCCTTTGATTATGAAGTCATGCTTGATATGGATTGTATCTCCTTTGCTCTTGAAGATCTTTGACCGAGTCGAGATATGCTTGGACTTTTTATTTCTTTCATTTTTAGCTTTGAGTTCAATATGATTTCGGGAGGAATTGTGGATTTATCCGTCTTTATGACTCGCCTTGGATTAGTTGCATTGATCCAAGAGATGTTTTAAGTTTATTCGATGAACAAAAAAATTATAGACCTTATGTAAGTTGCGAAGGTCTGAATGTGTTGATTAAGAAATTCGAGTCTAACTCAGGTTGATCGTGTTAAATGAATTGGTTCCCGATATCGTAATATCAAGAAGGCCTAGACCTTAAGCCAGGTAATAAATTCTGGTGTATCTTTATGCAAGCTTATTATCAATGCTTTGGATAGAATCTAATTTTGGAATGTTATACCTGTTGGTTCTAATACTGATCGAACCTACTTGTGGGACCTAGAATGGATTCGTTAAGGTTAATAACCTTAACCTAAACTATAACCTATGGGTTGAATTATTGCTAATCTAACCTAGCCCTAAACTATAGGTTTAATGCTGCTAAGGTTAACTACCTAAGCACTATGGAAGTAAGACTAATGTCTTACCGTAAGATCTAACCTATGTTTCTAACCTAACTTATGAAAATAGATGAAGGGGGACCTAGGAAGGGGTGCGAACCATGGGCGGTGGTTTCCATGGCATTAAATGAGGTGGATAAGCATGAAGGACAAGGGATATGGCAGAGATTGCAAACAGCTATTGAGACCTAACGTGGCAGAGTCACCAAATTTGGGAATGGTTGTTTTTTTTCATTTGTCAATCGCCAACTTTGGCGGTCGGTGGCAATGGAGATTAGGTGGGAATCTTGGAGTTAATGTCATTGATGAACTTCGGTTCCTGAGCGCGGATTGCTCGAGAAGGCATGCAAATGGAAAACTAGTTGGTTGTTTGGTTTTCCATATGCTCCGTGTTTCTCTTTGTTTGATCACCTGGTTCTTCGAACCAGTCTACTTTGTGTTGCATGGCAGCTATGAGATTATCTAGCTCTTTTCTCTGTCGGGGAAAGTTTATAAGACATGAGGGTAACAAATTATTGTTGCTGAATCTATCGTGGAAGAAGAAGAGAAGGCGCGAGCACATTCGTGAGGTCTTCTTCAAATTTTTAAGTGAAATTACTAGGCATGATAGGCCCTAAATTTTAAAAATCTTGCTTTACTCCAAATGCTTTCATTAAAACAACTCTGTTCAGGTGATTTTAGTACAGTTGGTTTGAAGCAATGTTTTGGTTCTTCTTTTCCTGTGGAATTAGGAATCTCGGGTTATTCGAAGACTTTGTTGGAATGTTTCTGTATTTATTCTTCCTTTTGGATTCATTTCATTTGAGACCCGGCTGTGCTCTTATTGTTGTTGAATCCTGTTGATTCTTCTATGAATACTTGAAGTTTCTTCTATTTGGAATGCTTGTTGTGATTATACTACTTGAATGCGACTTTAGTAGAAGTCCTCACTGTGTTTGCAATTTTGGGATAAACTCCATTGGAAGTTTGCAAGGATTATCTACGAAAATGACTCAGTGGGAGTCCTTGTAATGTTTCGTATGTTTTCAACTTCTGTCTAAGCTTGGTTGTGATTACTGTGGGAGTCCTTGTAACGTAATTTATGTTTTAACTTCTGTAGAAGTTTAGTTGAGAATACTATATGGTATTGACTCAGTGAGAGTCCTTGAAATGTATCTTGTATTTCAACTTCGCTTAAGCTTAGTTATGAATATTGTTGCTTAGTTGAGAATACTATATGGTATTGACTCAGTGAGAGTCCTTGAAATGTATCTTGTATTTCAACTTCTGCTTAAGCTTAGTTATGAATATTGTTGTTTAGTTGAGAATACTATATGGTATTGACTCCGTTGGAGTCCTTGAAACGTAATTTATGTTTTTAACTTCTGTAGAAGTTTTGTTGTGAGTACTATTGGGATTCTTGAATTGTTGTCGTATGAATTCAACTTCAATCGAAACCTTGGTTATGAGTACTGGTTGGATTTGACATTGTTGGAGTCCTTGATATGTTGCGTGTTGGCTCGATTCCCGATTTAAGTCCTCGTTGTGCATGCATATCGTATAGACTCTTTCTTAATATTGTTGTGTTATGTTCAGTTCGATTCTGAGGAATTAAGGGATGGGTTTTCTTTACCAACTCGACTCTGTTTGAGACCCTGTTGTATTTCGTAATAGCTCGACTTCGGATGAACTTTGAGGAAATTATTGATATGGAATCGGCTTCTGTGAAGTCCTTGTTGTGATTATTCTTCTTGAAATCAGCTTCTAATATAAATCCTTGTTGTATAATCGTAGGGATTAGATTCAGTTGAATGAAGTTGTGCATGTTTGTGTTTCGACTCAGTGTGAATGTCACCGTATTTGCATATGGAACGTCATTTGTTTATAGTGTTATCTAGTCTCGTGTTTGACTGTGATAAAGAGCTCTTAGCTGTGCCATGTCAGACGATGGCATTGTGTATTTCATGATTGATATGGGAATCTGATTGACTCTGTTTCTTTCTTCTAGACTGTAAATTATATGTTGATGTATAATAAGTGGAATAGGAAAATACTCTCTCTCCTAGTCAGGAAACTTTGTGTGCTTTCTTCTTGAACCCTCATGAGATATCTACGGTAAGGGCAAAACAAGGATAGACCGTGGTATTGTATGGAGAGACTGGTATAAAATGTGTGTTGCTGTATGAATAGGTATACTTGTCAATACCATTGAAATGTGTTATAATTATAAAAGAATTAAGTCAGTTGAGCTTGTTGAATGTTTAAACTACCTTTGAGTAATTGTTAGAAACATTCTTGTAGGAGTATTGTTGTCTTTGAATGGTTGTATTCATTGTTCTTAGTCTCTAACATATAAGATGAATTATCTGAAAGGCATTAAGGATTAATTGACATCTATAATACGAGTTATGCGTTAAAGGTCATGTTAGAAATATAAGAAGATGAATAGCCTGATTTATGTTTGGAATTTGAAGAAATGATTTCATTTAAACAGGTTGTTTAATGAGAACAATTGGTGGATTGCAATTGTTTTAAGAATTAGTGCTTATCATGCTCAGTTCACCGAACTGACCCGTGTTGACAATTTTTGCAGATGGTTCTCCGTAAGTGGTAAAGGCACGCAGATCCGATATGATGTTCGATTGTTTAATTGGTTTTATGATGAATTCAAACTTGATTCTCTAAATGTACTACTTGAAGAAAGATGTTATTTTGTTGTTGAGTATTGTATCAAATATGCTGAATGCATAAATTGTATTTGATTAGCTTAGAAATGAATAAAATGAGGGAATTGTTACTTATGTGTTTGCATTCGTATCTTGATGGATTGAACTTCTTCATTCAAATGATATTAAGAGAATTTTATTACTGTATACCTTGGAGACATTTGGGATTCTCTAAGTAAACTTTGCAAAGATTATGTGATTGAATACTTGTAAATGTTAGTAGTTTTGTTATGTTCTATCTAAAGCTAAATTGGAATTTAGATCACTGTCTTTCGAGAAGCTAAGGTTAAAATAAACCTCAACAGGAAGCTGAACGGAAGAATAATTTATTACTCCCTAGTCTTGATCTAAGTCAAGACAACGTTTAATTTGATTTTAAATCACTATATCTTAATACTAATAAGTAAGATATATTTCAGTTATGAGAACTGATATAAACCTAAAAGGGTATGGTTAGCAACCTTATGAGAAGATTTAGGGCTATTGCCCAATTTCGTTGATTTAGATTACTGTTTATCAATGAACTCCTTGATGAGACCTCAAATCTTAATAACTTCTCTTTGTGAAATGGGTTTTAATAAGAAAGGAAATTCTAAGGTGAGGAACCCAGGGGTTGGGAAAAGACTACCCTAAAAGGAGCGTCTTAAAGTATAACTTTAACTCAACGTAAGTAACACCTTAAAGTTAAGTAGATATTTTCGAGGTAGATTTGAAGGTTGATGGCACAAGTCAACTGCAGGGTTGTACCTTCGAGAAGAATAGGATCTTCTCGAAGATACAACAATGCAGGTGACTTATGATGACACCCTTTGCATTGATCGTTAAGATTTACACCTTAAACTTGAACAATTTTTACTCTGGGACTGGTTAGGAACGTGGTCATGTTATAAGACTACCCCTGGAGACTCGGGGTATCTTGACACACAGGGTTAACTAGGGTTGACCCAGTATGTCAGCGTATCCCTAGTCCTCGAGAGCATCCTTATAACGTGGTCATATTATTAATCTGTTCCTGAGTGAATAATTTGGGGCTGGGAGGCTGACAGAAATTAGTGTAAGACATTCTACATAACATAGGAATGGGGTGAAGGACGTATTCTAGATTGACGAGTATGCCATCAAGGAATACGAGACATAAGCAGTATGTTTCAAATCTTTGGCCAAAGTATCACAAGTCTGTTGATTGCGTTGTCCTATGTCACCTAGTCTAAGGGATGAGATGCAAATGAATAATGGTAACAATTATTCAGATAGGTTCCTTGGACAGCATTCTGAATCCTGGATTAGGAAAGAGAACCACAAGAGTGATGTGTTAAAATAAAAATGCCAACTCTTTGATACTCATGAATAGATCAAGATTACGAGTCATGGAATGAATAGATCATAGGTAATCTGAGTCATCACAGCTGCATATGGTTATCTATTATAAGAATGATTGTTATGATCTGAAAGTTCTAAATTATGTATTTAGAACTAGGATGCACCTATCAAAAAAAAAAAATCTTGTTCTAATGTACTGAATTGAGGACGTTACAGAGAAGGGGTAAAGGTTAAATTGGGAAAACAAGTAAATGGGCCAAGGTCAAAGGTAGTAGCAGTCAAATGTAAGCACACGTTTAAATTGTGGCATAGTACCAAGTTGAAGATCTTGTAAACTCTACATCGCATAAGGTCGATAGGCTTATCCAAATGGGGTTGAAGTGATTCCAAAGATCGAGGTATAGGATATGGTTAGGAAAAACCACATAGGTCAGGTGTAGGAATGTTTATGTATGTTTCGATACACCAAAGGTTGATTTGGGATAAACGACACGACAATAGGCAAGGTAAGGTCATTAGGTCAAACAATGCGGTAACACGGTTGTAAGGTATAGTGAGCATATAGGCTCAAAGGTCATGAATAGTGTTCCGAGTCTAGGCATGTAGGTCACGGTAATGGGTAGGGCTAAGGCATGGGTGAGTAATGAGTCCCCAAACAAAATGAGGGATAACAATATGTAATATAGGAAAAAATGGGTAACAACATCGCAAGGTAGAGTGAGTGTGTGAGGTCGAAGATCATACGAAGGAAATCAGGTGTGTGTAAAAAGAAGGCATGGCATAGGTAAGGCCATGGGAGGGACATAGAGGTGCCCCAACTGATGATAAGGTTGGGTGATAAATGATGAGGTCAAGAGGATAAGGTGGAGTGTCCAGGTCAGCTTTGGGTGAGGTGGAAAGGTTTTCGGCAAGGAAAACATGGGTAATGGGTAGCAATAGGGTTAATAAGGGTAACTGACATCGGTCGTGACTAACTGATGTTAGTCTAGGTGAACTGACCTCGGTCTGCTAGGGCACAAGACCTACATTGGTTGAGGTAAGACCATTGTCACCAAGTTGGGGAGGGTATAAAAAGAAAAAGTTCCACATTTTGAAATCATTTGTTATTTTCCAAAGTGGAGAAAACAACAGGAGAGAGAGAAAGTGGTGGGAAACAACCGAGCTAGATGGTGAGTTGAGTTATTGAGTTGTGGAGTAGGTGATTATTGTTTGATAGGTGAGTCCATGAGGTCGGGTGGATCGATTTGATTGATTGGAGGTCCAGAGGGTAGTTAGTGATGGCGAGGCAGAGAGGGATTGGGTGGACCACCGGTGCAATGGCCCGAGGTGCCACCATGCAGATGACAATGCGATGAGGTAATATTCGATCCCCAACCTCATTATTAGGTAGATTGGGATATAGAAATTGGGTAGAAGAAAAATGGTTTTTTGTGAGGGAAAGATAAAAATTTGAATTTGGAAAAGATAATGCGTGAAAGAGGAATGGGGAAGGGTAGAGTTAGGTAAATGAGGAGTTGGGAGGGGTTTATGGTAGGAATGGGTCTTTAGGATGGGGAGAAATAGATAATTGGGGGAGAAATAGGGAAGGGTTTCACGGGTCATCGCCATATCGGCGTTGGTCCAATGTTGGCCGACATCTGTGGGGCAGAACCGGTATTGGTCACAGATGACTTGATTGATGTCGGGTGTGGGAGACCATGATCGGCCGATAATGACCAAAGGCCGATTATCCTTTGGAGAAAAATGGTCCAAAAAGGATGAGTATTGGAATAGAAGGGGTAATTTCATATACACTTAGGTCAAAGGTACGGGAAAAGAGGTAGAAAGGTAGGGGTATGGATAGGTAGGAAGGATAAGGGTTATGGGTATGGGTATATGGGTACAACTCCTAGGTCAAATGTATGGGTGTGTGGGTAAATAGGTAAGGTCGGTGAGTGGGTCAAAATAGAAATAGGTGAGGCTTTGGGTGTGGGTAGATAGGTAGTGTTGATTTGGGTCATAGACAGGGTGAAAGGTAAAATGAGTAAGAATAATGGTGAGGGTAAATAGGACATAAACACAAGTACATGAGGGGGTGGGTAATGGTCATGTGAATAGGTAAATAGGTAATGGAGATGGGTAGAAACAAATAGAAGTGGAGGTTGGGTCAAACAGAAGATAGGGAGGGTACAAGGTGTGGGTAGATAGGTAGGATCCATGGTTAGGTTGTGGGTGGAGGTATGGTTGATGTGGGTCATAGGTATGGGTAAGAGGTAAATAGGTAAGGTTGAATTTGGGTCAAGGAAAAAGGAGAATAGGTGAGGGTCTAAGGTGTGGGTAAGGGTTGTGGGTATAGATAAACATTTTTGTAGGTAAGGGCCATGTCATAAGAAGGTAATATGTGAAGCAATATAGGTAGGGTAAGTCATATAGTTGGGGTGTCAAGGGTGAATGCAAGTTTGGTCAAGTTTTAATAAAGTGATTGTTTGTTGGATGTAAGTGAGAGATCGATGTGTATGAGATATAGGGTACCGACACTTCTAGTGGAGGTATGAGAGAGTGTGACAGAGAGGATTGGTGTCATGTTGTAAAGGTCAACCTGATTGGGGTTAAGCCGCTACCCGGCATGTAGTGTGAGAGGTGAGCTTGATGGTTTCCCTCATCGATAGATGTGATTCAACAACGAACACATTACATCTACCGATGGGTGAGATCACCATCACCCTAGAGGATGTTTACGATCCTGCGGCTTCCTATAGTGGGGACATAGGTGTATTCAATATCCTTAGAGGCATCGAGGAGTTTTTGCTACCAGCATTTGGCGAGGATGGTGTTGTTGGGGTTCCTCAACGTCAACATGAGCTACGAGAGATGTACCGAGCCTACCCATAGGAGATGAGGTTAGTGGTTTTACTAATGGAGACAGTATGTTGCTTTGCATTTCCGATGCGAGAGGGTGGGATATTCCCACGATCGGTGATGGGGTTCTAAATGACATGGTGGTCGATAGGACCCGTTTACATGGGTACCCATATTCCTAGTGTAATTATACGAGGAGTTGTGGGCTTATGGGCGGATATGATGGTTTAGCTTGTGTTGCACATTTCTACTAAACTACTTTGGGTGTATGAGAAAATTGTGTGTGTGCATCCAGTTGGTATGCCCTGAGCTGATGTATTTGAGCTAGGGTTGGTATGGGTGGGATATAGGAAATGGGTACCTACTATGAGAGAGCATCGATATTTGAGAGCTACACATGATGTAGCCTATTACAGGTGTTTATTGGAGGGGTTATCTGGTGTGGATATCATTTGGAGACCATATGTGGGATTTCCCACATATAAACTGATGGCAGAGGAGCTAGATGGATTATAGATATACATGTGGATAGAGGGGCAGCGGGAAGGGGAGCATGAGATGATACCTATAGACCGGGTTAGATGGTAGCTAAGGCTTCTGCAGGATATACCCCCACCCTTCCCACAGTATAGGAGGGATGATGTGGAGAGACC
This sequence comes from Taxus wallichiana var. yunnanensis, assembly GCA_018340775.1. Lineage (NCBI taxonomy): Eukaryota > Viridiplantae > Streptophyta > Pinopsida > Cupressales > Taxaceae > Taxus > Taxus wallichiana. The sequence continues at coordinate 568,682,174 of CM031240.1, forward strand.
GATGTCTCCACCATGACCTATAGTGCCGACCGGGTAGGAGGAGAAGTTGGTTGAGTGATATATTGATGATTTCGGTGGTGATAGGTACAGGAAGTGGTGGGCTGCACAACTATGAGTAGTACCGCCAAGGCCGAGGAAAAAGGATTTAGCCACCATCATAGTTCATAGGTACTCCCTACGAAGGCGGGTGGCTACCCAGTGACATAGTTAGGCATAGTGTAGGGACATCCGACAGGCATAGGCACGAGTTGCTACTTTACTGACACGAGTTGCTACTCTCAGAAACATGGAGCACATGAACAGTACACTGCGCAAGGTGGAGATAGAGAGGGGGAGATGGAGAGGGGGATAGGTGGCCACCATATGAAGCACAGTGTGGCGAGTTTGCACAGGCGATTGGCCATGACACAGGGAAGGTTATAGGTTTGTAGTGCCAATTGGCCACTTCACAGTGTAGATGTGGCCCTTCACGCCTATATACAAGCACGTGGTCCAAGGTAGATGGCACTACCACATGGTCGAGATAGGGTCCCATTATATAGGTAGGGTAGGATAGGGTCGAGGCGATGGCACCACCACAAATAGTACCTATATTTGGGTTGAGATATTCCCTAGGTGAGATGAGATACTACTAGGATCACTTGATGGCGGTATGCATATATGTATTATCATACACCGAGTACGAGCTCAACAGCCTCGAGTGAGAGGAGTAGATCTTGTAATTAGAGTGTGGAGAGTACAGGGGGTCAGCGAGCCCAAGGATAGGTTCAAGGTGAGGCCACTAACACACGAAGGAAAGCTCGCTACAGAGGCCTTTAGGGTCGAGCCACACCATTAAGATAGGTGGTGAGGTGTTAGCGGGATGTGGTATGGGAGCCGAGGAAGAGGAGGAGACTGGTGAGACAGATGTGGTGGATATCAATCGAGGAGATTCCCGATAGTAGTGTGTGTATCCATTTTGCTGAGTTATTTATTTATTTTTGATATATACCACTGCATGCGAAGAGAGTGAGAATGTATATGAGATCGTATTATTATTGTTGATCATATACCGTCTGCATGCTTTGAAGATGGTGAGGCTATATATAAGGGGTTTTGAGAGATGTTTATTATACCAGCCAAGCAGTGTGCGAAGATTTTGAGAGATGTATTATAGAGACATTGTATATTTTTGTATTTTGAGTAGACATGTATTTGTATTTAGATATGATGATGATAATACATAGAGATGATGATAGTTATGGCATGATGCATATGGTTGTGTGTGATTTCTATTATGGTTCGTACATGTGATGGAAACTAAGTAATGTAGGCATGATAGAATCAGGTCATAGGAATGGATCGAGTTAGGTTGATAGGCATGGATTGAGTCAGGTTGGTAGGCATGGATTGAGTCAGATCATAGGCATGGATAGATTCAAGTTGGTTTTTGATTTAAATTAAAAGTAATTGGTGATACAAATAACAAATGCTAATGTTGATGCATGTTATGATTTAAGTTTCCATTTTTTCTTGTTTGTGGAAATATGAAATAATAAATTGGTGAATGTTATGATGATGTACACAAAATGGGTTGTATATATGTATATTAGCTGGTATGTATGTAGTTTTATTTCCAGCTACTTGATATACAAAAGGAAAAAACAAGGTAGAATGGGAAATTAGAACAATAGGGGGAAATTGGTTAGGGTAAGAGGGTGGCCAAGCTAACCTTCAAGGGCCCCATGCCCTCGAAGTGCTACCTATATAGTCCCAAAGCAAAATGATACCCAAACCAATTTAATTATCCCATAAGCTAGGGAAGACTATGAGGAGGTAGAGGAATGGGTTGGTAGGTTATAGGTATGATTGAGTCTAGGTCATAGGCATGATTAAGTTAAGGTCATTTAGGTTTGGGTGCACTATAGGTAGATAAATGTGGGTGATTTTAGGCTGAGTTTAATAAAAGAACAAAAATTCCCAAAAGACAAGTGTCGAGGGACTAGTCTTGTATAGGATAATCAATAAGTAATGAAGAATTCAAAAGATAAGAGGAATCCATAGATCCACCTAATTGACAAGGATCTTAACGGTTGGACTATACCATAAATAGGCTGGGGAATGTAAGACCCTAAATACATTACATGATTGATTATTCTAAAGGTGAAGAAAGTCACATGATCACAAAATTTCATAGCTGTAATAGGTCCCTTGAGGCGGTAGGAAAAACAAGTGCAAAAGGTGAAGAGTTGAAAAATGGTTAGGTTATATGGTATAAGGTAGCATGCCTTTCTGGCAAGAGATCCAAGATCACGATAGGCGAGTCCATGATGAAATTTTTTTCTTTTTCTTTTGACTTTTATTTTAGATATACTGATCGATGCGGGAAGTCTATATGGGATGAGTAAAATTTTCTCCTTGAGGTCTTCGTGAAGTTGATCAATGTGGGAAGCTTTTGAATATTTTATTTTATTTTTACGAGTAGATTTCTTTTGTGATAGACTATATGTGAACCTGGCAGTGTTACATAGGTGTCCTTCGAGGGAGAAGTATATTTATAGCAGCATATTTAGAGAGAAAGATGTCATTTTGGGGGAGTCATCTTTGTATTGGAAGTTTGACTCAAGGAGGTGGATCCCTTTTTTTTCGATTTTTTTTTGGCTTTTAAGCCACAGACAAGACTATAGTGAAGAACTTGATTATTATCCAGAAGACAAGGGTGAGTGATCATGGGATCTCATCGGAAGGAAGAAAAAAATTATCCATGAGAATCATGCAATGTGCAGAGCCATGGTACATATATTTAAGAGAAGGAAAAAGGTGACGGGTAAGCACATGATTCTTGTTTAATCATTAGAGGTTACATAGGCAAAAAGAGAGAGTTGAATGACATTTAAGGGACAAGTGTGAAGTAGGCAAAAGGTGATGTAGGACTTGATGTCAATAGTAGAATGGTCGAAGATGTAAGGAATTGAGGGGCTCAAGTTCAGGTTTACCATCAAGTGAAGATAACTCGATACACACCCGATCCATAGGTATGAGTCATGATGTATGGTCCAAGCTAATTAGGAGAAATTTTTTCCCGTTTACTTTTTTCTTCTTTGGTTACATGTTGATTTTCCTTCGAGATAAGATCATTGACTTGGAAGGTTTGTTTATGGACACATTTTCATAGGCACATTTGATACATTTTGGTAAACTTGGAGGTTGTCAAGAGAATTAAGATGATGTTTTTCTAATAACTCAAGTTGTGCTAAACGGTCATGGCGAATGTCATAATCATTGAGCATGTCTTACGAGATAAATACAAAGAGATGGAATCTAGAATTTGAGAGGTAGAATAACCTATGTACTATAGACTAGAGAAAAAGGAGTGGCCACAGAGGAAGTGCAAATACTAGTATGATATGCCCATAGGGTGAAAGGAATGTGTGTATGCTAGTCCTTCCCAGTATCATTAGCCACTTTCATAAGAATTTTGTTTAGGGTTTTATTGGTGGATTAAGGTTAGCCATTAGTTTATGGGTAATATGGTGATGAGAAAGCGAGATGAATGCTTGAAGGCATCACAAATTTTTTGAAAGGTTTTGTTTTTGAATTGTTTTCCGTTATTAGTGATGAGGTGATGTTGAACACCAAAGCGACAAATAATGTGATGATTAATGAATTCACAAATTTTCTCATCTTTTGTGGAAATGAGAGGTATGGCTTCAACACATTTGGTATAATATTCAATAGCGGTAATGATGCATTCATGTCTTTGGGAAGAATGAGGATTGATTTCTTTTATAAGATCCAAACACCATTGAGAGAAGGGCCAAAGGTCATGGGTGACCTGTAGGGCATTACTAGATGTATGATGAAGATTGGAATTTTTTTGGCATTTCACACAATGCTTGACGTTGTCACAACAATCATGGTTAAGGGTTAGCCAAGAATAGCCAAGGTGAAGAATACTCTTAGCAACAACAAGACCATTGAAGAGACCTTCACATATGCCATCATGAACTTCCTTAATGGTATAAGGAATTTCAGAACTCATAAGGCGTCGTAAGAGAATACTATAAAAAAATTTCTTATAAAGGAGGCAACCGATGATGACGTAATGAGAGGGCGAGAAAGGCGCATTTTCTATTATGAGTGAGGTTAGAAGGTAAGATGGATAGGGAAAGGTAATCCACAAGCTACTTATACCAAAGGTCAGATGGGTTGGGTTCAATAGTTCCAACAAAGTTAATGTCATGGTGTGAATGAGAAGGTGATTGCAACCTTTTTACTGTGACAAATATTTTAGAGTCAGAGGGTGAAGCAGGTATCTGAGAAGTGAGATAGGCCATGGTATCTATAAATTTATTAGTGGAATGTGGAATGGTTTGTAGTTCATACCGATCAAAGGAGGTCAAGAGGGTGTCAACATGATTTTTATACTTTTGAAGTTCTTCATTACGGCACTGGTAAATACCATTGACTTGGTTTACTACCAGTTGAGAGTCACCGAAGATGTTAATTGATTTAATGCTTAAGGAAATGGTAGTCTGAAGGCCTAATATGAGTGCTTCATACTCGAAATGTTGTTAGTACAATCAAAATCAAGCTTGAAGGATAGCAGCATAGGTTCACCATCAAGGGGAATGAGGATAACACCTACACCTCCCCCACGCTAACATTTAGAGCCATCAAAGAACAAAGTCATCTGGTAAATGGTATCATCTAAGGAAAGGGTGGTGATGGATTCATCGGGAAATCAAAGTTAGAGGGTTGATTTCTAGAAAGAGGTGCATCAATGAGCTGGTCAGCAATGTCTTGGCCCTTGATAGATTTATGATGAATGAATTTGAGGTCTAAGTTTGCAAGAAGCATGAGCCACCATGTAACATGTTGATTTTGGTAAGGTTTGGCATACATGAAGTGTAAGGGGTCAGTGTTGGTCACAACATAGGTTTTGTGGTTGAGTAGGTAATGACGAAGTTTGGTGGCAACAAAAACTAAGGCTAAGCAAAAAAATTTAGCATGGGTGTATCGGGTTTCATAATCCGAGAAGAGTACAAATTATGTAATAAACCATCTTCTCCATATGTTGTTCATCGCGATGAGAGAGCATGGCCCCTAAGGAGTGATTAATAGCAGAGATATATAGGTATAAGGGTTGGTCATCTTTAGGTGGAATGAGCATAGGTGGTTGGAGAAGGTATTGTTTTAAGGCCTCAAAATATTTGTGGAAGTCATCATCCCATTTGAAGGAGACATCCTTTTTAAGAAGATGATGAAATGGTTGACAACAATCAATTTTTTTTGAAATGAACCAGCGAATGGACCGTAATTTACCTTGTAAGATATGGAGTTGTCAAAGGTTAGTGGGTGGAGGATTTTTGAGAATGGCCTTGACTTTAACTTGGGTCAACTCAGTATGCCACTTAAGCAAATGATAAATCCCATGATCTTCCCGAGAGAACTGCGAAGACATATTTCTTGGGTTGAAGGTGAACACAATACTTTTTTTTTTTGGATTGAGGGTAAATTGAGGGTGTTTGAAAGGACCCACATCCTTATACAATTGAGGATTTTTCTTGAGAGGAACCACAACCTAGTTATATTGAAGGGGACCACTATTTAAGCACCCAATTGGAGAAACCATGAAACCATAGTGAAGATATAGTGACCAATAATAATGTCCGTAGTGAGTGAGACAACTATTAGTGAATGGAGCAAGAGAAATAGCCACTAGCATCAGCAACAAGAGGAACAGCCACCGATTCAAGATGAGCAAGTAGAATAGCCACCAATGACAGAAGTGAGAGCATCAATAGTGAGCGGAGCAGCCACCATCATCAGCAGTGAGAGGAGAAGCATGCATCAATAGTGAGAGGAGCAACCACCAGCATCAATAGTGAGAGGAGATCCACTAGCGTCAGTAGTGAGGAGTAACCACCAGTGTCAGCATGAGTAGAGAAGATGCCTCCAGCGGTGAAACCACCTTCGAGGAGGATCGTGCCTCGAGGGGATTTAAACCTGGGTGGGCAAGCACACAACCATGTGACTTGACTGCACCACTCCCACCCCATCGGCAAGGTGAACACAATACTTGATGAGGTGGTCAAAGATGGTTTTTATAATGGAGAGATGTTCAGATCTATGCTTCTATTTTGCAAGAATGTCATCTACATAATCTTCCAATATATTGTGTATGATGTCATGGAAGATATAAGTCATAGCATATTGATATGTGGCACCAAATGGGTTTAAGGCCAAAAGTCATGACTCGATGGCGAAGGTCCCCCCAAGGGTGATGAATGTGGATTTTGTTGATCCTCAGGGTAAGTAATATTTGGTTATAACCCAATAATCCATCCATGAGTGATAGCATCTCATAACCAGCGGTAAGATCAACTAGCTGATCAATACCGGTAGAGGAAAATCATCTTTTGAGGAAGCTAGGTTGAAGTCATGGAATTCTATGCAAATGTGAAGTCCCCTATCACCTTAGTGATAGGGACAATGTTATAAATCAATTAGGGGTAGTCAATTGGTAAGATAAAGGAAATGAAAAGAAGGTGTTGAAGTTCTTCTTTAACTAGAAGAGAAATGCGAGGATGCATTTTCCACAACTTTTTTAATAGGTTTAGCATCAAGAATGGTTACGATATTATGGACCACAATGGTGGAGTCAATACCCGGCATATCAAAGCATAGGAATAGGTGAAAGCATGGTTATGATTTTTGAGAAAAGAATTAATGGATTCCTCTTCAAAAACATCTAAAGATTATCCAATCTTTAGAATGTGTGGAGTCATTATGAGTAAGGATGTTGATTTCGATAGTTGATTCATTCAACGTGGTTTGCATCTCAAAAGGTAATTACCGGTGAATGTAATAATCTTCCACACTGAGGTAGGTGAATATAGACTCATCATCCTGACATTTAACAACATTAATAGAAGGTGTATCATCATCGATCATGTCAGGATACGGGAAGGGAAGAGAAGAGGGAGCCTCGCCATCGTGTTGATAAGTTAGAGGTCCCAAGGAAATGGTGTTTATGAAAAGAATGTTAGGAGGAATGGATTCTAGATCCATTGACTCCATTGGTGAAGGTGGTGAAGAAGGTGAAGAAGGTTCATCATCCTCAATGAGTTCAATGCAGTCCTTCTTGGAAGATAGTTCAACAAAGCCGATACCACTACGGTCGTTGTGTTTTGGGTGGTACATGGAATAAAAGTGTGATGGCCTTGCTCGTAAAATCCAAAACAAAAACCTTTCCATGCACATCAATGTAGGAAAGTGTGGGTGAAGCGATGGTTGGTGAGAGATTGAAGGTCAGCAGAAAATGGTTGGGTTTGTGATGGTGGTTCGGGTGTATAAGTGGAAGTATCAAGTCCCCCATAGGTGAGATAGGTGCGAAGGTGGGGAGAAACATAAAGAATACATTCACCGATGCAAAGATTGTATTGACATTTTTGGTGAATGTTTCCATACTCTTGTGGGGTAAGGAATGTATTGACATTGTATAGGTGATACTCCCCCAGAGTGAGGTGTTGAAAAACACCTTCCAAGGTATCGGTGGTCGATATGTGGGTAGTTAGAATAGATGAAGTGTTAGGGGGTTGACTGGAGGTTGAACCAACTGATTGAGAGGTTGATGGGTCGGCTATGGAGGTTGTGGTAACAGTAGGAATAGAAGACTTAGGTGCGGGTGAGGTAGTTGTGGCATTGGTGGATGGGGTTGTGGGTGAAGAAGAAGTGGTCATGGAGGTAGATGCCTTAATGGGTACAAGAACATCATTAGGTCAGTATAGCATATTGTAGGTTTTGAAAGGTGATGGGTTAGTGGGATGGTATAGGTATGCCCTTCATGTTCAAACTTTACACAATGATGTAAAGTGGAAGGAACACAGCCCATGACACAAATCTAGGGTCTGCCAAGCAATAAGTTATATTGAAAATCCCCTTCCAAGACATAAAATAACTCTGGAAAAGTGTGGGGACCAACATGAACATAGAGGATAACGGTGTTAAGCGTAGAAGTGATAGCATCATTAAATGAATGCAACATGACGAGATGTTTATTAATGCAATTGTCGGGTATGCACATTTGGTTAAATGCATGGGAGGAAATGATGTTAAAGCTAGCACCCCATCAATCATAACACATCATACTAATATATTATCGATATGGAAGGAGATGAAAATGGTAGGATAAAGATCATCTATTTGGTGGTGTGCAATCTTTTCATCTAAGAAGTTGAGGTGGATACTTGGGGAGTAGGTGGAGGTGTACGGGAAGGTGGAAATTTTGTAAGAGAGGCTACAAGATGAGGTGTAATAATGGAGGAAATGGGTGTTGGGTCATTGGGTAAGAACTCAATAGATTAAAGAACCTCCATGAGAGCTTGGCGATGTGACTTTGAGGTCTTGATGATGTCATATAGGGACATCTTGAGGAGGATTATTGTAATTATTTAAGCATCACGCGATGCATAACCCCATTGGAAATAGGATATGTAGGACCATGAATAATGAATTTAGGTGTGGGTACAGATGGTATATTGGGTACAGGGTTGGTTGATGGGTCGGTTTCCTTTTCCTTTCCTTTGTCTTTACGAGCATGGGTAGAAACATGAATCATGTTAATTTGAGGAGGGTAGGTAGATGAAGTAGGTGACCCATGAAAAGTGTAACAAGAAGGAAATAACCAAGAGGTGGGTAGGAGCCTTGTGAAATGAGTTGGAAACACTAGCATTTAGGAGGGGTTTGGATAGTTCTCTCGATACGAGACCATGTTGGTTTTGAATTTTGAGGGTGGATAGAAGGGTTGTGGAGGTGAAGATGAGGGTTATGGTGTATGCCTTTGGAAGTATATGTGGGGGGACTGACGGATATGGAATAGGGTCCTCATTAAGGAGATCATCATCATAAAATTTCACCTCAAGAGGACATAATTAGATGAGGGATAATTTTAAATCCTTACAGTTCTCAACATCATGTCCTAGCACACGATGATAACCAAAAAAAATTATATCGTCAAACCCTTTTGGTTTAGGTTTGAGAGGGTCGTAATGCCTAAGGGGTGGGAGCGTGATAACAGAGGTTTCCAGGAGATTAGCTAGGATAATGGCGTATGATCCTGCTAGTGGATCATAATGTGAAGTGAGTGTGGGTTTTGGTGAAATAATGTGTGATTGTGGTAGGGGAGATGTCATAGTTGGGGGGTTCTGAAGAGAGGAAGTTTGAGTGATAGATTTTAGGGTGGTATAGTCTTAGGTTTGGGTTGCACCTATTTCACCTTTTCTTAGATTGTTTCTTTGAAGTGTTGATGAAACGGATAGGGTAATGGGCATAGGAGAAATACCTATTCAAATGTTCGTTGATAGGTTATGCACATGTATGACTTCGAATCCATAGCTGATCATGAGAGCTTCCTTTGGATAGGAGGAACTACTTGGATTCCATTCTTGAATGCCCGTGTGTGACGGATGGAGTGCTGATGATGGGTTTGAAGGTTGCAAGTGATCACCAATCTGAAGAAAATATTTTGCATGGGTTGCATGGACACTCCTCTTTGCTTGGATAAATCATATCATGGTTGGGATGGTTGTGCGGGAGAAGATGCTCAACCTCCTTCTTTGGATGTGAGTTTTCACTTTGGAATTTACTATCCGAAGATGTGTTATCTCTCTAAGATGTGCTCTTGCTCATCAAATTTCTCTCAATGTTTTCCAACCTTGAGAATAAGGTAGTTTAGGGGTTAAAAGGGGTAATTGACGGTGGTCCGCTTAATTGGCATCGGTCAAGGCTGGATTTCCTAGGTTTACTAAACTAGGAGATCCTCCTGATTTCCTTAGATCTCATGTCATTATCCCATAGATTAGACTAGGAGCCTCTTGTGAGCATGTGGGAATGTGGTTAGAGGGAATGTAGGCATTGATTTTTAGGGTTTGGGTAAGTCTTAGTTAGTTATGGCAACTTACTAAGAATAGGTCTTAGGTTGAGTTGGCTTAGTGAGGTGTCTAAGTGAAGTGTATATGTGGATATTGTTTAAATAATAAATATAATGAGGATAATGAATTAATTTAATTAGAGTAATTAAATTAATATTAATGGGGTGAAGGGGGTCATGGTTAGGTAAATGTAATAAAGGGTACTTATTGGTCGAGGTACGAAAGGGGAGTGTGACCTAATTTTAGTGTCTACATTTTTCCCCTTTTTGTTATGTAGCCTGTATTGGTAAGCGACACTAACAAAAATAAGATGTGGTTACCCCATGTGTGGGTGAAGGTGATCCCTCTCAAACCAAGAACGACGAGGTAGCACACTGAAGCGGTAAGTTGTTTGATAAAAGGTAAATTTGAGGAAAATGCAAGTGGCTATAGGGAAAAGGGTGAAAGGTCTACTTGGGAAATCTAGGTAATGGACCGTGGTCCGAGGTAGCAACATTCAAATGCATGCACATGTATAAACTACAACACGCTCATCTTGGGTTGAAGAGATGGCAAAATCTACATCATCTAAGGTTGATAGGTTTATCCAAATTTTTTTGAAGTGAATCTAGTATCCAAGGTATAGGATATGGTCGAAACACAATGTAGGCTAGGTGCAAGAACGTTTAGGTATGTTCCCAGACACCGAGGGTAGGTCAAGGTAAATAGTCACGGTAATGGGGTAGGTAATGTCATTAGGTAAATCAACACAAGTAACAATGCCGAAAGGTATAGCAAACACATGAGGTCAAAGGTCACTAGCGATGGTCTAGGTCCAAATATCTAGGTCACGGCACGGGTAAGGCCAAGGTAGGGGTAAAAGAATAAGAAGTCCCCAAAGGAGGACAAATGGAGGTAGGAAGTGACAAGGTCAGGAAAGGTAAGGTAATGGGTTGGGTAAAGGTTGGATGGGGTAAAGGAGCAAGGTAAAGGGTGGGATAAAATGGAAAAGTAAGGGCAATGTGTAGGTGAGGGTGACTAATGGCGGTCATGGATAACGATGTTAGTATAGCAAAAGCGGTGACGGTTAGGAAGGGCATGCAACCAATTATGGTCAATGGTAACCGATGTCGGTTAGGTTGGGTGGGTTATAAAAACAAAAAATCCATGTTTTTATTATTCATTTGTTATTTGTGAAGTGAAGAAATGAAAAAGAGAGAGAAAAGAGAGAAAAGTGTCTGGAAGAAACGAGACAGTGAGCTGGCAGTCTGATTTGATGAGGGTTGGGTGGGTGAGTAGCAGGTCCATGGGATCAGGGTGAGAGAGTTGATTGGTTGGAGGTTATGAGTAGGTATTCAATGATGGCATAGGATGGAGAGGATCGGGCGGACCATCGACATAGCGGCCGATGTGCCACCGAGGCGACAATAGCATGACGAGGTAAGCGCCCAATGCTACATTGTTGATTAAATAGATTAGAAGTTTTGGTTTTGTTATTTGTAGGGTTTTGTGGGTGTTTTGTTTTTGTGGGTGGGAAAAAGTTAAATTTGGGTATGGGGGAATAACGGGCAAAAAAGAGGGGAGGGTATTAAATTGTTTAGGTGGGGTGGGTAGGGGTCTAAGGGGAGTTTAGGTCATTGTAGGTGGGGTAAAAGGGTAGGGGAGGTTTATAGAAAAGCGGGGTTTGGGAAGTCACGAAATTTTCTATGACATGGATCAGCGTCGATCAAGCTTGGCCGGCATCGATTAGGTAGAAACCGGTATCGGTTATCAAACAAGTGATCGATGTTAGTTTAAAGGTGACCAAATTCGATTAGAATAAACCAAGATGCAGTCAGGATTTTGGGTACAAGGGTGCAAAAGTGATGTATGTTAGGTGGTTGAGATGGGTAGGGTAAAAATAGGGTGGAGAGTAATGATAACTTTTGAATATGGTCATGGAAAATAGGGATTAATGTTTTTCTTAGATTTGATGTTGGGAGAGTGCAGTTACACATGTGGGATAGGGTTCTGCCTCTACCGGTGACATTGCATAGCTTAACGACCCCTTTGAAGATGTAGCACATGGAGGTAGTGGGCTTGAGTGGGATTCGGCGCTACCGACATGTCGTTAGGAAGTCTAGCTTGATGGTTGCACTCATCAATAGATGGGACTCCACGAACAACATGTTCCACCTTCCGATGGGTGAGATGACTATCACCCTGGAGGATGTGATTTGAATTTTTACAGCTATCTCCTCCAAGACCTTAGAGGATCTGATTAGGATAGTTTTTAGTGAGGGGGCAGCAAATTTGAGATTCCATAATGCCAATTTGAGCTATGGTGCGATGTACCTAGCCCGTCCGGATGAGATGAGGCTAGTGGTTCTGTTGATGGAGGCAGTGTCTGCTATGCACTACCAGATGTAGAGGGTGGACACTTTCCCCTATCACCGATGGGGTGCTCCATGATATTATGGTGCATGAGACACACTTTCCAGGCACCAGATTCTTGGTGCAGCTATACCAGAGCTATGGGCATATGGGTAGTTGCAAAGGTTTAGCTTTGTGCTATACATTTATACTACACTACTGGGCCTACGAGCACGTAGTCCGTGTTTAACCCGTAGGGATACCATGAGTAGATGCATTTCCTATGAGATGTGTGTGGGTGGGATATAGGAGATGGGTGCATTATAGGAGCGAGAGATCGATAGGCCGACATATGATGTGGCCCATTTTCAGTAGTTGTTGGAGGGGTTATGCAGGTGGACATTATCTAGAGGCCATATATGGGATTCCACTCATATATGCACATTCATAAGGAGCTAGCTAAGCTCCAACTAGAGAGGTGGATACGGGGGTTGCCATGTCGGGAAGATGAGATGATCCCGGTAGACGAGGTCAAGATGAGTTTGGGCTTGTACAGGATATTCCTCCATCCTTCCCATAGTATCAGAGAGATGACTTGGAGAGGCCTTTACCTCTCCACGGCCTACAAAGTGCCTACGGGGAGGAGGAGAAACAGGTGGATCGGTGGATAGATGATGCCAAATGTATAGATAGGTACAGGTAGTGGTGGGCGGCTTAGTTATGAACCATACCACCTAGACCAGGGCAGCCTTACTTAGCTACCCTAAAAGTGTAGAGAGACACCCTACGAGGCGGTAGCGATGCTAATTACCCAGAGATAGGTATACCGTAGACATAGCTAGAGGGTCGAGGTAGAGGTAACAGAGATACAAAATGCAGTGGCCAATCTATAGGCCCGAGATGGCGAGAGGAGAAGATGGAGGAGATGGAGATGGAGATAGAGATGGTTAGGTGATATCCGTCTTGCTCGGGTGGCGAGTTTATAGGGTTAGATGGCCATAACCTAGGCACAGATTAGGGCCTTACAGGCCTAGATATAGGCACAGGGGTAGGGGCACCACCACGACACATGGAGCTTGTCCCAGATTCATAGGTTAGTGCAGTGCGGGCGAGGTTGCTGCAAAAAGAAGGTAAAGGGGATGAGACCTATGGGACCTCCACAGACCATGCCTGTATCTAGGTTATGGGATACCTTAGGTGAGGTGAGATATTATCGAGGATCAGCTCATGGTGGCGGGACATATTTCCTATCCTATAGAGAGTATAGAGCACAAAGAGGTTTCTAGTGAGAGGGACGAGATCCCACACACATAGAGTGGAGAGCACGGGAGGCCAGGCCAAGACTCCGAGGCCTAATCAAGGAGAGACCACCAACACACGGAGAATAGATCTAGGTGAGGTGCCATCGGGACATAGGAGGTCGAGGGTGTAGGTGACACAGAGATGGAGGACATCCGGTGAGATGTCTGATATGTGGTCACCTGATTTTTGATGTATACTAGTGATTTTTGATATATATGTTGGCCTGTGTGCCAAAGATAGTTTTATGTTTGATCACATACCGGCCTATGTGCTGAAGACAGTGAGGATGTACAAGTGATTTTTTTGTATATTTTGAGCATATACTAGCCTGTGTGCCAAAGAGATTTTGTATTGATTCATTCATTCTTTTTGTATATATGAGACTGGCCTGCGTGCGATGACATGTTGTATTATATATATATATATATATCAGCTTGCATGCCGACATTTTTGAGATGATGGACAAGATGATAGACATGTATATTGAGATACACATTTATTGATTTACATGATGAGATTCATGGTATTTCATGATTTATTGATGTCTGTATGAGACATTGGTTTATGGATTGTATTAGATGAGATATGGATTTGTTACTATGATGTAGATTGAAATTAGGTGAGTTAGGCATGATGGAGTTAGGTTGGTTTAGGCATGGATCGAGTCAGGTTTGGTTAGGCATGGATCGAGTTAGGTTATGATTAGGCATTTATTGAGTCAAATTATAGGCATGGATCGAGTTAGGTTATAGGCATGGATTGAGTTAGGCTTGGTTAGGAATGGATCGAGTCAAGTTTGGTTAGGCATGGATCGAGTCAAGTTATAGGCATGGATCGAGTCGAGATTATAGGCATGGATCGAGTTGAAAGTAGGTTTGGTTATGATTCATTTTGTTTTGCAATGAATGATACTATGGGTCATATGTGACATGTTTTATAATCTATGCATAGTGATGATAGAGGGATGGTAGGTGTAATAAATGTATGTTGTGGTAAGCAACTTGTTATGTATGTGGCTTAGTTTCCAATTTTGTTATAAAAGGGGAACTAAGTGAAATGTGATGTAAATGGTGAGTTAGACATGGTTGATGAATTGTTTTAGGGTAGAGAATGGCTGAGCTAACCTCCAAGGGCCCCATGCCCTCGGAGTGCTACCTACATAGTCCTAGTGAAAAGGGACCTCGGGACGATGTAGTTATTCCATGAGCTAGGGAAAAATATGAAAATGGTTGGGAAGGTTTTTGGGCATGTTGTGGGTTTAGGTGTAATAGGTATGGGTAGATTATAGGTAAAATGATGCAGGTCAAGGTGATTATGGAGAAAGGGGAGGATTACCTCAGAGGTAAGCATCGAGGACCAAGTCCTGTATAAGGTAATCAAAACATAAACAAAGATGGTTAAAAGATAAGAGGGGGGAAATAAAGCCACCTGATTGGGTAGGATCATACCAAGTAGATCATACCTTGGAGGAGGTGAGGAACATAAGACCCGAAAGGCATTGCATGATTAAATGTTCTACGATGAAGGTAGTCATAGGATCACCAAACATCTAAATTCCAAGATGTCCCTTGAGGCAATTGAGACAATGAGAGTGGAAGTTGTAAGGAGGGTGAAAAGTAGTTAATTTTATATGTTTTGAGTGACAGGGCCCTTGGGTAAGTAGTCCTAGGTCACAAAGTGAGCAAGTCCATGACTTAAAATATTTTTGTTTTGATAGACTGTCGATGTGGGAAGTATATATATGGGATAATGAATATGGTACTCCTTGAGGTCTTCGTGAAGTTGATCGATGTGGGAAGCTTTGGTTTCTCTCATTTTTTTAAAGCTTCACATAGCTATCCTTTGAGGGAGCAGATCTATTTATAACATCAATTTTGTTGAGAGAAAGATGTCCTTTGGAGGGATTCATATTTTATTAGAAGTTTGACTCAAGGATTTTGGTCCCATGTGAGGTCATTAAAGTCATGGACAAGACCAATGTGGAGGATAGGACTCTTGTTCAAAAGGCAAGGTGGAATGACCATGGGATCTCATCTAAATGTAGATAAAAAGTATCCACAAGAATCATGCTATGTGCAGTGCCATGGTACACATATTCAAGAGAAGATAACAAGTGATGGGTACTCACATGATTCTTGTTTAATCATTAAGGAGGTGCATGGGGTGGATAGCGCTCAAGGGACAAGCTTATAAAGAGACAAAGGGTGAGGTACGAAAATGAGTCAAAAATAGAATGATCGAAGATGCAATGCGTTAAGGGGCTTAGGTTTGGGTTTACCATTGAGTGAGGATAAATGATAGGCACCTGATCTATAGGTATGGGTTACAATTTATGGTCCTAGCCAATTAAGAGAACATTTTCCCTGTTTACTTTTTTATACTTTGGTTACGTGTTGATTTTATTTCAAGAAAAGGTCACGACTTGGAAGGTTCATTCATGAACACGTTTTCATAAGCACGTTTGATACATTGTTTGTAAACTTGAAGGTGATCCAGAGCGTTAAGATGACGTTCATCTAATAACTCTAGTTGTGCTAAGTGGTCCCGACGAAAGTCATCATCAGTAAGCATATCATGGAGAGAAATGAGGAGTGAGGGGATCGGACTTTGAGAGGTAGAAAAGGGTGTGGCCATAGTGGAAGTGCGAATACTAGTGTGGCATGCCTATAAGGAAAAGGAATGTGCGTATGCTAATCCTTCCCGATATCGTCAACCACTTTCACAAGAATTTTGTTGAGATTTTTGTTAGTGGATACAGATTGGCCATTGGTTTGTGGGTAATAGGGTGATGAGAAACTAAGATGAATGCCGAAGAAGTTGCAAAGTTTTTGTAATGATTTGTTTTTGAATTATTTTCCATTGTCATTGATGAGGTGATTAGGAACACCAAAGCGATAAATTATGTAATGGTTAATGAACTCACATATCTTCTTAGCTTTCATGGAGATGATTGGTATGGCTTCCACCTATTTTTGTAGTATTTGGTAGCGATTATGATCCATTGATGGCATTGGGAAGAATGAGGATTGATTTCTCGATAAGATCCAAACCGCCGAGAGAAGGGCCAAAGGTCACGAGCGACCTGTAAGGCATGACTAGGTGTATGATGAAGGTTGGAATGTTGATGGCCTTTTACACAACGTTTGACGTAGTAGCAACAATCATGGTTAAGGGTCATCCAAGTAATATCCTAGACAAAGAATACTCTTAAGCAAACAAGGCCACTAAAGTGACCACCATATATGCCATCATGAGCCTCCTTGATGGTATAAGGAATTTCAGAACTTGTGAGGCATCGTAAGAAAATACCATCAAATCCATGCTTATAAAGGATTCCCCACGTAAATGAAAAAATGAGAGACCTTTTTAAGGAAGGCACGTTGTCCATTACGGGTGAGATCAGGAGGTAAGATGGAAAGAGAAAGGTAGTCAGAGTATTGTTTATACCAAAGGTCACTTGGGTTAGGATTTTCGGTTCTAATTGAGTAAACATCGTGAGGTAAGTAAGAAGGTGAATGGAGGAATTATATGGTGACAAATATTTTGGAATCAGCAGGGGAAGCAGGTATTTGGGAAGCTAAGCAGGCCATGGTATTGGCAAATTTATTTGTTGAACATGGGATGGTTTGAAGGGTGTAACGATCAAAGGTGGTCAAAATTATGTCTACATGATGTTTATACTTTTGAAGTATCTCATTACAACATTGGTACATACCATTGACTTGATTGATGACCAATTTTGAATCACCAAAGATGTGGATTGATCTGACATCTAGGGCATATGTGGCTTGAAAACCTAAATACGAGCACTTTGTACTTGGAAATATAGTGGGTGCATTCAAAGTCTAGTTTGAAAGAAAAAGGCATGGGTTCTCCATCTAGAGGAATGAGGCTAATACTAGCCCCACCCCCATGCTGACACTTGGAACTGTCGAAGAACAGTGTCATTTGGTAAGGGGGGCGTCTATGGAAAGATTAACAATTAACTCATCGGGAAAGTCAAAATTAGAAGGATGATCCTTGGAAATAGGTGCGTTAGCTAGTTGGTCGGCAATAGATTGGCCCTTCATGGACTTTTGATGAATGAATTCGAGGTCAAGATTAGCTAAAAGCATAAGCTATCGTGCGACACAATGATTTTGATAAGGTTTGGTATACATGAAGTGTAAGGGATCGGTGTTGGTCATGAGATAGGTTTTGTGGATGATTAGGTAATGGAGGAGTTTGGTGGAAATGAAAACTAAGGATAAGTAAAGTTTTTTGGATGGTTATATTGGGTTTCATAGTCCAAAAGAGTATGGGTTATGTAATAAACCACCTGCTCCTTGTGTTGTTCATCACAATGAGTGAGCATGGCTCCCAAGGAATGATAGGTAGCTGATATGTATAGGTAAAAAGGCTGATCATCTTTAGGTGGGATGAGTATGGGTGGTTAGAGAAGGTATTGTTTTAGGGCTTCAAAAACTTTGTGATAGTCATCACCCCATTTAAAGGAGACATCCTTCTTAAGAAGACGATGAAATGGTTGACACCGATCGATAATTGTGAAATGAAACAGCGAATGGAGTAAAATTTACCTTGTAAGCTATGAAGTTGTTTAAGGTTAGTGGGTATAGGCATTTCAAGGATGGCCTTAACTTTAGTAGGGTCAAATTCTATACCACCGAGGGAAACAATAAATCCCAAGAAATTTCTGAGCGAACCATGAAGACTTACTTTTTAGGTTGAAGGTGGACATAATATGTAATGAGGAAGTCAAAGATGGTTTCGAGGACAATGAGGTGCTCGAGTGATGTTTAGATTTGGCCAAGAGATCATCTAAGTAATCTTCCAATATGTGATGCATGATATCATGGAGGATGTAAGTCATAGCACGTAAATATGTAGCACCAAAGCATTTTTAAGGCCAAAAGGCATGACTCGATAGCAAAAAGGTTCCCCAAGGGTAATGAATGTGGTCTTGTGTTGATCTTCTGGGGCAAACAAAATTTGGTTATAACCCGAGAAGCCATCTATGAGTGAGAGCATATTATGACCAACGGTGAGGTCAACCAGTTGATCAATCACCGGAAAGGAAAGTCATCTTTCGGTAGGCTAGGTTGAGGTCATGGAAGTCCATGCAAATGCGGAGTCCCCCTATTTCTTTAGTAACAAGGAAAATGCTAGAAATCTAATGAGGATAATCAATGGGTAATATGAAGTAAAAATGAAGAAGAAGGTGCTGAAGTTCTTCTTTGATGAGAAGAGCAATGTGAGGGTGGATTTTCCTCGGCTTTTGTTTAATAGTTTTGGCATTGGGAATGGTTACGATATTGTGGACAACTATGGTGGGGTCAATACCAACAATGTATGGGTAAGACCAAGTGAAAGCATGGTTATGATCTCGGAGAAAAGAAGTGATGGCTTCTTGTTCGAAACATCTAAAGATTTTCAGATCTTTAGGATGTGCGAGTCATCTTGAGTTTGAATGTTGATCTCGATAGTCGTTCATTAAACATGGTTTACATCTCGGAGGGTAAGGACCAATGAATATATGAGTCTTTTGCACTCGGTAGGTGAGTATGGATTCATCATCCTAACATTAAATGGTTTTAATTGTAGGTGTGTCATCATCGATCATTTCAGGATATAGGAATGGAAGAGTGGAAGGGGCCTCACCTTCACGTTGATAAGTTAGAGGCCCCAGGAATGGTGTTTATGAAAACAAAAGCTAGGAGGGATAGATTCAGGATCCATCAACTCTATCGATGAGGGTGGTGATGAAGGTACAGCAGGTGAAGAAGGTGATGAAGATGAAGGTGGAGAAGGGCTAGGGTCCTCAATGAGTTTAATGCGGGCTTATTTTGTAAGAGGTTTGGGTAAGTGGATACCACTACGGTTGTTATGTTTATGGGTGGTACATGGAATGATAGTATGGTGGCCTTTCTTGTAAAAGCCAAAGCCAAAACCCTTCCACACACAGGGGTGTAGGAAGGTGTGGAAAAAATGGTGATTGGTAAGTGATTGGAAGTCAGTGGAAAATGGGTGGGGTTATGATGGTGGTTTAGGTGTGTAAGTGGTAGTATCAAGTCACCCATAGGTGAGACTAGTACGAAGATGAGGAGGACCATAAAGGAGGCATTCTCCTATACAAAGGATCATAGTGATAGTGTTAGTGAAGGATTCCATACTCATGTGGAGTAAGGAATGTGTTGACACTATATAGGTAGTACTCCCCGCAGTGAGGTGATGAAAAACACCTTCTAAGGGGTTAGTGGTTGGTAAGTAAGTAGCTGGAATGGATGATGTGTCGGAGGTCGATGCAGAGGTGGAGTTAAAAGATCGGGAAGCTAATGGGTCATCCGTGGAGGTTATAATAGTGGTAAGAATGGAGGAGGTATGTGCGGTGGAAGCAAAGGTTGTAATAGTAGGTGGAGGTGTAGGTGAAATGGTATTGGTTGCGGAGGTAGACATCTTGACAAGTATGAGAACATCATTAGGTCGATAAAGCATGTTTCATGTTTTAAAAGGTGATTGGTTAGTTGGAATGGTATAAGTGTTTCCTTCATGTTCAAAATTTACATAATGATGCCAAGTGGAAGGAACGCAACCCATGAAACAGATCCGAGGTCTACCAAGCAACAAGTTATATTGGAATTCCCCCTCCAAATGTAAAACAATTATGGAACAATACAGGGGCACACAAATGTGAAGGATGATAGTTCCTAGTGTGGAGGTGATAGCGTCGTTGAATTATCGCAACATGACCAGATGTTTATGCATGTAATTTTTCTGTATATGCATTTGAGGAAATGCATGGGATGAAATGATGTTAATGCTAGCACCTCCATCAATCATCATCGACGTACCGTATGTCATCAATGTGGATGGAGATGAAGAGGGATGGGTTTTGGTCATCATTTTGGTGTGGTGTGATCTCTTCCTCGATACCTTAATGGAGGCCACTTGGTGAACAAGATGGGGTGAAGATGAAGGTGGTAATTTTTGATAGAGGCTACATGATGGGGTGTGATAATGGAGGCTACGGGTGTAGGGTCAATGGGTAAAACCTCAATAGATTGAAGAACCTCCATGAGGGCTTGATGATGGGATTACGAGGTTTGGATGAGGTCATATAAGGACATTTTGAGGGGAGATTAGTGTAGTTGTTTGAGCATGGTGTGATGTGTGATGTCATTAGAAATGGGGTACGTGGGACCGCAGAGATAGTTTTTAGGTATGGGTGCGAGATGGTATGTTGGGTATAGGATTTGTTGGTAGGTTACTTACCTTTTCTTTTCCTTTACTGCGCATGTGTAGTGACATGTATCATGTTGATTTGAGGGGGTTGGAAAATGGGGAAGGTGTAGGGTGAGTGGTGTAAAGACATAAAGGGTAAAAACCTACTTTGGAGGAGAAAATCCTTGTGAGCTGAGTTGGGCATAATGACATTGGGGTGGTGGCATGGCAAGTTCTCTCGATGTGAAACATGTTAATTTCAAATCTTCGAGGTTGCTTTAGGAGTGGTGAGGGTAGAGGTTCTGGTTGTTGAGTGGGCGGTGTGGGAATGGATTTCGGTGAAGAAGGATCCTCTTCAAGAAGTTTGTCATCGTCAAAGTTTGTTTCGTGGACACAATTGGATAAGGACAGGTTTTCAAGGCCTTTCGGTTCTCCACATCATGCCCGGCACATGATGGTATGTACAAATTTTAGTATCATCAAACACTTTGGGCTTGGGTTTGAGGGGGTCGTAAAGTCGAGTGTGGTAATGTGATAACATAAGTCTCGAGGAGGTTGGTTAAAATTTGGGCATAAGATCCCGGTAGTGGATCACAATGGGAAGTGAACATGGGTTTTGGTGTAGGTGTGGTTGATTGTCGAGGAACTATTTTTGGAAGAGGAGGAATGGGTTGAGCTATGGGTTTAGGTTTCGGTATGGTTTTAGGTATCGAGTTCTTTTTGTATGTGTAGGGGTACAATAGATGAACAGGTAAGAGGGTGTGTGGTTGTTTTTACTACCTTATTGTGGGGTAGTGGGATTTTTATTTGGGTTGCACCTTCTTGGGTAAAGGTGATGTGGGTGTACGATGTCTAGAAGGAAAAGCATATGGAGGAAGAGGTCGAGTTACACACGGGGATAACGGGGTGCTATGAAGGTAGATGACATGGGTCATACTTGGGGTGTGGGGGACAATGACCGAAGTGTAGTGGGTAGTGAAGCAATAGGCGAGGGTATTGGAGGTATTGGTGGTAAAAATACCGTAGGTGCGGGTGTAAGTTGTGTTGTGTGCACAGGTAGGTTAGAGGTTTGTGAGGAAGGAATGGGTTGTGTTATTTGTTTATGGATGGGTGAAGGTTACTTGACCATGTTGGGTAGTTGAGGTCTTAAGATAGACATGACAAGTGTGGGCATGATTGGTGTGGTCGGGTATGAGGTCGATGAGTTTTTTTATTTGGTTAAGGTGTCGAGTAGGTGTGGTATTGACATTGGAGGATGTAGCTAAATTTAGTTTAATAGGTGGATGAGTAAGGTGGTGGTCGGGGTGACCCCTAAAGTGGTAATAGGTTTAGTTGAGGAAAATGTTGTAGGTGTGGGTTTAGGTTTAGATGTAGGTTGGGTTATGGGTAAGGGTATGGTTTGAGTGCTAAGTATCATGGAAGGGGTTGTGACAGAGGTGGTTTTGTTTTATTTGATTGGTCGAAATGTGTTTGGGTAGATAGTGGAGGTATTAGTGAGGGATCTCTCGCATCTCGTGTTGAGACGGGAGTAAGAGGCACCCCATAATAAAGTCCTATCCACATAATCTAAGTGATCAGCCAAACGTGAGAATGGAACATCGTGGGTGGAGTTGGTGAGGTCCTAATGGAAATTCCCATAAAATGTATGTTAGATACGGGAATTGGCTAGCTTCACTTTCGTGGGTAAGAGATCCGAAAGTAGGTTGGCGGGACTCTTGGTAGCTGATGGAGAATGCTCGCTAAGAGGAAAAGCTCCTATCTCAATTGGGTCGATAATAGGTGGAGGAGATGATGGGAGCTCCTCTATAAGTGGAGGAACGGATGGGCGTGCCTCTATGGATGGAGGAGGTAATGGGTGCTCCTCTATGGGTGGAGGAGATAATGGGATCTCCTCTATGGGTGGAGTAGGTATTGTAGGTAAAGGTTCGCTAAGTGGTGAATCTAGGGGTGAGATGGGCTCAATGTTAGCAGAAGACCCCTCCGTTGGTGATGAATGAGATGAAAGGTGTTCCTACGTTGGTGAAAGAACATGAGAGGTTGGTTCTAATGCGAAGGAGGAGTTCGAGCTAGGATTTCCTCTATGGAAGGGATGTGAGGTAAGTGGGAGGTGACGTACCTTATTAAAAATAGCATGAATCTCGTGGTTATGGGTATCATGAGTTGATGTCTCACCGGTTTGATTGGATGAAGAGGCATGGTTGGGAAATGGTTTTTGAATATTTGTAAATTTTTGTTGGGGGTGGCATTGGGATTATCCACAATTAACTCACCTTTCTTGAGCATTTCTTGGACAATATTTTTGAAAATGATGCAGTTGTTGTCACTATGACCCTTTACTCGATGATAGTTACAGAAATCATCTTCTTTATACCATGCGGGCATGGGGCAAGTAGGGTCAAAACTAGTGTGTGGTTTTATAGGTGGAAGGTTGATGGCTCTGGCTTTGATAATCTTTTCTAAGATAGAAGAGTAAGGTTCCCCAATTGGGGTATATTTTCACTTCTCTCATCTAAATTGAAAATTCTGACAGGTGAGAGATTAGATGAGGGTGTAGCTTTGATTTGATGGATGAGCTGGGCTGGCCTTGATTACCACTATGTTAGTGGTGTCATTAGCTTTTGAATAATTGGTTTGTGGTTTAGAAGAAGAAGAGGTATCATTTGACTTGAATGCCAAATTCTTATTACGTAATTAAATTTTCATCTCTTCGATGGACCGAATCTCTAACTTTTGTGCCATAGTGAATGCCTCATTGAATGTTTAGAAGGTTTACAACTACAAGGTCAGTGAGATATGTCTAGTGCAAGCCCATGTGAAGAGCTCAATGAGTTCAGTTTGTGGTAGTTGGAAGGTAAGTTGATTGATCAAGATGCACCAGCGAGCAAAATAATCTGTGATAGATACGTCCTCATATTGACGTGTGGAATATAGATCGGTCATGGTAACCTTCTTAACGAAATTGATAGAAAAATGATCTAAGAAGGCTTGGGCTACCTGATTGAATGAGAATATCAAGTGTTTAGGTAACCCACTATACCAATCTAATGCAAGTCCAATGAGGGACATGGGAAAGGTTCTCAAAAGCAAGGCATCATCATGAGTGATTAGATAACACCCATGTTTGAATGACTGCAAATGTTGTTGTGGGTCTTCTTTGCTATTAAAATGATTGAATTTAGGCATTTCCCAATGCACAAGGTATGAATGGATAGGAATGGATGGGTGAATAGGCTCGTTTTAAATCTCGTCATAGGTGAGAGTGTTGCGGGAGCAACTGATGCCTCCAATGTCTGCATCTTTTCCAACATCAATTTAATTAGATCGTTGGTGGGTTATGATGATTGGATACCTCCCATAGCATGAGAAGATTATTTTTGGGCATATAATGGGTGTGGCACTCAAGTGTATAGGGCTGCCATGTAGGGTGGTGGAGAAGAAGGTAGTGAAATAGGGGGTACATACCCGAGAATGAATAATGGATGAAACAGGAGGTTGTTGGTAGTATGTATATGGGGGTGGAAGGGTCATGGTAACCCTAGTGGTAATAGGGGCTAATGATTGTGGAATGAAAAGAACCATGTTCTAAAATGGGTAGGGATCACCGACACTAGAGGTGGTAATGTAGCTACAGGTATGTGTGAGACATTAGGGGTAGATGAGGTTGTGTTTGGGGTAGTCGTCGAGGGTACAGTGGATGTAATGGGTGCCACAGAGGTAGCGAGATACGGAAGTAATAACGGGTATAGGAACTAACTACAAAATGACTAGGGGTAAAGTAGATGTGGGAAGCACGGAGCCAGATCGAGCTGATGCGGGAGTGGGTGTGAGAGTCGGGGGTAGATATAGGCATGTCATATATCAACTAACCTAAGGCGTCTTGAGAGGACGAGTGGGAAAGGTAAAACTACAAGGTGGTAGGGTTTTGGTCAAGGAGTTATGCAAACTCCTCATCTCTGATAGTGATAGTAATAGGCTGGATGGGATCCACGACTGGTGATAAAATAAAAGGTGGTGAAGGACTAAATGGGAGTGGTTGACAACTAGCATGAAATATGAGGGCACTTGTTTGTCTTCGGGTTAGCACCATGTGAACCAAGATCGATCGAGTAGGGATGCTTCTCACTCTGTAAATGATATAGAGAACAACAAGAATAGGTGAATCTAGTGACAAAAAGTAGATTAAGCGCCAAATGGTGGCTGGAATGAGAAACAGGCTAGCAACCGATGCCAATTAGGGAAAACTAACGCTGGTGAGGGGTAATCAATTCCGGTCTATATATAAAATGGATAGTGATTGAAAAATAAGGTCGAAGGTGAAATCTGATAGGTATGCCAAATTTTTTGATGTTTACAACATCAATAGGTATGATAGTAGTAGCGGGGGATCATGAAAAGTGGAAGAAAATAAATAAAAATGTCATTTTGAGTAGGTTAGAAAAAGGACACAGAACCGATGTCGATTAGGTATAACCAATGGCGATCAAATGTAACCAACAATTATTACTTGTGAAATTGAAATAATGATGAAAGAAAGTGGTTGTGAATTAAAATCTGATGTAGAATCGGACCCAAGATTACGAGAATGATGATGGTATGGCCTAGGAACACTCGGGTGAAGTGGAACACACACCATCTATGATGAGTAGCGTGCAAGGATGAACAAAAAAGTGATGAACGTGATCTCTCACCTCAAAATGCAAGCCAAGAAAAACACTAAGAAAATGTGATCCTAGGAGTGCCTTTTCTATTATGTTTATTTAGCTTATGCTATTTAGGTAAATCTTGACACATGAATTGTGAAATAGATTTTTGGTGAGGATGGCTTCCTACAAAGGAGATCTAAAAGGTGAGGTTTCGTATGTTATGGTGGGGCGCAGCTTCGCTCACGAAGTATGACTCAACGAGTAGCAAGTTGGGTGCCCACTATGCCATGATCGTGTGATCACCTACAACTTCTTCCGGGTAGGATTTTGTTTAAGAATGTATGTATTTTGAATTTTTGTGTGGTTTGGCAAGACTCGGAGAAATAGAAAAGGATAGAAGCACTTTTCTATGATTTGTTTGTCAACCATCAACTAGGCATAACTTCCAGCATATAGGTTGCCCTCAATTAATGTGGGCTAATGTAATAAATCAGAATGGAATGCACTTATTTTAAGCCCAAATCAAAATGTGAAATTGGATGACACAATAAGGTGAAGAGGAAGAGGGATGCTCTTTCAATATAATGCAAAAAAACATGAAGAGATGGTTCTTTTAATTACACCAAAAGAAAAAGTTTCCTTTAGAGAAAATAGAAAGAAAAGGTGGATTACTAGGGAAGAAAATTAGTGTGGACGCTTTTGAAAGGGAAAAAAACAAACAATTTTTTCTAGGAATGAATGAAATGCAAGGAACCCGGATGGGTCCCACCGAAGTGCATGCTAAAATGTTTAACCTTTTTCTTAGATTGTTTCTTTGAAGTGTTGATGAAATAGATAGGGTAATGAGGCATAGGAGGAATACATTGCTCAAATGTTGGTTGATGGGTTGTTGTGCGCAAATGAATTCGGATCCACAAATGATCATGAGAGCTTCCTATTGGCTAGGAGGAACTACTTAGATTTCATTCTGAATTCCTGTGTGAGGGATGGACGTGTTGATGATGGGTTTGAAGGTTGCAAGTGATCACCAACTAAAGAAAAGCTTCGCATGGGTTGCGTATGTACACTCCTATTTTCTTGGATAAATAAGATCATGGTTGGGATGGCTGTGCAGGAGAAGATTCTCAATCTCCTTCCTTAGATGTGAGTTTTCACTGGAGTTTGCTCTCTAAAGATGCATTATCTCTTTGAGATGTGCTCTTTCTCATCAAATTTCTCCCAATGTTTTCCAACCTTGAGAATAATGGGTAACCGATGGCGGTCTGATGCAGCTTCCTACAAAGGAGATCTAAAAGGTGAGGTTTCGTATGTTATGTTGGGGCATGCTTCGCTCTGAAGTATGACTCAACGAGTAGCAAGTTGGGTGCCCACTATGCCATGATCGTGTGATCACCTACAGCTTCTTCCAGGTAGGATGTTGTTTAAGAATGTATGTATTTTGAATTTTTGTGTGGTTTGGTAAGACTCAGAGAAATAAAAAAGGATAGAAGCACTTTTCTATGATTTGTTTGTCAACCATCAACTAGGCATGACTTCCAGCGTATAGGTTGCCCTCAATTAATGTGAGCTAATGCAATAAATCAGAATGGAATGCACTTATTTTTAAGCCCAAATCAAAATGTGAAATTGGATGACACAATAAGGTGAAGAGGAAGAGGGATGCTCTTTCACTATAATGCAAAAAAAAACATGAAGAGATGGTTCTTTTTAATTACACCAAAAGAAAAAGTTTCCTTTAGAGAAAATAGAAAGAAAAGGTGGATTACCAAGGAAGAAAATTAGTGAGTACGTTTTTTGAAGGAAACAAACAAACAATTTTTTCCTAGGAATGAATGAAATGCAAGGAACCCCAGATGGGTCCCACCGATCATGCTAAAATTTTTAACCTTTTTCTTAGATCGTTTCTTTGAAGTGTTGATGAAATAGATAGGATAACGGGTTTAGGAGGAATACCTGTTCAAATGTTGGTTGATGGGTTGTTGTGCGCGTATGAATTCGGATCCACAGCTGATCGTGAGAGCTTCCTATTGGCTAGGAGGAACTACTTGGATTTCGTTCCTGAATTCTGTGTGTGAGGATGGACGTGTTGATGATGGGTTTGAAGGTTGACAGTGATCACCAACTAAAGAATAGCTTCTGCGCATGGGCTGCATGTACACTCCTATTTTCTTGGATAAATCAAATCATGGTTGGGATGGCTATGCGGGAGAAGATTCTCAATCTCCTACCTTGGATGTGATTTTTCGCTGGAATTTGCTCTCGAAGATGCGTTATCTCTCCGAGATGTGATCTTTCTCATAAAATTTCTCGCAATGTTTTCTAACCTTGATAGTAAGGTAGTTTAGGGGTTAAAAGGGAGTAATCGATGGTGGTTCGGCTTAACCAAATGACAGCTTAGGGGTAATCGGCGTCGGTTAAGGTGGGATTTCCTAGGTTTACTAAACTAGGAGATCCTCCATATTTCCTTAGATATTGTGTCGTTATCCCGTGGATTAGAATCGAGCCTCTTGTGAGCATGTGGGAATGTGGTTAGAGGGAATGTAGGCATTGATTTTTAGGGTTTGGGTAAGTCTTAGTTAGTTATGGCAACTTACTAAGAATAGGTCTTAGGTTGAGTTGGCTTGGTGAGGTGTCTAAGTGAAGTGTATGTGTGGATATTATTCAAATAAGATATTTAAATAATAAATATAGTGAGGATAATGAATTAATTTAATTAGAGTAATTAAATCAATATAAATGGGGTGAAGGGGGTCATGGCTAGGTAAATGTAATAAAGGGTACTTATTGGTTGAGGTAGGAAAGGGGAGTGTAACCTGATTTTAGTGTCTACAACACCTTGGGTAAAGGAACAACATGGGAACTGGTAATGGAAGGGGTAATAGGCTTGGTTGTTTTCAGTGGAGGTAGTGGGGTTTTTCATATTGGTTGTATCTTCTTTGATAGGGAAGAAGAAGTAGTTCATGATTTAGAAGGAAAAGTAGATGGAGGTAGGGGATGAGTTACCCATGAGGATAATTGTGGGGTGGTAGAGGTTTATTGTGGAGGTTGGGTCGGAGGTGTAGGTAGAAGAGAGGGAAGTGCTATAGGTAGTGACAAAGCTATGGAAGGTAGTGGTGGTATAGCAGGTAAGGAGACTATGGGTGATGATGGAGGTTGTGTGGGTTGTTCGGGAATATTAGCGGGTCGTGGAAAAGGGGTTGTGAAAGTTTTGATTTACTATTGGAAGGAGGTTGTTTGGTTAGGGTCGAGGGGTGAGGTCCTATGGATGACGGTAGAGGTGAAGGTGACAAAGGTGTGGTAGGTGAGGTTTGTGTATGCGGCCTAGAAGGTTGGGTCTTCCTTTTAGGCTAGAGGAATGGGTTCAATGGTGTTCGGGAAGGTGTGGTAAAATCTAGTTTGACAGGGGGATGGGTAAGGTTTGATGTCGGTGTGACCCCTAAGGATAATGGATTTAGGTATTGTAGCTCTTTGTGGGAATACATTGGCTAGTGTGCAAAGGATTGAGCATGGATGAGGATGATGAAATAGAGGATGTTCCAAGAGGCATGGTTATGTGTGGTTTGGGTGATTGAAACACCTTCGGATAGATGGTAGAAGTGTCTATGAGTGACAATTGCATTTGGGTGGAGGCAAGTAGTAGGAGATTTCCTTAAAGGGAGACCTTATCAAAATAATTTAGGTGATCGGCCAAGTGCAAAAAGGGTACCATTGTAGGTGGGGAAGATGTAGATTAAGTGGTGATTCCTGTAAAATGTTTTTGCGAAATAGGGAAATCACTGGATTTAGCCTCCATGGGTAAGAGAGCTAAAATTAGGTCAACGGGGTCTTTGGTGGCTGATGGAGAATGGTCACCTAGTGGCAAAAAAATTTATAATGGATCTATGATAGGTGGAGGAGATGAACAGTGTATCCCATGGGTCGATAGGTACTTGTTGGTGATGGCTCACTTTGGTGGAGAATCCAAAGGAGAAGTAGTCTCGGTACTAATAAAAGGATTATTCATAGGTGAGGGAGGAGATGAAAGGTGTTCCTCTATGGGTGGAGGAATAGGTGAAGTGGGTTCATGTTTAGGTAGAGGACTTCAAGCTAGGATTTCCTCTATGGAAGGAATAGGAAGCAAGTGAGACACAACTCGTACGTCATTAAAAATAGCATGGACCTCACGAAATTACTATCATTAGTTGAGGTCTCACGATGCAGTCCGGTCGAAGATGGGGCATGATTATGGAAAGGTTTCTTGAAAATGTGCGGGATTTGGTTGGCGGTGCATTTGGATTATCTAAGACTAGCTCATTGTTCTTGAGCGTTTCTGAACAATGTTCTTAAAAGTGATGTAATTTTCATCACTATGACCTTTACACAATGATAATTGCAGAAGTTGTGTTGTTTGTACCACACGGTGTGTGGGGCAAGTGGGATCAAAACTAGTGTGTGGTTTTATCGGTGGAAGGGTGATAGAACTAGATTTAATAAGCTATTCTAAAACAGATGAATATGGATCTCCAATTGGGGTGTATTTCTATTGTTCTCACCTGAATTGAAAAGTTTGGACCGGGAAAGATTAGAGGAGGGTTTGGCCTAGTTTGATGGATGAGAAGGGCTGGCCTTGAGTACCACCACGTTGGTGGTTCCCTTGGCTTTTGAGTAGTTATTATGAGGTTTTGAAGAATAAGAAGCATCATTTGATTTAAATGCAATGTTTTTTATTTTATAATTGTATTTTCTTTTCTTCGATGGCCCAAATCTCTAGTTTTTGTGCCATGGTAAATGCCTCATCGAAGGTGTGAAAATTTTACACCTGCACGATTGGTGAAATATGTCGAGCACATGCCTAAGTGAAAATTTATATGAGCTTAGTTTGTGGTAATTGAAATGTCAGTTGATTGATCGAGGCTACGCCAACGAGCAAAAATTTGGTGATAGACTCATTGTCATATTGGCGCGTTGGTGAAATATGTCGAGCACATTCTGAGTGAAAAGTTATATGAGCTTAGTTTGTGGTAATTGAAATGTGAGTTGATTGATCGTGCTACGCCAACGAGCAAAAAATTTTGTGATAGACTCACCGTCATATTGGCGCGTAGAATAAAGGTCGGTCATTATAACCTTCTTGACGATGTTAATCGAGAAATGAGCCAAGAAGGTTTTGGATACCTGATTAAATGATTAGATAGAATGTCTAGATAATCCACTATACTAGTCTAATGTGGGCCTAGTTAGAGACATGGGAAAGGTCCTCAGAAGCAAAGCATCATTATGGGAAATAAGATAGCACCCATGTTTGAAATATTAGCAAATGTTGTTGCGGGTCATCTTTTCTATTGAAGTAGTTGAATTTTTGAATCTCCTAATGTACGGGGTATGGATGAATAGTAATGGATGGGTGGATGGGCTCATTAAAAATTTCATCGTAGGTGAGGGAATTGCGTGAGATGGATACGATGC
The DNA here is from genome assembly GCA_018340775.1 of Taxus wallichiana var. yunnanensis. NCBI lineage: Eukaryota > Viridiplantae > Streptophyta > Pinopsida > Cupressales > Taxaceae > Taxus > Taxus wallichiana. The sequence goes on from CM031240.1 coordinate 568,713,027, forward strand.
CTCTAATGTATACATCTTTTCCATCATTATCTTGATGAGGTCATTGGTAGGTTGTGATGGATGGAAACCTCCTGTAGCATAGGAGGGTTGGCGTTGAATATATGATGGGGGTGGCATCCTAGTGTATGGTGATGCTGAATAGGAAGGTTGAGAATGAGGGACTGACATAGGGGGAACGTACTTGGAATGAATGATAGACAAAACAGGAGGTTGCTGATAATATGTGTATGTGGGTGAGATGGTCGAAGTGACTCTAGTAGCAATGGGAGGTAAGGTCTATGGAATAGAGAGAATGATGTTTTGAAATGGGGTAGGGGTCACCAACACCGTGGGTGGTTGTGTTGTGATTTGTATATGTGAGGTAATAGGCACAGATGGGGTTATGTTAGGTGTTTGAAAAAGGTATAGTGGATATCATGGGTGCAATAGATGTGGTATATGTGGAGGTCATAGTGGGTGTGGGGCCTAGCTATGAAATGACTGGGGTAAAGTAGATGAAGGTAATGTGGAGATAGAAGGGTTTGATGCAAAAGTAGGGACAAGAGCCAATGGGATAGATATGGGTATGTAATATATCAAATGGCACGAGGCATCTCAAGTGGACAAATAGGAAAGGTAGAACTGTAAAGCTAAAGGGTTCGATCAAGGAGTCATGTGAACTCCTCGTCACCTATGGTAATGGTGATAGGTTGGCTAGGATCCATGGGTGAAAGGATGGAAGGTGGTGAAGGAATAGGAGGGAGTGGTTGACAACTAGCATGGAATATGAGATCGTTTGTCCGGATGCAAGTCGAAGCATGTGAACAAGTGCTGATCTAGTAAGATAGTATTTTGTAAATGACACAAAACACAACAAAAATAGGAAAAATAGGTATTGGTAGGTGGACGGGGTCAATATGTTAGTTGGAAAACAAAAAAATTGACTAACACCGCTTAGGGTAAATTGATGTCACTAGAGGCAACTACGATCAATCATTGTGATAAAAGAATAGTTTTCAAAATAAGGTAAGAAACTAATAACTACCGGTTAGGAAAAACTGTATGATGGATTTTATCGAACAAAGAGAATATGGAGAGTCACGAAACTATGAACAATAAAGAATATGAAGTACATGTTCTTTTGGGCAAGTTAACCAAAATAATAAGAAACTAATGCCTATTGGGTAAAACCGATGATTTGCGATGAAAATCGGCGATGGTCACCGACCAACACCGATTATCGTGAAATTGAAACAGAGATGAAGAAAAATGGGTTGTGATTTAAAATCAAGTATGGAACCAAAATTAGAAATATGAGAATGAAAAAATGGGGTTGAGGAACACTCGGGCAAGTCGAATACACCAACTATGGTGAGGAGTGTGCAAGGAAAAATAAAATGGAGAACATGTCCTCTCACCTCAAAATGTAAACCAAGCGAAACACTAAGAAAAATACGATCCTAAGAGTGATCTTTCTTTTATGTTTGTTTAGCTTAAGCTATTTAGGACTGATTGTGTGATCTATAAAGTAGAGGTTTTTGGTGAGGAAGGATTCCTACAAAGAAGGAGATCTAAAAGGTGAGGTTTCAGGTATGTTATGGTGGGGGCGAGGCCATCCTATGAGATATGACTCGGCGAAGTAATGAGTAGGGTGCCCACCGTACCGTGATCATGTGATCCCCTACAACTTCTTCTAGGTGAGTTGTTGTTTAAGAATGTGTGTATTTTTCAATTTTGTGATGTTTGGTAAGACTCAGAGAGAGAGAAAGAGGAAGAAAGTGATTTTCTACGATTTGTTTGTCAACCATCAGTTGGGCATGACTTCAAGCATATAGGTTGCTCTCATTTAATGTGAGCTAATGCAAGTAAATCGAATGAAATTTAGTTTATTCTAAGCCTAAATTGAAATTTTGAATTCAATGACACAAAAGATGAACATGAGATAGTATGCTCTTTCACTAATGCAAAGTATAAATGGAAGAAAAGAAGTGTTCCTTTTACAACACCAAAACATGATTGCTTTGAGACAACGAGAAAGAAAAGAATATTCTAGGGGAGAAATTTAATATGAGAACCTTTCAAAAAGGAAATAAACATACAAATTTCACCTAGGAATGAAGAAATGCGAGGAACCCCAAATGGGTCCCACCAGTGTGCAAAAGTTTTTCACCCGATTCTTATACGTTTCTAGGAAATTGACAAAGCAGATAATGGTAATGGGCTAGGAGGAATACAATTTTGAGTCGGTTGAAGGTTGTTACGCGTGTATGAATTCTTGATCCATAGATGACCGTGAGAGCTTCCTTTTGGATGGGAGGAACTACCTAAAATAAACATCAAGACCACCAAATAGAAGTTAAACTATATATGTAGTGGATTGTGTTATGTATGCTAGATTCGAGAAGTGTGATACTCCCTAGAAGGTTGTTAATCCACTATTTTAAACAAATCAATGTGAGAAATAAGGTAAATAATGTTCTACTGTAGTTAATATGATTTAGGCATCTCATATAAACACAATAAGAAAAATCTAATCTAACAGGCTAGGTTAGGATCAGATCCGGAGGTTGGGTAAGTGGTTTTAGGTTTCTAGAAGTCGACATAGGTCGATGAAGGTCATGGGTGATTACGGGTAGCATGGGAATAGGTATGTTGGTCACTGGTTTGTATTGTGTGAGAAGATACAAAGACCGATGTCGATCTGTGGTGACCGATGCCGGTTTAGGCCTCGACCATCACCGGTTAAGGGTGACCGATACCATCTACAATGGGAATGAAAGAGGATAAAAAATAGAGGTCTGAATGTATTTTCTAGGTTGGTGGGGAGTTGGGTGTGGTGTTTGTGAGGTGTGGGTATGGTAGTAGGTCAATGGGTAGGTATGGTGATGTTCAATTGAAGTTGGGATGAGCTATAGGTCAAGGCGGGTAAATAGTAACAAAGACCAAAGGTGTCGAGAAAGTAGACCGATCTTTGATATAGGCTCAACCGATGGTGGTTTAAGGAGACCGGTGTCCGTGATAGTGGGAAATTGGAAGTGTTACGAGAATGGGTTTTGGATTCCCTTTGTGATTACATAAATGGTTGGGTAGGTCGGAATGAGATGTTGGGTTGTTTGGGTAGGATTTTAACGGGTTTTGGAAGAGGTATGGAAAGATAGTTGTTTGAGAGACTCGGTGAATGGTGGGAGACCAAATAACACAAAAAATATGTAAATGCAGAGAGTACCTAAACAAAATGGATCAAATACAAAAGTATACTTAATTGTAATGTGCTACCAGTCAAGTGTGGGTGAAGATTGGAGATGGTGGTTGGATATTTCGTCTGTAGAGGGCCACTAGTTGATAGGAAACTCTTTCTTGACCTACATGGAATATCCTCCTTGCTTGGCTGAATCAGATCTTGGCTTGGATGGATGTGGATGTATGGGCATGAGCAGATGCTCGCTCTGATCACATGCAACTTTGATTTCTTTTCATGTCTACTCAGAATGTGCTAACCTCAAAATAAGGTTACCAGAGGGAATAAAAGGTAACCAACGGCGATTCTGGGTTGACCGGTGCTAGTTCGGGGGTGACCAACATTGGTTACGGAGGGATTACCTAGGTTTAGTAAAAATAATAGATCATGGCATTGATTTTGTCCAGATATCACTATTCACATAGAAAAGAGTGGGAGTTACCTTTGCTTGTGCGGGAATGTGGTTAGAGTGGATGTAGGCATTTAGTTTTAGGGTTTTAGTTAGGTCTTAGTTAGTTATGGCAACATGCTAAGAATAGATTTAGGGTGAGGTGGCTAGGTGAGGTGTCTAGGTGAGGTGTCTAGGTGAGGTGGTGGGGTAGGAATTATTTTAATTAGGATAATTAAATAATAAATATTGTGAGGATATGGATTAATTTAATTTAATTAATATTAGTGTGGGGTGAAAGGGGCCATGGTTAGGTAAGTGTGTTCAAGTTGATTATTTGACGAGGGGTCAAGGGGAGTGTGACCCAATTTTGGTGTCTACACATTCATCATATATACATTGATACACCACTTATATCCTCATTACCCTATGACACACTCTAGTTCCACAGATTCATACTCAAGCTGTTGAGGATCTCAATCTGAAATGAACCTCACACACTACACATTTGATGTTATGCACTTCATGATACACATTTCTAGCATTCTATTTTTATATATCATACTATCCTCTTATACACTCTGCACTTTATACTTCATTAATCTAACTATCTAGTACACATAATTCAAACCATTTCCCAATGATGCACTCTTTTTCTATGGTTCATTCTTACTATTGAGGGTCTTTTATAAATTAACCTCATCTCATACCCATACACATCCACTATGGGGGCACGCTGTTCCTATCACATTCACATTGCATATCATTCTCTCTCACTCATTCATTGGATCTTGCATATATTTCTTACACTTACTCTTTATTAACTATACTATTTACATGTTACACTTTACTTACTATGTTAAACAAATACTCAATATGTCATTATCTTTATCCTATACACATGTGCATTCAATTGTTCTCTATTTATGAATATAGACTTTCTATAGATCTTTACACAAAAGAATGATGTTTGGCACTACACCTCTTACCATTCCCATCGGGGCACTTGGGGCATATACATCTACTTTCTTATATACAATAGGTGTTATTGTCCCATTCTTTACTACTTTCTACTTTTACTATCACACTCCTTTCTACTTGGTACATACAAGATTTGACATATTACCTATCTTTCTAGCATGTTAACAGTGCTTCATATGTAGTATTTGTCTTACAAGAACAATTTACCACCATGGTTATTTGATACTTTTCTTATTACCATTTTCCATTATTTTCCATTATATGACATTATTTGTAGGTTTTTCCCAATGAATTATATGTTCATTGTTTGTATGATTTTGGCCATTTCGGTATGATTTTTTCCATTTCAGCTCTAATTATCTTGTGACATTTTGAGAAATATCCCATGTTTGAAACCCATTTTTCACGGTATACATTGTATTCTATATGCGTAATTGTCTTTTATACACTAGGACATGTCCTAGCCACTTTTTTGCATGTGCCTTGGTTTCTACCATGCAAATTCTCCACTGCAGGGTATTAGTTTTAGATCAGCATTTGGTCCACTCTTTTAGGTTGCATCCTCCTAGCGATGTCACATGCACCCAAAATGAGGGGGGAATACATTTGGTGAATGAATTACCCCATACAAAAACTCAAATCTTCCCTATAGGCATGCATAATAGAAGAACATAACATAGTTACTATCATAGAATGACCCATATTTTGACTTGGGTCCCTGTTCGACATAGACACCAGCTCTCGGGTACAAACACTAGTTCCTGAGCACTCTTGACATTTCCTGGGTGCCTATGACCAAAGGCAATTACAGTTACTTTCTTAGAGCAACAATTTTTTTAGCATTTTACAGAGAAGCGGTGTTCATAGTACATGCAAAATCCTCCAACAATCAGAATGCATTCTATCTCCTTGTGTTATTTCCTTAGATCGAACTAGAACAAGAAAAAAAAATAAGAGTCATGAAATCCATAGTGGTGTATAAATTTAGGAAGTAGTCATGGATGGAGAGTAACATTATACCTTTCTCCCGAACACTCTTCTATCATGGCATGAGATCACCCAAAAACTCGCACTTGGCATGAGATTGCCCAAAAACTTGTTCTTCATGTGAGATCACCCAAAAAAATTGTTCTTAGCGTGATATCTCCCAAAAAACTTTCTCTCCTAAAATATTTTAGGACATTTTCTATCCTTTTCACTCTTCATGGATCACGTGCACACTTTCCTTTTTACTCCTTTTTACACATTTTTTAACATGCTTATTACAAAGTTTTCATAACACATGACTTTAACTAATATTTCACTCTTGTTTTATAGGTCTATCATTAATATGCAACAAGAAGAAACCCCACATCATCAAAGCAAAACAATGACAATAGTTACAAACATGACAGAACACATACACTTTAGCCCTAGGGTCACTTCCTCTTCCTTAGCTTCCACGCTTCATTTTTATCACTCCATGTTTTTTTTATATCTTCGACACACTTTCACCATAAATCTACATAGTTATCAGGTATGCATCTCTTATCTAATTTATGTTATCGAGTATTCACTTAACAACATAAAGTGGGGGAAAATATAGACATAAAATCATGCACTTGGGTACATTTCTTTCTCCTAATCACATACCACTATTTATATGATTCTTAAGTGAGAAAATTTGTAATTGACATTTATCTTTGGCCTCTTTTATGTCTTTCTTGTTTCATCTTTGGTTTTAAACACCCCACAACCTAGTATAATCTTCATTTTTTTATCTTTATTGAATTTGGAAACTAACTCCCAACCAAGATGTTGATTCCACTGGTGCCCTCATCCCCTCTAGAATCCCCTGACCTCTTTGTATCTTACTTGCCTCTTTTGGGCCTCTTTTATCTTTTGGGAATCTTATTTTCTTATGAGTTGTCCTTTTAGTTTTCAATTAGGAAATTCAAACAAGTGAATCATATAATTCAAAGATATGCGACCATAACAAAGGACTAAGCTCTAAGAATCTATTATCATCACCTAAGGTTGCATCCAAAGGAAATATAATGGCATCAATGCATCCATATAGCACTCACTCATGTGTCAAAGGACTAAATTTTTGTGTACACGCATAGGAGGGGAAGTTCATTTTGCCAACCACACATCTATTTGCATTGTTATATCCAACTATCACTCGTATCAAGTGCATCTTGCACAAGAGCTTCCTAGGGTATGATTCTATCAAAAATCATAAGAAGTACATAGATTCGTAATGTAGTGCAACGTTCGGTTATAAGTTCACTCAATTGATTGACCAATGGGGTCGGTTTAGATCCCAAATTTACATCTTTCCTTTTTAGGATTTCATGTAGTTTGGGGATTTGTAGGATATCATTTGTTTTACTGGTTACGGTGAATTGTGCGATCATCTAGAAAAATACAAAATATTAACAATGAAGGTTTGTGAACACCTCGTGACACAAGAAAAACTATATTTCAAGATCTTGTACAGCCATAGCAATGTAGCAGAGGTGTCTAGTGCCTAGGCTCCCTAGTCTTGTTCCAAGCACCCTAGTCCCAGCTCATGTGAAAGTTCAAAGATTTTATGTGTTTGATTGTAGCAATCTGCTCCTCCTTTTTACCAATTTTCCAGTCCAGCACACTTCATGATTTATTACAAAATTAGCTAATTCTTCTATTCCATCTCTTACACTTAGTGTTTTAGTTTCCATTAGCTTATTACTTACGTCAAATTTATGATTTATCGTTTATTGATCATAAGTGACTCTACAATATCTAGTGTTTACTAAATACAACATATTTTGTTAAATAAAAAGATGTGGAAAATCCAATTTTTCCTATCTCTTTTTCATTTTCCACCATCGTAAGGCTAGGAAGTTATCTCGTGGTCCAGAAAAGAGAAAAACCCCATAAGCTCTCAAAGCATCGGTTAAAAGGATATTTTTGGATAGTGCAATTTGATGGGTGAATTTGGATGGTTCAACTCATCCTAATTTTTGTAGAAGGGGTTCATCCTGGTTGAATTCATCTAAAGAAGGAAATTTCTTCACCACTGAGGTGATTTAGGAAGCTACGAACAAAAGTGTTGATGGAATATTTCAACTTTTATAACCATGAATTGATCCTATGAGGAGCAGGAAGTTATCATAGGTTTGAGAAGTGAAATATTTCACAAAATTTTCTTGAACACTAATTTAAATTCCTTGTAGTACACATGTAGGTCATAGAAGAAAGATAATGCAACAACATTGTTTCTTCCTAACAAGAGGTTAGAGGCACAAAGTTTCATTTAGAGAGAAATCATTCTATCTAGGGTGATAATACCTATGAGGAGTAAATGAGAAAAAATTATGTCCAAGAATTCTAAGTATGTTTCCATCATGAAGGAGACATATTTTCACTAGCTCTCTCTCCAAGGATAAGGGACATCATATGAACTATACTATGACAAGGAACAAATCAAACTAAATCAATGTGTGTGGAATATAATCACTTAGGAAAAGGGTGCAATCAAGAACATCATGAGTTCTATGAAGGATTTGAAACATCAAAAATTTCATTGATATTCAAGTTATAAAAAAAAGGTCAATCATCTCAAACTCAAAAAGAATCACGAGTGATGTTGGCAGATCATCTCAAGCTCAAAAATAATGCATATCTCATTCAAGTGTTTGTAAACACTTAACTAATGATCTTTAATGTTCTCACACTTTACAATTCTATGAGGTGGCATTTATAGTGTTTCAATGTAATTTTGAGGTCAAAAACATGGAACCCATTCTAATACACTCCTTCAAGTTTTTTACAAAGGCCAATCCTTCTATCTAGAGGAGGAAACCTATTTTCGTGAGGAGTAAATGAGTATAAGGGTATCTAGATATCCTAAGTATGCTTCCATTTAGGTGACATATTTTTCACAAAGGTTAAATGTGAATCTTAAGGAGTGAAGTGATGATCATCATTTATTGATTATGTCATTGTGATCAAATATCTTTAAGGAACAAGTCGAATGATATAGCTAAGATACCAAGGTATCTAGGACCATCATGTTTGTAAAATCAATAAGGAATATTTTCCCATGAGATGCATGTGAGAAAGAAGGTGTATGAGTATCCTAAAGATGATTTCCATTCAAGAAGGATTTTAGAGATAAAAATGTAAAGAGGATGATCTTCCATGTGAAGTACCATGTTTGAAAAAAAGGGAAACCATTTTAATCTCACATATTACAATTCACTTAGGATTTCTATTAAACACTCATTCAAGTGGTATGTTCACATGTTAGAGGAGGAAGAATATGCAGTCACAATGTTTCAATTCATCACATGATAAGATGGTAAAAATCTCATTGATTAATAATTTCCTCAAAGGTCCATTAGAAGAAGGTTCTTCATTGGCAGAGGCCCCATCCTCATCATATTGTTCAAATCTCTCTCTCTTTCTCTCTCTCTCTATCTCTTCTTTATTCTCTCTTAATATTCTAATTCTTTAATAAGAGTGTACTTTTCCACCATTTTTGTGTTATTCAATTATGTGACCTTAAACTTAGAATTGTATGAGTCCTTTTCCATCAATAAAGAAAATAATCACTTTTATTCCCTATGAATATGGAAGGTAACAATTGGTGAGGAAAGGTGAAAATTCATGTGGGTGAGATGAAATGATAAGTTGTAATGCTATAAATTATAATGGCTTCTCCATTCCAAAGGGTTGTCAATTGTTGATTGTTGTATGTTGTTGAGATTTGTACCACTACTACATCTAGCAATAAAAGATACTTTTTTTCTATTTATATTATTATATTCCTCTACTCTCTCTACTTTCCAACTTTGTAAGCATGGTGATCTTGCATAACCAAGAAGGAAGTTTGTGTCCTTGATTAATGAATATGTAAAACATTGTGTCTCTAGTTTATTATCTTAATTATTGCTTACATTGTCGTGTTCTTCTAATTGAATGTGAACCTAATTTTATTGATGTATCATAATTCTGTAAACCTACTCACAACATTAACCCTCTCTCTCCTTATTTATCCAACTCCCATTTACCTCCCTTTACAACAGATTCATCCCTTGTACATTACACAAGAAAATTTCCATAGGTTTAATGTAGTATTCCTATGTGATATTTGTCTTGATAACCAGCCCATAGCTTTAGGTATTTTACATTCAATAATGGGAGCTTCGGGTACCCAAGGAGGGGCTTAGCCCTGTGACCATTGGTGAAAACCAATAATCTGCACCATAAAAATTTATTTCACCAACAATTTTTGGTGACTCTATTGGGGAAGATCTACCCTTTTTGCACCCTTAAAAGATCTTTGAAAATACAAATCAATAAAATATTCAAAAATCCATAAAAACTAAAAAAACTAAAAATACTAAAAAATACCAAAAAAATGCTATCCAAATCTCCAAAATATCCCTATTGAATCCCATTGAAAAATATGCATTTTTCTAGTTTCATTCCTTTCTAATGCTCTACACAAACTAGAGGAAAGATGATATATAATGGATAATCAAGAAAATGATATAATTGACCCGGCATTTGTAGAGTAAAAACAAGCTAATTTCAGACCTCCCTTTGTTCAAATAGTAAGGTGAATGGGTTAAGAGTAATTTCATAAATTTGATCCTAACTTTCCTCTTGAGGATTACATTGTAGAAGTATTTCTAGAACCACTAGATGTCATTCCTATGGAAGCAAAAAGAGAATAAGAACATAGGAATAAGAAAAAAATGGTTACACCTATACCATGGGGACAAAACACTTGTCCATTGGCCTTAACTCCTCCACTACATGAACTGTTAAAAGGATCTATAAATAACTTTCCAAAATTCTATGGAGATGGAAATAAATTTCTGTATGATCACATTACAAATTTTATCACAACCTGTGGCATTCTTGGAGTGTAACATGAAGATGTTGTCATGAAATTATTTATGGAATCATTACAAGATGCCATTGTGGAATGGTTTTACTACTTTCTATCATGATTAATTAATAATTGGGATGAGATAAAAACCAAGTTTGAAGAAAGATTCAAGACTATAGAAGATGTTCATGCCCTCCCTGCTCAACTTTCTTAGATGAAGAAAGAACCACAAGAGCCTATGATATAATTTGTATCAAAGTTCAATAAGTTGATAAAAATATTCCTATTGGTGCTCGTCCTACTATGAATAATCAAAAGAGGTTTTTCATGAATGCTCGGTTTCCTAAAGATTCTTTCATACTATGTAAATCTCAACCAAACAAGATAGAAAATGATTGAGTCCATTGGATTAGAATATGATCTTATCATGTCATGCAAAATTAAGAACTATTCAATGAAGAAAAAATACCAAAGTTATAAGGATGAAAGAGTTGATTCGTTACTTACAAAAGACTGGCCAATGATTTGACCTCATTAAAGAAGGAAATTTCTCAACATGCTTCATACCAAAATTGGAACATAAACCATATTATAGGATCACCCCAAAGGTTTTCCTTAGATGCTCCACGTTAATGTAATATGTGGAGCATATGAAGATGAAGGAGAAAAATGACCAAATCAGGATGTGAAGAATAAGAATATGGACGTGCTTGAATTGGGTATTTTTAATACTCACTAGATGAAGATCCAAAAGATTCCATGGATGATATGAATAGACACTCTTGCACAATGTTCACTCACTCACAAACAAAGAAGGAACCCTCATCTTCCACTTCCAAAGAAAAACAATTTAATCCTCAATTGGAGACTCTATGAAAAATAACTTCTAAAGAAGGATCATCGATGTCCACTTCCATGGGATCATCAAAGAAGAATCCTGAGACTATCCCAAAAAATACCCCATCTTCCTCTTTGAGTAAATCTCTTTCATATCCTCTTGACAAATCAACTTATTCTATTGATCCTAAGAATGCAAATCCTACTCTTGTTAGGCCACCATAGTTCTTGATGTACTTACCACTTCTTCACCTTTTGACATCATTGACCATTGCAAGAAAGCAAAAATTCAAATTTTTGAGTCTGAGTACTTAAGAACTCATCCCAAGTAATTTGATAGGCTTATGCAGTTTATCAGAGGAAGTAGTTCAAGTTCATGTTCCAAAAATGTCACTACCAAAGAACTACCTCCCACTCCTCATACCACTCCTTAGAACCTTCTTACTTCCACACCCTCCACCTCTGGGAAAGTAGAACCTTTCTATCTAGCCTTGCTAGTTAATGGATATAAATTAAATAATTGCATTATTGACTCTGACACCTCTAATAATGTTATGCATGGAAAATTTGGTAAATCCCTTGGTCTCTCTCTCACTCCCATTATTATCTGTTCTACTCCATGGAAACCAAAGAAGTACCTCTTGTTGGTTAGGTCAAGGATTCTCACATGGCATTTCTAGATTTTCTTGACAAGAATATCACAATGAAAATACTTGTAACATACATGTCGACCTTATATGGTATGTTGTTGAGCCAAATCTTGTGTAGATATGTTAGAGTAAATATGCAGATGGATTTTTCTCATGCCACCATTCCAGTCAATGGTAAGATGAAGAAGATCCTTCTCGTCAAGAAAATGAAATACATCGTTAAAAGACCAGATGACCCAAGGGTTGACATCTTATTTTAAGATTCAATGTATTAAATTTTTTTCATATCTTCAGAGGAAGATGTTGAGTTTCCCATGTTGGTGGTGGAGTACCTAGGTATGACGGAACCGGTTAGAAAGCATCATAAGGATCTGATGGAACCAGAACTTGATAGTGGATTATTCCCACTGAGTATGGATACACATTATCTTTTTCATAGTGATGGAGGTCATGAAAGTATTGACTTATAACAAATAAATCCTGAGGTGATGAGAAATGAATATCAAGAAGAAGAAAGGGTGACATCAAAAAAATTCTTGGCAGGTGAGTCCCATGTTTCCAATCACATCCTCAAATTTCAATATAAAAAACCATTCAATAAGGATCATTCTGAATATGAAGATTTCTCTTTCCCATTGGGAGAGAATAAATAGTTTTAAAAGGATTGCATGAAGTAAAATATTCTTAGGTTGTTATAAGTTGACTCTACTCAAAGAGGATGACTTCATTATGGAGATGAATTTCCAAGTTTATAATGATCAAGATTGGGAAAATGTTGATCTTGATGTTTCATCCCAAATATTATGCTCATTAACCTTTCATAAAGATGGAGACCTTATCAATGATGAATAGATTTATGATATTATGATTAAGCCCACCAAGGATGATTCCATTCAATATGAAAATCTTCTCAATAACGAATGTGTGAATAAAAATTTGCTTGAATCAAGAAATGTTGGCTGTACTCAAGGAAAGGATTCTTTCATCTTGAAGACAAATTTTAAAGCGAAAATGGCCAAGTTGGACAAGATGATGATTTCCATATTACATGTCCAACCTTGTGATTATTATCTTTCAAGGATAATGAAGCAATGTGCAAACCACACCATACAGAGAAGTAAAGAAAAATTATCAAAATCATACAAACAATAGTTTCTTGGAACAATTGAGAAACGTAGAACATCAAGAGGATAATGATAATGATGAAACTCTTAAAACATCTACTGAGAACCCACTCATGTAAAAGATGGTAATGAAGTAGCTGAAAAATAAAATTCAAATTCCTATCAAAGATCATAAGCCTTAGTATGAAAATAAAAAGCCTAGTATGATCAAGACTCATTCTCATAGTAGTGAAGGAAAATAAAAAATTGGAATGAACTTGGGAATAAATGAGAAGATGGAAAGAAAATTTTAAAGAAAAAAGGAAATGAAATGTATAATTGGACCCTCAATTTCAAGAACAATCATGTAAAATTTCTCAAGAAATTGAGAAAGGGGTCATATTTTAGTGAGCTCATCAATAGATTTTCAAAAGAAAGACATTAGGTGATACCCATGTATACGATTAAAAATTCATTAATAATTAGTGCTATAGTGAAATTAGGTTATACTATGCATGTACTATAGGTGATTTAGGTATGTTTTGTGTTTCCCTTCTCGTATTGTGTTTCATTTCCTATCATGTGTTGGTTGTGTTCATTTCTTGGTTGTGTTTGTAGCTTTTTATTTTTCAGTGTAATGACTCTATTTCCCAATAGATAAAGAATTGGTATACTACCCCATGAGATACATGAGGTTCTCTATTTGTCCTTAAATTCCAATTTCTCCAAGCTAGATATAGCTATTTTCATACACAATGTCTATAATGAAAAATTTAAAATTTTGATCATGACAACTAAACCCGCGATTGAAAATTTCACTTCCTACGGTCACTATGGACCCTTCTTCTAGCTATTATGTCCTCATTTATAACCTCACTTAGGATTATAGGAAATTAATCATAGACACTTAAAATATGCGTGCACTTAGCATTTCCTCCAATTCAACTGATTAATGACACTTCCTTAATCAACCCTTCTCCGCTCCATTCTTGGATGCCCATTCACGACACCTTATTGGTTGTATTCTTCTTTTAATCAACTAATTAGGATAATATCTCTCTTATTAGCTAAACATTCCTCCTTTCAACCATTCAAAATCTTCATATTCCCCTCTAGATCACTTCTATTGGCTTCCTAGGCTATCTATATGTTACAAATGATTAATTAGACCCCTCCTAACTCTAAATGGTCTCTAATCACTTACTACTCAAGTTTAACTAGCCTAAACCTAGCTTAACTAAGCCTAAAGCATGTTTATCCTAATCTAATCTAAAAGTGCTTTTTGATTACTTTTAGTCCCACATGCACCCAAAGTTCAAATTCTTCCATTTGGAAAACTATAAATACAAGGCTAAGCCTACCCATTCAAACACACAACTTTACATAACACAAAACCAAAACAAGCCTAAGAAAGCTTGGATCTCATTTGTATTAGCTTTAAGCTAATTAGACATTTGATCTAAAGCTTACCTTCCTCCATTATTGAGCTAATATCCTCCATTTGCATCCATAATCCAAGTTTAAGTAATATGGAGAGAACCATTGGCCTTGAAGCCATTAATGGTGAGACTCCATTCTTGAAATCTTGAGAACCATAAACAACTAATCACACCTTTGATTGCTAAGTTGATCTTCTTAGGTTTAATGTTTAATTAGTGATCTAAAGAGTAGAGAGTAGCTTTATCATGTTATTTTATATTTAATCTAGTTCATACAATGATAGATGTTAGTCTTGTTTAGCTCTTATCATGATGGTTTAGTGTAGATTAGAGTCATGATTTGAGGTTATATGTTTTAGATTCATTTCCATAGTATATCTAATTTATTCATGAACACATTTGGCATGCCCAGTGGGACACTTAGTCCATCCTCCATTAATGGAAGTCTTTTAATCTTTACAAAGTTCACTTTCATGCTATTTAGGAGAAATAGCTTGTTATTTACTTGATTTCATTTTTTAAATAAGTTAAATCATCCTTGTTCATATATACTTTGTGGGTTTGAACTAGAAATAGGATTCTTTTACTAACAAATAACCTATTTGCTTTTGAAAATTTGTAGATTCCATGAGGTTTGCAAGTTTTTCAAGAGGTATGCATAGGTTTCTTAAAGGAGCATGTCTCTGTCAAAACCCTAGCACATGTATCAAAATAGATGCACACCTGTCTAGCCATACTCTCCACTGGTAGGTCATTTTTTGAAGGCGCACGTAAGCATTAAACCATATGCATCTTCGATAGTTGGCACATGTCTCCCTCTCTCTAAACATATTGGTATATATTTCCCTACTGTGTAAATTTATCATTTTGAATTGAACGCATCCCTATTGAAATATTCGTGTCTCTGTCGATTGTTAGGTATATACATGTCTTTATGTGTGCTGGTGTATTTTTAATATACTATGGATTTACTAAATTATATTTGTAGGCATATCTGTTGAATTAGGTACATCCTCATTGAAACCCTAGCGTACTATCGGGTAGACCCACATAGGTATTATACCCTCTGTCATTTCTTCTGCCATGCATCTGCGTTGGTTAAGGTGTGTATCTATTAGGTGGGGCATGCTAACATCATTCTTGCACGTAGGTGTCTATGTTAAAACTTGAAAAAAATTCCCGGGATGTAAGATCATTTTTATAAATTTTTCTGAGGTTTTTTAAGGACTAACAAAACAAGTACAGAGTGTTGTTTAGTTATTTCAACTAACATAGCTTAAGTTCTTTCATTTCATAGCTTGAACGAGGTTTATAAGGTGTATGCACTCTCCTCATAGATTTTAGGTGATCTTGGAGATCAAAAAAACTTCTAAAACCTTTCATCACACTTAAAAGTACTTATTTTAAGGTTCTAAAGGGTAAAAACAATTTCCATATGATTTTTCTTAGTGGAATTTTCACATTGTGTATGATCTTCCTTCGCACTCTTTGGCAATATTAGGAATCAAAAGCGGTGTGTAAATTCTCTTTCTTGATATCAATTATCAATGCAAAATTAATAACTCATTGTCTATAGGGCCTAATACTTGTCAAAGGAGGAGTCAAGACAAAACAAAACCTTCTAATACATTTTTCATCTAGGCTACCAAATGGTATGCTACTTAAACTACATTAAGCTTAGCAAGATAAAAAAACACACCACTTCACTTCACACTATATTACGGAGTTTCAAAAAGTGTACGTCCCTATCCTCTCAACTGGAACATAATCCATTTGGCATAACACCTAAAGCTACAACAATAGGGGTGGTTACTTAAACCCTAAATTAATCCACCACTAAGTAACCTCGTGGATGAAACAAGAAGCGCTCCGCTTAACCACTTGACTAGTTTTACACCATGAGTTAGAGTCACAATTTGTTTGTATCGCAACTCCACTGATGATACAACTGAATGCACTAGTTACTAATTGTATCAAAAGGGGGTAAAATAAAGCCGAGATAATCCCAAATTATTCGGTGTGAATTTTTGGGTAAATCGAGCTCGCATCTAGAAAACTTGTGACACCTAATTGAGGGAACTTATTAAGGAGGCCATTCTATCTTAGAACCCACTTTGCTTTGATATGTGATTTTTCCATATGATGATATGTTCTTTTGATTGTGGGAAATCATGCTTGAATTGGTTGTGTCCTTTCTCTCAAGATCTATGATTGAATGGAATATGCTTGGATTTATTTTCTTTCATTTCTCACATATGAGTACAATCTGATTTCTGGGAGATCGTAGACTTATCTATCTCTATGACTCATCCTTGGATCAATTGCATTGATCCAAGGAATGTTTTAATTATATTCGGGATGAACAATTATGTATTGACATTTCGTGAATTATTAAGTTTGACTGAACTTAGAAAGTATAAGTTCTTTTAAAATATTCTTCATATGAAAATATTTCCATAGTGGAAGTTTTGTTGGATTCTGAAAATTAATCTTGGCAGGTCATTGCAATCAAATCTCATCTCAATCATTTTGGCATCGGAAAGGACCTGGACCTTAAGCCAAGTAGGATATGTAAGTTTTCCATCAAAAGCTAATTACTTGATGCAAATCTAGAATCTGATCTGGGAACGTTGTATTCTGTTTGAATTTGGAATGATGATTTCAGCCTATTAAAGGAGACCTAAACTAGAATCAGTAAGGTTAATAGTTTTGAACCTAAACTATAACCTATTGTTGCTAGGGTTAGTTGATCTAACCTAGTCCTAAACTATGTACTTGATATTCCTAAGGGTTATCTAAACCTAATACTAAGGTGGGTGACTTATGTTATAACCTAAGGTGTTAAGATTAAACTAACCTATGATCTAACCTAAGTCACTAACCTATCCTAAACTAATGCTATGGAAAGGAACCTAAGGGGGGTCACAAGTTTTGGGGTGGTGATTTCAATGGCATTTAAGGAGAGGATAAGGATGAAGGGGTAGGGAGTACTACCAAGGTTAGCGGAGGTTAATTGGTAAGAGGGAAGCTTACATGGCAACATCTCTAAAATGGAAACTTTTGTTATTTGCATGTGGAACTCACCAACTTTGGCGGATGGTGGCAATGGAAAATGGTGGGAGAAAAGAATTTAATGCAATTAAATTGCATGGGTTCTCGAGCTCGGGCTGCCTTGAGAGAGATATGTAAAGGGAATTTTGTTTGGTTGTTTCTTTTGTTATGCCTTCGTTTTTCACTCTGCATGAGCACTAGTTTTTCAAACCAGCAGTTTACTCTTCGTTGCATGGCAATTTTGAAAGTTTCAAATTTACTTTTGTGTCATGGGGAATATATAAGGCATGGAGGAAGCAATATTTTGTTGTTTAATCTTTCATGGAAAGGAAGAGAAAGGGAGAGCTCAACTAGAGGTCTTCTTCAAATTTTTAGCGACACTATGTAGGCATGATATGCCCTAACTATTAAAATCTTGCTTTCCTTTAAATGTTTTCATTAAAACAACTCTGTTATGATGATATTCGTGCATTTTGACTTGGCTGGTAAAAATGATTTGTGGGTTTTATGTAAGCTTGGGTTTTGATTGAACGTGGAAATGTTAGTTCAAAAGGAAACTTGTTTTCGTTGTTTTCTTGTTCCCTTGTTGTGGTTTAAGCTTGGAGTTCTTTATCCGAGTTAGAACTGTCGCATTTGTTTTCTTTGTTGTGTATTTGTAACTAGAAACCTGTACCATATTTTATAGGGTTTTCTGGGTGATGAATTGATAAATGTGTTTGATTTCTTAAGATCCTTACTGATGTTAACGATTTGGTTGTATTCGTTGATTTGGGTTTTTGGGAACTGTTGTGTTTTCATACCCATTTGGGTAAACAACTAGTGACTGTTGTAAGCTTCTGTCTGATTGATTTACTAGATTAAAAACTTTCTCCACGGAAGAAAACATTTTTAAAGACTATGTATTTTCTTTTGCTATGGTAATCTCTTTTGCTTTGGCTGTGAATGGAGTAATAGATTGTTGCTTGCCATGAGAAACTCTGACTATAACAAGTTTTTGATCAAGAGAATTGGAAAATGATTTCGAGATCGGGTTTCTCATAAACTCAGTAAAAGAAAACTTGATTGTTACATGTTGTGTGTTTGGAAACATGGAATGATTGAATCCTTAACACCTCTTGTGAAGGTGTTTGTTTGCTTTTTAATTTTCTCAGGTACTATGAGTAATACAGTGTATGGCTTAGTTGTTTATTTTATGGTGTCCATGTATGTTGGCAATATGAGTTATATGGAAAGATTAGTTGTTGAATGGGTTTCGTGTTCTTCTTGTGAATTCTTGTTTGCTTCTTGGAAGAGTTGTAACAAGAAATTGTGTTCATCAATTTTGGTTTTTTTTTAAGCTTGTTCCTTTGGATCGAGGTTTGTATCAAGTTCAATAGAATATAATGTGTTTATGTCAAATGTTGATTTTTGTTTTACTTGAAGTATAGTTATAGATTCCGTAGGATCTATTGACAAACCAATAAAATAGTTCTACCTACCCTAGCTAATGGGTGAACTTAGGTGTTAGAATTACTTGTCTACTCCTTCTTTGATTGGACTAATGAATGTTTATCACTTTGTGAAAGTTGATATCATTCGGAACTCGATTATAGTGTGTTTTGATCTCCTTTGTTTTCTCTCTCTAAGCTAAAAAGGAAAATTTGAAAGGGTTTTAAAAATAAGGAAGTTTTAATACTCTTTTTTTTATGTTAGTGTGATCTTCTTTAGAATTCTATAAGGAACTCAAACAACAAGGTTATGAGATGATAGGACTGTAATATTAAGTTGAAAGGAATAGTAGGAAGTGGGATCCTAATTTGGAAGACTCCTTTCATCTTACAGCATGTTAAGATCTTGTTTCGAACTTACTGTTTGTTATTTATTTTTGTAAAGTAATTCAATATTTATTGCTTGTATTCTGGATATGGAATGAAAATCTAGTATAATGAGATGAAGGACAAATTGGTAGGGGAACTTGAAAGTGGCAGTAATCCATTTCTTCGGTTTTAATTACTTTTGTATGAACCTGTTGGAATGAATACTTCAAGTGGTTAGTGTTAAATAAAGATGAACAAATCATATATACATTGTTTAAACTTTTTTGGATGATTAGGTGCATAATAAACAAAATGTTCCTTCTTACTTTCTAGCAAGAAATGAAATGAATCATCCAAAATAGATTAAGTTGAAATTACTTCTGTCATTCAAGTTATAATATGAAGTTGTATGATAATAGGTAGGAAGAAATCTCATGGTGTATTATGATTTTGAATAGTGAAGGTAATTGTTGGATTCAAATATACTTTAAATTTAGGACAAGCAGAATGGAATATTCTTTCTGTCCTTTTGGTTTTAATAGTGTACTAAGACTCTCTTTATATTGACTTCATTTTAGGATATAAAGTATGAATTAAGTGAAGTCATTTTAATAGGGTTGTTTAATTGAAACAATTAGAGGAATGCAATTGTTTTAAGGATTAGTGCTTATCATGCTCAGTTCATTGAACTGACCCATGCTAGCAATTTTGTAGATGGTCTTCGTAAGTGGCAAAGGAAGACAAAATCTGATATGATGCATTGATTGTTCTAAATTGGTTCTTATGAAGAATTCTGATTTGATTTCTAAACTGTATTGTGAAAAGAAAAGTTATCTCTTTTGTTGAAGGCTATTGTCTTAAAGTATGCCAGAAGTGCATAAGTTGTAATTGTATGGTTTTGGAAATGAATGAAATAGTGAGAAAATTACCTATTTAGAATGTGTATCTTATCTTGTTGGGATGATCTTCTTATTGGCTATATGAATGAGTGTGCATTCTTATTGTTTTAAACAATGGATTATAGATGATCTTCTTAAGTAAGCCATAGCTAATTATGTGGCTGATTACTACATTCTTAATTAGTGACTCATTATAACTTATGATTGTGATAAAAAAACTTAAATAAGATCACTACATTTATAGGGAACATCGAGAGTGGGTTATGCCCTAAAATGTATCTATAAGAAGAGGTGGACCTTCCCCTCTTGCAATGCACTAATTATAAAAGGAACAAATGACTATAAATCACTAAGACTTAACAGTAGAAAGTCTGATATATCTCAACCTATTAGGTTGATGCATTTCCCTCGTTGGATAAGTTATTTCTAAATAACGGAACTTAAATTGTTGTAGTCCTATTTTTGTGGATAAAAGGAGGTTAGGTCTCAACCAAAAACCAGGAAACAATCTTAAGTTAATCAAAGTTCCCTTTTTGTAAAACTAAACCCTAATTACAAAAAGGTAATTTAAAGAGTATTGGACTCGGGGTTAGGGAAGGCTGCCTAAATATGTAGTCCTGTAACCCAAATATAACTTAACGTAAGTAATTGTCTGGGGATATGTACATCTTTCTGAGGCTATTCCATAGGATGTTGACACACATCAACTGCAAGGTCATACCTTCGTGAAGATTAGGATCTTCTCGAGGATACAACAATGCAGATGACATGTGGTAACACCCTTCTACATTGATCATTAAGATTTACACACCTTGAATTTGATCAATATTTCTCTCCAGGACTGGTTAGGACCATAATCAGGTTATGAGGAAGCCCTTTGAGATTCAGGGTACCTTGGCACATAGGGATAACTTCGGTTGACCTTGTATGCCAATTTATCCTTAGCCTTTAAGAGTCTCTTCATAACGTGAACTATGATGTTAACCCGATCTAGAGTGAAACCTTGGGTCAAGGGGACTGATAGAAGTTAGTATAAGATGTTCTATATAACAATAGAGTGGGGTGAAGGACATATTCCGGATTGACGAGTATGTCGTCAAGGAATAAATAATACGAACAATATGTTATAAAACTTTGGCCAAAGTATCGCAAGCTGCTGATTGCGTTGTCCTATGTCACCTAGTCTAAGGATCATGATGCCAATGAATAGTGGTAACAATTATTCAGATAGGTTCCTTGGGTAGATCACTCAGAACCTAGATTAGGGAGGAAGAGCCATGAGCATGTAGTATTCAGTAGAAAACTCCATGCTCAATGTTACACATGAATAGATCGGTAGTTCACCGAGTCATGGAATGAATAGATCGGTGGTACACCGAGTCATTACAGTTGCATATGGTTATCTGTTATAAGAATGATTGTTGAGATGTGTGTTCTAAATTATGTATTTAGAATAGAGAACATTAATCATGCAAAAAAAAAAATTCCTTGTTTCTAAAAGTATTAAAATGGGAATGTTACATCTTGGTATCAGAGTTGAAGGTTGCAGCTCTTGGACCTATTGTGTCCATAATCTGATAAAAACCTAATTTTCTTGTAATAGAAAATTGGTTAGAAAAGGGGAAATGTTGCGAATAATGCTCCACCTGAAGGAGTAGCAACAACCCAAAAACTTGATGAGATCCTTGCTTCCCTGTTGGATACAAGAGATCATTTGACTATACTTGAGCAAGCAAGTGATGGGAAATGAGGAGGAAGAAGAAGCTAGTAATAACAATCAGCTACCTCTAGAGGACAACCTAAATTGGGTGTTGATAATAACAATGGAAATGTACCTGCCCAACCAGAAAACAAAAAGGCCAGGTTGGCAGCGGAACTCACTAATGATATAAAAAGGATAAGTCCACCCAAATTTGATGGCACCACATTAGGAGATGGAGCTGAGAATTGGCTCAACGAAATGGAGAAGTACTTTGCGATAAGAAACTTCTGGAGGAAACCAAAGCTATTTGGGGAGCATATCAGCTTTCCCATGAAGCATCTTCATGGTGGGACAATCGTAAGGTTGAGTTAAATATTGATGAAACCAACATCACTTGGGATCAATTTAAAGGTTATTTTAGGCAACGTTGGCTGCCACAACTTTATTATGATCAGAAAATGATAGAATTTCAGAACTTAGCTCAAGGAAAGCTAACTATAACTGAGTATTGGGAGTGGTTTACGAAACTCCTCAAGTATGTACCATAGTATCAAACTGATGAGAAGTTCAGAATACAAAAATTCATCATGGGACTGAATCCCGTGATTGGAGGAGAGGTTGATGTTCACATCCCAACCACTATGGAAGGGGTTTTCAAAAGGCCATAAGGTAGGAACAGAAATTAAAAGCTATTTCTGCTCATAAAGAGGAAGTGTGAAAGAAAATTCCAAATCCTTCTTCAGCTTCTCTTGCACCTAAGAAGGGACCATGGAAAAATTTTGGTAACAAAAATAAGTTTTCAGCTGAAAATAATAAGAAAACAACAACTGAACAAGCCTACTAGAAATGCAAGGAATAATTTTGCAAAGAATAATAATAATGGGTAGAAGCCTATATGAGGTCAACATGATAATTTTAGGGTTGGAAATAATTTTGAGCATAAAAAGGGACCTGTAGGAGGCTTTATATAATTGTGGAAAATATCATTATGCAAATCAATGTCCTTTGAAGAAGGATGATCAATCAACAACATAAGATACATGCTTTGCGAGCAGAGACAAAAAGCAAGATGAAAAGCAAGTTACACCTATTGAAGTTCCTGGTAAGTTATTTGGCATACCTGTAACTATTCTTTTTGACATGGGAGCTACTGAATGTTTTATTTCTAGTAAAATTTCTTCAAAACTTAAAAGAAAAGATGGAAAAATGGATAAATCATGGACTGTACATTATGGTAATAATTATGTTCATACAGTTAGTATGTGTCTTTTTGGGCAGTCCTTGACTTACCTAACTTTTCCACCGAAGTTTGATCTCATTGCACCTTTGGGATCCTATGACGTTGTCATCGGCGTGTTAATTGGTTAGCTGAGCATAAAGCAAAAGTGGACTACTTTGAAAAACATATAAGATGTTTGATGATCTGCAGAAAACAATAGAGATTCAAGGTGTAAAGCGAGAAATTTCAGTTAGGAAATTGTCAGCTATGCAACTTAAAAAGGCCAAAAATAAAGGTTGTACCTTATATGTGGTAAAAATATCTAAATCTAAGAAGAAGATAATGATTTCATGAAACGATACCCATTGTTACAGAATTTCAAAGACGTATTTCTGGAAGAATTACCGGGTTTACCACCCAAAAGGGAGTTTGACTTCACCATTGAGATCAAACCAGGTACAAAACCTATTTCTAAAGCACCTTATCGAATGACTACCACAGAATTAGTTGAGCTTAAGGCTCAGTTGCAAAGAACTTTTTCTAAAGGTTTGATTAGACCAAGTGTTTCACCTTGGGGAGCACCAGTGATATTTGTGAAAAAGAAAGATGGAACACTTAGATTGTGTATTGATTATCGGATGTTAAACAAAGCAACAATCAAAAATAGATATCCACTTCCTAGAATTGATGATTTATTTGATCAGATGCATGGAGCATTGGTATATTCCAAGATAGATCTTCGATCCGATATCATCAATTAAGAATTAAAGATGAAGATATTCATAAAACAACTTTCCGGACAAGGTATGGACATTATGAATTCATGGTTTTACCCTTTGGATTAACTAATGCACCTGCAGCTTTTATGAACTTAATGAATAATATCTTTCAAGAATACTTGGACAAGTTTGTGCTTGTATTCTTGGACTGACATTCTCATATATTCTAAGAGTGTTGAGGAGCATAATGAGCATTTGAAAGTAGTCTTGGAAATTTTGAGAAAGAGAAGGTTATATGGTAAGTTATCCAAATGTTCTTTCTTTGATAGCGAAGTTCATTATTTGGGTCATGTTATAAGTAAAGAAGGAATTGTTGTAGATCCTTCTAAAATAGTGGCAATAACCGAGTGGCCTGCACCAAAGAATGTACATGAAGTAAGAAGCTTCATGGGCCTTGCTGGTTATTATAGAAAATTTGTTAAAGATTTTTCTAAAGTGGCTGCACCGATAACTTCATTACAGAAAAAGGATAAGAAATTTGTTTGGGATGATAAATGTGAATCTACTTTTAAAAATTTGAAAAGTCAGTTGACTTCAGCACCTATTCTTTGTACCTGATCCTAATGGAGACTTTACTGTTGTAACGGATGCATCTGGGAAGGCCTTGGAGGTGTTTTGTTACAAAATGATCATGTCATAGCGTATGAAAGTAGAAAACTTAAGTTACATGAGTTGAATTATGCTCCACATGATTTAGAGCTTGCTGCCATAGTACATGCACTTCAAGTTTGGAGGCATTATTTACTTGGTAAACCTTTTGAGTTGAAAACTGATCATCTTGGGCTGAAATATATTTTCACTCAGCCTAATCTGAATGCAAGATAATGAAGGTGGTTAGAGTTTTTGTCTCAATATGATTTTGATATAAGTTACATCAAAGGAAAAGAGAATAGAGTAGTAGATGCTCTAAGTCGTAGGAAGCACATTTCTGCTCTTATAACATTAAGAACTCAGTATAAAGATGAAGTAAAAAGAGCAATGGAATCTAATTTATACTTTCAGCAAGTAAAAACAACACTTGTTGCAGATCCAAAAGATGAAAGGTATAAAGGTTTTCATTTTGATAATGAAGGAATCTTACGTTATGAAAACAAAGTATACATACCTTTTCTTAATGATTTGAGAAAGAAATTGTTAGCTGAATTTCATAATTCACCTTTTTCTGGACATCCAGGTATTACTAAAATGCTTGCTGATATAAAACAACAATATTTCTGGAAGGGAATGAAAAAGGATGTTGTTAATTTTGTGACTCATTGTCTTGAATGTCAGTGAGTGAAAGCGAACATATGCACCCAGCTGGTTTATTATATCCCCATAGCATTCCGTAGTACAAATGGCAAGTAATAAGCATGGATTTTGTACAAGGTTTGCCTATGTCAAGAAATAAACATGATGTTATTTTAGTAGTTGTTGATAAACTAACAAAAGTAGCTCATTTTATTGCTTGGAAATCTGAAGGATGATTCTCTGTGTTAGCTAAAATATTTGTACATGAAATTTTCAGATTACATGGAGTACCTGAATTGATTATATCAGATAGGGATCCTAGAATGACATCAAGATTTTGGCAAACACTGAATGCAACTCTTGGAACTAAACTAACTTTAGTTCTGTGTATCATCCAGAAACGGATGGACAAACTAAAAGAGTAAATCAAGTGTTAGAAGATATGTTACGGATGTATTGTATGGATCAACAGTATAAATGGGAAGAGTATCTTCCATTAGTTGAATTTGCATACAACAATACATATCACGCTTCTCTTAAGATGGCACCTTTTGAGGCACTTTATGGAAGAAAATGCAGAACCCCTATTAGTTGGGACAACATTGAGGATAGAGAGGTAATTGGGCCTGAAATCCTTACGAAATGGAACAACAAGTTAAAATGATTCGTGAACGCTTGAAAGAAGCAGCAGATAGGTAGAAGAGTTATGTTGATTTAAAGTGGATTGATCGGAAATTTGAGCTTGGTGAAAAGGTTTTTCTTCGTGTTAAACCAAGAAAGAGTTCTATAACTTTTGGCAAGGCTACCAAGTTATCACCTCGTTTTGTGGGACCTTTTGAAATTGTCGAAGTAATCAATCCCATATAGCTTATCGATTAGCATTACCACTTGCTTTGTCATGAATGCATGATGTTTTCCATATTTCTTTGCTTAAGAAATACGTTTCCGATTTGTCACATGTGTTAAATTGGAATTCCTTGCAGGTCCAAGACCTAGGAATAATCGTGGTTAAACCCATTCAAGTGCTGGAAACTCATCAGTTGCAATTAAGGAATCATGAAATACGACAATGTAAGGTCCAGTGGGACCAGTTTAATGAAGAAAGTGCAACTTGGGAGAATCTGGAAGATATGAGAACAACTTTTCCTTTTCTTTTTGAATAGAACTGAATCTGTTGACTAATAAAAATTGTGATTTTATCTTTTACATGACATTAAGTAAGCCAGTTTTGGAGAAAACATTTATTCTAATGAGATAAATAGTAATATAATACTGATTTCTGGAACTATTTAAAAGTTTGAAATAGTTGATTTGATAGTAAGTGAAAGAAATTGACTGACCATAAGGTAAATAAAAGTTGTAATCATCGGGACGATGATTCTTTTAGGAGGGAAGCATGTAACACCCTGAACATTGTTACTTTCTCCTTTGCATTCAAGTGTTGATATGTGATTTTTCCATATGATGATATGTTCTTTTGATTTCAGGAAATCATGCTTGAATTGTTGTGTCCTTTCTACTCTCAAGATCTGTGATTGAACGGGAATATGCTTGGATTTATTTTCTTTCATTTCTCACATATGAGTACAATCTGATTTCTAGGGAGATCGTAGACTTATCTATCTCTATGACTCATCCTTGGATCAATTGCATTGATCTAAGGAATGTTTTAATTATATTCGGGATGAACAATTATGTATTGACATTTCATGAATTATTAAGTCTGATTGAACTTAGAAAGTATAAGTTCTTTTAAAATCTTCTTCATATGAAAATATTTCCATAGTGGAAGTTTTGTTGGATTCTAAAATTAATCCTGGCAGGTCATTGCAATCGGAATCTGGTCTCAATCATTTTGGCATCGAAAGGACCTGACCTTAAGCCAGGTAGGATATGTAAGTTTTCCATCTAAAGCTAATTACTTGATGCAAATCTAGAATCTGATCTGGGAACGTTGTATTCTATTTGAATTCAGAATGATGATTTCAGCCTATTAAAATAGACTTAAATTGGAATCAGTAAGGTTATTAGTTTTAAACCTAAACTATAACCTATTGTTGCTAGGGTTAGTTGATCTAACCTAGTCCTAAAACTATGTACTTGATATTCCTAAGGGTTATCTAAACCTAAAACTAAGGTGGGTGACAAATGTTATAACCTAAGTTGTTAAGATTAAACTTACCTATGATCTAACCTAAGTCACTAACCTATCCTAAACTAATGCTATGGAAAGGAACCTAAGGGGGTCGTAAGTTTTGGGGCGGTGATTTCAATGGCATTTAAGGAGAGGATAAGGATGAAGGGGCAGGGAGTATTGCCAAGGTTAGTAGAGGTTAATTGGTAAGAGGGAAGCTTACATGGCAGCATCTCTAAAATGGAAACTTTTGTTATTTGCAATGTGGAACTCGCCAACTTTGGTGGATGGTGGCAATGGAAAATGGGTGGGAGAAAAGAATTTAATGTAATTAAATTACATGGGTTCTCGAGCTCCAGACTGCCTTGAGAGACATGCAAAGGGAATTTTGTTTGGTTGTTTCTTTTGTTATGCCTTCCATTTTTCACTCTACATGAGCACTGGTTTTTCGAACCAGCAGTTTACTCTTCGTTGCATGGCAATTTTGAAAGTTTCAAATTTACTTCTGTGTCGGGGAATATATAAGGCATGGAGGAAGCAATATTTTGTTGTTTAATCTTTCATGGAAAGGAAGAGAAAGGGCGAGCTCAACCAAAGGTCTTCTTCAACTTTTTAGCGACACTATCAGGCATGATATGCCCTAACTGTTAAAATATTGCTTTCCTTTAAATGTTTTCATTAAAACAACTCTGTTCTGATGATATTCATGCATTTTTGACTTGGCTGGTAAAAATGATTTGTGGGTTTTATGTAAGCTTGGGTTCTGGATTGAACTTGGAAATGTTAGTTCAAAAGGAAACTTGTTTTTGTTGTTTTCTTGTTCCCTTGTTGTGGTTTAAGCTTGGAGTTCTTTATCCGGTTAGAACTGTCACATTGCTTTTCTTTCTTTGTGTATTTGTAACTAGAAACCTGTACCAGATTTCGTAGGGTTTTCTAGGTGATGAATTGATAAAGGTGTTTGATTTCTTAAGATCCTTACTGATGTTAATGATTTGGTTGTATTCATTGATTTGGGTTTTTGGGAACTGTTGTGTTTTCATACCCATTTGGGTAAACAACTAGTGACTACTATTGTAAGCTTCTGTCTGATTGATTTACTAGATTAAAAACTTGCTCCATGAAGAAAATGTTTTTAAAGAATATGTATTTTCTTTTGCTATGGTAATCTCTTTTGCTTCGGCTATGAATGGAGTAATAGATTGTTGCTTGCCATGAGAAACTCTGACTGTAACAAGTTTTTGATCAAGAGAACTGGAAAATGATTTCAGATCGGGTTGCTCATAAACTCAGTAAAAGAAAAATCGATTGTTACATGTTGCGTGTTTTGGAAATATGGAATGATTGAATCCTTATCACCTCTTGTGAAGGTGTTTGGTTGCTTTTTAATTTTCATAGGTACTGCGAGTAATACAATGTATGGCTTAGTTGTTTATTTTATGGTGTCCATGTATGTTGGCAATATGAGTTATATGGAAAGATTAGTTGTTGAATGGGTTTCATGTTCTTCTTGCGAATTCTTGTTTGCTTCTTGGAAGAGTTGTAACAAGAAATTGTGTTCATCAATTTTGGTTTTTTTTTTAGCCTGTTCCTTTGGATCAGGTTTGTATCAAGTTCAATAGGATGTAATGTGTTTACGTCAAATGTTGATTTTGGTTTTACTAGAAGTATAGTTATAGATTCCATAGGGATCTATTGACAAACCAATAAAATAGTTCTACCTGACCCTAGCTAATGGGTGAACTTAGGTGTTAGAATTACTCATCTACTCCTTCTTTGATTGGACTAATGAATGTTTATC
Organism: Taxus wallichiana var. yunnanensis; assembly: GCA_018340775.1. Lineage (NCBI taxonomy): Eukaryota > Viridiplantae > Streptophyta > Pinopsida > Cupressales > Taxaceae > Taxus > Taxus wallichiana. Next base: position 568,742,116 of record CM031240.1, read on the forward strand.
ACTTCGTGAAAGTTGATATCATTCGAACTCGATTATAGTGTGTTTTGATCTCCTCTGTTTTCTCTCTCTGAGCTAAAAAGGAAAATTTGAAAGGGTTTTAAAAATAAGAAAGTTTTAATACTCTCTTTTTTTTATGTTAGTGTGCTCTTCTTTAGAATTCTATAAGGAACTCAAACAACAAGGTTATGAGATGACAGGACTATAATATTAAGTTGAAAGGAATAGTAGGAAGTGGGATCCTAATTTGGAAGACTCCTTTCATCTTACAACATGTTAAGATCTTGTTTCAAACTTACTATTTGTTATTTATTTTTGTAAAGTAATTCAATATTTATTGCTTGTATTCTGGATATGGAATGAAAATCTAGTATAATGAGATGAAGGACAGATTGGTAGGGAACTTGAAAGTGGCAGTAATCCATTTCTTCGGTTTAATTACTTTTGTATGAACCTGTTGGAATGAATACTTCAAGTGGTTAGTGTTAAATAAAGATGAACAAATCATATACACGTTGTTTCAGCTTTTTCGGAGGATTAGGTGCATAATAAACAAAATGTTCCTTCTTACTTTCTAGTAAGAAATGAAATGAATCATCCGAAATAGATTAAGTTGAAATTACTTCTGTCATTCAAGTTATAATATGAAGTTGTATGATAATAGGTAGGAAGAAATCTCATGGTGTATTATGATTTTGAATAGTGAAGGTAATTGTTGGATTCAAATATACTTTAAATTTAGGACAAGCAGAATGGAATATTCTTTCTGTCCTTTTGGTTTTAATAGTGTATTAAGACTCTCTTTATATTGACTTCTTTTTAGGATATAAAGTATGAATTAAGTGAAGTCATTTTAATAGGGTTGTTTAATTGAAACAATTAGAGGAATGCAATTGTTTTAAGGATTAGTACTTATCATGCTCAGTTCATTGAACTGACCCATGCTAGCAATTTTGCAGATGGTCTTCGTAAGTGGCAAAGGAAGACAAAATCTGATATGATGCATTGATTGTTCTAAATTGGTTCTTATGAAGAATTTTGATTTGATTTCTAAACTGTATTGTGAAAAGAAGAGTTATCTCTTTTGTTGAAGGCTATTGTCTTAAAGTATGCCAGAAGTGCATAAGTTGTAATTGTATGGTTTTGGAAACGAATGAAATAGTGAGAAAATTACCTATTTAGAATGTGTATCTTATCTTGTTGGGATGATATTCTTATTGGCTATATGAATGAGTGCATTCTTAATTATGTGGCTGATGTTAGTGTGAGTTATCCTATGTGTCCTCCTCTCATCTTGGAGGGTGATCTCACATGCGTTAGGTTTAGGGTTAGGTTTAGGGTTTCATATGTGTCATGCACTAGGGTTACTCAGCACCTTATATGTACCCCTTTTCTATTCATTTATGAGCATGCCAAGATACTCCATTGTCTTTCCTCTATGTAAGCTTTGTTTCTGCATTGAGCAAGTTCTTCCATTACTGATCAATTTTTCCCTTATTATCACTCGAGATTTCACGATTCCGTTGGAGTGCAACTACTTCATGGTGCCTCATTTCTAATTCAATTCTCGCAAACTTTTTTCATGGTATCAGAGCTAAGATTGGGTAAACATGCACTTGATTTGTTTTTTTTTGCTATTACTCTTACTTGGTTTCGTTATTTTACTCTGCATGCAAGTTTTTTTATCACTATTTTCTAGAAATTATCTTCCTAATATCTCTAACAAGATTTCTCAGAAAGTTTTTGTGTTTTTGTCATGTGCATGTGCGGGTTTTTTTCATAATACCTTGAGAAATCAAGTTTTTAAACTACTTTTTTGTTGGATGTATCAAAATCCAAAATAGAGATTCCTTTCATTTATTAAAATGGAAGTGAAATTTTTTTAAGATCTCTGGTTTTTGTAGGATATTTGTCTATGCATGTTGTCTGTGGTTGCAGGATCTTTGTGTTCTTCAGTCGTGGTTGCTCATCAACTAACTACTGTCCCTCTGACCATTTTTGGACTGTTCTCTACATTTTCTCCTTCACTCCATCACCGCATTACTTTGCTCCAAGCATTTTATTGAACTGCTCAAGTGTTTTTTTGCTTCACAGGCGTTTTTAATCACATCTACCACATTTTTGCTTCACAGGCATTTTTAATCACATCTGACTACGTTTTTTTGCTTCACAGGCATTTTTAATCACATTTGCCACGTTTCTTCCTTCACAAGCATTTTTAATCACATCTGCCACGTTTTTTTACTTCTGGAGACTTTGTGCACCTGTTGTCTCCTCCCCCTAGTGCCCACGCATCTAAAAATGGCCGCAAACTACTTTTTTATTGTTCCTCACGTTTTTTGGGTGTGGGCAAGCTAAAACGCAGCTGTACAAGTGTTTTTGGACTGTTCTAAAGTTTTTATTGTTCCTCACATTTTTTGGGTGTGGGCAAGCTAAAACATGGCTGTACACTCATATGCGCGGCCTGTACACTCAAATTGGTAAGTATTTGGTAAGTTTTCACTTTCTTTCTTTTTAATCTTCCTCAAAACAAAAAAAAAAACCTCTGCTTTTATAAAAACGTGCCACTTTTTTTCATGCTGAGTTTTTTTTTTGTTTTGTTTGGTAAAACAACTCAAACCTTCTTGGTAAGTTTTTAAAAAGTTTCTAATTTACCGTGATTTTAATCAAGTTTCTAAAACCATTTAGAAATTTGTTTTAATTAGAAGTTTCCATAGATATTTAAAAATCTTCATCTAAATATCTTCATTAGATTAGATCTAATTAGATTTAATTAAATTAGATCTAATTTTATTTCATTCACATTATTTAAACAATATATTTCCTTTGGCATTATAATTTGGTCTATTGGCTTTGTGTATTTTTAACCTTCCATCGAGTGCCGAAGACGAAGGGTGAGGTCTAGGATTGCGGTGGCTAATCCCCCTCGTAATACAAGCAAACCCTATATCAAATTCTGTGCCATTTCTAACAAGCATACATACGACACCCTTTGCATGCGTTTAGGGTGCTTTTTAAATCCGTTTGCAGACTTATTGGCTTTTTCTCATCAAATTGCGAGAATTGGTTTTTGTTATAAATTTTGACTCATTTCTCTGTTTTGAGCACTTCTTTAGTCAAAGTTGCATGTTTTTTCACAATCTAGATGATGGGATCATTAGCTTTATAAACACACTAATTTTATAAAGTGCCACATTCTGGGGGTTGTCTTTGTATTGCTTAAGTCAGACTCATTGTTTTTAGCTTTTTCTATTTCTTTTTTCGTGGACTTGTGAGCACATCCGCCATAGTTTTATGACAAAGGGATTCTTTTGTGTGACATGAGACACCTTTTCTCACCACCAGGGTTGGCTTTCACCTCCTTTCTATTTTTTGCTTATGCTTGTTTACGGTGTCCTTTTTTGTTGCGCTACACAAAACATTGTTGTGGTCTCCTCTCTTGCGCGTTATTACACTAATTGTAATACAAGTTTCCAAGTATTTCAAACCACACACATGAACCCAATTGTAATCAATGCACTCAACTATAAAGTGCCAAAATTAGGGGGTTGTTATTGTCCTAGGTGGTTGTGTTTTTTTCTAAATTTCTCTCTCTTTGTCACTATGGATGCACTTTCAATTCCTTTGCTTACACCATTCAAATTTTTTGAATGGAGATCAAAAATAATAATTAAACTAAGGGGTAAAGGGTTATACCGTATCACCATGGGAACTCGAGATCCAACCGGATGACGAACTGAAAAAATCTAAGTGGTTAAACCATAGTGATGAAGCTTTAGGTCTTCTTTACATGTCCATTTCTCTTGACTTGCTCTTCCACATTAAGGCATCTAAAACACCTACATCTCGTGTGTGGAAAAGGTTGGATGTGATGTTTAGACAACTAGATGACATGAGAGCACATGAGTTGGAAAATGAACCACTAGGGTTAAATCCTAGTGATTTTGAAAACCTCTGAAGCCTTCTCATAATTTGTCCACATTAGACTATTATTAAAAGGATGTCAAGTAGAAAAGAAATATTCTCAACCGATCTTGTCAATTCTCTCTAAACGAGGTCCCGAATACTTTGTCTTCATGTCAACTTTTTATGCTACAAAATCTTCTTTGGGCGATACTTGGATGATTCCCTCCTTTACCTGTTTTCATCCCAACTCATTCGAGAATAGGACAAACTCATTCAAATGGGGTCTCTCAAGTCTAAGTCACATGCCCTTGTAGCAAGTACTAGAAAGGGAAAGAATACTGAAAAGAAGAAATAAACTACAAATCAACCTAAGAAAGAAACCAAGATCAAACCTAAAAATGACACAAACACTTCGACTTCTGAGCCTAGGGTGCATAAAACAAGTATTTGTGTTCCTATTGCAAGAAGGATGGTTACGAAGAGCAACACTATTTTAAGAAATAGATTGATCACTTATCTCATTTACTTGAGAAACATAAAATAAGTGTTCTGAATCCATAAAACAAAGTTCTCTGAAGGTGCGAGTCTTCTACTGCGCAAAAGGTGCTGAAAATGACAAGAAGAAAGGAAAGGCCCTTGTAGAAAAAGTTTCTCCTTCATCGAAATGGATTATAGATCCTAATGCCTCACACCACATGGGTTCTTCACATGTTGATTTTTCCAACATCGAACCTTGTGGAATGTCCCAAATCACGATGGGTAATGACACGACAGTGTCGGTTTCTGATAGTGGATTGGTAGAGATGGATGGGGGAACATTTAACCAAGTGTTGAGTGTTCCTGATCTCTCTACCAATCTCCTATCAGTTTACCAAATTACTCACCTTGGTGAAGGAATGCGAGTGGAATTTGGTCCTAACTTAGTGATCATTTGTGAGCTTAACAATGACACTACAGTGGCTGAGGGAAAGACAAATCACCATTCACGATTGTACACCTTCTCCCACTTTACTTCTGATTCTACGCCCACTACCTTTCTCACTCATGCATATGAGGTTAGTAAGATATGGCATGAGCATTTTGGACATCTAAACTATTGCTACCTTGAACAATTGAGTCAAAATGAAATGGTCAACAGGTTGCCTTGCATCAAGTTTTCTAAGGGTCTTTGTGAGGGTTGTACCCTTGGAAAGCATCCTGAAAAGAACTTTGACAAAGGAAAAGCCTAGAGAGCCACTCATCCTTTGGATCTTGTTCATAGCGATGTTTCTAGTCCATTTCCTTCTCCTTCATTTACTAGAGCTCTTTATGTGCTAACCTTCATTGATGACTATTTGCGATATACTTGGGTATATTTTCTTAAGCTTAAGTCTGAAGTCTTTGAACATTTTCAGGACTTTAAGGCTCTTGCTGAGAAATAGGTGAACAGTCTATCAAGGTTCTTCGAACTAACAATGGAGGTGAATATTTAAATAATAATTTCATGGATTTCATTTACAAGGATCTCTCTACAACATACATTTTCTTATAGCCCTTCACATAATGGAGTCGTAGAAAGAAAGAACCGTACTCTGAAGGAGATGGCCACTTGTATGATTCACTCGAAGTCTCTTCCTCCGTAGTATTGGGCCGAAGCAGTGAATTGTGCAAATTACATTTAGAACTATGTTCCACACAAGGCAATAAGAGGGATGACACCCTTTGAATCCTGGTTTGGATGCAAGCCTAATGTTGAGCACTTTTGAGTCTTCGGATCCAAGGTTATGGCTCAGATTCCCAAGAAGAAACACAAGGCCTTAGAACCACAATCCAAACCTTGTATCTTTGTAGGGTATCCTGATGGTGTGAAGGGATATCGATTGATGAATTCTACTTCTCATGAGCTATATATTGAGAGAAGTGTTAAGTTCGATGAGTCTTCTTTGAATTCTAATTCTCCACCTATAGAGGTTCTTCACTTGCCGATTCGATTCTCCGACTCATCGGATGATGATATTGTTGAGCATGCTCCTCTTCCAGATCCTCCCGACCATCAGACCCTTGAGTCTTCTGATTCGATAGTAGTGATGATGAGGACTATGTCCCTTCTCACTCAAGTGAATAATCTTCCGACTCTGAGCCTGATCCTCTTGGTCCTCTTTGGGGCTAGGAAAACTCTGCAAAGTCTTTGGAGATTTAGATGGAGATACTTGGATATGAGACATACTCACTTAGATTTCATTGGAACCCACTCTTTCTTCACCTCTACTTCTGATCCATAGTATTTCTGAGAGGATTCTAGTATTCTTGAGTGGGATTCTGCCATGGATGAGGAGTATTCCTCTCTCATGAAGAATGATACTTGGGATCTCACCACTCTTCCGAAAGGAAGAAAAATCGTTCAGTGTAAGTGGGTGTTTCGAACAAAGTATGGAGTAGATGGAGACGTTGAAAAGTTTAAAGCACGATTAGTAGTTAAGGTTTTCTCCAAGATAGATGAGGTTGATTATACAGAAACCTTTGCTCCGATTGCGAAGATGACTTCTATTCAACTGACCCTAGCCGTTACTGCAGAAAATATATGGAAAGTCCATCAAATGGACGTTAAGAGTACCTTCCTTCATGGTGACCTAGAGGAAGAGATCTATATGGAACAACCTTTGGGTTATGTCCAAGATTCCTCCCTCATTTGTAAGTTAAATAAGTCTCTTTATGGCCTTAAACAAGCCCCTCAGGCTTGTTATGCCAAGATGGACTCCTTCTTACTTACATCAGGGTTTACTAGGTGTCACTCTAATCCAAATGATTATATTCTACAACAAGATGACTCCATACTCATTATTATTCTATATTTTGATGACTTGTTTATCACAGGTATCTCTTCCTCTATTATTGATTCTATGAAGATCACCTTAGCCAACAAGATTTCCATGACTGACTTAGGTCTACTTCATTACTTCCTTGGGATCCAGATTTCACAATCTGACTCGGGAATCTTGATTTCGTAACCTAAGTATGCTCTTGATTTTCTATCTTGGTTTCAGATGTCTAATTTCAAGTATTCTCCTACTCCTTTTCTTTTCGAGGTTAATTTGGTTTCAGATTGCTCTACTCCCTTGGTTGATGGTACTCTTCTTGTGACAGTTAGTGGGGAGCTTGATCTACTTAACTCACACTCAACCAGATTTATCATATGCTATTGGGATCGTGTCCAGATTCATGCATGACCCACATGAGCTACATTAGAAAGAAGCTAAATGGATCCTTCATTATGTTTGTGGCACTTATGTTGATGGCATACACTATCATAGAGGGGTTGATATTGAATTGATTGGATTCACAGATTCTGATTGGGTCGGTGACTTAGATAATTGGAAATCTACTTAGGATACGCTTTCTCTCTTAGTTCAGTCCTATTAGTTGGTCTAGCAAGAAGCATAATGTAATTGTGATATCATCTACGAGGCGGAATATAGAGGAGTAGTTAACACCGCCACGAAAGCTATTTGGCTACGAGGCTATTCGATAGAGTTTAGCATCCACTTTCGGTGGCATACCATTATCTACTTTGATAACATGAGCACAATCTCTATTTGTAGAAATCCAGATTCAAGTATCAATGGAAGAAGCACATTGAGATCCATATGCACTTCATACGAGGAGCTTATTCATGATGGTATCATCGACATTCAGTACATTCAAACAGCTGATCAAATTGCAGACTTATTCACCAAACCTTTCACTGAGATGAATTTTCGTCACTTACGGTCTCTTCTTGGGGTGAGGTCTTCTGCAGCTTCCCATCTTCTTAGGGCTATGTAGTCCTTCTTTTCTTCTTCTTCTTCTAGGAATATTGTATTTGTATATGGGTACCTTATCAGGCCTTTAGTTGTCAGGCCCAATCGACACATCTTTCTTAGTTGTTTAGGAGTGTCTTCCTCTTCCGTCTGACTCATCACTGCCGCTACCCCAACTTTGATGAAGGGGGGTGTTAGTCTGATTTATCCTATGTGTCCTCCTCTCATGTTGGAGGGTCATCTCACATGGGTTAGGTTTAGGGTTTCATATGTGTCATGCACTAGGGTTACTCAGCACCCTATATGTACCCCTTTTCTATTCATTTATGAGCATGCCAAGACACTCCACTGTCTTTCCTCTATGCAAGCTTTGTTTCTGTTTAGCAAGTTCTTCCATTAATGATCAATTTTTCCTTGCTATTGCTGGAGCTTTCACGATTCTGTTGGAGTGCAACTACTTCGTGGTGCCTCGTTTCTGATTCGATTCTCGCAAACTCTTTTCAGATTGATTACTACATTCTTAATTAGTGACTCATTATAACTTATGATCGTGATAAAAAAATAGTAAATAAGATCACTACATTTATAGGGAACATCGAGAGTGGGTTATGCCCTAAAATGTATCTATAAGAACAGTGGACCTTCCCCTCTTGTAATGCACTAATTATAAAAGGAACAAATGACTATAAATTGCTAAGACTTAATAGTAGAAAGTTTGATGCATTTCCCTCGTTTGTTAAGTTATTTCTAAATAATGGGAATTAAATTGTTGTAGTCCTATATTTGTGGATAAAAGGTTTTAGGTCTCAACCGATGACTACAAAACAATCTTAAGTTAATCAAAGTCCCTTTTTGTAAAACTGAACCCTAATTACAAAAAGGTAATTTAAGAGTATTGGACTCGGGGTTAGGGAAGGTTTGTCAAAATATGTAGTCCTGTAACCCAAATATAACTTAACATAAGTAATTTTAAGGGGATATGTACATCTTTTCGAGGCTATTCTATAGGATGTTGACACACATCAACTACAAGGTTGTACCTTCGTGGAGATTAGGATATTCTCGAGGCTACAACAATGCAATGCATTACATGTGGCAACACCCTTTCGCATTGATCGTTAAGACTTACACACTGGAATTCGATCAAGATTTTCTCTCCAAGACTGGTTAGGACCATAATCAGGTTATGAGGAATCCCTTTGAGATTCAGGGTACCTTGGCACACAGGGATAACTTTGGTTGACCCTGTATGCCAATTTATCCTTAGTCTTTAAGAGTCTCTTCATAACGTGAACTATGATGTTAACCCGATCTAGAGTGAAACCTTGGGTCAAGGGGACTAACATAAGTCAGTATAAGATGTTCTATATAACAATAGAGTGGGGTGAAGGATGTATTCCGGATTGACGAGTATGTCATCAAGGAATAAATAATATGAACAGTATGTTATAAAACTTTGGCCAAAGTATCACAAGCTACCGATGCATTGTTGTCTATGTCACCTAGTCTAAGGATCATGATGTTGATGAATAGTGGTAACAATTATTCGAGATAGGTTCCTTGGGAATATCACTTAGAACCTAGAATAGGGAAGAATAGCCATGAGTATGAAGTATTCGAGAAAACTCCATGCTCAATGTTACACATGAATAGATCGGTAGTTCACCGAGTCATGGAATGAATAGATTGGTGGTACACTAAGTCATTACGAGATGCATATGGTTATCTATTATAAGAATGATTTTTGAGATGTGTGTTCTAAATTATGTATTTAGAACAGAGAACATTAATCATGTAAAAAAATTCTTTTTCTAAAACTATTAAAATGGGAATGTTACAATCATTTTTATGTCTTTTTACACTCATCTATGTTTGTGGATGAGTTTTTAAACATCTAAAGTGTGTGGATGTGTCCTTATATCTTTGGTGACCACTTGATCTTGATTTCAATATCATCATCATAGTTAGGAATTATTCATCATTTGATCTCCCTTTGACGTGTTACCTTGTTTGCATTGTCTCGACACAATTAAAATACTTACGTCATGTTTCTCATAAATGTGATCTAAGTGTCCTCATTGTGTCGTTACATTGCCCACATTTTAGCACATCCTTAGTATACTTTGATTTATTTTGATTTCAAACATTGTCCAAAATATTGAAGAGTTTCGCTTCCTTTTTTGTGTCATTTCGATACAACTTTGACACTAATATCTCACTTCTTCGTGAAGCTTGATTAACATGTCCAATTGGTGTGGTTACATAGCTTACATTTTTAATCCTCACCCTTTTACATTTAGGCCTTGTTGGTTGTTAAACTCATTGTGGTATCCTTTGATTGGGAGTCACATTTACCCTTTGTTAATATTTATGCCTTGTTCATTTTGAGCTTAACGTAAGTATTGACATTGTGTTGATCATCTTGGCATCGAACTATCATTTTGCACACACATTTTACATAGGGTTTATTTCCTTATTGATTGGATTTATTTTTCACACTTGTATTATTGTTCCTTGTGATCATTAATCTAGAAAAATAATTTTCTAGGACAATAATTTTCGATATCATCAAGATTACATCATCACAATGTTTATTTTCGTTAGACCTTCTTCTTGAAAATCATGCACACATCTTCGTACTTACCAAATTCCTAGTCATCTACCATTATGCTACCCAAATCAACATGGAACCTTCTTCCCTTTGAAGGAGTTCCATTACACTATCTAGTTCTAGACATTTGTACCTAAACAACGCCAACAATGACTAACTATCACATAGTTTCTCACGCTTACAACAATATGGTACCTAGGTTTAGACATTCAAATAAAAAGAGTCCCATTATGGCTAAGCCTCATTTATTTCTTCATACTAGAGAGCCCATTTAGGAACCCTATTCCCACCTTCAACTCATATTCGTTGGTATGGTTTGGATTCTTCTAATCAAAATTATTATTTAGGTTCCCCCACTCTTCTTCCGATTCGATGCAAACTACCATTTGGATTCCCACTCTTCTTCTAAAGATTCAGATCCTAACTATTGTTCAGATACCCCTAGATCAAATTTCGAATCATGGTCCTCCCTTTCTTCATAGGACCTTTATTCCAAATCACCTCAACAATGTCTTCCTCCTTTAAAGAATTGTGTGATTCCAAGTTCCATTGATTAAACATCTAATTCATATCTTGAGTCACACTCCTCCCTTCCTTCACAGGACCTCCTTCATCGCCTTGCCTCAAATACCCCTTCCTCCATCGAAGAGTTCCATGATTCGATACCTTATAGTCAATCATCTAATTCAACTCCTACTTTATAACTTAATGGATGGCTATGTGATCCTACTTTCTAACCTACATTACATCATCTTATAGAAAAATGACCTAGGTCCGAAACCATATAATCCATTCATGAGATGCCTGCCTCCAAGTCTACTACGTCTCTCAAGTCATCTTCTTATATTAATCAGGATCCAATTCTTCTTTTACCTCTAAGTGATTTCGATCATACCTTATTGTATCTTTATCAATATTCTAAAGATCAATGTCTATGACAATCTTGAACCATTAGAAAGAAGCTATGTGCTAATATATATTTTCAAATCACTATCAAAACTCTTCATGGGAGTGATAAGGCCAAGCCTTCCCCTCATCTACCTCATCAAACATATTCATCTTCTTCTTTTAATAAATCTTCCCTCTTGTCAAACCTATTTCTTCTAGTAAACCTCCCATAATAGAAGAAAAATAACCTCTCTTGATCGATTTCTCTCAGAATGATGAAACAATCAAACTACATGATGATATCCCTTTACATGATTGTAAACAAGGTTTATTTCTTGAACTTGATAAGATTGCGTATTGAAGTGAAGAAATTGATCCCTTTTATCATAACATAGAGGAGGAGCCTAAGGTCATGGAACTTGATTCTTATTTTGGAATTCAATCTTCACCTTCCTCTCGAGCATGATGATATGTCGGGGTCTAGCATTGATCCATGGCTTATCTTCTCATTTCCCAATCATTCTGTATCTATCATCATTCCTCAATCAAAATCTCACCTTGGGTCACCGCTGAGTAGCCCATCGTCTTCTTCTATCCTAGAGCCACCCCCGGGTAGCCCTCCATTTTCTATTAATGAGTCACCTTGGGGTATCTCATTACCTTCTATTCTTGGTCCGCATCCTATTATCCCTTCATCCTATTCCATTTATGGGACACCATCATCTTCTATTCTTGGGCCATATCCTTGTAGCCCAATTTATTCCATCTTAGGGCCATATTCTATTAGTCCTTCATTATCTTCTACCAATGGCTCACCTTCCGACATCCCATCCTCTTCAATTATTTGACCCTATCCTTTTCATCCTTCTACTAATGACTGGGAAAGCCCACCATAAAACATCTTATTCCTATCATCAATCATAAACATTCAGTATCTTCTCCTTCTCAAGATCAAAAATTCATGCATTAGCTTATAAGAAACCCAGACATGTTTTTAATCACAAATCGACAAGTTTATTAGTTTTTCCTTTGCATATGATAGATGCAAGTTTAAAAAATACTAACAATGTGAAATAATGAGCCACTTGGAGCAATATTATTGGCTCTAATTTTGCAAAGGACAAACAACCAAAAAAATGACAAGGAAAAATATGGAGAAATCTTATTGGCTCAAATTTCACAAATGTCGAAATAGATAACAAGGGATAGATAATGTGAAATATGGAACAATTATATTGGTCCGTATTTTACAAATGACAGAGGATAGATAATCCAAGTTTGAAAATGAAAAGAAATGTGTAAAGGATTTATTGGTTCACATTTCAAAACTAACAATTAGATAAATAATATTACTAACACAACAAAGAAATATGGATCCTTCTTATTGGCTCAGGCTTTGTAAAAACTGAAAATGCAAAGCTAGTTGGAGAAATATGATTGGCTCAAGCTTCGTAGTCAAAATAATATAGCATAAACAAAAGAAGTCAAATAAGACTGACAGGGCAAAGCCAGATGGCATAAAATGATTGGCCCAAGCTTCACAAAGATAGAAGGATGTCATATTGAAGCCACTTGGCACTCTAAGAGTGGGTATGGCTTCGCAAGAATGAAAATAACAACAACGAAGCTATGTGGAGTAATATTATTGGTCCAAACTTCGTAAAACTGAAAATAACAATAAAAATACTGAAAATGTGAAGCCAGGTGGTGTAAAATGATTGGATTGGGCTTCATAAAAGTAGATATAGCAAAAAATTTAATAAAATATGGAAAATGTGAAGACAAATTACACCAAATGATTGGTCTAAGCTTTGTAGAGGAAAAAATAGCAAAAATAAATATTATTACCACTATAATGAACTAAAAAACCTCAAACAAACTGGATCTAAATAAATATTTCAGATCCAAAGTCAAAAAATGAATCTAATGGTTATAAATGGTGCGAGAACTTAAAATAATCTCACAGGAAACAGATTTAAACCGTAAAGAACTGAAACTAGATGCAGAAGAAAATATCTAAGCATAAAAAAGTTTCAAATATAATCGAAAAAACCATTTAGCCCATATTTAACCAATATTTCAAACATTATTTAGGCGGGAACTAGAAATTTTAACTCGCTTTTCTTGAAAATGATTGCGGAACTTGTAAGGTTTTGTAGATCTATAGACAAACTTTAAGCTTCTTTACCTCTTCAAGTTAAACACTTCTAGGTTGATCCTGCACATGAACAATAACCACACTCGATACCATGTTATATTTAGTAAGGGATAAATAATCCATAGATTACAGATCCACCATTAAAGATGAAGATTATAGATTATGATATGTAATCGATTAGACACAGAAATAACTTAAAATAAATAACGAATAACATAGCATAATGAGCAAGAGATGAAAGCAAATGCAAAGCAATAACAAGAGACAAATAACACCATATTTAAGTGGAGAAACTTGAAGGAAAAAACTCCACTAGTAAAGCACTGTCTATATTAATAATTTACACAAGTTTAACCCAACACTTCCACTTCACTCCTTATTCTTTCACAATGTTATGCAGAGCTATATCACTTGATCATTCAATACAATGATCATCTAGCAAGTCTTATAGTTTAATATCTTGTTTTACATTCTACTCTCATTCTTTAATACTTTGGATGTACAAATGTAAACATTTTTATAGCCAATCCCGAGGGGGATCACCCAAATCAATGTGGGTGGGTGAATTGGTCAGCTACTTCACTCTTAAATGTGAAATAAATTCACAATAAATTTTGATGAAAAAGATTTCAATTTAATGTTGGAGCATCTTTAGGTGGGCCGATACCACTTACCATTATCACCCCAACAATTTATTCATGAGAGACTCATCTTCAGAGATCAATCTACATAAATTATCACCTCTAATTAGATTAAATGGCCTTATCTCTAGGTCATATTCTTGAATCTTTGACACCCAATTTCCTCTTTTCTCTTCAAGGTCTTATTGAGTCAAAATATACTTTATAGATGATTTAGGAACCATCAAAATGGTATGATATTGTAGGATGTAGAATCTAAAATTCTTGACCACCTTAACCACAACATAAGCATATTTTTCCATTCAGAGTATTTGAGCTCATGATTCTTAAATGGGAAGCTCATAAAAGCAATAGGAGACTCAAAACCTTCCTCATTCTTCTAAACTAAAATAGCTATAATAGTGTGCTAAGATGAATAGAAATAAAAAATTAAATCTTTATTGAAATTAGGACATATCGGTGTCATAGTTTTGTCTATGGCCTTTTTTATGTTCTCGAAATCTTATTTTCCCTCTTTACTCCACTTGAAACTCTCTTGGGGCTTCATCATTTTTGTAATATGTTTGGTCAACTTAGAAAAATTTGGAACAAAGTGGCACAAGAAGTTGACCTTACCAAAGAATGAATGAACTCCCTTCTTTCTTGTGGGAAAGGAGAGATTTTGAATGGCTTGTACTCTTTCTAGATCAATCTATGTTCCTTAATTTTTAATGATATGTCCTAAAATCTTACCTTTATCAACTCAAAATATTAATTTCTTTGGATTCAATGATATGCCATGTTATTGAAACCTTAGAAAAAATTTCTTAAGGTGTATCAAATGTTCTTTCCTCTTCTTAGAGAAGATTGTGAGATCATCTAGATAAATGAAAATACATTTGTTCTTCAAATACTTAAAATCCAAGTCCATTTCTCTTTGAGAAGTGGACTCGAGAATTAACGAGACCAAATGGCATCCACCTGTAGGAAAAATTTCCCCATGGAGTTGTAAAAGCATTCTTATATTGATCTTCTTGAGAAACTTCAATTTGATTGTAGCCGGAGAATCCATCTAGCATAAAAAGCATTTCTGAACATGTGACTACTTGTAAAATTTGATTCATGATTGGAAGTGGATAATTGTCCTTTAGAGAAGCTTGGTTTATACTCTTGAAATCTACAATAATCCTTATCTCCCATCTGTTCTTCCCAATAGGAGAATATTTTCCACCCATGTAGCACGGTGGATTGGAAAAATGATTCTTGCATTTAGCATTTTCAACACCCCTCTCTTATTGATCCGGAAATCTTTGGATTCTACTGTCTTTGATTTTTCTCGAATGGGTTTTATTTAGGTGTAAGAGGTATTGAGTGTTGCATATATTTTGGTTTAAAATATTTCAGTTCATTATAAGAATATGGCAATACATTTGAATACTTTTTCAACAATGAAACAAAGTTTTTATTTTCCTCTTATTAGTTAACATTTTTCATATATTCAAAAACCAAGGTTGCTTCTCTATTCCAATGTTTACTTTCTCAAAATTAGTAGTACTCTTAGGAGAATCCTTAGCTTTATCTTTCACATATCTATCATGCTTATCGAATAATTACTCAAGTTATATTAGGCCCTTAGGAATATTATTACCTTTTATCATGAGCACTCCATCAGAATCAACCTCGTTGGATTCACATTTTCTTCTTATAGAGTTGACTCACGGGGTGAATAAGTACTTTCTTTAAAGAATATATTATTAAAATTATCTTGTTGGTCAAGTAAAGAGATGATATGTTTATCATCATTAAATACATGCTAATGGTTGACATTATCGGGCACATTTGGACTGCATATCATCTCAATAGAATATTTATCTTTATTAAAAGAAATCTATGGTATCATCAGAGAAGCTGACACAACAATAGAATAATATTTTTCATTTTGTTCATGGGGGATAACTTGTATAGAGAAATCATAAAGGGGTTTGATATAATCCCACACTCTGTTCCTATAATTCTTGATTCATGAATTCTTCACTTGGTACTGATTCCATACATGTTCCACAATAACCTTTACATCTCCTAGGAATCTCAAAATTTTAATTCCCATGGACTCAGATGTCTCCATACCTAAGAGAATGGATTCATACTCTGCAATATTATTTTTATTTTCAAATCAAATCTTGAAAGCAAAAGGAAACAACTCACTTGATGGGGAAATAAAACCACACCGTCTCTCGAAGCTTGTAATGTAATGGATTCCTTCAAATCCATAGTCCAAATTTTGTCTTCATCTTCTTCTGAGATAAGAGGGATATCATCTCCCCTTCTGTAATTCATTAGGTAATTCCCATGTCCATTGTCTTGATAAAGAATATATGCCCTAGGATCTTCTGATTTTTGCATTGTATACTTCATTTTTCTCATTGGAAACAAATTTTTCATTTGGCCCTTGACTGGAAAATTTGCTGAAGACCAATCCATCTATATTTCTCCTCTCAAATCTTTGTACAAGCTTCTACTCAACAACATATCGTATGATGCCAAAATTTCTGCTACCAAGATAGTCAATAACACTTTCTTCTCAGGGAAATTATCTAAAGAAACTTTTACATCCTTTATTCTTCCCACAATTGGGACTTATTTAGTTTCTATAGAATAACATAAGCCTTTATTTTGTGTTAGAGTGATACCAAAGGCATCATGTACTTTTATTGGCATTCCATTGTCAAAAGCACCTGAGTCTATGATATAGTTGTTCAATTGGTAGCCTCCAACAAGAAGAGAAAGGTAAAATGGTTCAATCTTGTCATTATTCGATGCACTTAAGGCTAGCATGTTTTGAGATGATGTGGAAGGAGGATTAGGTAGTAAACCTTTGGAAGAGGGTGTTATAACATTTTGTTTTGGGTTACTTCCTTTGATAAAATGGACCAATTTATCAAAAAATTTAGGATGGGTTTGCAAATATTTAGATTCAAACATTTGGACCTTATACCTTTTAACGTGATCTATGATATCAAATGAGGAGGAATTATATGTATCTTGGTGGAAGATTTGCAAGAAGACACTAGTTTAGAAGAAGAGGTAACTTTGGAAGTAGAGGTAGACTTGGAAGCTACTGTAGGATTATTACATACCTCGAAGTTTTTTTAGATACATTTACTATTTTGGAAGAAGCATTAGAAATATTAGAAGATAATGCTTTAACATATGTAGACTTAGGAGACTTACTTGTTTTAGCTGGGGTCTTCTTGACTTCCATAAGGTAAGATTTTTCTTTTACAGATTCTATAGAAGGTGAAAGTGTAATTCCTCTATTATTATATTCTTTGATTTACCACGGGATAATCTAAATCTTTCTTCTTCTTGGGAGAAGTAGCTGAAGAAATTTTCTTTTAAGATGTAGAAAGAGTGAACACTACACAAGAGAAACTTGGCACATCATCTCCTTCACTTTCATCTCTAGATTATTACTCGAAGTTCCTAATCTCAGCATCATGAACTTAATTTCAAGTTCATTCTCTTCTTCTTCATCATCATATTGTTCAAAAAATTCATCTCCATTATCACTATATGTATCACAAGTTGCATTCATAGAGGGAGCCTCTAGATCCAGTCTTCAAGGTGGTGGGCTGATCCTTTGTCTATTTGGAAAGTTATTCTCGCGTGCCTCTCTACTCACCAAAACTTGAGAAAACTACTTCTTGAGAGACAAGACATCATTAGCCAATTTTTGGACTAATGAATTTGTGGTACCCGTGCTTGAGCTTTGGCCTTTCTCCTTACTTGGACCTTTTTTATCTTTCCCGACATGATCAGATCATCCTCCACTTCAATTGCAAGATTTTTTGCTTCGTCCAAATCCATTGGTTGAGTTATTCTTAGCATATAGCTCACCTCAGGAAGTTGGGAATTTTTGAATAATATTAGTTTTCCGTCTTTAGTAGGTCAAGACACTTTAGTTATATTGTAAATCATTATGTTGAACTTCACCGTGAACTACCTCATTAGTTCAAAGGGTTCTTTCTTCAGTTGATACCATTTCACTAAAAGTGCATGAGAATCTTCTTTAGGTTTGAATCTAGTTTCAAACTTGGTCTTTATTTTGTTACAATTATTTATAGATCTATCTAGAAAGTGGTATAACCATTCGATCTTTTGCATCTTGCAAAAATTATATAAAAAGGAGGACTAATACATCTTTATATATAACTCCTATCACTTCTCAAGAAGTGATGAAGGTTACGATGTGGTCATCTGGATGTTATTTCCCATCACCATGGAACTTGGAAAATTTATTCCTTAACCCTATACGTATATCATGTAGAGACATGGTGAGAGATAAAGGACCTATATTCTTCCCCATGGCAATAGTGCTTGTTGAGCTATTAGCGGTTCTTCTTCTCCATCTTCTTATTCTTCTACTACAACTCCTTCAAGAATGACTTTGATTCTTTCAAGATCTTCTTCACCAAATTCCTCTTGTGGAGAAATGTAATTCAAAGGTTCAACTCAGTAACTCCATCAATAAGGGACTTAAAATATAGTAGGATCAAATTGTGGTGAGTATTGTCGACTTTTATTCTTACAATATGACTAATAAGAAGTTTGAAATCAGCTTGCAATTGTTCTTCAAATTTAGGATTAGACATACTAGTAGATCTTGAATTCTCTTATACCTTTTGTGATCCATCTTGAATGTGAAATTTATATGAGACTCCTCTAGGCTCTCCTCTATTGATTTTGAACTTGTCTCACTCTTTCCAAGGCTTCTACACATTATTCTTTAGAATCTATAACTCTTGTAGTAACAAAGTAATGAGCAAAGTTTTCTTTTTTTGTGCCAAATGTTTTCCCTCAAATATGATGCAATATATTCTTGCATATGGAATAAAAACTAAGGCCTAAAGATAGGGGTATTACCAAGAATAGCCATCAGTGGAGGACATAACACTCAATGAATTTTTAAATTCTTGATTTTTTTGATTTTTTGGAATATGTATTTTTTTTGGATTTTGTGGAAATAATATTGGGTGCAGATATGCAAAATATTCCCCACGGTGGGTGCTAAAAACTATGTATGATATAATTTTTCAAGTGGGAAAATTATTAGGTTTTCACCAACATTGTACGTATTGATTCCCTCTACTTGAATGGGGCAGATTCATTTATTGAAAATAAGGAAATGAAAATAATCTAAACTAATTTTTGGGGTGACTCAAGAATGGGGATCACACAAGAATACTTCCCTAAACCTGTGGAAATTTCTTGTATTCAATACAAGAGAATAAAATTGCTTAGTGATGGAGATAGGAGAGAAAAATAAGAAATATATTTCAATAAACAAACAAAGCATAATAGATTTTGTTGCATTAAAACCAGAAAATTTCACTTACATCAATCAGAAGAAACCATTTGCAAAGAAAGAGGAATAATCAAAAAGAAACACAAAGTCTTATTGAATTATGTTACATAATTTACAATGCTCCTGATTAAAAGTTGAGATGAAGATAGAAAAATAGTACATAAGAAATAGAAGAAATGAAGGCACTTACTTCTAGAAAGATAGTGAGAGCTAGTAAACAAGCATTAACCATCCTCTTGAAATGAGGGCACCATTCATATTTATAGTGCTATGACTATCCTTTCATCTCCCCCACATGAACTTTCACCTTCCTCTATGATTTTTGACCTTTTGAATTCCTATCACAACCTTTGATGTTCCTTCGTCACCTATGACCTTTCTCCTTCCTCTATCTTTTAATCACATCATCATCGGTTCACTTAAAACCTCCTTAATGCGTGACATCATTTTTCATGCCATAAAAAAATTATTCTATGTATAACATCATCTTTTTATGTGTGAACTCATTTTCCATGTTTCATGACAAAATCTCTAGGTTGCACAACTACATTCTATTGTTGCACAACTACACTTGGACTTTATAAACTCACAACTAGAGCTTACTAACGCACAACTAGACCTTCCCGACGCATGACTTCAGTTTTGTTTTCACCTAGGTTTCTATGTCATGTGACTGCATTTTTTTGTCACTAGGTATCCATGTCGCGTGACTACATTTTTTTGTCACCTAGGACTTTGTGTCACGTGACTTTATTTTGTTGTCACCTAGGTCTCTGTGTCACATGTCTACACCATGTTGTCATGCATCTCAAGCATACCGGATGCTTGAAATTCATTTTTAGGCAATTGAAATGGCTTTCAGGTGATAATAACTTGTTTTTTTGTGACAATAAGTTGTTGACACATGTCAATGATTTTGTTGAAGTGCATCGAGTGTTGTCAGGGTCGCTAAAAACTTGTTTTCTTCATTTTAGGAGAAAATTTTAACAAAATGAGGTTGTCCAATATATTAATATTTATGGAAAATGGAAAATAAATCCCTTCATTATATCTAGAGGTCCTAAAAATTAAGTATCCATCATCATTTACCCATATTTTAACTTTTCCTGAAGGTGTATGCCGGTAGACTGAGTGATAGGAAGAGTTTACGATCACCATGAACTAACACATCATATGGTTCATGAATAGAATTAAATATAATTTCATTTTAGATTTTTTTAGGCTCATAAATCTTAAAGAGGATCTTGAAACTCTTTAAATAAGTTACAACTTGTACCAAGACCTTTGTGTCACACTGTTGGACAAGTGTCCACCTCTCAATGTTTCCAAAATATTTCCTTGATGATTCCAAAATGAAGTAGGATATTTTATCTCTCCAATTCATAGGGTATGAGATTATAAAAATTCACAAGGGTCCTAAAACTCTTAGAAAAAGGTGACTAAATTTTTTAGAACATGCATTTCCCAACACCCTCTCAAAGACCAAGTTTCACACAACTTATTTCTAAACATTGATTTTCTTCTAGAATCTTCATAAATTTCGTTGAATGGTTACATATATATTTTTCACACTAATTGGAGGAATTATATCTTCTTGGTAAATCCTGGGAGGTGCTCATTAGGTGAAAGAGTCCAAAAATAGGCCTTTTTAGGCCTCCAGGAAAAACTACTTCCATGTGTATCATAATGAACTCATGAATTATCTCTCTCTAACTTATCTACTATTGGCTAGATTTTCTACATAGCACAAAACCTAGGCGTAATGAGAAAAATCTCCCTCATTTACCGGTGAGGCTCCCATGTCGATTTTTCATTAAAGTATGCTAATATCTAAATGGGGTTTTACTTTAACCACTCGGTTCATGAACCATAATTGAACAGCTTCAAAGCAAGTAAGCACTATTTAAAGAAAGGAAAAATTATAGAAGAAAGGAATTATGTAAACATAGAGAAGAAATGGGGAAGATGTGCATCCCAATAAATAGATAACGAGTTGATTGCATGCACATAGAAGAAACCAATAGATATAAACACAAAATTCTAAGAAAAGGTAGCTCTAGATCTAGATATCTGAAATAACACAAAGTCTATTAGAAGATCTAAGATAAAAAGAAAGAAACACAATACACCGTGACACAAAGTTCTCCGAAAATCTACTCCTATATATTCCTTTGCTTCAAGTGGCTCTCAAGGGTTTCAGCACAAAGTCTGGAACACAAGGTTACTCTTACAAAATTCTAATCACTAACTTGAAGGTTCTTCCTCTACTTATAAAATGTATAGGGGCAATTACAAGTTGGAAGTGTTTAATGGAACTGGCACATGTGGAAGTCGAGGAAAGAAACAACTGGAAATCTTCATCCCTGTAATTCCTCTTTTCTGACATGTATGATTTTCAACGGAAAATAAAACCTTCTATTTTTCACATCTGCCACCTATTTCCAAGTAGTTGACTTATTCAAGTAATAATGGATCTTAAACCAATCACTTAAGTTGTATAATTTAATTGATCGCTCAATTAATTTGTCGGAGGAATGAAGAAGGAAGAGGAAAGCTGCAGTCTTTTCCCTTTTCATGTCTGCATGCAGCTTATTCTTTTTCCTTTGATTCTCACCAAACTGGATCTGGGAGTAGTTGGATCTGGAAACAAACTAGAATTGGAAACAGCAAGTTGGATCTGGAAATAACAAGCTGGAATTGGAAACAACTAGATTTTTCCTTCGCCTTGTCTTCTCTTTTATCTTTGAAGATTTCGCAGTTCTTCTCCAGTACATGCATCAATGCAATGTTTGCTGTAGATAACTCATCATCCTTATTTTTAATTACATATGAGCAATTAAAAATTCTATAAATCACTCCAGATGAATGAAAATTCAATGAAGGCTTCAACTGGAAGATGGGAGCATTTGCACAAGATCTTGGACAGAAATTTCCACACACTAACTTCTTCACGGGATGCATTCAAAACAAGAGGATGAAGCCTTTGTCTTTGAAGATTTTACATCTATGAGATCTAGATCTGGATCTACATATGGATTTGCATCTGCATCTCGAATCTACATCTAGATATGGATCTACACCTCCATAACAAACTCGACAAATCGGCTATGCATGGAAAATTTGTAGCTTGAATAATTCCACTGCTTTTAATCTCCACGCATGAGTGAAGTTTTTCCTGCACGCGTGAGTGAAGTCTTTCCTACTCCGGATCTGTCCATCAATTTAGCAAGAGGTTCTGAGACTAGATCCATGTCTCCAATATCTGCAAATTTGGAAGTGATGCATGACTCCATTGTGCTTTCTTTTTCATCTCTCTTTTCCATGGCTTTGTCTATATTTGTCTGAATAATTCTTTTTCTTCTTACTTGGCCATATTTTTTCAAAACTAGTGCAGATCTAGATAATTCTTCAGATTCATAGGATATATTCAATGTATTGGATATTGATTAGGGCTCATTTTCTTTTGTAAAGCACCTGTAATGAATTCCTACAATTAATTCAGAAAAAGATGGCCACTGGAGCTTGAATAGTGAATTTTAATTGTAAAAATCTACACTTTTCAAGCCTACTGCCCCAAAAATTGATGTCTAATTTGTATGCAAAGAGAGCATAAATTTTTCCAACTTCACCTAAGCACCTATAACACTTATGTAAACAATTATGCAAACACAAATCAACCTCCTTCAATGCATTCGCCAAAATTGAAAGCTTTTAGCCTTGATTTCACCTTTTAGAAAAATCCTCTTCAAATGGGGCACTTTTCCTCTTGGCTGTAATTCTTTACCCGTGAATTAACTAATTCACCCCGATGGTAGCCCATGCTTATATAACCCTCATAATTCTATAATTAGTAATTTCCCTTCCTATTCCTAGAAAGTAATTAATTAAAAATCATGCTCTTTTCTTTAACCGGTGTGCTAAAATTGGAAGATTAAGGACAACCATCCATTAAATTAATTTAAATTAATTTAATCATCCACTCTTCACTTCATTTAAGCTTTACAAAGTGTGATTTGACCATAGCCACTTTGAAAATAGAATTTAATTTAATTCTTTAATGCTTTAAAAACATTATATCTCTCCCTAAAGGGGCACTTTTTGACATGGAGGGGGTAGCCTTTAAATAAATTAAATTTATTTAATTTAGACCATCTATTTATGTTTCTTTTATTCCCCCTTTGCTTTTTTGACTTTCTTCCTTTCCCCTGTGCCAAAATTAGAAGAAGAAATAATTAATTTAATCCCCTTTAAAGGCTTCCTTGTTCTCCTTAAAGGGGGTGCACTTTTTGGCTAAAGATAATTCTATTTTTAGGAATTTATGATAGTGGGATTTTTACCCTGCAAGGCAGGTAATAAAATCCCATGATTTCACTTAAGTCACTTTTCTTTTCTTTCACCATGGGAATTTTTACCTGTAAGTGCAAATAAATTCCCACCCGCCCTTGCCTCTAATTTTCCCACTTTGTAGCTTAAGTGACCTTTCCATCATGGGAAAAATTACCTGTAAGGCTGGCAATAAATTCCCACTAGCCTATTGCTTTTACTTTTCCCATGCTCCGATTAAATCTGTTGTTTTCAAAAATGCGCCCAACCCACAGGGGCTTTTTAGTGCACGACTTCACTTTTCCTAGTGAACTGGACCTTTGATGGAAATTTCCTTCTAGCATAATGTGCGTATGTGATCTCTAAATACTCCATGATAATAATCGGGCTAACCTAGTAAAGGAATTGATCTATAGAAATTTCATAGAAAATGAAACGGAAAGCACCAAAAATTTGCAAAAGTCACAAATATAGCCCAAAAATTATTCCTAGTTAAAAACCTTCTAGTAAATAGGAATAATGATATGTTTGATCACAACAAGGTTAAATCGGAGTGTAAATTACCTTAAATAGGGCTCAAAATAATTAAATACAAATTTCCCGTAGACAAATCCCGATGACATAATATAACAATTTTAGGCATCTGGGTATTTGGCAAAAATGGTTAACATGGCTCTTTGGGAATATCTTGACGCAATACAAGAACTTTCTGGCAATAAAAACACAAAATGACCCATTATTTTAAAAGTATGAATTTTTTTTGGATAGGGTAGTCATAGATTTCAGGATGAAATCGGGGACACTAGTCGGTTCCGTCTATGGACTTTTTTTCTCAAAATGACAAGGGAAAGATGAGATCCCAACATCTCTAGTTTCGTATCTTGCATTTTGGGAATAGGGTCAAAAAAAAATCAACACAACACAAAAACAAAACAAGGAAAAATAAAAAAACTTTTATTTATAGACATACAAGTTTTAACCTACTTTTTCAGCCTTCTGAAACAATGTACTTTCGGATGTTGCTGTTGAAAGGAAATGCTAAGTCAATTCCATTCCGGTAGGAAAGGAAGAAAGTATCCAATCCTACAACTCTATTGATCATGAAGGGCCCTTTCTAGAGTGAATCAAATTTTTGTACATGCCCTTCGATTCATGTCTCTTTTCCCACCAAAGTACCCGCCTCCGATCTTGAATTTCCTTTCTCTCGGCCTTCTTGTCAAATACTCTAGGCAAGTCTTTATCAACTTTATCCGGTGGTGGCTCATCCATTCTTCTCTCGATTGCGAGTAAGTCTACATCAACTTGCTATGTTCCAATATTTATTTGTTGCATTTTTACGAAGAAGTATCACCATATTCATTGTTCTTCTTAAGGCACCGATCACGTTTGTTGAAAGTCTTTCTAAGGAAACTAAACCCATGGGGATTTTGTTACCTTTTGGTTGGATTGCTCCACTATTGTCATCATAACCTGGATCAGCTTTTTTTGTGATTATTTGTCGTGGTGGTGATTCACTCCCTTAAACATGTAGACATGTTTGTTCAAGGACTCTGGGGTGGTAGACCATCTCCACTTTATAGTTTCCTTGTCTGAATATAGATGGTGGTCTATCCGGATTCAATAGTATATTTGTATTGATCACCAAAGAGTCTACCTTCTAATTCGATTCATTGGAATGAAGTCAATAGAGAAGGCTATAAAATCAAATGTGACAGATAGTACTATATCTTTGTAATGCTCCAGCTTATCTCTTTTGACTTGATTTTGCCCACAAACCTGCTTTACCAGAAGTTCAGCATCTCCTTGGGCTTTGAGGAGTTTTACTCCTTTCTTTTTAGCTTGCTCCATTCCTAGAAGCAATGCTTCATACTTGTTAGGATTAAATATTATTATCCTAATATTAATTATGCATAGTTTAAATTATTTAATTTTATTAATTAAATAATAATTGTTATTTTGTTATATGGTTAATCAACCATATTTGTCTTTTATTTCATACTGTTATATTGTTGTGAACAATATATTTGTATCTATTCATTTCCTGCTTCCCGGATGTTATTGGAAGCTTGTTTATTCTGGCATTTGGTTGCACCTGTGCAACTTATTCTCCTGTATGTATTTGGCTGTGCAATATCTATAAATATTGCAGCCCATTCTCTGTAATGGTTGATTGATTGAGATTAATAAAAGTGATCAGGCTTCCGTCCCTGTTTTTCAATCATCATTTGGTACCAGAGCGAATTGAAGCTCCTGGCAAGGTTGGAGAAGGTTGCAGAAGAAGGAGAATTCATGGAGAAGAAATCTGCACCAGAAGGAGAGCCAGTGCTGCCTCCTGCAGCTTCCCAGAATCCCCTGCAAACCCACAACCTCCTGTTCAGTTCCAGGTGTTTGGAACGTAAATTTTTTTTTGCACTGGTGCACTCAGCACCAGGCAAAATTTGCTACAGGTATTGGAAATAATACTAAATTTTTTTTCCAATAAGGGTTTTTTCTCTACATTTGGTCTCTACTGTATTTGGAAGTTGCTTGGCTTGTTTTGGAGGTCTGTGTGTATATGCACCTGCAGTGAACAAACAGCCTCCTCAGACTGGATTTGGAACTCTGATCAAATCTGGTAGTGTTAAAAGCTTGGTCCATGCGGCCTGCTCCACTCTCCAAGCGACCTGTGCACCAATACAAAAGCAAAGCAAAGAAAGCATCATTGTACGCCACATCATCTGCCAATCTTGGTATGTGTCATTCAACTATTGTGCAAACTCGACCCGAGAAATCTAGTTGTTGTGAAATCTAGTTATCAGTGGATCAAGTAAGAGTTGTTCAGTAGAATGTCAACAAACATTTCAAACCTTTAGTGATTGACATATTGAGCATTCACAAATGCAAAATCCTAAGATGGCAGGTCTGATATTTATGTGAAAAGAAACAAAAAACAGCGCCTTCTCCACTATTCACGCGGCCTTCTCCACTGTTCACGCGGACTGCTGCGACCTGCACAGAAGGAAAAACAATTAAAAAACAACGGCCCGGCCAAGAAACAAAGCAAAGAATACAAAGGCGCCAAATACAATAGCATATCATACAAAAGAAACAAAAAAATGTGGCCAAGGAAGAAAAAACAGCGGCCAAACACAGATCTGCGACCTGTACAAGCAAAAACAAACAAAACAAAAGCTAGAAGCGGGCTGGAAAAGAAGGAGGCGGCTTCACAAAAGCAAACAATAACAAATAACAAGCTCCAGATCCAGATTTGGAGCAAAGGAACCCTAAAAATGCCTCTTCACCAGCATGCGCCACGTGGAGCCTCTACAAGTCATCCATTTTTAAAGAGGTAAGTCGATTTTACTTGTCAATAAATACAAGTTTCTTCCTTTCATAGCTCAAGCGCCCCAAGTGGCCAAGTTGGTTAGTGCATGCACCTTGGGAGTGAGAGGTCTGGGGGTCAAATCCCACCAAAAACACTCAAAAACTCACCTTTTGCATTTGGCAGAATTTTTGGCGGAACTGCTAAATTTAGCAGACTTTTTTGAATTTAGTTACAACTAACTAAATTTAGCGGAGAAATCCCTAATTTAGGGTAAAAATTTTTTTCTCCCATCTGGTCTGTTTTTTCATTCCAGACATTTTTTGCAAAAGGAGACCCATCTAAAAATTGCATTTTCAGCTATTTTTTTGCAATTTTTAGCATTTTGGGTCGTATTGGGCTCAGGAGGCCACCAGGACCCCGAAACTGAAATTTTTTGCCTGTCATTCAAATTGTACAATTTTTTGAATGTAAATTGTATACTGCTGCATATTGTACTAATTTACAGGTTGCCATAGTCAACTGCAAAACTTTGTAACTGCTCAGAAACTGGCAGAATTGTAATAAAAAAAAGTAAAATTGGTTCTGTAACACTCACGAGATCCTAGATCTCATTCGTAGCGTTCGGTATATACAGTGCCTCTAGGAAGTGCTTACGGGTAAAGCCATCGCGACTACTACTACACTTAATGCCTAATATAGCTACAACAACGTTGTCTGGGCATCGTCCCTATAAATTGACGGGGAGTAATAAGGTCACAGTGCACACACTATGAACCATCCCATCTGTCTGTGAACGATTGCAAGACATAAATCCAGACTGAGAAATTATCCGAGTATATAGCGAAGTTACGCGTGCGTATGAGGATATTTCTTTGAGCCGGTGTCAATAATCACACGACCCCCATCAGTATTGTCTTGGTACCACGTATTGAATTATTTCACGTACGTTAACGCCTCTTTCACGTACCACCGGGTATATAGAAAGGGTGAGCTTCTTCCACGTACCGACGGGTATATCGGAAGGGCGCGTATATAGAAAGGTTTGATATATCAGACTGACGGTATATAGATTGGGAGACCTAATACCTAGAGTGATAAGAGCCAAACCCTGTAAGTAATCTCCGCAAAATGGGCACCAATGTCCCCAAATTCTTTCTTCCGGATTCACAATTGCTCAGAGGAAGCAACTATGTTGCATGGAAGACAAAAATAAAGACACAGCTTGAGTTTGAAGAAATCGCTGTTGTGGTATCGGTACTCTAACCAGATCACCAACTGATGCAACACAACAATGACAATTTGATAGAGCAGATCAGAAAGCCAAACTCATCATCTTGTTTGGAGTGTCCGACGATGTGCAAGCCCACATTCAAGATGCCACATCAGAAAAAGAAGCATGGGATAAGCTGAGCACAATATATGAGGCCAAGAACAAGAATCTCATACTCAATTTGCAGAGTCAGTTACATACATTGAAGTTTAAGCAAAATGAGAAAATTGAAGCCTTCCTAAGAAGAGTTGTAGAGTTGAGGGCTTCACTTCTAGCCCTCGGAGAAGAGGTCAAAGATGAATCTCTCGTTCCCATTATTCTAAGAGCTCTACCTTCTTCTTACCACATTTTGTCACAACTCTAAACTTGTTAGATACGAAAATTAGTTTTGACAAGCTAGTAAACCTACTGCAACAAGAGGAAGCAATGCACAACAAGGATGATGAAGAGGAGCAGGCACTGTCTTCACATCAAAAATGGAAAGGAAAAGGTAAAGGAAAACCTAAATCCTATCAGAAGTCCCCACATCAGAATCAGTATCATGGGGACAATCAATAGAAGAAGTGATGTCCAATTTGCAAAAGAGGACATGACTTACAAGAATGTTGGTTTAACACTTATAAGAAAGGTTCATCAAGCAATTCTGGACCACAACAACAACAATCTTACAAGGGACATTCAAACAACTATCACGGGAAGAAAAAGGGGAACTGGAAAAGAATACCCCATCAGCAAGGTAATATTGCTGAGCAACAAAAACAATCAGACAATGAAGACTTCTTGTTCACTGCTCGATCAAGTGAACAATCCACGTCATCTAGTGACATCTGGTATGTTGATTCGGGAGCCACTCGACACATGACCAGCCACAGAGACTAGTTTATTTCAATGAGGGACACGCCATCAAAAATCATGTTTCATTGGGAGATGATTCTTCATATACGCTGATTCGATTGGAAACATTTCTCTACCCCTTGGTTCATGAAAATGCAGACTATCGATGTTCTATATGTCCCCAAGGTTGACAAAGAATCTTCTTTCGGTCCAACTCCTAGATCACAACCTGAAAATTGACTTTGATAGTCAATCCGGAAAGAAAATGTGTTTGATTTGAGATAAATCCCGAGGCTTGAAAATAATTGCAAAGCCTCAAATGTGGGATGAATGTTTCAACTTGATTTCATTCACAAAAATGATCAAGCACTTGTGGCTAAAAACTCCACCTCAACCCAACCGTGGCTAAAAGATTTGGTCATGTAAGTTTCAAATATCTCGAAACACTTCGCCGGTGTAATATGGTACATGGGCTACCATCTCTTCAGAAGGATACAAACAAGTGTCCTCACTACTTAGCAGGAAAACAACACAGAGTTTCATTCCAAAAGAGTACTTTTTGAGCCCATGGTAAACTTGACCTGGTTCATACCGATCTCATGTGGTTTGATGCAGCCAAGTCATTCAGGGTTCTAGTACTTCATGCTCTGTGTTGATGACTCTTCACGAAAAATGTGGATTTTTTGTCTTCGCAAGAAAAGTGAAGCCTTTGAAACATTCAAAAAGTTCAAAGTTGCAGTTGAGAAAGAAACTGGTCATCACATCAGAACTCTCCGCTCAGATCAAGGGGGGGAATTCACCAGTGATGAGTTCAGAGACTACCTACAAACTCACGGGATTCGTCGACAAATGCCTCCTCCACACACACCGCAGAAAAATGGTGTTGTTGAGAGAAGAAATCGTACTATCATGGAAATGGTGCGATGCATGATCGATGATTCTGAACTTGTAAAGACATTTTGGGTAGAAGCAGCAAAAACAGTAGTGTATTTGTTAAACAGAGTGCCCACAACTGCTCTTGATGGAATTACACCACAAGAAGCATGGTCAAAAAGGAAACCATCCATTGCACACCTCAGAGTATTCGGGTGCAAAGCCAGCATGCACATACCCAAACAGAATAGAAAGAAATTGGATATGAAGTCACAAAATCTCATCTTCATTGGATATAGTGAAGAGACTCTTGGGTATAGATTGATGGATCCTAAGACCAGAAAAGTCTACACAAGCAGAGATGTTGAGTTTTTCGAGAAGAAGGAAGCAGAGACTCCTCCTTCGAATCGCAAGATGTAGATTTTTCACCCATTGTAAAAATTGAAGCTAATGTTCCCTCAGAATATGAAAGTGATGATGGGGATGATGGTGTTGATCAGATAGAACCACAACCCATGGGAACAGTTCAAAGTATACCTAAATGGTGTACAAGTACATTACGAGATGCAAGATTGGATGCTCCACCGATACATCCACCCCTGGACCACGGACTCATAGTAAAGCAAGAGAAGAAGTTAACTTTGCTTTGATGAGTAGAGTTATTGAATCAGACGAGCCCTCTACAAATCCGGAAGCCCTACACCCAAAGCTTGGAAAGATGCCATGGATTCTGAATATCAATCAGTGATGAAGAATAACACTTGGCAGCTTGTTGATCTTCCACCAAGGAAGAAACCCATTGGATGTAGATGGATATTCAAAACTAAGTACAAAGCAGATGGGACAGTGGACAAGTGCAAAGCAAGACTTGTAGCAAAGGGGTACGCACAGAAAGAAGGCATTGACTATGAGGAGACATTTGCTCCCACAACTAAGATCAAAATGATCAGGATGATCTTTGCTCTAGCTGCAAAGTTTGGATGGAAAGTTCACCAAATGGATGTAAAAGTGCCTTCCTAAATGGATATTTACAAGAAGAAGTCTACATGACTCAAACTGAGGGATATGTTGTACCTAGTCAAGAAGAAAAGGTATACAGACTTAGGAAATCTCTGTATGGTCTAAAACAGGCACCCCGGGCATGGTATATCAAGATTGATGAGCATCTCGTACAACATGGATTCATCAAAAATCCATATGATCCCAATCTCTACCTCAAAAAGCAAGGGGGGGAGATGGTGATTGTTGTAGTTTATGTCGATGATCTAGTCATCACTGGCAGTTTAGTGAAGATGATTGATGAAACGAAGAAAGATCTTAAGTGATCATTTGACATGACAGATCTCGGGCATATGCACTACTATCTTTGACTAGAAGTATGGCAAAAAGAGAATCACATCTTTGTTTCTCAGATGAAATATACCAAGACAACGCTCGAGAAGTTTAGGATGATGGATTGCACACCAATTGCTACACCTATGGAGAATAGATTACAGTTATCTCGTTCAGATCCATCTCCTGAGGTAAGTGCCACTCTCTATCGGCAACTGATTGGGAGTCTCATTTACCTAACCTACACTAGACCATATATCAGCTTTGTAGTGAGCTATCTATCCAGGTTCATGCAGGAACCCAAATTTTGTCATTGGAAAGTAGCAAAGCGCATTTTGAGATATCTCAAAGGATCAATGGATCTTGGTCTAGAATACAAGAAGAATGAAAACTTCTTCTTGACTGGATATTTGGATTTAGATCATGTAGGTAACATTGATGATAGAAAATCCACTTCTGGATTTGTATTCTTTATGGGATCTAGACCAATATCATGGGGAAGTAAGAAACAACACTTTGTTTCTCGCTCTTCCACAGAAGCCGAGTATCGTTTTGCAGGAGAAGCTGTCTATGAAGCGATTTGGCTACGTCGCATACTGGAAGGACTTGGAATACCACAGGAAAAATCGACCACCATGTATGTTGACAATGAAGGTGTTCTCAAACTTGTTCGCAATCCAGTTTTTCATGAGAGAAAAAAGCACATTAAAGTTCAGGTTCATTTCATACGTGAACATGTGTTGAAGCACAACATCCAACTTCAGTTTTGTCCAACTGCAACAACGAGCAGATATTTTCACAAAGTCACTTGCACGTGACAAGTTTGAGTTGTTCAGAGCATTTCTCTCCTCATCTCTTCAGACAATGCACAATTAAGGGGGGGAATGTTAGGATTAAATATTATTATCCTAATATTAATTATGCATAGTTTAAATTATTTAATTTTATTAATTAAATAATAATTGTTATTTGGTTATATGGTTAATCAACCATATTTGTCTTTTATTTCATACTGTTATATTGTTGTAAACAATATATTTGTATCTATTCATTTCCTGCTTCTCGGATGTTATTGGAAGCTTGTTTATTCTGGCATTTGGTCGCACTCCGTGCAACTTATTCTCCTATGTGTATTTGGGTCATGTAATATCTATAAATATTGCAGCTCATTCTCTCGTAATGGTTGATTGATTGAGATTAATAAAATTGGTCAGGATTTCGTCCCTGTTTTTCAATCATCAATACTTTGCCATATGATTTGTGTTCTCGAACATCATCTTGTGGGAGTATGGAAATATCTCATGATCTGCAGATATTAGTAGAGCATCGGCTCCTGATTCAAAAGAACAACATGTGTCTGTAAACTCCAAAGTCCAAAAATTTTCTTCTTTTGTTGGCTCTAGCTCTGGTCAAAATTCTAGCTCTGGAATGTCTTTATCCATTTCCAAGAAATAGACCCCACTACGTATTCTCGAAAAGAATATGAGATCTAGGATCCTCATATTTTGTAGCCATGTACCTGGACTTCTTTTCTAGCTCAAACTTATGGTTAAGCCTTTTTGATAGTAATATGCACACAGACCAATCCATCTTTACTTCTCCTCCCAGTTCTTTGCAAAAGTTTCTACTTAGCAACATCCCATAAGAGACAGAATATCTAGCAACTAGAATTGTCATCTTTAATCTTTTGTCAGGAAAAGCTGCCAAAATAACTTGTGCATCTTTGATTTTTCTCGATTAAAGGGACTTGTCTCTCCATGGAGTAGCACCTTTTTATGGTCTTTTCATGGTAATCCCAACAAAGCATATGCAACTTTAGCTGGCATGACATTTTCAGAAGCACTCAATCTAGAATGCAATTGCTTAACTTGAAACCATTAAGCAATAAGGAGACATAGAAAGGTTCCACCCTTTCAGAAGATGGTGAGGGTTTAACAACTGCAGTGTTGTTTTGTGGAGTATCTTTGGGCTTAGGCAAAAGGCCTTTTGATGTATTAGATTGTCCTGGTGATTGTACATATTTGACTAGCCTATTTAACTCCTCAGGAAAATCTCTCAATTATTAAGCTTCTGACATTTGAACTCTGGTTTTCTTAACATGATCAATAATGTCAAAAGAAGAAATAGATTTAGATACCTAAGCTACTTTCTATGGTTGAGATGAAGAACTCACATGCTTACTTCCAGGAGCTAAGGAAGAAGGTAAAGGGATTCCTCTTCTTTGTTTGTCACCTAATGCTTCACTTGGCAAGTTTTTGATCTTGTAAGTACTATATATGCATGACCATGATCATCTTCAAGAAGCTTCTCATCGTCATCTTCAAATTTGTAGTTCGTAATTAATGTTGGAGTCACTAGCAGCGGTCCTATAAAATAATCAACCTCGAGCTGATTAGCATCGCTTCTCCCGGTCTTCTTCATTCATCTCTACGTTGTTTCGGGAGTAGCATCAATTACTAATCTTTGGGAACCAGCAATGCGGTTCTAGTTGTTGTTGAAATTTTGAGCGGGGGATTGTTGCCTTGATCCATTTGAGCCATTTGTTTCTTCATCTACATCATCTCATTTGCTAACTTTTGCAATAGTGAATCGGAAGTAGTAGTAGAGGATGAACTTTCAGCTCTAGAAGTGTTTCTCTTTATCTTTCTAGCCATGATGAGGTCATCTTCAATTTCAACCGCCATGTTTTGGGTTGCTAACAAGTCAGCAGGACGTGCTCTTCGTAGTTGATAGCTTACTTCAGGAAGTAAAGCATTGATGAAGAACACCTTTTGATTCTCATCATTCAGAGAAGTAGAAGCTAGAATTTTGTATAGTAATCTTTGGAATTTTGCAATAAAATCCCACATGTGCTCATGTGGCTCCTTCTTTAACTGAGTGAGTTGAGTAATCAATGTACTGGAATCTTCAGCCAGTTTAAATATTTTTAAGAACACATCCTGTATAGTAGCCCAGTTGGTTATGGTGCCAGAAGCTAGCTAGTAGAATAATTCTCCAGCCAAGTAATGCAGATTCTCTATGAAGAGTCTGACTGCAAGCACTCCACAAGATATGAAAAACGTAGCCAAGTGGTCATCTAGATTCTTCTTTCCATCTCCAAAGAATCTTGGAAAATTCTTTCTCGTCCCTTTAGGTAGATCATGCATAGGATGAGTCAAATTTAGAGGCCTAAATGCTGCTCCCCATGGAACAAGCACTGTAGGAGCAAGTGGCTGATTTTGATTCTACATGTTGACAGGAGCACATCTTCTTCTCATGTAGACTTGATGAATAATTCAAGCCACCGGATTATGGTGAAGACGATCCAGATCCGGATGGGTGTGCACTCTCCTTCCTGGTGAGAGACTAGATTTGCAGCTTCTAACTTGAGGAGGGTGATTAAAATTAAATTACTCCCGTAATCTGTAGAAATGATCAATCCTTCCTCGCACCTTCATAGATCAAGTGAATGGATGTTTAGCTAGGTTGAGAGGAAAATGGGAAAACACTCGATCTGCAATGATAAAGTTTGATCTCAGTAAAAGAGTTTTTCCATAGTGGATTTTCCAAAACTATTGGCTAGATTTTCTCGCATAGCACAAAACCTAGGTAGTCATGAGATAAATCTCCTCATTTACCGATGAGGTTCCCATGTCAAATTTTTTAATTAAAGTATGCTAATATCTCGATGGGGTTTTACTTTAACTACTCAATTCATGAACCATAATCGAATGAGCAGCTTCAGCAGCTAAAGTAAGCACTTCTTAAAGAAAGGAAAAATTTATAGAAGAAAGGAATTATGTAAACACAGAGAAGAAATGGGGAAGATGTGCATCCCAATCAATAGATAGCAGAGTTGATTGCATGCACATAGAAGAAACCAATAGATATAAACACAAAATTCTAAGCAAAGGTAGCTCTAAATCTAGATCTAAAATAACACAAATTCTATTAGAAGATCTAAGATAAAAAGCAAGAAACACAATACATCGTGACACAAAGTTCTCTGGAAATCTGCTCCTATATATTCCTTTGCTTCAAGTGGCTCTCAAGGGTTTTAGCACAAATTTTGGAACACAAGGTTGTTTCTTACAAATTCTGATCATTAACTCAAGTTTGTTCCTCTACTTATAGAATGTAGAGGGAAATTACAAGTTGGAAGCATTTAGTGCAACCGGCACATGTGGAAGTCGGAGGAAAGAAACAACTGACAATCTCCATCCCGAATTCCTCTTTGCATGACATGTATGAGTTGTAACTCGAAAATAGAACCTTCTATTTTTCACGTCCCGCCACCTATCTCGAAGTAGTTGACTTCTTCAAGTAATGGCTCTTAAATCAATCACTTAAGTTGTATAATTCAATTGATCGCTCAATTAATTTGTCGAGGAATGAAGAAGGAAGAGGAAAGATGCAGCCTTGTCCTTTTTCATGTCTGCATGCAGCTTATTCTTTTTCCTTTGATTCTCACCAAACTAGATCTACAAGTAGTTGGATCTAGAAACAAGATGGAATTGGAAATAACAAACTGGATCTAGAAACAACAAACTGAAATTGGAAATAACAAGTGGATCTAGAAACAACAAGCTGGAATTTGAAATAGCTAGATTTTTCCTCCACCTTGTCTTCTCTTTTATCTTTGAAGCTTTTGCAGTTCTTCTCTAGTACATGCATCAATTCAATGTTTGTCGTAGGTAACTCATCATCCATATTTTTAATTGCATATGAGAAATTAAATTTTTTTGAAAGCACTCCGGATGAACAAAAATTAAATGAAGGCTTCAACTGGACTATGGGGGCATTTGCACAAGATCTTGGACGGAATTTTGCACACACTGACTTCTTCACGGGCTACATTCGAAACAAGAGGATGAAGCCTTTGTGTCGAAGATTTTGCAACTATGAGATCTAGATCTGGATATGGATCTACACCTACATAACAAACTCTTGTAAATCGGGATGTGGATGGAAAAGCTAAAGCTCAAATAATTCCACTACTTTTAATTTGCACACATGAGTGAAGTTTTTCCTACACGCAGGAGTGAAGTTTTTCCTACACACATGAGTGAAGTCTTTCCCGCTCTGGATCTGTCTATCAATTTAGTAAGAGGTTCCGAGCCTAGATCTCGTGTCTCAAATATCTAAAAATTTGGAAGTGACGCATGACTCTATTGTGCTTTCTTTTTCATATCTCTTTGCCATGGCTTTGTCTATCTTTGTCTGAATAATTATTTTTCTTCTTACTTGGCCGAATTTCTTCAAAAATGGTGTAGATCTAGATTTTTCTTAAGATTCGTAGGATATATTCAATGTATTAGAAATTTATTAGGGATCCTAATCTTTTTAAATCACCCGTGATGAATTCCTACAATTAATTCAGATAAGGATGGCCACCGGAGCATGAATAGTGAATTTTAATTGTAAAATCTGCACTTTTCAAGCCTGGTGCCCCAAAAATTGATGTCTAATTTATATGCAAAGAGAGCATGAATTTTTCCAACTTCACCTGAGCACCTATAACACTTATGCAAACAATTATGCAAACACAAATCAACCTCCTTCAATGCATGCGCCAAAATTGAAAGCTTTTAGCCTTGATTTCACCTTTGTCTGAGCAAAAATCCTCTTCAATCGGGGGCACACTTTTCCTCTTAGCTGAAATTATTTAGCAGTGAATTAATTAATTCACCCTTATGGCAACCCATGCTTATATGACCCTCATAAGTCTATAATTAATAATTTCCCTTCCTATTCCTGCAATTAATTAATTAAAAATCATGCTCTTCTCTTTGACTGGTGTGCTAAAATTGCAACATTAAGGACAACCATCCATTAAATTGAATTAATCATCAAATCTTCACTTCACTTAAGATTCACAGTGTGCTTTGACCATAGCCACTGAAAATAGAATTTAATTTAATCATTTAATGCTTTAAAAAACATTATATCTTTCCCAAAAGGGGCACACTTTTTGACATGGAAGGGGAGCCTTTAAATAAATTCAATTTATTAAATTTAGACCATCTATTTATGTTTCTTTTATTCCCCATTTACTTTTTTGACTTTCTTCCATGCCTGGGCACAAAAATTAGAAGAAGAAATAATTAATTTAATCCACTTTAAAGGCTGCCTTGTTCTCCTTAAAGGGGGTGCACTTTTTGGCTAAAGATAATACTATTTTTATGAATTTATTACAATGGGATTCTTTACCCTGCAAGGCAGCCCCGAAATCCCATGATCCACTTAAGTTATTTGACTTTGATAATGAGATTATTTACCCCGCAAGGCAGTGCAATAAAATCCCATGATTTCACTTAAGTCACTTTTCTTTTATTTCACCATGAGAATTTTTACCCTCTACAAGGCAGTGCAATAAATTCCCACTTGCCTCGTTGCCTCTAATTTCCCACCGTAGCTTAAGTAACATTTCCATCATGGGAAAAAGTACCTTGTAAGGTAGGTAATAAATTACCACATGCATACCGCTTCTATTTTTCACATGCTCCGCTTAAATCCTTTGTTTTCCAAAAATGCGCCCAACACCGCAGGGGCTTTTAGTGCACGAATTCACTTTTTCCCACCGAACCGGACCTCTCGATAGTGATTTACTTATAGAACAATGTGCATATGTGATCTCCGAATAATCGACGCCAAGAATCAAGCTAACCTAGTAAAGGAATTGATCTAGAGAAATTTCACGTAAAACGAAAGAAAACACGAAAAATTGCCAAAAGTCACAAATGAAGCCCAAAACTTATTCCTAGTTAAAACCCTTCTCGTAAATAGGAATAATGATATGTTTGATCACAACAGGTTAAATCAGAGTGTAAATTTCTCAAACGGGCCTCAAAATAATTAAATACAAATTTCCCGTAGACAAATCCTTGACAATAATATAACAATTTTGGGCATCCGGGTATTTGGTGAAAATGGCTAATATGGCTCTTTGGGAATATCTTGACGCAATACACAAAATTTCTTGCAATAAAAACACAAAACAACGCATTATTTTAAAATTATGAAATTTTTCCAGATAGGGTAGTCACAAATTTCAAGATGAAGTATGGGGACACAAAGTCGGCTCCATCTTTGGACATCTTTTTCTCTCGTTAGAATGACAAGGGAAAAGATGAGATCCCAACATCTCTGGTTTCATATCTTGTCTTTTGTACATGGGGTCAGGAAAACAAAAATAACACAACACAAAAAAACAAGGAAAAACAAACAAAGTTTTATTTATATACATACAGTTTTAACCTACTTTTTCGCCTTCTCGAACAACTTCAGATGTTGCTCATTGAAAGGAAATGGTAACTCAATTCCATCCCGGTAGACAAGAAAGTATCTAGTCCTACAACTCTTTTTATCATGAAGGGCCCTTTCTAGAGTGAATCAAATTTTTCATGCATGCCCTTTGGTTCATGTCTCTTGTCCCACCAGAGTACCTAGTCTCCGATCTTGAATTTCCTTTCTCTGGCCTTCTTGTCAAATACTCTAGGCAAGTCTTTATCAAATTTATCTAGTGGTGGCTCATCATTTCTTCTCTCTGTGGCAGGTAAGTCTGCATCAACTTGCTCCATTCCCAGATTTATTTGCTGCATTTTTGAGGAAGAACTATCACCATATTCATTGTTCTTCTTCAGGCACTGATCACGCTTGTTGAAAGTCTTTGCTAAGGAAACTAAACCCGTGGGGATTTTGTTACCTTTTGGTTGGATTGCTCCACTATTTTCATCATAACCTGGATCAGCTTTTCCTGTGACAATTTTTTGTGGTGGTGATTCACTCCCTTCAACATGCAGACATGTTTTTTAGTGACTCGGGGTGGTTGACCATCTCCACTTTATAGTTTCCTTGTATGAATATGGATGGTGGTCTATCTAGATTCAATAGTACAGTTGTGACTACCAAAGAGTCTCATTTAGAATTCCAATTCATTAGAATGATGTCAATAGACAAGGCTACAAAATCAAATGTGATAGATAGTACTCTATCTTTGTAATGCTCCACTTATCTCTTTTGAATTAATTTTGCCTCAAACCTACTTTACCAAAATTTCAGCATCTCCTTGGGATTTGAGGAGTTTTACTATATTTTTATATTGCTCCACTCCATTCCTAGAAGTAATGTTTCATACTCCGCCGTATGATTGGTGATCTCGAACATCAGCTTGTGGGAGTATGGAAATATCTCATGATCTGGAGATATTAGTAGAGTTCTAGCTCCTGATCCAAGAGAACAACATGTGCCTTTAAACTCCAGAGTCCAATTTTTTTTTTCTTCTTTTGTTGGTTCTGGCTCTGGTTGAAATTTTGGCTCTAAAATATTTTTATCCTTTTCCAAGAAATAGACCCCACGGCGCATTCCTAAAAAAGAATATGAGATCTAGGATCCTCAGATTTTGTAACCATGTACTTGGACTTCTTTTCCAGCTCCATCTTATGGTTAAGCCTTTTGATAGGAATATGCACATAGGACCAATCCATATTTAATTCTCCTCCCAAATTCTTTTCAGAAGTTTCTACTCAAAGAACATCCCATAAGAGAAAGGAATATCTCGCAACTAGAATTTTCATCTTTAATCTTTTGTCAGAAAAGCTACTTAAAAACTTGTGCATGTTTGATTTGTCCAATTAAAGGGACTTATCTCTCCATGGAGTAGTAGCTTTTTATTGTCTTTGAGGGTAAGCCTAAGAGCATCTACAACTTTAGTTGGCATGACATTATCAGAAGCACCCAAATCTAGAATGCAATTTCTTAACTTGAAACCATTAAGCAATAACGAGACATAGAAAGGTTCCACCCTTTCAGAAGATGGTGAGGGTTTAACAACTTCATGTTGTTTTGTGGAGTATCTTCGAGCTTAGGCAAAAGGCCTTTTGATGTATTGGATTGTCCTTGTGATTGTACATATTTGACTAGCCTATTTAACTCGCTCAGAAAAGCTCTCAAGCATTAAGCTTCGACATTTGAAATCTGCTTTTCTTAACATGATCAATAATGTCAAAGGAAGAAATAGATTCAGATACCTGAGTCACTTTCTATGGTTGAGATGAAGAACTTGCATGCTTACTTCCGGGAGCTAAGTAAGAAGCCAAAGGGATGTTTCTTATTTGTTCGTCACCTAATGCTTTAGCTTGGCGAGTTTTTGATCTTGTAAGTACTACATATGTGTGGCCATGATCATCTTCAAGAATCTTCTCATCATCATCTTAAAATTTGTAGTTCAAGTAATTAATGTTGAAGTCGCTAGTAGGTCCTATAAAATCATCATCCTCAAGATGATCAGCATCATCTTCCTGGTCTTCTTCATTCATCTCCACATTGTTTCTGGGAGCAGCATCAATTGCTAATCTTTGGGAACCAATAATGTGGTTCCAGTTGTTGTTGTTGAAATTCCGAGTAGGGATAGTATTGTTGCCTTGAGCCATTTGAGCCATTTTTTTCTTCATCTGCATCATCTCATTTACTAACTTTTGCAAAGAGTGAATCGATGTAGTAGTAGAGGATGAACTTTCAGCTCTAGAAGTGTTGCTCATTATCTTTCCAGCCATAATGAGATCATATTCAATTTCAACCACCATGTTCTAGGCTACTAAAAAGTTAGTAGGACATGCTCTTCGTAGTTGATAGCTTACTTCAGGAAGTAAAGCGTTGATGAAGAACACCTTTTGATTCTCATCATTCAGAGAAGCAGAAGCTGGAATTTTGTACAATAATATTTGGAATTTTGCAATAAAATCCCGCATGTGCTCATGTGGCTCCTTCTTCAACTGAGTGAGTTGAGTAATCAATGTACTGGAATCTTCAGCTGGTTTGAATCTTTTTAGGAACGCATCTTGCATAGTATCCCAATTGGTTATGGTACCAAGAGCTAGCCGGTAGAACCATTCTCTAGCCAAGTCATGCAGAGTCTCTATGAAGAGTCTGATAGATACATATTCATGTTTGACCTCAAGCACTCCACATGATATGAAAAATGTAGCCAAGGGGTCATCTAGATTATGCTTTCCATCTCCAAAGAATCTTGGAAAATTATTTCTTGTCTCTTTAGGTAGTTCATGTATAGGAGGAGTCAGATTCAAAGGCCTAAAAGCTGCTCCCCATGGAACAAAGCGCCGCAGAGCAAGTGGCTGATTTTGATTCTACATGTTAACAAGAGCACATCTTCTTCTTGTGTAGACTTGATGAATAATTCTAGCCACTAGATTATGCTAAAGATGATCTAGATCTAGATGGGTGTGTACTCTCCTTCCTGGTGAGAGACTAGATCTCGTAGCTTCTAACTTGAGGAGGGTGATTAAAATTGAATTGCTCCCGCAATCTATAGAAATGATGAATCCTTCCTTGTGCCTTCATAGATCAGGTGAATGGACATTCAGAAGGGTTGAGAGTAAAATGGGAAAAAACTCAAATCTACAATACATAAGCTTTGATCTGTAAAAAGAGTTATTCCCAAATGAGTCGCTAAAAACTATTGGCAAGATTTTCTACATAGCACAAAACCTAGGAAGTCATGAGATAAATATCCCTCATTTACTGGTGAGGCTCCCATGTCAAAATTTTCAATTAAAGTATGCTAATATCTCGATGGGGTTTTACTTTAACTACTCAATTCATGAACCATAACCAACAGCTTCTGCAGCAAGTAAGCAACTTCTTAAAGAAAGGAAAATTTTATAGAAGAAAGGAATTATGTAAACACGTAAAAGAAATTGGGAAGCTGTGCATCCCAATCAATAGATAACAGAGTTGATTACATGCACATAGAAGAAACCAATAGATATAAACACAAAATTCTAAGCAAAGGTAGCTCTAGATCTAGATCTAAAATAATACAAAGTCTATTAGAAGATCTAAGATAAAAAGAAAGAAACACAATACAATGTGACACAAAGTTCTCTCAAAATATGCTCCCGTATATTGCTTTGCTTCAAGTGGCTCTCAAGGGTTTCAGCATAAAGTTTGGAACACAAGGTTTCTGCTTACAAATTCTGATCATTAACCCGAAGTTTCTTCCTCTACTTATAGAATGTAGAGGGGCAATTACAAGTTGGAAGCTTTTAGTTGACTTGGCACACGTGGAATTCAGAGGAATGAAACAACTAGAAATATCCATCCCGAATTCCTCTTTACATGACATGTATGATTTGTAACTAAAAATATAACCTTCTATTTTACACGTCTGCCACCTATCTCCAAGTAATTGACTTCTTCAAGTAATGGCTATTAAACCAATCACTTAAGTTGTATAATTTAATTGATCGCTCAATTAATTTGTCGAGAGAAAGAAGAAGGAAGAGGAAAGTTGCAGCCTCCGTCCTTTTTCATGTCTCGCATGCATCCGATTCTTTTGCCCTTGATTCTCACCAAACCGGATCTCGGGAGTAAATGGATCTAGAAACAAGCTGGAATTGGAAACAATAAGATGGATCTGAAACAACAAGCTGGAATTGGAAATAGTTGGATTTTACCTTCGCCTTGTCTTCTTTTTTATCTTTGAAGATTTTGGAGTTCTTCTCTAGTACATGCATCAATGCAATGTTTGTCGTAGATAACTCATCATCCTTATTTTTAATTACATAAGAGCAATTAAAAATTCTGGAAAGCACTGATGAATGAAAATTCAATGCAGGCTTTAACTAGAAGATGGGAAAATTCGCACAAGATCTTGGACGGAATTTTCCAAGCACTGACTTCTTCACAGGTTGCATTTGAAAGAAGAGGATGAAGCCTTTCTGCCAGAAGCTTTTGCAACTATGAGATCTGGATCTAGATCTACATATGGATTTGCATATGCATCCGCATCTTGATATGGATCTACACCTACATAACAAACTCTAGCAAATGGGTTGTGGATGGAAGAGTCATGCAGCTCGAATAATTCCACTTCTTTTAATCTACACGCATGTGTGAAGTTTTTTCTACACGCATGAGTGAAGTTTTTCCCGCATGCATCGCTGAAGTCTTTCCTACTCGGATCTCGTCTATCAATTCAAAGAAGAGGTTCCGAGCCTATATCCATGTCTCCAATATCTACAAATTTGGAAGTGATGCATGACTTCGTTGTGCTTTATTTTTCATCTCTTTTCCATGGCTTTTTCTATCTTTGTCTCGAATAATTCTTTTTCTTCTTACTTGGTCGAATTTCTTCAAAATCAAAAGCAGATCTGGATAATTCTTCATATTCGAAGGATATATTCAATGTATTGGACATTGATTAGGATCCTTTTCTTTTCAGAAGCACCTATAATGAATTCTCGTAATTAATTCGCATAAAGATTGCCATGAGCTTGAATAGTGAATTTTAATTGTAAAAATCTACACTTTCCAAGCTTGCTGCCCCAAAAATTGATGTCTAATTTATATGCAAAGAGAGCATGAATTTTTCCAACTTCACCTGAGCACCTGTAACACTTATGCAAACAATTATGCAAACACAAATCAACCTCCTTCAATGCATGCGCCAAAATTGGAAGCTTTTAGCCTTGATTTCACCTTTGTCTGAGCAAAAATCCTCTTCAAATGGGGCGCACTTTTCCTCTTGGCTGCAATTCTTTACCTATGAATTAATTAATTCACCCTTATGGTATACCATGCTTATATAACCCTCATAATTCTATAATTAATAATTGCCCTTCCTATTCCTGGCAATTAATTAATTAAAAATCATGCTCTTCTCTTTAACAGGTGTGCTAAAATTGCAAGATTAAGGACAACCATCCATTAAATTAAATTAAATTAAATTAATCATCCACTCTTCACTTCACTTAAGCTTCACAATGTGCTTTGACCATAGCCACTGAAAATAGAATTTAATTTAATCATTTAATGCTTTAAAAAACATTATATCTTTCCCAAAAGGGGCGCACTTTTTGACATGGAGGGGGCAGCCTTTAAATAAATTAAATTTATTTAATTTAGACCATCTATTTATGTTTCTTTTATTCCCCCTTTGCTTTGTTGACTTTCTTCCATGCCTGGGCGCCAAAATTAGAAGAAGAAATAATTAATTTAATCCACTTTAAAGGCTGCCTTCTTCTCTTTAAAGGGGGCGCACTTTTTGGCTAAAGATAATTCTATTTTAAATAATTTATGACAATGGGATTCTTTACCCTGCAAGGCAGCCCCATAAATCCCATGATCCACTTAAGTGATTTGACTTTGACAATGGGATTATTTACCCTACAAGGCAGACAATAAAATCCCATGATTTCACTTAAGTCACTTTTCTTTTATTTCACCATGGGAATTTTTACCCTGCAAGGCAGGCAATAAATTCCCACCTACCTGCTGCCTCTAATTTTTCCACTGCAGCTTAAGTGACCTTTCCATCATGGGAAAAAGTACCTTGTAAGGTAGGCAATAAATTCCCACCTGCTTGCTACTTCTATTTTTCCCATGCTCCACTTAAATCCTTTATTTTCTAGAAATGCACCCAACCCCACAGGGGCTTTT
Source organism: Taxus wallichiana var. yunnanensis (assembly GCA_018340775.1). Taxonomy (NCBI): domain Eukaryota; kingdom Viridiplantae; phylum Streptophyta; class Pinopsida; order Cupressales; family Taxaceae; genus Taxus; species Taxus wallichiana. Next base: position 568,786,810 of record CM031240.1, read on the forward strand.
TAGTGCACGACTTCATTTTTTCCCAGTGAACAAGACCTCCGATGGCGACTTCCTTCTAGCACAATTTTTGTATGTGATCTCTCGAATACTCCCGCCAAGATTTGTGCAAACCTAGAAAAGGAATTGATCTAGAGAAATTTCACAGAAAATGATACGGGAAAACACGAAAAATAGCCAAAAGTCACAAATAAAGCCCAAAACTTATTCCTAGTTAAAACCCTTCTGATAAATAGGAATAATGATATGTTCGATCACAATAGGGTTAAATCAAAGCACAAATTGCCTCAAACAGGGCTCAAAATAATTAAATACAAATTTCCCACAGACAAATCCTGATGACAGAATATAACAATTTTGAGCATCTGGGTATTTGGTGAAAATGGCTAATATACATCTTTGGGAATATCTTGACGCAATACAAGAACTTTCTGGCAATAAAAACACAAAATGACCCATTATTTTAAAAGTACAAATTTTTTTCAGATAGGGTAGTCACATATTTGAGGATGAAATCTTGGGACACCACCTACACATGAAAAAAAATAAAAAAATCAATTTATCACATACCTCTTAGCCATGATGAGGTTTACATAGTCGAGATTGGTCAAGGGTAGGTATACATTACTGGTTAAGGGATTTTTGAAGTGTGGGCTTAGTTGCCATGGGAAAACATTTCAATTTTTATGTTAAACATTTAGCATGAAAACACGTACATGTGAGATATAAAAATAGAATTAGACAAAGAATCTGAGAGAGTTCCTCTAAAGGATCCCACTCGTCCGTGCCTAGATTGAACAACAACCCGAGAGTGTTTGGAATCCATATAAAAAGGTTCAAGAATGAGGAATTATTAGAGACACCTCATAAATGGTTTTTTGTTTATGTTTGATGTCATTGACCTATCCAAAGGCATTTTTGGTTGGATAAATAGTTTCATATTCCTTTCGCCCGTAGCATTTTTTACAGAGAGCCGATGGCATCTATAAAATTTGAAGTTTTTTCTTTATGGATCCTTTTATAGAACACATGGGGATAAATGACTCTATGAGTATTAGGATGGAATGATTGAGGGTATTCAAGCTCTATATATGCAATCACATGCCTCACATCATTTATATATACTATGTTCTTAGGAGGATAATAAGGATCAACCACATTTTTTGTGGCATTGTTTTGTTTTTACATATTTAACTTGAGCTATGGTTAGGCATAAGGTTAGAGAAAACTTTAAGTTCTTCATTAGCTTGATTAAGGGCAATATTATGATCCTTTTATCTTTCAACATCGAAGCCTTGAATTCTTCAATTAAATACTCTCTAGAGATATCCTCATGGTCAAACTAAGGGCCTAAAAAGAAAGTGATGGCTGTCATGCAAGGGGCCCAACAATTCTCAAGATAATAGACCCAATTGACATGCCACCAATATAATTTTTTCTCATCCTGCCATGTGGAATAGGTCAAGAAGGATCAAAGATCTGACTAAATGATTTAGGCATACACTTTTTAAAATCATCCTTAATTAATGGATGATAATGGGTAGGTTCAATCTTATTATTATTAGTTTTTTTACGATAGCAAAAAGACATTTATATTTGCGGCCATGATAGGAAGGGTATTTGAGATCCCGTGATTTGTGGGATTATTTTTCTTTGATTTTTGCAGGACCTATGTCTAATTATTATTTTTTTCCTAAGAGGAGCTTTCTCAAACTCCCTCATGAGATAATTTTTCTTTTGGATTTTTTGAAAGCTTCATCTAAGGAGGTATGAGAAAAGGACCTAACCTTGTACTAAAGGTGGGGTTCCAAGGCTCGAAGGAAGAGTTAGAAAAGGCTATCATTTGGCATTTTTTCCCCCTTAGTAGATAGATTTTTCCAATGCTTGATAAACATTTGATATGGTTCATTTTCATGATTTTTATAGTTAAAAGTGTTGATGTTATTTTTAGGCAAGTCATGATATTGAAACTCATTAACTAAATCTGTTACTAGAGATTATAACTCCACTATGGAGTTAGGAGGTATAGTATGATACCATTGCAAAATTAGCTCTAGTGAGATTCTTAGCTAATATTTTAGTGGAAAAATAATAATTGAATTTGATCCATTCCTTGTAAATATTTCTTAAGGCCATAATGTGTAATGTAGGATTGTTTGACCCATTATATAAGATAGAAGGGGTAATGCCTCCAATACCCATACTAGCAATATAACATGATAGAGGCTCTTGTTGGAATGCCCTAAATACTTTGTTATGAATGGGAAGTTTGGCAATAGGTGCCTCATTAGGTCTGCTAGGTAAGGGTGGGGGAATTTCACCCCCGAGCTTGGGTTAGGATGGTTAACCATTTGGACCATATTGGTTTACATTTAAAGTAGTTGGGTCATAATGGAAGTTTGTTGCTAAATCATCTTATCTATGAGATGAAGGATAAGATTAGTGGGATTAGGAATACAAGAATTCATAGATGATTGTGTCATAGTATTCTTCCCATTATCCACCATATCGTCAAGTTTCTCAAGACAAATTCAAGGAGATGTTAATGAATAGATGACTCAGCCCCCTTTGTATTGAGTAAACCAATCAAGGAATTTATGAATTTCAAGTGGGAGGTCAAATATGTACTCAATATGAAACTCTTATTCTTCCTCGCCTAATATATTATTACTGTTGGTATTATACTTTTTCCCTTTTATCTCCTACCACACAACATTTTCAATAGAAAAGAAAACCTAATATTAGACAAGCTACTTTTTGAAAGTGACTATTAACTAGTTTTAGAGAGCCCCGTGCCAAGATAATCCATGATGAATTACTGATCTAACCAAGAAGAAGCTCAGAAAAATGGGCTACCAACACAATCACCATGTAAAAAGTGTTTCGCATGGGCCAAGGCATCTATGGTAAATATTAGACATGACAGACAAGATCAGTCCCATAAATGATATAGGGGTTGATGGTGTTTATGGTGAATCTAGGATAAGATATACAATATCAGACCTATATAGAAATGGTATAGGGGCCGATGACATCTAGAAAGATTAATTTTTAGATTTTTTTAATTTAAAAATCAAACAAGACAAAAAGAAAATTAAGTGCTTTTAATGAGTTGTGATCGATCAAAAGTGACAAAAATAAGATTCACGTAAGGTTCAAAAAGGATTTATGGTGGGTAAAAATGTGTACAGCACCGTGTAATCTTATCATCCATTCAACCAAGGAATTTGAGGCAAAAACGAGGGACACACCAAGACCGACACATAAATGGATAGAATTAATGGGGGTATAGGGACCACTATGATCACATACCCCAAGGGAAGTATCCCTTACACTATGAAAAATAAGGTTTCCAAGGCCTTAGGTTGAAGAATCGGAAGGAACCTTATGGATATATTGGCACTATGGGGGTTGCAGACACCAAAACTCCCCTTACGTAGTTTTAATACTAAAATTACACTAATTACCCTCTTTCCCATCATTTTCATAATAATTAGTGTTTTTCTTCTAATTAGATATCATTCCCCTTCTGATTTGTTAATTAACTAACCCTTCCCCTATTTTAGATGCTAATTAATGACCTTTCAATAGTTATAATCCACTTCTAAGAGATTAATTAACCATTATTAATTAATTAAGCATTCTATTTAATTTATTGTTTAAATTCCCCTCCTACATCCCCCTAATCATGCTAATTTTACCCTAAACCCTTCTAAATAGCTTTTACAAGCTTATCCTGACCTATTAAATAATCACATTTGATTAATTAGACCCTCTCAATTCCCATAAAGTGCACATCCTTTATTAAACATGCATATCCTTTACATTTCTTCTTTAGGCTTTATCCCACATCCATCAAATTTCTAGCCTTGCCCAAATAGGCAAGCTATATAAGGAACCCTCCTCCTTCCCTTTCTTCTTACACACCTCATTTTCACTAGTGAAAACTATGGGCATTTTGATTTGAGTAATTCTCCATTTTTGGAAATACCTTCTACTTCGTGCCTCCATTCTCTCAAATTGAGTAGTATGGGAATATCCAAATATGGATTTGTAGCCTTTTTTGGTGAGATATCATCCTCATTCTTGAGACAAACAACAAAAATTTTATTTCTTAATGATCTAATTAGGTTTATATTTTGAGTATTAATCATAAAAAGAGTAGTAATGGCTTAACATTAGGTGAGTATTTTAATGTTTATGCATTAGAATTTATTATTTCCTTTAAGCTCTTATCATGAAGTTAATGGTAGATTAATTTTTCTTTGAAGCTACTTGGTGTTAGTTTCATCTAGATTATCTTAATTAGTTTAGCATGCATACAAGGGTAATGATAAACAAAATAAGCATGCAAATATTATGCTAACCTAAGGAAAGCATGTAACATGAAATAAAGAACTAAAATACAATATGCTAACCTAGCATGTCCATAAAATACTAAGCTAACATAGAGTATGTATTGAATGTAGGAAACTACTCTATAAAAAATGACAAAGTGAGTTAGAGAACTTACTTGTTAAGGGGTGGTCATTGATGCATATATCTCCCAAAGGACCATACACTAAGAGAGAACATATTTTAGGTGGAGAAGGGGAAACAATCTAGTCCTAGCTCACTATAGTTGACCCAAAAGTGCAAGAAAACCAATCCAAGAAATAATAATCTCCAAGCCAAGAGTCAAGATGTAAAAATCTAGAAGTTGAATGAGACGGTGCAAGTTGGAATAAGAGAGAAAACTGATGGAAAGTTCCTTTATGTAATTATATGATGACCTAATGTTCAAATGAGAGTTGGGGCATTTATACCGATGCCATTTCCCATGGGGGAAGGAGTCGAAGGATTTTAAATTTTCAAAGACACAATTTCCCATGTGAAATGGCATTGAAAAGGGAGGGAAAAGAAAAGGGGAATGTGTAAGGAGACATGAGAAGCATAGAAAAATAAAAAATAAATAAATGGGGTCATGACTTATCAAGATGTCATAAGAATGAGGATAAAAACAAGAATATAAGAGGAAACTAAGAGGAACATGAGAAAAATAAATACATAAATGGTACTAAAAGATTCTCTCTCCATGTATGATCCCCAACCCAATGGTTACATGAATAAGTAGAAACCTATCCCATAATGAGCCCCTCAATGTACCCATTCTAGAGATAGATGCATTAGTGACCTCTAATCTGAAAATATAATTTCTAGTAATAGGTATGAAAATAGAAAGCGTAAAAATTTAGGTGTATACAACCGATGTATGTATGTGTGTGTGTGCACGCGTGCATGCAAAGTGAGTTCAATATAAGGATGCCCTCAACAGTCAAGTATGAACTAATAATAAGAGTGTGTCATCAAGTAGTGTGGGGAATTAGGATGCCCCCAAATATGCATGCCAAGATGATATATGTAATGAGAGTAGTAGGTAAGGGCCCATGATTTGTTAAAGAATATGAACATATGTGAACATGAGGCAAGGACCTATTGTCATGTGAAATTTCATGTATCATAGCATGTGGAATAGGATTGTGTCATACATGTGAAGAAAATAGAATAGGTAGAACATTGGTAAACACAAGAGCTACCAGAGAAGAATGTCAACATGGTGAGTGGAAAACCCTATATATTCTATTATCCTAATTGGATGATTAGGAAGTGTATAAACAATAAGAAAGTACCCATAGGAGAAAATAGAATAGGAGTAACATTGGGCATGTTGGCAATATTGGAAAAAGTGAGTGTAAACATAAGGATCAAGAGTGATGGAAGGAGTGGGAAAAGGAGTGAGAGTTTTTGAATTTGGTTTTGGGAAGAATTCTGAGAGGGAGCTAGGTGTAGAGGATCATGGGGAGCATCTGCAAGAGGGAAGGAAGGATGGTCCATTCACTGTAGAAAGGGATAAGGTTGATCTGATCAAGGGCTCCTCTATCACCTAGACGAGGCACGTGGTGGGTCAACTAGTCAAATAGGTACATTCCATCGATCTCTCCCTGTTTGTAATGAAAAGGTGTTTTCTTGGAAATACCAGATTCTCTAGCCAATCATGTTTGGTCTTCTATGGGTAATATAATTCTTGCCAAGATTCCAAGCAGCATACCCAATATTGAAGACTTTAAGAAATGGAAAAATAGGAAATGGATTCCTAAGGGGGTGATGGACATAGTGGCTTATGCTAATGCCTTTTTGGGATTCATTTGTCTCTGGAGGAGGATTTCTTAAGGATTCTTGTAGGGGGCCTTAGTTCATGGGTCGTGTTGTGGTTTTGGTTCAAAAGTGGGTGTCAGGTTTCAATCCTTTGGAGACTTTCATTAAATAATATATTGTATGGGTTAGGTTACCTGGCCTTCGTTGGAATATTGGGACCTGGATATCCTTCATGGGATAGATAAGGCCATTGGAGCCTTGGTCATTATTGATTCGGTTACCTATGCTAGAACAAGGCTTATTTTTGCACATTTTTGTGTAAATGTAACTCTTGAAACACCTTTACCAAGAAGCATTGAGATCAAAGCACCATGGGGTAGTCACACCCAAAATATTGACTATGAGTTTTCTCCTTTTATGTGTTTTTCCTGCTTTAAAGTAGGACACAATATCAAATCTTGTCCCAAAGCTAAAGAGGAGGTTATTATTAAAGCTCAACTTAAGAAGACTAAGAACAAGGAGGATATGAAGGGAAAGGGACCAATGCAGTTAAATGGTAGTGGACCATCGAAGGTCAATCCTGAATGACAATAATTAGAAAATCCCAAGGAACTCGCTCCAAAAGCACAGGTCAAGACAATTGTTGAGGAAGGGCAGGATAAGGTCAACAATAGTGAGGTGACCCAAGAACCTAGGAATAATGAGGATACAATGTTTTTGAAGATTTTCAAGAGGATAGTATAGTGGGTTCAATAGTCCCAGACTCTTTGGATGCAAGTTTCTTTTCTCAGAGACCAGAGGAAGCTCTACTGGTGAGAAATATGTATCAAATGTTAGATGTAAATCTGGAGGATATCTCTACTATTGTGGAGGATGCACAACAAGAACAAGAGCTTGATGAAGAAATGGAAAAAGAAGATACAAATGTAAGTAAGAAGGTGGATGATGTGGTCAAAGAGAGTGCTTTTATGGTGAGCTCAAATTTTCTCATCCCCGACTCTAGGCCATCCCTTAACCATATTTCAACACCAAGAACTAGATCTAAGGTGGATGTAGGAGCAAACAAGGCATCCCCAGGAAGGCCTTCAGAGAAGGAAAAAAGGGATAAAGTGACAAAGAAATATATCATGGAAGGTCACCAAAAACCATTAGTGTTGGGTAAGAAATCCTCTTATCATAAATGATTTGCATCTCCTAGAACATTAGGGGCCTAAATCAGCCCAATAAGCATAGGATTTTGAGGGATTTAAAAGAGAAAGAGAAACTAGACGTGTTAATGTTACAAGAAACTAAGATGAATGATGTGAGGATGAAGGATTTTTAGGATTATTTTTTGAAAGATTATGGATTTCACTGTCAACTTATTGCTGGAGCCTCAGGAGGTTTGTTGTGCCTGTGGAAAAAGGATAAATTGGAAGGATTTCCTCTCATCAATAGTCAACACCATTTAGCTATTTTTTACTAAAGTTAGATCTAGAAATCAATTTATCCTATCAAATTTCTATGCTCCCAATACCTCTATGGGAAGAAGGGAGCTATGGGAGCAAATGACCACTTTCAGGAGAATGTTTAAAGATTTAAATTGGATTATTGGTGGAGACTTTAATATGCCTCTCATCCCTTCTGAGAAGAAAGGGGGTATTAATGTCTTCACAGAAAGTATGGAGGACTTGGGTAATTTCATGGGTTGGAATGCCTTAATTGATCTAAATCTCAGTGGCTCTAAATTCACTTGGTCCAATAGAGAGAGGGGGATAATATTATTCAAATAATATTGGATCAATTTTTTGTCAATACTCAGTGGATTCAGCAACAACATTACACTCTCTCCACCCTTCCTAGGATTGGGTTGGATCATAATCCGTTAATCCTCAAAACTGATGTCAGAGCTCACATGGTTGGTCATCCCTTCAGGTTTGAAAAGATGTGGACTACTCACCCTGATTTGGAACAAAGACTTCAGGAATGGTGGAACATTGAAGTGAGAGGTAACAATATGTTCAAGGTGACCACCAAGCTCAAAAATATCAAAGTTAATCTGAAAGTCTGGAATAAGGAAATTTTTGGAAACATTTTCCTTCAAAAAAGTAGAATAGTAGAGGATCTCAAGATTCTTGAAGAAAACATGGAACATGGAGGGTGGAGCCCTGAGGAAAAATCCAAAGAAAAGACCCTTCTTTTAGACTACCACAATATCCTGCATCGGGAAGAGGTTTACTGGAAGCAACAATTGAGAATCACATGGCTTAAGGAGGGGGATCAGAACACCAAATTTTTCATATCTCTGCTACTATTAAAGCTAATAAAATGTGTATTCAAGAGATCAAGAAAGGTAATGGGGATATTACCAATGATGATAGTGATATTATTTCTACCATTGTTGCCTTCTTCAAAAACTTTATGCTTTGAGGATCTTCTTAGTGATGAAGTTACTAAGGAATAAATCCTTAACCTTTTTGAACCTACTATTAGTCTTGAAGAAAATCAGGAGCTCATTGTTATCCCTGATGAAGAGGAGATCAAATCTATTTTGGACACTATGGAAGGTGATAAAGTCTTGGACTAGATGGATTTCCATCTTTTTCTTCCAACTCTATTGGGATATTGTTAAGAATGATGTGGTTTCTGCTGTTCAAGAATTTTTCCAATAAGGTTGCTTACTTAAACAAATTAATCATACATTTATTTCCCTCTTACCTAAAAAACCTGGTGCTAAGGATCTGGGGGACTTTAGACCAATTAGTCTGTGTAATACCATGTATAAGCTCATCTCTAAAATTCTGGCCTTTAGACTTAGGGAGACCCTTGGTAGCTTCATTTCTCCCAACCAAGGGGCTTTTGTGCCAGGTAGACAAATTCTAGACAATATTATTACAATTCATGAAACTATTCATTTGGTGGAACTTTCTGAAGGGAAGCCATGATTCTGAAGCTAGACATGTAAAAAGCCTATGATAGAATTTCTTGGGATTTTTTGTACTCTCTTCTTTCTAAGTTGGGCTATAATCCTCATTTCATTAAAATGATTTAGGCTTGTACTAAGGATCCGAGATTTTCAGTTATCATAAATGGTAAACCCAATGGTTTTTTCAAAGCTAAAAGGGGGCTGAGACAAGGAGATCCTTTATCCCCTTCCTGTATATAATTTTTGCTGAAACTTTGTGCAGATTATGCCTTAAAGCCCAAAGAGAAGGTCACATGGAGGGGATTAAGGTGGTCGAGGTATAGAAAATCAATGTTTGCAGCAGTTTGTTGATGATACAGTCCTTCTGGGTCAAGTTGTTGTTCAAGAAGCTAGGACTATCAAAGGCATTACTAAGAAGTATGAGAGGGCTACAGGAAGAAAATCAACTTTAGGAAAAGCTCTTGTTTCTTCATAAATGTGGGAAAGGAAAAACAGATTAGATTGGATACCATCTTGGATTGTAGTATCAAAATCCTTCCTGATTCCTATTTGGGAATGCCTCTCTATGGGAGTAAACTCGATGAAAGAGTGTGGAATCTTCTCTTAGAGATATTTCATAAGAAGTTGGCCTCTTGGAAAGGATCCCTTCTCTCTCAAGCTGGGAAGGATCAACTTCTTCAGAAAGTCTGCAAGGTATTCTTGTGTTTATAATGTCCATATTTATTCTTCCAAGAAGAGTCAAGAAGGCCATTGAAGGGATTCATAAAAGGTTCTTATGGACTGGATCTGAGGATAAAAATAGAATCCCTTTAGTTGCATGGGACAAGGTTACCCAACCCAAGGATAAGGGTGGTTTGTGTTAGGTTGTGGAGATTGTTATCATTTGGCTAAGTGTTGAAGATTGTAAACTATCCACAATTGTTTAGCCAAGGTTCGGGGGTAGTAGCCCTCGGTAGTAGAGGTATTTGGGGCGCAGCCCAAATTTTTTTTTGGCCTTAAAATGTGCCTGATATATCGGGGAACGTTCTTTTCTCATATGGGTCGGATTTTTGACCCATAGGTTTATGGGACAGCTTTTTTTCCCATGCTTTTGATACCCATAGTTTTGTAAAACTACTTAAGTATTTTTCTACTTATATGGTCTTATGAATATGGTAGGATAATGTAATATTGTAGATGTGTTTTGAATTCGGTGTGAATTCTCAGATTTTGTTGAGCATAGCTCCAAACAGATATGGGTATTGTATTAAGAGAGTGATGGCTTGTAATAAAATTTGAGCAAGTGATTCTTTGTGGACGTATCCAAAATTGGGTGAACCATGTTAAATACTATCTCTTTGTGGTGTGTTATTTTATCCGAATTTTTATTTGAGATCTGTAATATTTTCTCGCATATTAGTTTCTCTTTGTTGTGATTCGTGAGGGATTACTCCACATATTTTATCCCTTATTTCCTAACAAATTGGGTCTTAAGAATATTTAGTTTATGAACCATGCCCTCATTGCTAAGGTTGGGTGGAGGCTTCATAAAGAAGTTGGTATCTAGGTGACTATTCTGAAAGTGAAATATTTTCTTCCCTTTGGCGAAATGTTGGATTTTTTTAGTGATTTGGTGCTACCGAGAGGTTCTATTTTCTAGAATAATTTGTGTCAAACTAGGAAATTGCTTATCAAAGGGTGCAAATGGAACCTTGGAGATGGCTCTAAAATCAAATTCAGGAGGACCCTTAGGTGGAGGATGTTGCCCTAAATTTGAGAAATCCTTGGAGGGAACTTTGGAATTTCTACTCTGATGAGAAAGGAGATCTTGTGTGCAATTATTGGGATGAGGAACACATATGGTCCCCTATCCTTCCCCCTCCTTTCTTTCATGGGGATATCCAACCTTTTCATGAGTTAAATAGAAAACTAAGGGATCTTCATATCCCTCCTGATAGTGTCAAGGATGAGCTTGTTTGGAGACTCACTGATACTGGGGATTATGAGGTTAAATCTAGATATTTGACAAAATTTGACCATATGGATTCAAATGTCATTTGGAGGAAGGTTTGGAACAAACATCTTATCCCTAAGATCAATTTTTTTCTTGAAGTCATCAAAGGTAAGATCCTTACTATTGACCATCTAAGAAGGAAGGGAATGATCATTATTAATAGATGTGGGTTGTGTAAGGACAATGAAGAAACTATCGGCACTTATTTCTAGAATGCCCTTTCTCTTTTCAAGTTTTTGTTGTGATCTTGGGCATCTTCAATGTGCAGTGGGTCCTCCCTGGTGATGTGGCTCTCTTACTTGAACAATGGAACTTTAATTTTTAGAATGACATGGTTAAAAATGTGGAAGATGGCCTTGCCTCACATATTTTGGGAATCTAGATTGAACGTAATAACATGATTTTCAAGAACAAATCGGTTAGCTTGAGTAGGGTTTCAAAAAAAGTGCTACAAGATCTTAAGGATAACTCTAGGATCCTTAAATCCAAACAGGTCAGAGGGTTCCCAAAGTGGGAGATGGATGTGCTTAGGAACTTAGAGGCTGAATCCTCCTTCACCATTAAGGAAAAATGAAACACATTGTCAAATGGATCAAACCGCCAGATGGAAGCTTCAAGCTAAACTTTGTGAGTTGGCTCATGTGATTGAAAACATGGCTGAAGGAGGGGGTATTTTTTGTGACCATAAAGTTATTTTCATTATTTTTATGTGGGGCCTATAGGAAACCAATCGAACAACATAACGGAGGCCAAAGCCATGCTTTGGGGAGTTAGGCTTTGTGGAGTTAGGATTTGTCATGACATAGGATTAAAAATATGATTATTGAGGGTGACTTGGCGTGTGTCATTAATGCTCTCAAGGATAGCAGAAAGTGTGGCTAGAAACTTAATAATTTGATTATGGAGGCATGTGCCATCCTTTCTTCATTTGATCAAGTGGTCATTCAACACTCTTATCGTGCGGGAACAAATTGGAAGATGTGTTGGCTGATAAAGGTATGACCATGGTGGATTTGGAGATGTGGATTAGGACACATACTCCTTGGAGTTAGGTGAATAATCTCATTAATGATGATGCAATGTAGGAAGAAGGGTTTTGATGAAAACCCGGGTTTACACGCTCAAGATTATGAAAGGAATTTCCTTTTTTGGAAAACCAACCTTGTCAATTTCATTTGTTTCTTGATTCAATGTCTCTCTCGGCTCTGTGAAGGTGTTTTTCTTACAGGTTTCATGGGGGTGATAGGGTGAGAATGGATCCCACTACTTTTCTCCATCTCAAAAATGACATGGGTCTGTGGAAAGTGCTGCATAAAGGGGTTTTACCAAATTCATTCGAAGGCTCAAAGGTAATGACCCTATCCTGTCTGTTGAATTTGTTGCTTCCTGGAAGGATGGTAGTTTTGATTTTCATGGGGTTCATATTGATGTCTCGAGGAAGAAATTTATGAAGTTACTAGGTTAAAAATGGAGGGCCTCAAAATTTTTAAAGACAAAACTAGGAAGAAGCATGAAATTGTGACTTTCTTTGAGGCTAGGGAAAAAATTATTTCTTATGACAATGGGATTTCCCACACTTTCTTGCTAGATAGGTGGGAAGATGTTTGCATGGTTATCATGAAGTATTTGACCCTTGAAGGGAAATTTTGAAAAATATTTACCTATCATCTATCTATTCTCAATCTCTTCCATTGGGATCAGTCTATGAGCCTCACTTATTTTCTTTATCATTTGTTTCTCTCAACCATCGAGGATTTTAAGAAGGAAAAGAAAGATATCCCCTCAACTAGGGTATCATCCTCCTCATGGTTCAAAGAGGTAAAATGGCTATCCCTTTCCCTATTACTGATCACGATTCTGATCAGGAAACCCTAGCCTCCCACATTAACAAAATTAAGAAATAGAAAGTGATTGACCCGGAGAAGGGCATTGTTGATGCCTTGTGCAATCTCAAAAAGGGTATCAAGAATCTAGATGATAATTCCACCAAAAGGGCCCAAGAACTTTTTGATTGGGAGGCCATAATTATGAGGGCTGAGACCACCAATGACACCATTCTCACCGTCAACAAAAACCTCATTCAAGAGCTGAAATATTGCCATCAGTGTATTGATTCCCATAACAAAACCATCAAGGGTATCCAAGATGATTTCGTTATGCAAGAGCAGTGGATTTCTATTTTGCAGGATCAGGTTGCTACTAAGGAGGGAAAAAATAAGATGAAGTTGATGTTGAGTACATATGACAATGAGGACTCGAGACACTGGAGATAGCTTAGGTATGGTTTCTAACTACAATCAAAGCAAGGATCAGAGGGAAGAGTAGGTGGAGACCCAGACAGAGAATGTGGTTGTTAACCAAATGAAAAGGGTCATTATTAAGGTGGCTGGTAGGAGGGATGGAGGTCTGAGCACTAGATCCTGTAGCAGGGCCATGGTGAACTAATTGTGTTCCTTTTGCTGCCCTTTTTGTTTGGTTTTGTTTTTTGTCTCTGCCCCTTTGGGGTCCAAAAAAATCTATTAATTTTTCAAAATCTTGTAGCTTGTCCCATCTATGTGGAGGGATGTTGTCAAGCTCTTTTGAATCTACCTTCATGGATTTGTTATATATTTTTTTCTGAAAACTTGCTCCTCTATGTATGGGTTTTTTTCGTCCCTATTTAAAACCAATCTTTTTAATCTTACCTAAAAACAAGATGTGTAACATATGTAATTCTAGGAGGCTCAAAAGTATCAATGTCAAGCAAAGGAGGAAGAGACACAAGACTCATCGAAGAAATAGGTGTAATTTGTTAATATCAAAAGACATAAAGTGGTATGAATTATCCCCTATGACAATAGATAGAAATGTGGAAATATGGGAATTGATTTCCCTATGGATGTAACAAGATAAGGTGCGGCCACAGTAAATGAATCATGCATAGAATCTTAGAGATTGAAATAATTAGGAATCATTTTCAAAACATCATAGGTTAATCTAAGTTATGACGAGGAAGGTGCAAACAGAGATGTAACATTGGAATAATTAAGTATATGATCAATATAGTTGCATCAATAATGATACATAATCGGATGAGTATCATGGGTTCCAATAGAAAATTGATCTTGTAAATAAATAGCACTAGGTAACATCTCTATTAGAAGCACAATGGAATGAGAAGGGTTGGTGAACCAATCCTAAAAACATTTACTTCATTACCATTACATACATTCATCATTCAAACCATTAATTCAACATCTATAAACCATGTGAGCTTGTTAAGTGTGTATTAACAATTTACAAGAGCATAAAACAAGAGAGAGAACAAAAAAACCATATATAAGTTGAAACCATCGGGGAAAGAATACCCACTAAAACATATACTAATATTACTCATAACAAAGAACTTTCAAGAATATTACATATCAAGAAAATTTGTTTCGTGAGACACCAATCCCACAAGGACCAAAAACCCCTAGTTTAGTAGGGCACCCACCCTACAAGGAGGATACAACACTCTCGATGACTAAGCAACCAGATATCCACCTAAAATGGATGATCACTAATGATATGTTGCTACAACAACTGATGGTGATCTCAAATTCAGCTCCACACTCTTCAAACCCTCTCAAAACAAGATCTCTCCTTACTTGCTCAAATATTCCTTCTCTTATTGATTAGGTCTAACAAACTTGCACACGTTATCCTCAAATCTTATCATAACATGAAACCTATTCTCATCTTTGTGTTTGACCCCTCTAATATCTTCTTATTTATTCTATAGCTTGATCACACCCTCATCATCTCAACTAGTCACAATGAGTAGATATAAATCACTTGTATACATTATAATTTCACAAAAACTCCAAGATTGGCTATGACCATATAGGTCAGTCATCCGAACTCAAAAAATATTAAATACATCATATAAATTAACTCAAGAAACCTCAAGGTTCATAAATAGTGTAGACACACCAACTAGCACAAGGCTACTCAAATAGGCCTAAAATAAAGGCATCATCTCCAACAAATGAACTGTGATATTCAAAGGAACACTCCAACTTTGTCATGGATCCTATTGAGCTCAAAATTACACCCTACTTTGATTCATAAACATGATATTATCTCAACTCAATATTTTGAGGAAACATGATATTGTCTCAAACTTGTAGGAATTGCACCCGAGAAAAACCTCCGAAGAACACCAATTGCCTCTAACTATCCTTAATGCTAAACTACTCCTAGGAATTGAAATGCAACTATCTAACTCTACTCTAAAATTTCAATGTGCCAAGGTGAGAAGGATATGCATAAAATAGAAATCCTAAAATAAGGGGTGGTGATAGCACCAAGAACAAGGGCTGGAGATATTTTGATGAGTGAAAATGGGAAGAAAATGGAGGAGAGGAAAGACAAATGTGCCACATTCCAAAACAACATTCAAACCACCATTTTCTTGGAGTACAATAGATTTATAACCTACAAGGAGAATAAAATATGAACAATGTATATGGATATGAAATGAAATGAAAGGAAATGTAATACAACACAATCCGAGTAGATACAAGTCATAAAAAATGAATTTTATTACTTAAAAGGATTCATAATTCATTACAATTCAAGAAATAAGGCAATAATCACCTTACAAGATGCCCAAATCTTAGACCTACAAATAAAAATTTTATAGAAATATCTTGACACAAGTCCTTTTTGTTTTCAAAACATCCACCCCCTAAAAATGAAATATTTTTACAATATATAGATCAAGGAAGAAAGAGAAGAGGGAAAAGAAGGGCACAAATTTTTCAACTTTCAACCACCAACAATCTGTATTGAATTCTCCTGCAAAGCACATGGGCACCCTGTAAGGCCATTCCTATGTCCATCTTGTCTTGCAAAAGGATATGGAAGCCATACTTCATTAATTTTTGTGGTTGAGAGTGAGATTTCATAATTTTCATTCTCATGGCTTTCATTTCTTCCTATGAAGCTATGTTTTCCATTTTTCCAACCAAACCTCATCAATAATGATTTTTTTGTGATGACATGAAGATCGGGATGATATCTTTCTAACAAAACTGATTTATTTGAATTTGGAACTCTAGAGAAAAAGTTATGGCCATTTGCATTTTACATTTTGGGATGAATAGGATCATGAAACATAGCATCATTTGATTGGATATAAATATTTAATTTTTATACGGGTCACTTTCTTTGACTTTTCCATGTGTTGGTCTTTGGCTAGTTGCAGGTTGGGATTTTCTTACATGTATACTCGATTTGAATTTTTGACTTCCATTTCTCTCTTCCAAATCCAATGCCTTTTACAAAATTATATTCATTCTAGGGCTTGAGATCCTCTAGAGTCCATCGCCCGAAGTGTGATGGAATTCAGCCATGTGTCTACTTTAGACCATTTATTTTACACCATGTGGCTCCATTTTATTAGGCCATCTGTCTAATGAATCTTCCTCCCCCACTACAGAATTGAAATATTATGGAATTTGGCTCATTCCATGGAATTTACATTTGTGAGGAACATCTACCTTAAATTTTTCCAGAATGGTGACATGTGTCCCACTCCGACTACCCCGATATGTATCGTGTGTCTTCCTTCACTTTGGAAACATTTCCCATCAACATTTCAACCTTGCTTAAACCCTACGCCTATATGAAGCTTGGTTTGTTCTGTGGACATGAGGTCTGAGGAATGTATCTTCTTGATGAAGTTTCGAATGCTTCCACATGTCTTTCTAGAATTTTTGAATTTCTTGGCGGTGTATACCTTTGATGAGCATTTGAATGTACCGACTTATTTAAATAGCTAAGTCCATTCTAAAAGGTAGGTTTTCCAAAATTAACTCGGGGCTAAATTTGGGATTACAGCTCCATCAACTCCGTATAACTTGGTGATAAGCTCTTAACATCACCAACAAGAAAAAGAAGCTTTGTAATTTCTATCTCCACCATGAAGCCCACAAAGAAGTAAGCATGCTCAACTAGGTCTTCAAGCACCCATAAATCAATCCCAGAAAAAGAAACTTCACATAGAAAAAATCATCATCAAGGTTCAAGTATTATATCAATGGAAACCTCTTTTAGTCTACTTTCTAGAAAAACTCATTTCATTCATCAAAACATAACACAATGCCTCCAAACAGACATATCTTTGAAACATCTCATTCAGGATTCAAGGAATCAAGAACTAGTCTTAAGATAAATATGATCTATTACCTCTAATGACACTTCCAATCTCAACCAACACCTATAACACATAAAGGAAAACCTGTTACACCTCTCCAAGCATTCACAATCATAGCTCACATGCAGAAAAATTGATCCAACACACATGTTTCAGTCACCTATCATGGAAAGCCTAATAGGACCAATTAGGAAATTAGGGATTCAACTTAGAACCATCACTCCAGATAAAATCAAGCACTTAAACACATCATGATAGGCCACTACCAATTTTTCATTCTTAAAAACAACTACTCCAATATGCATTTATATCAAACACACCTCAAACACCCATGACTAGGTGTCGACCTTAAGGCCAAAATCAAAAGGGTGACTTGGAGGAATTGTATATTAGATTTTCTCCACTATAACTACTCATAAATTTTCATGGCAATGTAGCACACATATCCCTATGATTCTATAACAATTCACTTTTCATCTTGAAGCTTCCATCTTAGCCCTGAAACTATAAATCTCCACAAAATAAGGGATTTTCTCCTACTTCCTAAAACAACTAGAACATGAGACCACCACCAAAATGATCCCTAGATAATCCTAAATAAATTTTATACATAAATTTTTATTACACATATCATTTTCATACCAAATAATTCATTTCTTCCATATCACACTGCTATGAGGGTTTTAGCTAGGGTTTTGACCTGTTTGACTTCTTAACGATTGTTCAAGTAAGTTGGGATTTTTAAATCAACTCATTAATTTTTAAAAACACTCTTAGATAAATTTAAAATCATCCTTGAAATATAAAATTTCCCATGAAAATTTTGTGTGAGTGGGTGAGCATTTGAAGTTACCTATTGAGCTAGATTTTTCCTTCTTTAGAACTTGATTTTGCCAAAAATATCATAACATGCAAAATATTCAAAACCTTGACCTAAAAATTGGCATGAAGAATCATGGAAACCTATTATAACTATTAAAACTCTCATCCATTCTCAAATTTACTTTAATATCTCTAGAGACTAAGACTAACCTATGTCTATTTGCCTTGGTCTCAAGAAACATGCTTTAAAGGATAATGAAATGTCATCAAACCTATGGATAATGACCTAAAACATCCTTGTATATATGTTATTTCATGTCACAAAAACTTTTCCATACTCATATCAAATATCCATGGTACAAATATCATGCCACCATGATAAACCACATGCACTAGTCTATGAATAAGCCTATAATGACCTGACTCAACCATGATATCACATCACCGATGATGAATACTACTTGCAATCACATAAGAACCTATAACACATATAATGTAGCATGTTTTACCTTATTAGGACCTCATACCAACTTAGGAGTACTCATATTATGACCATGCCTACTAGACCATGCTCTAAGACACCATATAACTTCACCAAAACTAGACACTACCAATCAAACTTCAAACTTGACCTTGATTTACACCTCATGGAGACACTTAGACAACATTTCAATCAATGACCTTTGAAATCAATGACAACACCATTGACACAATGACAAAAATCTCCCCATTTTTCATTGATGACAACCACCTTCAAAAAAATTGATGGAAACCACAAGACCAAACACTTATGAGACCTTTTTCATGTTTTTGAGCCTAATATCCCCCTTTGACATATATGAAAAAGTAAAAATGAAAACTTAACAAGAAAATAATGATTAAACACAATGGAAACAATGAGTTACATGTTTACAAGACCCCCTTGGATTATACTCTATTTTTTTGTCTTCAACAGAAAATGAGATCCATGGACCTAATATAAGCATGTAAAACAGCTCCCCTTGAACTGATACATCATAATTTTTACTATAAATCATATCCTAGACCTAAACCATATGTTGGTACCTAAATCTACACCACCTTGTGAGCCAAACAACATTTACAATCTGAGTTGGATGCTTAGAGAATGACAGATCGAAGATTTAGTCATTTGTAGCCGGGGATATATCTAACAAACTCTTTGGGACTTGACTTGGGAGAGATTGGATTATACTCACAAAGGGGATGACCTTCCCTACTAATTTAGGTTTTGCCTTTAACCAGGGTGAGATGACCCATTTTGTAACATGTTATTATAAGAGAAGTGGATGAAATTGTAGTCTTTAAGATCTTTCTTGGAAATATAAGGGATAGTCCTGAATAGACATGGTCAATGCAATAATTGTTTAACTCTCACAAGTTTTCAACATAAATAATGTAAATATCTTTCAAAATAGGACTCAGGTTACTCTAGATAGTGTGGATCCTAGCTTTCTTCTACATATTTATGGAAAGGGAGGATAGAAATGAAAAATTCCCTTGACAGATGTTTATAAGCAGGGAAAACATGGGTAATTTAAATGAATTTAATAGTTTCAGATCACAATTTTTGTGTATTATTGGGATATTAAATTAGGATAAATTTGATTATACAAGTCTCACAAGAAAACCTTACAAATGTTTGGAAATTACCCCAAGGAAAGAAAAACACATCACACAACTAACAACAACCCTTTAACTAGAAGGTATGCACTCATGGAAGCCCAAGAGTATAATATTTCACACAACATTTGAGAACTTAAACACAAAATATCATGTTAAACTCTCAACAAAACATTAATAGATCATGTTAAACTATGCTCAAGATACACTCAAAAGCTTACTAAAATCTTCTCAACTAAATAGAGGCAACATGAATTTAAAACTGTTTATCACACCACAAAAAGAAAGCTCTATTTATAGTGCAATTAGCAGTTTCCAAAATTCCACTAATTAAGACAAGATCTAGTGTAATTCAAAGGAACCATCAACATAAGATTGCAATAGGGAAGCAAGTAGTTGATTCAAAGTATTCTACCTTAAGAACAAAGATAACATTTCTCAGGAGATAATATACAGTTAATTTCAAGAAATTCAAATTCTTTAGCAAGTGACCATAAATCCTATTGCCTCAATGATTTCCAATGACTGTACACTCACAATCATATTAACGTGAGAAGGTTTGGAAAAATTAAAATAACTCACTAGTCTCTAAGTTTGATTCAGTTTCTCAGAAAGTACCATTGGTTTTTCTCTATTTTCCCTAATAATTTATAACAATTTAACCCCCTTCATATGAGAATGTTCCTCTTATATATATACAAATATCTATCTTTCCTTTTATTCCCCCAAATGTGAATCTTTAAAATAATATTCCTCTTTTTGTCACACAATATGATCTACCTATTATTCCTTTGAAAATAATTTTCTTTCATGATGCTATGTGGAGGGATTACAAATGATTTGTATTTTTTCACTATCTTAATATGATTGGGATTCCATGTCATCATTTTTGGTATTATTTGTTTGATTATTTATTTTTATGTAAGTCGAGAGACTTTTTAATGATTTTTGAGAGCCTCTAGATATTTTGATTTGATGCTTAATCACTCTCACCTTTTGAGAATCCACCTCGAAATACACACACTCATTATCATATATTTTTGAGCTGAGTGTTTTTGCATGTGTCATATCATCTCAATTTGATTTCATCCTTTTTTAGGATATTATTCTATTTCATATTTATCGCCTTCATGCGGGCATAAAAAAAAAACTCATGGATTACTTCATCATGATTATGCTAGGATAAACTCACCAGCTTTATTTTTTCTATAAATTCCCATCACCTCTCATAAAAATTTTCATTCTTTCTTCTAAGTGAGAAAAATCTTGATGAATTTTTCTTTCTGCAACATGATGGGAATGACATTAGAACCTAGATTAAGGATGTCTCCTTTGAAGATTTGAATCAAATCTTCGAATTGACAAGCCCCGATGAGGTATTTGTAAGGATTTTATTTAATATTATAGACCCAGAGGAATACAAGTAGCCATTCACTTCCCAATTTTTTTGTGTAGCGTTGATTCGAAGGCTCATTAGAATCAATCCTATTTTTTCCACCTTCCAAATGATTTGCATTCACCTTTTCAGGTTGGAGCATCGTAAAACTCCCGTGGTATTGGAGAAATTATGGCTCAAAAGAAGGCCATCTGTGAAAGGTGCAACTGACAACATATGCCCTTTCATCTATAATGAAGAGTTTACCATGAAGGATATTCCTTCATAATATTATGAGATATGGGAAGCGGTCCTCAGATAGAAACAATTCCCACTCTTGTTCACAGGGTGAATGAATTGAAACAACATGTTTCCTTTTTGGAGAAAAATCCCACAAAATATCTACCTTCTCAACCTCCTAAAGTGTCACCATTTGTTATGCGAAAAAAAAGGCTGAATCTAGATCCAAAACTTCTACTTAGCCAACTTCAAGGACCACTGTACTTGCACTTCCAGCCACATCAGATTGTTCCTACCTAGCCCCCTGTCTACAAAGAAAAAGGGAAGAAATCATTTCCCATAGTTGGCATGGACTCCTAAATTGGGTCTCTTCTTATCAAAAGAATATATAATCGAGGGTATCTTGGATGGCCCTAGGTAAATTGGGTCTCACACCTTTGTAGGTTAAGTTTTATTTGTACAAATGGTTGTTACGTTAGAGGAGTTTTTTCCTAGGAAGAACATGCTTTTGTATAAAATTCCTCCATTCAATGAGGATTTTGTGGTAGTGGAAGATGATTAAGTGTCTCTTTTTATAGTTTCTTGTTTTGTGTAATTCACAAAATGTATGCAACTTTTCCATGGGATGGGGCCCCTATAGAACCCCTATTTTGTTTTTTTCATCAATAATTTTTTTTTAAATTGTTACATTAATACACATGCTTCATAATAGATTTATAATTCTATCAAAGAAATATAAAATTCTATTGTATTGTATCAAGTTACATTCATGTTTGAAATTAACAATTCAAAGTAGTGTTCAACTAGCATGAAACAAGAGTATCAATAATGAAAAGATGAGAAATGTTAGGAAAAACAAGCCTAAGCTTGCTCACTGGTCAATCATGGTTACATCTTCATCTTTGTCACCTTCTTCCTCATCTGGTTGTCTTTCTCTGTATGCATCATACCTTTGGAACAATTATATCATCTCTTCTTTGCATCATCCCAAGTGATATTTGAACATCATGTGATGCTTATTTAGTATATCAAGACATTTGGACATTCTTGGCTTATACTCCCTCAATTTCTTAGTCATCTCGGAAATCTTGTTCTCCACAAGGATGAGTCTTTTGATAACCTCATAAGAATAATGTTCCTCCTTGATGTACTTGTCAAAGGATTGAATCAAGGTATCAACTTCCATATTCCCATAAGTAATTTTATGCTTATCAAATACCATTTGTTCTACTATGTTGTCTATGTTATCAATAGTCTTTCCTACCCATTCCTTCTCAATTACCAACTTTTCTTTAACTTGATTTACAACTTCCACCTTGATTCTAGCTAGATCTTCCATCACATATTGAGTCCCCTTTTCTTCAAGTGGCACTATTCCCTCCTTTTCTAGAAAATCCTCATCAAGTTGGTTTATTGTTTCAAGTTTAGGAAAAATCCCCTCCCAAGAATACAATTCATTTTCACACTGCTCAAGAATTTCATTAACATCATTGAGTGTTTTGGTGAATTTTGCATACCTTTTTGTTTCCTTTTCAATGACCTTCCTTCCTTTTTGAGACAAGTCCTCTACCCATTTATCTATTGCTTCAAATTTATTACTAGAATTTTCTATTTTATCTAGCATTTTAGGGGTAATAGTAGTGGAAACTTCTTGATCTCCTTCTACAGGCCCTACTAATTTTTCCAAGAATGAAGTTAGTGTTTTTATCTACTCTTTCAACTACTTTTTAAATATTCTATCCTCATCAACATTTTTAGCAGGCCTTTAACTGCCATTGGAACTTCTTGCTTCAATGATTCCATAGTAGGCCTTCCCAATTGGATGTGTTTTATATCATAATCACTTTCTCTAATATCATCCTTTGAATTTCCTTGGCGAGGAGTTGCAAATTACAAGGTCCTAAATCCATGATGGTCTATATGTGTTTTAGTAATAATTTTTTCTTTCTTTAAATATTTTTGGGCTTTGGGAATGAAATGTTGGTGATACTTAAAAATTTATTTTGAGTAGCTTCCTTCTCTCCTTCTTGAAGAAGTCCTCCTAACCATCCATTCATAAGGGAATTCCCCTTATTTTCTTCCCCGTGGAGTCTCGTAATACAATACCAATTCTATTGATTTTTCTCCCACCTTTCCATTTTCCTTTCACTTCCAAATGTTACAACCCATGACTTCCCTTTTTCATGTTTCTAAATTTTTTGTTGAGTGATATTTTTCTATTAGATTAGGTAAAAAACAGGTTTTGAAGGGATCAGGAACCCTGTAAAATGAAATATATGGCGATCAAAGCCCAAAGACAGAAAAATAAGAGAGCCACAACCATAAAGAAAAGGTCCCACAAAAATGAGTTAAACAAAATTAACTCTTACAGAGCAGAAACGGAGCCCAATCGGGCCAAAAAGACCATGAAATAAATAGGGCAACACAGTTTTCCCCGAGTTCACAAAAATTTCAGAAATTTACAAGTCTTCCAGAGAGACAGAAACCACACGAGGAACCCAAAGCGGGATTACCAACTAATCTTCCTCCGACCTACTGATATGGAGATTGAATATCCTTCTTTTCTTCTCTCCTTCTTTCTCCTCAACTCTATCAAGAAGCCCTTTGACCTGTTTCTCAAGCTCCTACATCTTATTTTTAATCTGAACCTAGTCCGAAACCATTTTCTTCGAGATATTAATAATATTTAAGATGGATTCCCTTTTCCCTTCATTTGTTTCCTCCATAGCTTTGAGGACCCCCTCTAAGTAAACCATCCTTCTATTCCACTCTTTGAAAATAGTGGGATCACCCACACACTCATTTTTCCTGGAAGCACTGGCTTCCCCAACAACACCCTCCATGAAATTTCTGTCAATACCTCCCCCCTTGGGAATAGTTTTTCCCTCTTTCATCTTTGTAAGACATTCCACTAAGGTAATATCTTCTTCCTCTTCATGTTCCTCTAGAATAGAGACCAAGGGGTGATCCAGAACTGGCTTACCATTCTCAAACAATAGAAGAATCAAACCCTCATGAAGGGGCAGCTTGGCCTTCTTGTTCTGGAATGCTATCAATGAATTCGAGAGAGAGGTAGCCAAGAAAAAAGGAATGCTAACCATAAATTTATGTCAAAACATGTTGAGGAAAGTGATATGGTGAGTATAGATTTTTCTATACTTCCCTTCCAAAGTGATATACTTCATAACTTGAAGACAGACCTCCTTCCAAATACCAGGGATACATGATCAAGCAATGCCATCAGTGAAGAAAAAACAAGTCTCCTTACCAACAAAAAACTACTCAATCTCAAGATCTCTGCATGAGTTCTTTCCTTATAGATTTTCAAGCCCTCCATCTTCATTTCTATCACCCTAGCAATGTTGGCCTCTGAGACCTCGACCTCCACACCATGAATAGTAAAAACCCCATCTTTCCATGCTTGGCCAAAATCCTTAGAGAGAGCAGGGTCGTGACCATGTAGTTTAGCAATAAAATTGCTAAAACCCCCAACTTTTAACTTATTCCACAAATCCCTATTGCACTCTTTCATATTCAATGGTCTGGTTCCACGTGAATCCTATCACCACCCATCTGAACTCTTTCAAAGTAGCTTTTCCAGCTGAAACTAGAGGCAATCCTCGAACTATATTTCCAAACCAAATTCAAAAAGACCCAGTGATTTTTGTAAAGACTATCTTGTTTCCTGAAATATCTGCCCCCACTCATGCCGGCATCATGAAACTTAGCACCTCTTTTCCTTAATGATTTCATCATTAATGTTAGAGGGTAATCTCTCCCCTTTGTGCCAGATTTTGTATTCATTACAAAGGACTCCCATATTAGCCATCTTGTCTGCACATTTATTTCCTTGCCTCAAAATATGATTAATAGAAACCTTATCAAAGAACTTAAGCATTTCCTTGATGTCTTGGATAATATTTTTAATCGACCAATTAATCTTACTTTCATTGAGTGATATCTTCTATCTTCTTTCCAGTCACTTATTTTTCATGTTTTATTTTATTGTTTGTAGAGACCACATGTTCATTTAATGTTTCCTTTGGAACTTTAGTAGGAGTGGCCACTATACTTGTATCTACATTCTCTGCTGAAATAGTTGTCACATTTGTAATCTCCTTTGGAATATATTTATCCAAACTTGGGGCTTTAACTAGTTCATTGTCTTTTAAAATATCTTCACCTCCTATAAGTGGTTGTTTGGTCAATGAATATTCTTAGAGATGCTCTTCAACCACCTCATTTTTTGTAAGCTAAACCTCAGGAACGATTCCTGATTTTTACTTGTACTTTCTTCAAGATGAATCTCAACAGGTTTGCTTATTTATTTTGACACCTTAGCTACAACTTATTTCATGATACTTGTCTCTTGAGAGACCTCACCTTCCTTGAATTCCTTTGAATCCTTTGGTGGTTGGTTTTCAGTATAGATAACACCTATTATAGGTGTTTCATTCAAACTTGTTTGATTTATTGTTTCAACATTCATAATAAGGGTTGTGCTTTCAATTTCAGTAATTTGGGCTTGAGCCCCCAATATTACACTTGATGCTTGATGAAGATATTGAATATGTACTTCTTGTTTAGGGACACTTGTAGTCTTAGTTGTATAAGTTTCAAAATTTACATCAACCATTTCAATTTTAGACATTTATTTAAGTAATTCAACTATCTCATCAACCACTTTTGATTGTTTTTCAAGATGTTCAATCACTAGTTTGTTTTGCATTTGTTCCTTCATAACATCACCTAATTAACTAGACACGTTATTTCTACAAAATATTCCTGAAAACTTTTCAATGTGAGGTAAAGAGTAGATTACACTTGATGGTGGTATAACTAGAGTGGAGTGAATACCTCCATGAGTTTGAAATGGCATTTCCTATTTTGCAAATGAGGAAACAAATTCCTCTTGATCTTTGGTGAGTGGGGTTGGATCAATAACTTCAAGTTCTCTATGTTTATGATTTTTAGATACATGACCACTTCCCTTTATTGAAATACCAATGTCCCTTACCAAAGGTTGTATTATATTAATTTTCTTCTTAGCTCTCTTAAAGTGCCTAAGGTCTAGTGCCTCTCTTTCCTTGGTACTCTATGATTTGGATTGAATATCAACACCTGTTAAGGCTCCCCTCATCATCTTTCCAGTGTAAAATGATCCTAGTAGTACCTTTGAGGGAATTTTTGGTGTAGTCAATCCTTTCCCCTTTTCTTGGATTGGCACTTCGATGATGGGGGCATCTTGCATAGCCTTCAAGAGTATTCCCTCAACCTTTTGGATCAAGACAATTTTTGAAGTTCCTGTCTTACTTGTTGTTGATGTCCACTCATCAATTATCTCAGTAGTAGGATTCTTACTAGGTAACTAAGGAGCTTGAACATTCAAAGGATCTAAATTGCTTTATCCTTCCTTCAGTGGAGGAAGATCTTCCTCTAAAAATTTCAATTCTCAAAAATCCTTTAATACTTTTTTATTTTACAGAGATAAATCTAGACCCTTTATATTCAACCAGGTCAATGTTCTCCTTAATAAACTGTAAATTCTTCTATGATGGTCATGTAATTCTTTCACTTTGCAATATATAGAGATAATTGATTTTGAATCAATCTTTTGGTCATAGTAATATTTCCCCACCACATCCTCATTATCTACAATTCCTTGGGGAACTACAAAAATCTTGAAATCAATAATTTTCCTTAAGGTCATTTTGGAATAGTCCCTTAATATGACTTCTTCTTCATCTATACAATTCATCAAATAATCCTCAAATTGAGGCTCATGTTCTCTGTACTAACAACCCATCAAATTTCATAATTAAGTTTTGGAATGAACTTATCCATTGAAAATATGTCCATTTATTATTCCATCAATCTAGATTTCATTATGGTTTGGCATGAATATTTTCCAATTTGGAGAGGGAATTTGATATTTGTTTTGTGCCTTTTTGCAATATTTTTGTGCACAGGAGTCAACTATCTTGACAATTCCATTAAGGCCCACTTGTCATTCACATATCTAGGTAGTTTACAAGGTTTTCCCTCAAATCCACTTACCCTAAAATATGTAAATAATATGTATTGTATAAAAATACTACCATACTCTAAATTTTTCCCTAAGAATATATGATAATATATATTGTTCCCATTATGGTTTGAAAAGTCATGTTACGGGGAAATGAAAGCATCATTTACTAACCTAGCATTCCCTTTCCATCTTTCCAACCTTAATTGTGGGTACACATCGGACACCTTATGTTCTTTAAAAATTTCTTGTAATGGGAGACTGGGAAATGATTTGAAGAAAACAATATTATAGAGGAGATAGGACAATATATAGAAATTTATGTCAACCGGATTACCTATACAATACATGACTTTTTTCCAAATGTTTGGTTGGTTGGCCTTCCCTACCTTCACCATATTTTTATGCCCATTTTTGTACCTTATCTTACTTCTCCTTTCCCTAGCAATTGGTTCCTTTTCCTAACAAGTTGGTTCCCTCATTCAGCCATCTCTGCAATGAGTTGGCTCTTAGCTAGCTTGCCCTAGAAATTTGGGTAGCCTTCTGCTTTTACATTATCATTGGGATGTTTTTTGAGTTTTCTTGTGAACTGGGTGTTGGTTTTGGATTTTATGTTTGAGTAAGCTCGTGTTTTGGATTGCATGTATTGGGTAGCCTACCTCAAATAGAGATTTCCTCGAAGATAGTTGAATTACTACCTAGATCCGCAGAGAAAACCTAAAATTACACATGCACAACTAGAAAACCAACACAGACTCCAAATAATGGGATTGTTAAACTTGTTAATCGATTCTAAAATGAACAAAAACTTGCACGAGAAGCAGAAAACCAAAACATAAGTAACCAATAACCAAAACAAATAAGTACACATTTACCAACCATCGATCCGATAACGTATTAGATTATTCTGAAAGGATCAATATGGAACCTCATGCACATATAAGATGTTGCACTTCAATTGGTAATGTGATGCTCTAAGTAATCAAGAAGAGATTGAATCACAAAGGAAAATAAAGTATGAAATAATAGGTCTAGCATTCTCATAGATCAAAATAAGAAGGTACATATATAGGAGTGTTGTGTAACTCCCGTGCATGACACATGGACACATGAAACCCTAATTAACCCTAATGACCTATGATCTCACTAAGTGAGATGACTAACCATGTGAATGATGATGAAGAAACATATTTTCAAGATCTTTGGGTAGAAGACATGGATAATGAAGTTGAAACTATATTTTTTGAAGATGTTGTAAAGGTTGGTAGTAATCTAAATTTGAATACACCTTGCTATGATGTAAATTTGAAATTTGAAGGGCTTATAGATTAGATAAAAATAATATGGAAAAATACTTTGATTAGAAGTCAAGTAGAGGAGCCTAAGAAGGTAAAATTTTCTTATAAAAAATTAAGGGTCATGCATCCTTATGGTTGGATCATGTACAAAATGTGAGACAAAGGAAATTTAAAGAAAAATAAATTTTTGAGATGAAATGGTGACAAATTTGAAGGCCAAGTTCTTTCCTTGTGATTATCTAATGTGTTTGTTCAAAAAATTGTAAAATTTGAGACAAAAGGAGATGAGAATCAAGGACTATACTAAGGATTTTACAGACCGACTATATTGGTTGGTTGTAAGATATGTGAATGGTTGCATCCTATAACTCTAGATGAAATTATTTTGTTAAACCTAATAACCGTGGAATAATCCTATCATGTAAATTGAAGGCGTAAGAGAAATTTTCAAAGAAATAAAAAATGAACTCTAGAGGTAGAGGGAGGTCTTCTAGAGGTAGAGGACAAGGTAGCGGTGGAAGAGGACAACAAACAAATGATAGAGAAGCTAATAGCTCTCAAAATCAGAATTATAGTGCAAGAGGAGGCTATTCTTCTAGAGGGAGAGGATCCTTTGGAAGAGGTAGAGGTACGAGCTTTATAGGTGCAATAAGTATGTTGGAAAAAGACATTGTGAGTTTTTGTGTTAAAGAGAAGGGGTTGGTGGTAGGTGACATAACCTCTATGACAATTAAACAACCACCACTAAACATAGAAGGGAAGTTACATGACCACCAAAATGACTCCGTAACTTCCACTTTGTGTGAAGGGGAATTTTGTAGCCACCACTTTTCCAAGAGAGGAAGTTGTGAAATTTCCACCTATCCCAAGGATATTTTAGTGAAACCCAAATACTTGCTTGTTTTTGCAATTTATTTTCAATTCTTAATGGATTTATGGTTTTGTTAAAGTATCCTAATGTTTCGTATAGCTTACTTATTGACATAGGGGGTTTATGTTTACTAGAGCAGGGTTCAAGATTAGGATTGGATTACACAAGTGCTCTCATTATTAACTCAGGATGATATAGGCCATCTCGACGGTGCCAAGATATGACAGCTTACAAAAATTATGCATGTTACCCTAGTTAGTAGGAAACTATGTAAATTTATGACCTATTATGATGTATATCGAATACATTCGATTCACCGGTGTCTATGGAGAGTTGGTGGTTGCACTTGAGGGGTTCTAATTATGGAGAAGAAGCTTATACTAAAAATTTATAGCTCATCGATGAGGATTTTAGATGGGTGAAATACTTAGGTGATGTAGGGGCACTTGATATGAGTACCAAGTAGGGTGTTATATTGAATTCACTAGATCCGGCCCCTATACCTACTATACGTAAGACCATTATTGGTATAGTGGCCTCACATTTGATTGGGGATAAGGGCAAAGTGAAAATTTTCTATTCTTCTAGGAACCTATTATGCAAATTATTGAATAACATGGTTGAGTGTTTGGATGGTGCCATGATATATTAGCATCTACCTACAAAAATTTATATCAAGTAGTCGGAGTTTAGGTCCGTATCAATTTTTCACCTTACACTTGTGTTGTCATGGGTATATGAGATGGTGATCCCTTATCGAGAGAGGTGTGGGGATTATAGATCTAGCTATCATCATGGCAAAAGGTAGGTAGATGTGATTCCTATCGAGCCACTCCATAGGAAATAGTTACCTTAATTAACTTAAGGAGGGGACTACATTTGTTTCATGTATAACCACCACACAACTGATTTATTATGGTGGGCATATAGAGACTCAACTAGTGAAACATGTGCATCATCGGTTTAGTTGGCCATATATTAATGCGATTCCAATGGTAGAGACTATGTTCGGGGGTACTAGAGAGGTGAGAGAAACCACATGAGGAGGATGAGATGGAAAATTGTTGTACATTATTAGTGAGAAAAAATTTCGGCTATAAAAATTAGGTGTCTCCACCGATGTTCATGGGGCTACACCCCTCTGCATTGAATGGTACATCTCCCAATATAGAATGTGACTAATATTAATCCTATCTAAATGTTGTGGGTAGCCAAAATGGGTTGAGGATCACAAAAGAACATTGCACTACACCTATAACAAAGTGGTTATACTAGATACAAGGGAGTAAATTACAACAATGAGGGGAAAGGAGAGAAATTATGAAAGAGAGATTACTACCGTGAGTAGGAAATCAGAGTCTCACACCTAGTAACCGAGTAGTTCATCATTTAATATAGAGGAAACACAATGAAGCTAGCGGGATCAATGAATCAAAACACAAAGTCTTTAGATTCACTTACCAAAGATACAAATATCTTGCGTCACTATGCTTACAAAGTGTATAAAAGAGGGAAATAGAAGAACCATGAGATGCCTATAACAACCATGCTTATTACGCCAACAATGAGAGGAAACCATGCATACAAAGCTGCACACATTCATACATCTTGGAAAGTAGAAACTCTATTCCTTGATTGACATTTACATAAGTTGTAAAAATCAAGGGAAAAGAAAAGAAAATGTTAAAGAACTGTAGCTTTATTTTATGTATATGGATGACACAAAGTCCAACAACATATTACAATCCACTATTTCTACAAAGTACATATTTTTCAAAGATGATTTTTTTTTATGTAAATTTCAGGATTCTTTGGAATGAAGAAGACATCCCAATTTATAGTAATATAAATTGACCTCTCATCTCCCGATATGACTCTTCATATTCCTATTCCACTTGTGAACTTTTGTTTAACTCTAGAAAACAAAACTTAATTACTTCTCTTATAAGTTTGAGAAAATACTTTTGCAATTACAAAATATGTCATGTAAGTGAATATGACATAACATAATGATTACACCCAATGAATAATTAGAAAGGAGAGAGAAAGAAGAGGGATAAAGAGAGAAGGAGGGAAAAAGGAACACCGGTGTAGATGATGCCATGTCACCTTCACCTCGTTTCCTGAACGATCTAAAGAAATGTCTTAGTGTGGTGAAATTTAGATCTCTGAACTTTTTATACCATGAGAAACCTCCTCCGTATGACACAAAAACACATTGAATTGAGTGTTTGAAAACACCGTTGAATGATCATCTCAATGAATGTAGGCGTTGCTAATCGAGGTCCACTCCAAAGAAGTGTGAGGATGGAAATTGATCTCTCGATGACTTATGCTAAATAGCCGCATTGTTGTATCTCACAAATGATGATCATAATTACTCCATGGTACATGATGTACGATACCTCGGTCCACGGAATGAGTGTTGAGAAACATTATTTCGTGGCTTCCCCATGTGAGCTTGGGATGGACATGGGAACTATACATGATGATCCCCTTTAATACTTGATTAATTAACCAATTCAACTCATTGAGATCTTTTTAATAACCTTATTTTGAATCAACCAGCTCTCCAAGTGATGAATATGGATCCACCTATTGTGCCTTGTGATGCCTTGCATTACTTCTGAGCACACTTGAATTCAGGATGATGCTTCATAGATAAATATTGAGTTATCAATGTTCTATTTGAGCCTTAGAATAATCTTATAATCCCAAAAGGATGAAAAAATAAATGACATAATTTACTATGGAGATGGTAGCAACTTTCAGAATCGGAGCCGAAAACTCGTTATTTTTAGAAATTTGGTCTCAAGAGCTCTTATTTTAGGCGGTTTACTTTTTCACCTTGTTTCTTGACCGAGGTGTTTCCTTCACTTGATGCATTTACCAAATATTTTTGGGATCGATTTTAATTACTTTTCATTTTTGGAAAAAGTGAATTTTTTATTTTTCATTTTTGGCTTTTTTCGACCTTTGTGCCCTAATTTTTAATTTGCGCAAATTTTACTATTTTGTTCTTTTGGAGGAGTTTTCCTTTTCTCGGAAAATTTCTAGAAATGATAAGTTAGAACCAAAGGCACTTTCTATTTTTAGAAGATAAATTTCATAGTGTTGGATTCATGAAAAAATTTTAGATTCCTTATGAGTTTTTTCTCTCGTGCTTTATTCAGATTTCCAAGTCAAACCGCTTCCTGGATTGAGGTCAAATGAAGAAGAATCAACTTAGTGGAAAAAAATCAAATGGATGCCAATAAAATTAAGTGAAAAATTTCAAGTTTTATTTTTTTTCATCTTCAAGGCATTCATATTAGGAATATTTTCTCAAACTTTCATGGGGTTCTAATGCACGGTATGGGAGATATGAGCAAAATCTCATTTTCATGCCCTAAGGTTTCTGACAGCTCATACTCTTGATTTTCTATTGAAATTATTCTATTTATTCATTATAGAAATGTTTAAGGATGATGAAAATATGGTGTAGTTTCTTTAGAAGGTGTGGCAAAGGTCGAAATGGATGATTGAAGGAAATTCTGGCAGTTGGAGGGAACATGTGCGTGCGTGAAGGAAGAAGCTAGAAGCAACACGACAATTAGAATTTTTACATGTTTTTGAGTTTTGGAATGGGTCACACTTTTTTGCAGCACTTGAATAAATTCCTTGCTGAATAAAATTTTTCCCTATCCTCATTGGGCCACATGGTGGAGTACGATTTTCCAATGGGTTGAGTGGGGGCTTAGAAAAAGCACCTTAAGCAGTTGTCGGGGGCACATGGGTGACCAAAAGACTAAATGGGAGGTTTGGGGAGTTTTTTGAACCAGCTTCACCAAAGGTTTGGTGCAAATGGG
Source organism: Taxus wallichiana var. yunnanensis (assembly GCA_018340775.1). Lineage (NCBI taxonomy): Eukaryota > Viridiplantae > Streptophyta > Pinopsida > Cupressales > Taxaceae > Taxus > Taxus wallichiana. The sequence goes on from CM031240.1 coordinate 568,820,141, forward strand.
ACAAAAAAATATGCCCTCACCTTGGCTTGACAAGTGGCACAAAGTGTGATTGCACAGAGCAAGGGTCCGGAAATGAAATGTGGGGTGATTATCTTGTAAGGAGTTGACTTGCGCTTATGTGGAGGGACCAGGAGAATAATAGGTTAGGGATACATTTTATTGAACCTATTGCACCAAATATTTGGTGAATTTTTTTGCAAACAAGAGCGTTACTCTCTCATTGGTTGGATTTCCACCCCAAAAATTGGTTAACTATTTGAACATGTGCCTTAGAGAGTGGCTTGTCGGACCATAACTTAAGTTCGGAAGGAGTTTTTTGATGAAATTTTATATGATCCCACCTTGAAATTTCATTATGAATATAATGGTGGTGATTTAATCTCCTGATTCATCCATTTGATCCCCGAAAGATAGGATTTTTGATCTATATCTAAGGTTGTGCATGAGAAAAATGGAGTATATCAGCTAAGTACAAGAAGGTGCATGGGTGTACTAGACCTAGAAAAAGAAGGGTGTGTGGGTAAGAGGAGAACAAGGAAAAATGGATTTTATACTTATCCATATTCGACACCCGAAGCAACACAGGAGAAAAGCATGACCCTTATGGATAAGGTGTTAGCCTGACAACTGTGGAATCAAGAATGGAATATTCCAGGCATGAGATGGAGGGTTATAGAAGATAATCATCATGGAAAGTGGAGAGATCAGATATATGAAGGCATGCTCCCATGGAGGACCACTTCGACACTTGGTGTCTGATCTGTAACTTCTGGAAGGCATGGTGGTCGGTGTCAAGACTATATATATAAGCACCCGGTAGAAGAAGAAGGGAGAGAGAAAGAGCAGAGAATCCATGTAGAAAACATAATGGAGGATGTTATGGCTAGGGATTAGGAGAGCTCTATGAGCAATAACATATAGAAGGGGATGGGTTCTCATTTTTCTTTGTAATATGATGAGCATAACATAACTCTATGACATGATTTGGCTCTACATAATATGAGGATCTGTTATGACCTCAAGGGATGTAATGTGGGTTATTAATTTGATAGTATGAATATAATTCTTCATTATAAATCATCTGTGTTCAATACTCATGCATTTACTTTTTGTATAAATCATCTCCATATGTTGCTTTCTATTTCTCTTACCTGCATAGAATGAGATGACAACTTTTCCTAAGTTCATAAGAATGTGGTTTAGTTATTTTTGTCTTACATTTGATTGTCTGTTCTAAGATGATGCATTCTCACAAAACTCACATAAAGGAGAGAATCAGCTCTTACACAATCCTTGGGTGAGTGCCTAGTGCCCAGTGAGTGATAGGCTGACATGCATGGGATTTTCCTATTCTGTGAAGGGTACAAAAATGAATACATTTTTGTTCCATTGTCGGGACCTCTTTTCGAAGTTGTTGTGAGAAATGACATGTATCTTTGTCCCTGTAATCTGTGATGACAGAGTGACCATCCTTAGAAAGTGTTGAAACGTGGTTAAAAATAATAGAGGACGAGTTTTCTCAGAGATTCATCATTGGATCTGAGTTCAATATGCGTAGATGGGTAGAAGAGAACCTATACCATGAGTTGTATAAGACATTATTTTACTTATTCCCAGTAGAACTATATGAATGGATTTCAGCCTACACATCCAGATCAAGATGGTACTATAGATCATGCACGTGGGCCCAAGATGACTATCAAAGGATGCATGATGTATATCTAACTTGGACACGTGTTATTGATCATTGGTGGAAGAGATGGTTGACTAGTTATACTTTAGAATATGCCATTTCGATGTATTATTGCCCAAAGATTATTGATTTTGAGCTTTTGAGGGAGCCTAGAGGATCTTTTTACATGCTATTCCTCTAGCTATGAAGATATTAGTCATTACTTTGAGTTTAGAAGCATTTCCCATGGTTGGCTAAGCTCTCTAAGCACTGGGAGAGGAATCTAGGGTGGAGGAATATGTAAAACATTATAGCTAAAAAGGAAAGGGAGGAAAGATGACTCAATTATAATGAATCTTGTGAAAGGGAGATGACCAAACAACATGAAGTTGTAAGTGTGATGGATCTATAGAGGTAGATATTACGAGAAGGAGTTGAGCTTCATGCATAGGATGTGGAACCCGAGCATTCTATGCTACCCCATCTTGGAAAGCATGGGAGAGAAGGCTCTTCACTTCCGATGAGATTTCATTGCATGGAGAAAGAAGAGCCATTGGCATGCATCTCGAACCCACTTCGTGACCAATCCTCGCGCTTGGTTTTCCATATCAAGGGAAAACTATTGTTAACCCAAACAGGTATCGGTGGGAATAATTGATCGGTGCCCGTGAGATATAATTTCTTGTTTGGAACATCCATGGCTGCAAAATCATTTCCTATATTTGGAGGAATCTTTATACCAAGTGTAAATACACAAGCTTTTGGTATCACATCTCGCAGTGATGTGGGGCACCATACTAGTAGTGGGACATTATGATAGATAATCAGCACGTAGTTTAGTGGGATGTTAAGAACCCTTGGCACGACCACTTCAAGACCTTTACTGACCGTAGGAGGTGGATCTCATGGGTCGGGAGGAATAGGACATGGTGGATATAGTAGATCTAGTGGAGGGAACATCGAATGAAAAATAGAGGGAACCAAGGATCTAAATTGAGAGGATAAGGACCCCAACCACCTCCCTAAATTTTTTTGAGATATCTATACGCTTAATAGACTATAGGGGTATTGAAGATGCTGTAGAGCATGTGCACAAGTGTGAGTTACTATGGTGCGTGAAGGGGATCACTACCCTAGAGCGGAAGGCAAGCCAGTTTACAAATACATTGCAAGGGCACACACATAGTTGGTATAGGAAGTATGACCCCCATCGATCATGGTAGAATATACCACATTAAAGAATGCTTTCCTTGTAGGGTTCCATATTCCAGAGTTTGAGAAGAAGAGCATCAGCACTCTGAAGGAGATCCAACAGGAAATGGAAGAGAGTGTGTGGGAGTATAACATGTGTTTCAATACTCTCTTGTCAAATATCTCCTATGACATTTATCCTTCTTAACATGCTCAATGGTTTTTCAGAGGACTGATAACACCATTTATAAGGGACCTATCGCACAAGACTTTCACCAACCAAATGCGTGTGGAATTGGAAACTTCCTTGCACGTTGAATCTTTTGGGAGTGTGGATACTATTGTTAGTTCATTTTAGGAGGCCCAAATTGTTGTAATGGCCAAGCATTTGGAGAAGCTTTATGAAAACTCAAAGCACATGAGGTTTGTAGTGGGATTTGGTGTACAAACTGTGAAGTGGAGGGACATACAAAGGATATTTTCCCTTGGAATTCGGTGCGCGCTATGGTAGTAGACTGTGATATCTACCATAGGGATCATGATGTAAGTAGATGCCCTCTACTCCAACGACGTAATCTAAAAATGTTTCTTGCTACTATAAGATATGCACCTCTACAACCCATGACACCAAGGATTATAGACTGATTGATTAGATCCATGATTCTATTGATCTAGGTGTGTGCTATACTACCCTTGATAGTATTTCTAAGGATGATGATTGTTATTATGAAGGTCTTATAGATGGAGGAGCACGTGGAAATAGGTTCTTACGGGGATTTTGGGGTCACAAAGAATCAGCGGTGGAGGATGAAGTGAGTTCCCGCGAGGAACATGCTATAATTGTGGATCAATAAATCATTATAAACGTAAGTTTCTTGATCTATTACAATTATCATGATGCGGAAAGAATCACAAGTATGAATAATATCTAAACCTCTATGAGCATATGAACTAGCAACACTAGAAAGATAAGGGCACTGCTATGGTGAGAATCAAGAAGGATGATTCACAATGGATTTCAAGAGTAGCACATGAGTTAGAGCTATAACATGTATTGGTGACAATGCAGAAAAGGTTGTGCATGTCGTAGATTCCAAGACCAAGGACACTAGTTTCTAGAGAGGAGGTAGTACATGGAAAGTACCAGACCTTGCCCACTAGAAAGAAGTGTACTAGGAGACTATGGATGTGATTCAAAGTTTACAAGGGGAGATCCAATGTCTCAAGGAGCAATCGAGGCAGGTGGAACAATGGAAGGATAATAAGGTTCCAAGGAATGACTTAGATGAGGTCAAGGAAGTATGTAAAATGTTGAGGAAAGATAATATTATTCCCTTGCTGGGAGAATGGCTGAGGGAGAAGGTACCACATGCTAGAGCAGAGCGCGAGAGACATGTTTTGCATGCAAACCTTCCTCCTCATAGCCTTGAATATGACAAAGAGATTACTTTGAATGTGGTTGTTGATGGATGGCTTATGAGTAATATCCTCATCGACACGGGAGCAAAGGTGAATGTTCTTACCTTAGATGCTTGACATCAGATGGGAAGGCCCATTGTAGCCATCTTCAAATGTGTTGTATATGGAAAACAAGACTAAGGAAATGCCCATTAGAGTCCTGAAGGATGTAGTTATCACCATTCAAGGGGCCAAGTTCACTAGAGAATTTGAAGTCTTGGTTGTCGCTGATCCATACAACTTTCTAGCATTTCTTGGGTGCCCATGGTGTTACAACAACAATGTCAACATAAGGTTTAACAAAGGGTATATAAGCTTTGATAAAAAATAAGAATGGGTGGCCACTCCTTTGACGAATGGGAAGTCAGAGCCCTACATGGAGTCATTGGGAGAATAATTCCTTGATAGAATCTATGTGCACTCCATCAAAGATCCTAAGATAATTCACCCCATTGAGGGAGTTATCCAGTTTGAGGATGCTCAGTCCTTAACTGATACCACTAGTGTGACATGTAGGAATTGGGTACATGGAACTTATGAGTTAATTGGGAAATAATTAAAAGGACATGTAACAAGGGTGACAAAGGTGCACTCAGTCAAGTTCCTAGGAGGAAATAAGTTACCTATTTACTATGTAGAGGAGCATACCCTAAAATTTTCCTACAGAAATGGAAGCTTAGTGGAGAAATCAGGACGAAAGAAGAGGAATTGTTTAGCTATAACCTACTTAGGACTAAAATGCACTAGTGGGCTACACATTTGGAGAACCTCCTGGAGTGGCGCAAGGTGAGAATCATGTTTTCTATAAGGTTCTCTAGGAGCAATGTGCCCACGGTTATACAAGACTACCATGGAAAAGAGACCACTTCATTGCATATCCAAGCATGCGAGGAGGCATGGATGGGAAGTACAGAAGCATTTCTACCTTTATTATGGGTACATAAGTTGTATTCCACCTTACAAGGCTATATTTTCACTTGGTATGTTCATTCGGATATGCTTCATCATACGGGTAATTGGAAAGAGTTGGCCGATAATCTCATTCAAGCATTCGAGTATAAGTGTACCAAGCCATCAATGGATAAGGCATTGCAAACAATCAAGCACCTTACAATGGGAGATAGTGTCATGGCTAAGGATAGGCTGCTAGAATTGCTAGGAGAGCCTTATTTGGAGATGCACCTCAATGAGGAAGAATAAGAGGAAGTACATTTTGAGCGTGCTAGTATAGAAAAAGAAAAATCAATTGGTGTTTGCACAGAGGCTATTTTACCAAAGGGAATTCATGTTACCATCGTTATGTATAGCATGTGCAGGAGGTTTAGCCAATGAGCAAACACTATAAGAAATAATTCATAATTTGATGTAGATGGATGAAAGGTGATCACTTGCTAGATTGATTTAGAAGATAAAAAAGCAAGAAAAAAGCATTTAATGATCATCATATCAAGAACAAAAATTTTGAAGTTGGGTAATTAGTGTTATTGTATGATTCCAAGTATCTGTGCCATTCAGGGAAGCTGAAAATCCATTGGTTAGGACCTTACTTCATCTCGTATAATCTTGATTTAGGCACTTTCCATTCTAAGCACCGGATAAGACAATTTTACAAAGTCACTTCAATGCGAGTAAGATGAAGCCCTAGTATAAATAAAGTATTCTTGGTGTTTGTAAATAAGGCAATGTTGCCAATTAGTCTAGAATTTCCTTTATGCTTTTTCTTTTCTTGTGTTTCCCTTTCTCGTTGCTTGTTCCTCTATTTTGGTTTTATTTTATGCCTTGTGCATCGGTAACCACATTATTTTTTCCAAGGTTGTGTATGCATAGAGGACCATACACCTATTTTAGTGTGGGGTGGAGTTATTGGTATCCAAATTCGTTCTCCTTTTCAAGCTGAGCAACAAAACATATTTCAACAGGGGATCTTAGGGCGAGATAGATCATAGTGTGTATCATTTTGTAGCCGGGGATAAGATCTAACTGACCCTTTTTTTTGAGAGATTTCTAGAGAAATGGATAGGACCTTTAAGAGGATTTGACCTTTCCTCACTACTTTAGGTCATGCCTCTTTGACTAGGGTGAGAGGACCCTTAATGTAACCTCTGTTTGATGAAGGAGATGGAGATATCCTTCCTTTGCACAAATTATATGAAAATAACCTTGGGAAAATATGGTCAATGCTCCATGATTTAACTCTTAAGAGTTGTCACTTCTAAACGATGGAGATATTTTCAACACAAGGCTAAGGTTACTGAAGACATGAAGAAATCCTGATTATTCTACATATTTTTGCAAGTAGATTTTGTTTCTTTGTTGATACATAGGAAAACAGGGGGTAGTTTAGGGTGGATCAATGGTTTTTAAATGATTTTTGTGGGAGATGAAGTAGGATAAAGTTGATTATACCAGATCTTCGGAGGTAATTTACAACAATGAACAACTTTAACAATAGAAAGCTTCAGAATAGTTAAGAAGTTCCTTCAACTAGAAGGTGTGTTGTAATGGAGGCCCAGGCCAACATGTTTTCACATAATATTTGAGACTCCAACATGAAGGCTTGAATTGAAAGACTCAATTAAACACTAAAATTCCTGATTAATCATGCCTAAGGTACACCCGAAGACTTACAGACAATATTTATCAACAAATGATAGTGAATTGATTTTAAATTTGTTTATCTCATCCAAGACAAAGGCTCTTCTTGAATTGAAATTGTAAATACCATTAGATCGTCATAGTGGACGAGATCCTATGTGATTTCACAAAAATTCAATGTAATATTGCAATAGGAATGAAAGAAACTATTTGCAGACATTCTAAAACAAAGCAGACACAAAATTGCTAGAGATTAGAAAAAATTAATTCCAAAATTTCTTTGATTTATCAGCAAAGGAAATCTTCCAAAGAAATCTCAGTGCTTGTCAATATCTATACATATGCAACCAACTTGACATGACAGAAAATCTAACACAGAAGAAAATAAAAGGTAATCTCAGCTTTGGTCTCTCGGAAGATGAATTTCTCAAAAAATTTCTCAAGAATTCAAACTTTGACCATTTGTAAGAGTATTCTCATTGCATTTATACATTTTTCTCACTCATTTCCCCCGAAAGAGAAGAATATTCAAGGGACCTTTTCTTGTTACCAATTTGTTTCAAACAACAACATTTAACAAATTCAGATCCGAAATCTTCCAGGTGGACCAATTGTGAATTGATCACATTTCTTAGGCCCTTGACTAATGACTATGATGCCATTCCACAAATTTTCAGGAGTCCTTTTAATCATTTTGATTCTTTCATGCAAGAAATCCCATTTTTCTTCATTTTTTAGAGCCTTTACATAATTTGGACTTGACATGTCATCCCTTTTTACTCTTGAGGCAACACCTTTTTCACCTTTTTACACCTACACTATCATCATTTCATCCCTTTTCCCTCCTTTTCCTCTGTAATTTCTGCCCTGCATCTATTTACTCTAGTAATTCCAATTTCTTCTAGTTCCTAAGTAATTGCCTCATCAAAATATTGACCTTAACGATCCTTGGACTCACAATTTATGTTTTGAATCAACTGAATGGCACCTTACTTGACAGATATGAAAAAAATTTCATCAAAGAATGATGAAAAATAGTGCGTATTCACATCTCCCGAGTCTTGGAGAAAAATGGCAAAAAAATAGGTGAAATGCATAGCAAAACCGATTGATCCCGCCCCTTTTCCACTTTATATCATAGTTGTCTGTTGGTGTAATTTCTGGTTTGCACATTTTGCCTTAATTTCCATGTTCCATTTTTGCTCCAAAATGTTCATTTGTTCTATCTAGTGGCCTGCAATTCGTGTTTCCCATTTGAATGCATTGAAAATGCCCTCAATGTTGTTATTCTGCCCCATTTTCAAATAAAATCCAAGTTTCCCCCTCATTGTGCCCCCTTTTTTTCATTTATACGGGCTGTGCCATTTTCTCCATTGCCAAATCATGCAAAAAACTCAAAATGGATCAAATTTGGGTTTCTATAAGTTGAAATCTTGATCCCCAGGCTGAAATTGATGATAAAACATGATTAAATCGATTCAAAACCGAAAAATCTGCCCTCCTTGTTAAAATTTTCGATTTCTAGGGCATCTTCTACATTTTTTGGCATATTGACGGTCGTACGGGTGTGTTATACGCGTAAAATTTATCATTACAACATAATGCTAACGTGGCAGGCTCCTATTGGTTGAGTACATGTAGGAAAAAGTTTATAACTTGTCACTTTTGAAATTTTGGTGAAAGGAAATTTTTGTCCGCGGCCCCACATTGCTACAGTGTTATGCCTACATGGCATGATTTGATTGGTTAGATGAACTAGCAGGTGGCGGGAGTCACCTAAAATTTTCTTCATTTTTGAAAAAATTCTCAATGTCAATTTTTGCTCCGAGGGCCCACGCCCAATGGTATGATGACACATGGCACAGGAGGATCATGCGGGCGGCGGTGGAGTTGAATTTTTTTCAAATTTTTGGCTCGAAATGTCATGGAAAATTTCGACCTGGAGGCCCGCACCCAATGGAAAGGTGACACGTGTCTAGGGAGGTCGATCGGAAAAGTGGGAACTTAGAAGAATTTGAAAGTTTGGTTTCAAAATGCAAGAGGAAAATATTTTCCCAGGGGCCCACGCCCAATGGGAAGTAGACACGTATGCAGGGGGATGAAATGGAGGGGCGGAGGCTTGGAGAAATTTGAAGTTTTTTAACTTCAAAGGGTAAAAAGAAAAGTTTGGCTTATGAGCCCGCGACGAATGAAAAGTAGACACGTGTCTCGATTTGGCGGGGATTTTGAGCGCAGAGAGAAAGTGGAAAATTCTCCAAACTTTGGCGAAAATTTTCAAAGGAAATAATGAACCCGTGGAAAATATTGGAGGTGTCCCCGTAGCCAATCAGGGGGAGACACATGGCATTATTAAAAAGGAAAGAGGGAGAGCTCGGCCCGCTAAGGTTTTTGTGCTCACGAGGAATGAAGGCAAATTTGATGAGTCGGCTCCGCCTCTAATGGGAGAGTGACATGTGGTGGAGGGAGCAACGGGTGTTCGGGGCACAGAGAATTTTGATAAAATTTTCCTTTTCTCAAAAAAGTGGTAAAATTCATAATATTGGCCTGCGGTTTTTGTGGGGGCCCACATGAGGACACATGGCGCATCCAAGGGGCATGCGGGGAAAATTTTCAAAATTTTCTCGAGGTCAAAAGGGGTCACAAATGTAAATTTTAAAAAGGAAGGCCCGGTCCAATGGTATTTGGACACGTGTCCCACCTCATCTAAAGGGAAAAAAGGGTATTTTTGAGGGAATATTCAAGATTTGATCTGACACGTGGAGGGAAGAGATTTAAAGTTGATTTTAATCAATGGTTACTGTGTAATTTCGTTTTTGGGCGCCATGGAAGCTCCAAGAAGTGTGGAATTGTCATTTTGGCACCAAATCACATGAAATTTTATATGATTTCGCATCCTTTTAGCCTTCTGAGTGCAATGGAATAATTTTTATGAGATGATTCGGTGCCCTATAGTGTTTTTCGTGAAATATTTTCCTCATCCCGTAAAAAACGTGAATGGTAAAAAATTAAAGTTGCAGAGTTAAAAATGATAAGGGAAAAAGGTTCAAAATGATTGCAAATGCATGTTGGCATGGTGGAATGCTAAAAATGTGACCCTGGTATGGATAAGGATCCAAGTTCATGTAATATTTTAAAATATTTTTGCATCTTTGGCATTTAGCGAGCTGTTTTACAGTTTTTTATCATTTTTCATCAAATGGATAGGGTTTTATAACAAATTCGATCCCTTGAGCATATTCTTTACTTGGGATGCAAGGATCTAAGCTGGAAAAGGGTATATGATGTAATTTGGAGGAATTTTGAAGGGTCGGTTGAGAATTTTTGAGGAGGAGAGAAGAAATCTCATGTGGAAAACTAGAAGAAGTCCATTTTACTTTTGGAGACACTACCCGAGAGCCATTTTGGTTCTGTTTGCATCAAATGTTCATCATGTTGAGTTGGTTTCAGCTTTAAAGCCATCAAAAAGCTTTGAGATTGTCTAAATAACATTCCCTCACTGATACATCTCGATCAAATTCTTGGATTAACTGGTTTTATCTCTTGGCAAATCTTGCATACACTTATATTTCAAAGATGTTTTCAATTTTTTTTCATGCTCGAGTTGCAATATTGTGTTTATGATCTCTCTGATCATACAGGTATCATTTCTCGTTGATGGTTTAATGGAATTTGCAATCTTGTATTCAGAAGAGCTTTCATTTGATAGAAGATAAACAGATTTAAAATCATCTTATTGTCCTTAATTAATGATACTCGCTTGTCTATAAACCTTTTTGTGTACATTAGGTCATGATTAAATAGGGATTCTGGATGCTTCATTATTATTTTTCTTCAAGCCTTTGTGGCAGGTTATCAAATTTTGTATGGAATAGTGTAGATTTAGGCATCCATGTGTGCACACATCCTGGTTGAAAGAGCACTTCAAATTCATTGAAACATCTCTGTTGTTTAGGTGTTGTAATTCATTTGCAAACTTTCCCAAAGAAGGTGATGACTTCTAACTACTCTTGTCCCAACATCTCTCATCGAATTTCATTTTAGACTAACTCATCCTACCTCTAACACCCCTACATTTACATTGTGTGTCCACAAAAGAATTCAATTCTTTGACTAAAATACACAAAGTTGATAAGGGTTTTACCATGTCTTTAGCAGCTCTAGCTTTTTTTTAGAACATTTCCATCATTTAGTAGTGACAACTCCTTTGAGTTTGGATAAGGGATACTTGATCATGTTTTCACGAAGCCTCTTCTATATCATATGTAAAACACAAGGATATCTCCATCTCCTTACCATATAGGGGCTGCAATATAGGTTCTCTTGCCTTGGTTGACAGGCACAACCTAAAATAGTGAGGGTTGGATCAAAACCCTCTTGAATGTGCTATCCACTCCCTCAGTTCTTGAATGCAAACAAGCAGATAGGTGTGCTTCCCAACTATAAATAACATAGAAAACACCTATCCATCCTTGAGTGTCTTGTGGCAAATTCATGATGTTGTTCAAGTTGTGAAGGAGATTAAATCTGGATACCAACACTCGAGTGGTGCCATTTCCGAGGAATTCTTGGAATTTCTTGGTGGTTTTGAAGTATTTGAGAGGTTTGAGCATTTGTGTGATTAAGTATTTGAGTTGTTTCATTCTTGAGATATCATTTCATACTTCAGATCTGGATGTTTTGGGTAAAAAGATTTCAAACTCATCCTGCTCTTATCATTTACCAGCAGTTTATATGATTTGGATGCACTGTTTTTGGTTGAATTAAGAAGAAGATATGAATTGTTAACCCTTGCAAAGTTTTCATTTGGAGCATACATTTGACAGAGTATTTTAGTGCTCTCTTTGCACAACTAAGGTGGAAATCCTTAGTGGTGATTCCATGCTGTTGGGATCTTGAAATACCAGTTGTCTTACACATTTCTATCATTTGAAATTTGTTGTTTAAATCTATCAAGATAGAGGGAAGGAGATCCCTCTTCATCAAGGACTCTTCTAAGAAATTTCTCACTGAATCAAGAAGCTCAGAACTAGAGGGAAAAGAGTGTGGAAAGTGGTTAGTGATTTGGTTGCAAGAAAAGAAATCCCCATAGTTGAATTTGAAGGAGAGCAGCCTGTTATTGAGGATTATAATTCTTCTTCAAGTAGATCTGATTCAAGCAATCTTCTTGCTGATTTTCATTCTCCATCAGGTGAGGGACCTTATTTTGTATTTAAAAAACTTACTCCTAGATCTGCTCCTGTGGTTTCTAAGTTTTCTAAAGTTTATCAAGAGAGAGAGTCTTTGAGGGTTGTTATTTTATAGATCATTCATCTATTCTAATCAAACCCATTACTACTCCTCATTAGCTTGCTTCACCTCCAAGATCACCCCCACTAAACAATATGGCTCATCCTAGACCTCCATTTGTTGTTAACACCTTTGGTCCTATAAATTTTGGAGGAATGGATGGTTATCCAAATGTTGTCCCACAAGATGTGAGAAATAGTTACCAAAATTCTAAGGTAACAATGACATTATCGAGATCAAATCTCAATATCTTTGTTAACATGATGGAATATTTTGAGATAGAATTTGAAGATGTGTATATTAAGTTGTTTATCCATACACTTGAGGAAGATGCAAGATATTGGTGCAAAGCACTACCTGATAACTCTATCGATTCATGGAATGAGATGAATGATGCATTGAGACATATATGGAGACAAAACAGATCCAAGATTCCTTCTATCCGAGTTTAAGAACATCAAGAAGAACCCTAATGAGACTGTTCATGACTTTAATACAAGATTTAATAAAACATTGAGAAGGCTGCCTATCATTTTGAGGCCTTGTGATGAATCTTTCTTGATCAAATACGCAGATGCATTTGATAAAAAGGCAGCCTATTACTTGAGAGACAAAAATCCTACAAACTTGAGACAAGCTTTCACCATGGCACTTCAAATTGAAAATAATATCAAAGCTATTGGTAAACCACTTAAGAGGGATGGTGTGAAGCTAATAAACCTTGAGAAGCCACAAGCTAGCAAGGGTGCTAATTTAGAAGATGTTGTCAAGACTTTGGTAGGGGATGTTAAAGAAATTTCTTACAAGTTATCCCGGGATGAGTAGGGGTTGGGAAAAGTTCACAAGGAAAACAAAGAACTCAAAACCATGATAGATTTGGAAATCATCCTAGGGGTGATCAAAGACAAGATGATAGAGGTAAAGGGCCTGTTGGATCTACAAATAGACAACCCCAAGCACATGAAAATAGAGTGGTGCCTAACCCTCTCGAATACAATAATTACTGTTGTTCAAGAAATTGCTGATATGGATTGGTGTGACAGATGTTTTCTTCCTCATCCACCATGTGAAATGGACCATCAAGATGTTGTTGATGATAATGAGAATGAAATGGATGATAGCATTTGTATTATGGGTAGCTCTTCGGCTCACAACAAGCAAGCAACATCAACAGATGTGATAAATGCAAGGGACTTCTGCAACCTTTTGCGATTGCATAAAGAGGGTACCATTTATTTCTCTTCCTCAAGTTCATGATGTAGATGTAGTTCAAGATTTTGAAATTCCTAATAATGACTTTGAATATCTAAGGGCTTTAATGATCAAGAAGTATGATGGTGGTATTCCTTTGGAGGAAGATATACAATTGTTAATGAATGTTGTGGTTGGTCAAGAAAAGGAGTACAATAATAGAAGTAAAGTTGTTAGGGTAGTTGGTCCTCAAGACAAACCAAAGACACCCTTGTTCACAAGTATTCCTGAAGATAAACCTAGAAGAGAAAAAATTGCCAAGAACCCTGCTGTCCCATGCAAAAATATCAGTCCTCTTCATGCCCAAGCTACCAAGAATACTTCTCCATCTGATGAACCTTCTTGTTTCCCTTCCAATGATGTTTTTCCAAAGAATTTTCCATATGATATAGCCCAGTTATTGAGCCAAATTAAAGTGAGTGTTCCCATTATTGAATTTCTTAGAATTCCTGAACACAAGAAAAGAGCTTTTGAACACTTGGGATTGAAGGAAGAAAAGAGTATACTAAGAAGAAATGTAAATGTTGTTGAGAATCCTCTTCAAAGAATTGATGGCCTTGAAACACTGCCACCAATGGAAGATTTTGGAGAGGAACCTGAAGTGTATTTGGGGACATCCTTGGTTGATTCCCAATCGAATGTTCATCCATTGTTCACAACTTTTCTCATAAAAGGTAGGTTTCTTCACAATTGCATGTTTGATTCCGGTGCATCATGTAATGTTATGCCTCTAGAAGTTATGAATGAGTTGGATATCAAAGTGACAACAACATATGGGAAGTGTACAGCCATGGATTCAAGGGAAGTGTCGGTTGTTGTTTGTGTGAAGGGGTTAGTAGTGCAACTTGTAGCCTATCCGGATAATAATTTAAAACTTGATGTTGTAATTGTTGACTACCCTGCCAAATGGGGTATGCTTTTGTTAAGAAAATAGGCTACAAGTGTTGGTGGTAGTGTTCAAATGGACATGTCTTTTGCCACCATTCCCATTCTATCTATGGTTAAAAAAGATGTTACACTTGATTAAAGATCCCAACAATGCTTCTTATGAGGTGTTGTTTGCTGATGTAGATGTTTACAACTTCATTGGTTTTGCTGATGGAAAATAGAATAAGATGGACAAATCATAGTTCCTTGGTATGGTAGGTTCTCCATGAACATTACTATTTGATGGAGCTTGCTCCAAATTTAGAAATGGTGCTGGTATAGTGTTGGTTTCTCCTAGTTTAGAAAAGTTTCCTTTTTCCTTCAAGCTCAATTTTGAGTGCACTAACAACATTGCTGAGTATGAGGCACTATTATTGGGATTAAGGATTGCATGGAAATATGGAGTGAAGTATATTTTTGCCAAGGGGGATTCGAGTTGGTTTTCAAGCAAGTAAGAAAGTTGTATGCTACAAAAAATCAGCGTATGAAACAATATAAGCATGTTGTTTGGGACTTGATTGAAATGTTTGAATCCTTTAACATTGTTTACCATGATAGAAGTATTAATGTTGCTGCTGATAAGCTGGATGTTTTGGGTTCTATATTTGACAATTGCCTTTATTTCACCTTTTCGTGAATACGATATTGAAGTGTTAACAAGGCCAGATATCCCAGATAATGTGAAGAATTGGAAGATTTTTGATGATGATGCACAAGTGTTGAGATTATTACAATGCCAAGGTGAGTTTTCTTCTCAGAATATTGATTGGGAACCATTGATATGCATGAATGAAGGTAGAGAAAATTTATTTGATAAGGATATTATACAATTGAAGACAAATACCATTCCTAAAGGTCTTGTTGCACTTGAATCCAA
This sequence comes from Taxus wallichiana var. yunnanensis, assembly GCA_018340775.1. Taxonomy (NCBI): domain Eukaryota; kingdom Viridiplantae; phylum Streptophyta; class Pinopsida; order Cupressales; family Taxaceae; genus Taxus; species Taxus wallichiana. Next base: position 568,835,398 of record CM031240.1, read on the forward strand.
CTTTAACAATGTTGATTGTATCATTAATAGAAAGATGTCTGCTTTAAGGGATGTGGAAGAGAACAACTTGGGAACTAAAGAAAAACTAAGGAAGATCTGGTTGGGTAGCCATCTCAGCAAAGAAGAGAAACAGTCCTATACCCAACTTTTAAAGAAATATCAAGACTGCCTTGCTTGGTCTTATTTAGAGCTGAAGGCATATAGAGAAGATTTATTTCAGCATGAGATCCCTCTTGAGGCCAAAACCAAGCCATTTAGACAAAAACAAAGGCCTATTAACCCACTGCTTTCCATGAAAATGTAGGAAGAGTTGAAGAAATTGAGAGATGGTGGCATCATTCAGCCTACTAGATACTCATCTTGGGTGGCAAACCTTGTCCCAGTTAGAAAGAAGAATGGAGATATCAGAATTTGTGTGGATTTTAGGAATCTAAACAAAGCATCTATGAAGGAAAACTATCCTTTGCCAAACATGGAGAATATGTTGCAGCTTGTAACGGGGTTAGAAATGCTTTCTACTTTGGATGGTTTCTCCGATATAATCAAGTAGTTGTCAAAGAATCAGAAAGATTTAAGACAACCTTCACTACTCCTTGGGGGACTTATGTTTTTGTAAGGATGCCTTTTGGATTGATGAATACTGGTGCTAATTTTGAAAGGGTGATGGATGTTTCCTTTGCTAGTTATATCAATGAATTTATTGCAGTTTACCAAGATGATGTGGCTATTTTTTCAAGGCAAAGAAGCAAATCATCTGCAACACCTAGAGAAGATGCTAATCGATGTAGAGAGTATGGCATTTCACTTAATCCAAAGAAGTGTCATTTTGGTGTGCCAAATGCCAAGTTGTTGGGACATATTGTGTCTAGAGAATGTGTTATGATAGACCCGAGAGAGTGGAAGCAATCAACAAGGTGCCTATTCCAAGAACCAAGAAAGGTATTCAATCTTTCTTTGGCCAAATCAATTTCATTAGGAGGTTTGTATCTAATTTTACTAAGCTAACTCTCCCAATCACAAGAATTATAAGAAAGGACCAAGTTATCAAATGGGAGGAGGATACCATCCAAGCTTTTACAGGAATAAAGGATGCACTTAAGCATGCACCTATTTTGGCAGCTCCAAACTACAAGAGACCTTTCTAAATCTTCTCTTTTGCATCTGAATTTACTATTGCTTCAGTTTTGTTATAAAGGGATGAGAATGGAGCTGAGAGGCCTATTTCCTTCTTTAGCAAGGCTTTACAAGTAGCTGAACTGAAGTACACAATTATGGAGAAACAAGCATTTGCATTAGTGAAAGCAACAAAGATTTTTAGACCTTACATTTTGAGTTCAAAGGTTGTTGCCTATGTTCCTCATACAATGGTTAAAGACATCTTATCAAACATGGAGATATCAAGCAAGAGATGTAGATGGGTCAACAAATTACAAGAATATGACATGGACATTCAAACTACAAAGCTGGTAAGAGGTTTGGGTCTTGCCAGGCTCATGGCTGAGAGTAATTTTGAAAATGTAGAAGTGAATCAGCTAGAGGAAGAAAGGGCAGATCTACTTGACAAATTGATGAATTCTGAATGGTATAAGGATGTGGTCTTCTACCTCAAGCACCTATGTTTTCCTAGTCACTTGAATAAAAATCAGAAAAGAGCTCTTAAGTTGGCTTCTAAAAATATATCATAAAAGACCTTGGGCTGGCTTGGAAGATCCGTAAGGGTGTCCTCTTGAAATGCATAACTGAAGATGAACCTCCCGAGTTGATTGACAATTTCCATGGGGGAGTTTATGGAGGACATTTTAATGGGAGAGTGATAGCACATAATATTTTAAGAGCTGGTTATTGGTGGCCAACTCTTTTCAAAGATGGAAACTGGATAGTTAGAAGATGTGATAGTTGCAATGCTTCTGGGAAGATTGAAAGCTTCGTGCTCCCTTCCTTTACAGCCTGTATCAATTGAAGCTCATTTCAAACAATGGGGAATGGATTTTATTGGTGAGATTTCAGACCCTTCTAGTTCTCGTTACAAATGGATCCTTGTAGCAATCGGTTATTTTACAAAATGGGTTGAGGCAATTCCATCTAGAAAGGCAACACACCAAGTGGTAATGGATTTCTTATTGAATCATATCATATGCAAATTTTGGGTTCCAGCTTAAGATTGTATCTGATAATGCCATGTGTTTTAGAACCAAGCCTTTGATGGCAATGTGCAATGAATATGGGATAAATCTGACCTATTCACAAACTACAACCCACAAGGGAATGGGCAAGTCTGAATCAAGTAACAAAAACATGCTCAAGATCATTAGCAGAATTTGGAAATCAACAAGAAGAAGTGGAGAGAGAAATTGAAATTTGCAGTGTGGGCTGATAGAATAACTCCAAAAAGAGCAATTGGTAAAATTCCATTTGAACTGGTGTATGGAACTCAAGATTTGCTTTGTCATTACACTCGCAATTATCCACTTTTCAGGTTTGCCCAAGAGTTTGGAAGATCAAGAACATGGCCCATATGAATCAAGAATCAATCGATCATTGAGTTAGATGAAGAAAGGAGAGTTTCTCATCAAAGACATGTTAGATTTAGGGAGAAACCGAAGAAGTTGTTTGATAAGAAGCTCACCCTAGAGTTTTCAAAGTTGGAGATCTAGTTTTGTTGTGGGATGGTAGGCATGAAGACAAGGGAAAACATGGCAAGTTTGATGCTCTATGGATGGGCCCTTATGCCATTGATATTAGGATTGGGGAAAATACATTTTTCTCAATGATTTGGAAGGGAATTTGTTGAGCTGCTGTTAATGGCAGAAATTTAAAACATTTCTTGGATTAAATCCCCATGTGAGGTATGCACAAGTTATACATTTTGTATAGTCCTTGTTTTTGTTTTGTCTTTTACCGTTGTTGCTCGTGGTTTTCCCTTTTGTCCTTGGAAACCTTTTTGGTCTGGTTTTCTTGGCCTATTTTTGGTGAAGATTATGGACTTTTGGGCTCTATGCATTTTTAGACTCCTTGCCCATACGATTTTGGCACTTAGTCTACGTTGTGATCTTGTGGCACTCACTGGGAGTGCCCATCCCCATGAAGGAGCCAATGTTGGTGTAATTTATGGGTTTACACATTTTTCCTTAATTTCCATGTTCCATTTTTGCTCCAAAATGTTCATTTGTTCTATCTCGGTGGCTCAGTAATTCGTTTTCCCATTTGAATGCATTGAAAATGCCCTCAATGTTGTTATTTTGCCCCATTTTCAAACAAAATCCGATTTTCCCCCTCGTTGTGCCCCATTTTTTATTCATTTATATGGGCTATGACATTTTCTCCATCGCCAAATCATGCAAAAACTCAAAATGGATCAAATCTGGTTTCTAGAAGTTGAAATCTTGATCCCCAGGCCAAAATTGATGATAAAACGTGATTAAATCGATTCAAAACCGAAAAATCTGCCCTCCTTGTTAAATTTTTTTATTTCTAGGGCATCTTCTACATTTTTTGGCATATTGATGGTCGCAGGCGTGTTCTACCCATCAAATTTATCATTACAACATAATGCTAATGTGGCAGGCTCCTATTGGCTGAGGACATGCAGGAAAAAGTTTATAACTTGTCACTTTCAAATTTTGGCGAAAGGAATTTTTTTGTCTGCGGCCCGTAGTGCTACAGTGTTGTGCCTACGTGGCACGATTTGATTGGTCAGATGAACCAGCAGGTGGCGGGGGTCACTTAAAATTTTCTTCAATTTTTGAAAAATTCTCAATGTCAATTTTTTCTCCGAGGGCCTGCAACCAATGGTATGATGACACATGGCATGGGAGGATCATGCGGGCAGCAGTGGAGTTGAAACTTTTTTCAAATTTTTGGCTCGAAATGTCATGGAAAATTTTCACCTGGAGGCCCACGCCCAGGGGAAAGGAAACACGTGTCCAGAAGTTCGATCGAAAAAGTGGGAACTTAGAAGAATTTGAAAGTTTGATTTCAAAATGCAGGAGGAAAATGTTTTCCCGGGGGCCCACGCCCAATGGGAAGCAGACACGTATGCAGGGGAATGAAATGGAGGGGGGGAGGCTTGGAGAAATTTGAAGTTTTTTAACTTTAAAGGGTAAAAATAAAATCTTGGCTTATGAGCCCGAAATGAATGAAAAGTAGACACGTGTTCCGGATTTGGCGGGGATTTTGAGCGCGGAGAGAAAGTGGAAAATTCTCCAAACTTTGGCAAAAATTTTCAAAGGAAAAAATGAACACGTGGAAAATATTTGAGGTGTCCCCCACAGCCAATCAGGGGGAGACATGTGGCATTATTAAAAAAGCAAAGAGGGAGAGCTCATCCCGCTAAGGTTTTTGTGCTCATGGGGGAATGAAGGAAAATTTGATGAGTCAGCTCTGCCTCCAATGGGAGAGCGACACGTGGCGGAGGGAGTAGCGGGTGTTCGGGGGCACAAAGAATTTTGATAAAATTTTCCTTTTCTCAGAAAAAGTGGAAAAATTCATAATATTGGCCCTCGGTTTTGGTTAGGGCCCACATGAGGACAAGTGGTGTGTCCTGGGGGCATGCGAGGAAAATGTTCAAAATTTTCTCGAGGTCAAAAGGGGTCGTAAATGCAAATTTTAAAAATGAAGGCCCGATCCAATGTATTTGGACATGTGTCCCACCTCATCCAAAGGGAAAAAAGGGTTATTTCGAGGGAGTATTAAAGATTTGATCTGACACATGGAGGGAAGATATTTAAAGTTGATTTTAATCAACGGTTACTGTGTAATTTCGTTTTTGGGCACCATGGAAGCTCCAAGAAGTGTGGAATTGTCATTTTGGCACCAAATCACATGAAATTTTATATGATTTTACATCCTTTCAACCTTCTGAGTTCAATGGAATCATTTTTATGAGCTGATTCGGTGACCTATAGTGTTTTTTGTAAAATATTTTCCTCAGCCCGTGTAAAAACATGAATGGTAAAAATTAAAGTTGCAGAGTTAAAAATGATAAGGGAAAAAGGTGGAAAATGATTGCAAATGCATGCTGGCATGGTGGAATGCCAAAAATGTGACCCTGTGATGGATAAGGATCTGAGTTCATGCAATATTTTAAAATATTTGTGCATCTCGGGCTTTTGGCAAGTTGTTTTACAATTTTTTTTTATCATTTTTCATGAAATGGATAGGGTTTTGTAACAAATTTGATCTCTTGAGCATATTATTTGCTTGGGATGTAAGGATCCAAGCTGGAAAAGGGTATATGATGTAATTTGGAGGAATTTTGAAGGGTCTATTGAGAATTTTGGAGGAGGAGAGAAGAATTTTCATGTGGAAAACTGGAAGAAGTCCATTTTCTTTTTGGAGAGACTGCCTGAGAGCCATTTTGGTTCCTGTTTGCATCAAATGTTCATCATGTTGAGTTAGTTTCAGCTGTAAAGCCATCAACAAGCTTTGATATTGTCTAAATAACATTCCCTTGCTGATACATCTGATCAAATTCTTGGATTAACTAGTTTTATCTCTTGGCAAAGCTTGCATACACTTATATTTTAGTATGTTTTCAATTTTTGTTTCATGCTCATGTTGCAATCTTGTGTTTAGGATCTCTCTGATCATACAGGGTCTCATTTCTGGTTGATGGTTTAATGGTATTTGCAATCTTGTATTCAGAAGAGCTTTGATTTGATAGAAGATAAACAAATTTAAAATCATCTTATTGTCCTTGATTAATGAGACTGTCTGTAAACCTTTGGGTGCACCTTAGGTCATGATTAAATAGGGATTCCCTGGATACTTCATTGGTATTTTTCTTCAAGCCTTTGTGGTAGGTTATCAAATTTTGTATGGAATAGTGCATATTTGGGCATCCATGTATGCACACATCCTTGTTGAAAGAGTACTTCAAATTCATTGAAACATCTCTACTTGTTTAGGTGTTGTAATTCATTTGTAAAGTTTCCCAAAGAAGGTGATGACTTCTAACTATTCTTGGCCCAACATCTCTCATTAGAATTTCATTTTAGACTAACTCATCCTAACTCCAATACCCCTACATTTGCATTGTGTGTCCACAAAAGGATTCAATCCTTTCACTAAAATACACAAAGTTGATAAGGGTTTTATCATGCCTTTAGTATCTCTAGCTTTGTTTTGAGAACATTTCCATCATTTAGTAGTGACAACTCCTTTGAGTTTGGATAATGGATACTTGATCATGTTTTCACAAAGCCTCTTCCTTATCATATGTAAAACACAAGGATATCTCCATCTTCGTACCATATAGGGGTTGCAATATAGGTTTTCTTGCCTTGGTTAACAGCACAACCTTAAATAGTGAGGGTTGGATCAAAACCCTCTTGAATGTGCTATCCACTCCCTCGCCTTGAATGCAAAAAGTAGATAGGTGTGCTTGCCTGGTTATAAACGACATACAAAACACCTATCCATCCTTGAGTGTCTTGTGCAAATTCATGATGTTATTCATGTTGAGAAGGAGATTAAATCTGGATACCAACATCATCCACGTGTTTCCTTGGTGCAACTATTAATAGAAGCACAAAAGAAAAACTCAAACAAGTGTGAGCCTTCCACATACCATGGGCCTAAAAATACCTTTTGGCCTTTTAAAAGTCTTGGTTAAAATAGGAGCCAACGGAGCCTCCACATGTTTCAATGGCATATTTTGAGATGGTCCCCAAAAGTAGAGACCCCAAACAAGTGTGGGCTCAACACGTGTCTTAGTCCAGTAGAGTCTGTTAAAAATTTGAAGGTTCAGTGAAAGGTACCATGTGTCTAAGGTCTAAGACAGTCTCCTTTGGCTATTGAAATGTCTAAGCAAAAAGGTAGAGTGAGTGGAAGCCTCCAAGTGTCCTCCTAGTGCTTCTTCAAAACAAAAATCACGGGCCGCCCCCAAACATGCGTGGTACCTCCACGTGTCCCGTGCCCTTTAGAAAGTTGCTTGAAAAGTATAAGTAAGGGAAGGCCTGGTGGAAGCCTCCACATGTCTTTATGGTGTAACTTCAAGATGGTGCCCAAGAGCAGAGACCACTGAAATGAGCATGGGCTCACCACATGTCCCAGGTTTAGAAAATTTCTTTGAAAATTTTAAGTACAAAAAGAGCCGATGGAAGCCTCCACATGTCTTCGTGTTGTAATTGTTAAGGTGGGGCCTTGAGGTAAATCCTCAAATGAGTGTCACCCACCATGTTTCCATGAACATCCAAAAATGTACCGTTGCATGAAATTTTTTTATAAGTCATAGAAAATCAGCAAAATCCTCCACGTGTTCCCTTAGTGCAACTCCAAGGCCAAACCAAAAGGTGAATTTTCAAATGACTGCCATTCCTCCACATGGAAATTTTTTTGGTTGAAGCGAGCCACAGAGTTTTTAAAGTGCTCTATTGAGCCACATCCAACCAAAAAGGGCCACGTTTCTATTGATGCAGAGATGTAAATTTGATAGGAAAAACACACCCGTCAAACCGTAAAAATGTAGGAAAACCACCATTTGAGCCCGGAGATGAATTTTTCTTCAAGGATAGAGAATTTGGAAATGTTATAAGGTTCAAACATGATCCTCTCGAGCTACATTCAATCATGTTTCCTCAGGTATTTGGGACAAAAATGACAGGGAAAACAACACGTAACTGCGGAAAATGGAAGGAAAGGAACAACCTGAGTTTTACGCCCAATTTACAGACTCCTTTAGATGGATAGAGAAATGAAAAACAAATTCTAGATCTTTAAGTGATCTTCGACCAAGGAAGGGACTGATCATGGTAACCAAATGGAGGAAAGAGTCTTCAAGCACCAACACAGGGAGATAGAAAACATGATATATGTCAGTAAACTAAGGGATTTCAATGAAAACGAGGTGAGACTAATCAACACCAAAATCAGCTCGACTCAGGGATGGGCACTCCTTGTGAGTGCCATAAGAAAAAATAGTAGACCAAGTGCCAAAAATATACCATTGGGCAACAAAGTTAAAGAAAAAGCTTGCAGAGTAGAACAACCACAACCATCCTCCAAAAAATGAACCAAGAAACCAACAAAACTAGGTCACCAAGGACTAGAATGAATAAAAACACAAAAGCAGATGAGAACAAATAACTATACATTGTACAAATGGAGTATACCTTGATTCTGAGAAATCAATCAAGGAAATTCTTCAAATGCCTACCATTAATAGGAAATTCAAGTACTTCCCCATAGATGTCTTTTAGGATGAAGGTATTTTAACCAATTCGAATATCATTTGAATAAGGGCCCATCCAAAATGCATCAAATTTACCATGATTGCCCTTATCTTCATGCCTTCTATCCCATAAAATCACAATATCCCCAATGCTGAAAGCTCTAGGTGTCACCTTTTTGTCAAATAACTTCTTCAACTTTTCTCTGAACTTCACATGTCGTTGATGGGATGCCCTTCTTTCTTCATCCAACTCAATAATTTGATTGATTCGAGCATCATATGGATTAACTTATTGGTCTTCAATCTATTGAAAAAACTGAAATGAAGACAATTACAAATGGAGGGGCATCAGAGCTTGAGTTCCATATACCAATTCAAACGGGCTTTTACCAATAGCTCTTTTGACAGTGATTCTATCACCCAAACAAAAAAATTCAGTTGCTCACCCCACTTCCTTTTATTCATCTCCAAGGTTCTTCTAATGATCTTCAACAAGTTTTTATTATTGGATTCAACTTGTCCATTTTCTTGGGGATTGCAGTTAGAAGCATATGCCAAAATGATCCCATACTCTTTGCACATTTCCATAAAAGGTTTGGCTCTAAAACTCATGGCATTATTAGCAACAATTTTAGCTAGCACTCCAAATCTACATATGATTTGATTTAGCATGAAGTCCATGATAACTTGGTATGTTTCCTTCCTTATGGGGTTTCTTCTACCCACTTAGTGAAATAATCAATGGCTACAAGAATCCATTTATGACCAAAGACAGAAGGATCAGAAATTTCCCCTATGAAATCCATTCCCCATTGTCTGAATGGGGCTTCAATTGACACATGCTGCAAAGGAAGGGAGCCTGAAGCTTTCATTCTTCCAGAAAAATGTTGACAAATTTCACATTTCCTCACCAATAGAGTTGTATCCTTGAAGAGAGTTGGCCACCAATAACTAGCCCTCAAGATTTTATGTGTTGTAACTCTTCCAGAAAAATGTCCCCCATAGACCCTCCATGGAGATCAACAATTATTTTGGGGGCCTCATTTTTAGTAATGCATCTCAAGAGCACTCCCTTGGGGTTCTTCTAAGCTAACCCAAAATCAGTAATGACATACTTTTAAGAGGCTAACTTATTAGCTCTTTTTTTATTTTTACTCAAATATTCAGGGCAGCATAGTTGTCTAAGATAAAATATTATATCTTTTTACCATTCAGAACTTACCAACTTTTCAAGGACATCCACTCTTTCTCCTTCTATTTCATTCAAATCAATATTTTTAGGTTTCTCTCAGCTATAAGCTTAGCTAGGCCCAAACCTCTTACCAATTTCATGGTTTGGATATCTATGGCATACTCCTGCAACTTTTTCACCCATATGAATCTTTTTCTTAAGACCTCCATCTCTGATAAGATGTATTTCACCATGGTGCGGGAACATAAGAAAAACTTTAGAACTCAAGATGTAGGGTCTGAAAACCTTTGTTTCTTTCACCAAGGAAAATGCTTTCTTCTCTTTGACATTGTATTTCAACTCAGCTCCTTGCAATTCCTTACTAAAACAGGCAATTGATCTCTCATCCCCTTCATCATCCTTCTATAACAAAACAAATGCAATGGTGTTTTCTAAAGCAAAAGAAAACACTTGAAAGGGCTTCTTGTAATTTGTAGCTACCAAAATAGGGGCATGCTTCAGTGCTTCTTTGATCCCATTGAAATATTGAATGGAAACTTCTTCCCATTTAATAACTTGGTCCTTCTTTAGCATGCTAGTAATGGGGATGGTCAGCTCAACAATGTTAAACACAAACCTTTTGATAAATTTTATTTTTCCAAAAAAGGATTGAATTGCCTTCTTAGTTATTGAAATTGTAACCTTGCACGATGGCTTCCACTCTCTTTGGATCTATCATGACTCCCTCTTTTGACACAATATGACCAAGTAACTTTTCCTTTTGTAGTACAAAGTGGTACTTCTTGGGATTCAATGATATTCCATACTCCCTTTACCTTATCAGCATCTTCTCCAAGTGTTACAAGTGATCATTTCTCTTTATGGAAAACACAGTTACATTATCTTGATAAACAACAATGAAATCATTGATATAACTAGCAAATGCTACATCCATTACTCTTTGGAAAGTTTCTCTAGCATTCATTAAGCCAATAGGAAACCTAACATATACATAAGTTCCCCAAGGAGTAGTAAAGGTAGTCTTTATTCTTTCTGAATCCTTCACAACAACTTGATTATAGCCAGAGAAACCATCTAGAGTAGATAACAATTCAGAACCAGTTACCAATTGTAGCATATTCTCCATGTTTGGCAGAGGGTAATTATCTTTCAATGATGCTTTATTTAGGTTCCTGAAGTCTACGCATAGCCTTATGTCACCATTATTTTTCCTAACAGCACTAGGTTTGTAACCCAAGATGAATACCTCGTGGGCTGAATGATCCCTCCATCCCTTAACTTCTTCATTTCTTCTTGCATTTTCAAAGAAAGAAGTAGATTGATGGGCCTCTATTTTTTCCTAAAAGGCTTGGCATTAGACTCAAGAGGAATCTCATGTTGGAAAAAATCTTCCCTACATCCCTTCAACTCAGAGTAAGACCAAGCTAGGAAGTCTTGATATTTCTTCAGCAATTGAATATAAGATTGTTTCTCTTCCTTGCTAAGATTGCTTTCTAACCATATTTTACGTATATTTTCCTTTTTCCCATGTCGTGTTCTTCCACATCTCTTGAAATAGACATATTTCTTTTAATAATGTAATCAACACTATCAAAGTTTGACTCAAGAGCCACCAAACCTCTGGGAATCATGTTTGTTTTCAACTAGATGATGTTTTTGCCAAATAATGTTTCCTTTCCTTCAGCAACACACACCATTGGTTCCCGATCTATATAATGGTTAGAAAATTCACCTTGGCTCTATAGAAACCATTTCACCTGGGCATCATCATCAAACACTTGCCAATTTTTAATGTTATCAGGGATAGATGGCCTTGTTAGTACTTCAACATCATACTCACAAAATGGAGACATTGTACAATTCTCAAATTTGGATCCGAGCACTGCTAAATTGTCTATAGCAACATTAAACTTTCTATCATGGTGCAAAATATTAAATGATTCAAAAATTTCAATAAAATCCCAAATTGCATGCTTGTATTGTTTCATTCTCTGATTTTTAGTAGCATGCAGTTTCCTAATTTGCTTGACAATCAATTCTGAATCCCCTTTGACAATGACATCCTTTATACCGTATTTCCATGCAATTATCAGGCCTAATAACAATGCTTCATATTCAATAATGTTGTTAGTACATTCAAAGTTAAGTTTGAAATAAAAGACAAACTGTTTTTTACTTGGGGAGATCAGAACAATGTCAGCACTATTTCGAAACTTGGAACAAGCTCCATCAAATAAAAAGGTCCAAGGTAAACCCACTTTTTCAAGACATTTGCACTGATCAATCTTGTGCTCCTTGCCATCAACAAACCCCAAAAAGTTATCTTTATCTACATCAGCATATAACACTTCATAAGAAGCATTATTTAGATCTTCAATGAGGTGCAAAATTTTCTTCTCTCCATACAACTTTACAAGGTTTCCTTAAATTGAAATTATGGAAAAATACATATCCATTTGAACACTTCCACCAACACTTGCAGCCCAATTTCTTGATAATAGCATGCCCCATTTTGCAGGGTAATCAACAATGACAACATCAAGTTTTAGGTTCTTACCCAGATAAGCTATGAGTTGTACCACCAAACCCTTCACGCACCCTAAAATTGTGACCTCTCTAGAATCCATTACAGTACACTTTCTATAAGTTGTTGTCACTTTAATGTTCATTTCATTCATGACTTCTAGAGGCATAACATTGCATGATGCTCTGGAGTCAAACATACAATTGTGCATCAGTCTGTCTTTAATAATCAGTGTTATAAAAAATGGATCAAAATTTAACGAGACTCAAATAAAGATGTCCCCAAATAGACTTCAAGTGTTTCACCTATATCCTCTAATGCTGGTGGTTTTTCTAGGTCCTTAATGGTTGAAGGAGGATTGTTTACATTATTTATATTTCTGCCTTGGGCACTCCTATCTTCACCCAATCCTAAATACTCAAAATCCCTTGTCTTATGCTTAGGAATCCTAAGCAGTCCAAAATCGGGACAGAAATTTTGATCCGAGTCAAGACTTGGGAAATGTCATAGGGAATGTAATCGGGTAAAGTAACATTTGGAGAAAGGTTGACAAACTCATTAGATGGCACAAGGTTTTTAACATTTTGGGAATGGATGGGCACACCAATTCTTATTGAGACAATAGGGCCTTTTCTAGGTGCATCTTTCTTTGGAGTATCTTTTGGGACATTAGTGAGAACTGGGGTCTTTGGTTTGACTTAAGGCCCCCCTTTGACAACTTTACTATTTGTGCTATACTCCTTTTCTTGGGCCACAACAACATTCATTAGGATCTCCCTATCCTCTTATAATGGGATCCCTCCATCATACTTCTTAATCATTAGATCTCTTAGGTACTCAAAATAATTATTAGAAAGTTCAAATGCTTGTACTATATCTATTTATAAAGCATGAGAGGGAGGAAGAAGAGGTACCTAATGAATGTAGTCTAAAATATCTCAGCAGCAGCTTCTTGCACTTATTACCTCAGTTGAAGTTGCTCCTTGTTGTGAGATTTTAGATAATTCCACCATGCATGCATTATAATCAATGTTGTCATCATCATTAGCTTCTTCAACTTGCTGATCTTATTCACATGGTAGGTGGGGTAAGAAGCATTTGTCACACTAATCCATTTGATTTGTCTCTTCAACAACAAAAATTGGCATTTAAAGGATTAAGAACTACTTTAATCTCCCTAGCTTGGGGTTTTCTAGCTTCAATGGGTCCTTTACCTCTATCACTGCACCTCGATCATTACTAGGATGATTCATAAGTTTGTCTTGTCCTTGTTTCCTATGCTTTGGCCCCGAGAACCTTGTACAATCCCTTTTTCTCCATTGACCATCTTGTAAGAGATTTCTTTGATAGCCCCGGCCAAAGTCCTTACAACTTCCTCAAGATCCACAACCTTAATTGATTGATTATTCTCGGGTTGATCAGTTTAACACCCTCCCTCTTAGGAGCTTTTCAAACTACCTTAATATTGTTCTCAATTTTCAGAGACATGGTAAAGGCCTACCTAAAAGTCCTAGGGTTCTTATCCCTCAAATAGTAAGCAAATTTCTTATCAAATGCATTTGAATACTTTATCAGACATGATTCATCACATGGCCTCAAATTAACAGAAATATTCTCAATGTTTTGTTAAATCTAGTGTTGAAATCATGCAATGATTCATTAGGATTATTTTTTATATTTTCAAACTCTGATAAAATAAACCTAGGGTCTATTTTATCACCATACTCGTATTCTAAAGGCATTCTTCATCTCTATCTAGGAGTCAATGAAATTATCTGGAAGAGATTTATACCAGTCCCTTGCATCTTCTTCTAGAGTATTAATAAATAATTTAATGTATACATCTTCAAACTCTATTTTGAAATCCTCCATCATATTGATAAAGAGTTTCAAGTGTTGATCACCAGTTATTGCATTATTTCCTTGAAACTTAGGCAATCTATTTCTTACATCATGTGGCATAACATTTGGATAGCTAGCCATACCTCTAAAACTGATGGGACCAAAAGTATTAATGATAAATGGAGGTCTAGGTGGAGGTTGAGCCATATTATTCTGAGGAGGTGATCTTACAAGAGAAACAAAATGATGAGGAGTGAGGGGTATGTGTGGTATAAGGATACAATTTTCAGAATGACTTCCCTCTAAAGGCTCTATCTCTTGGAAAAATCTATTAGATTTTGAAAATACAAGGGTAGATCAAGAAGTAAATGTTTCAAATACAGATGATGGACCCTCTCCAGATGGAGAATTTAATTCAACAAAGAGGCTACCTGATTTAGAAGCACTTGAGGAAGTACTACAATCTTCAATCACAAGATGATCAGTTTCACCAATGGAGATCTCTTTTCTTGATGCTTGATCTCCAACAGCCTTCCAAATTCTTCTACCTTCTGAATTAGAATTTCCCAGCTCCTAAAATAACCTTCTACTAGGGTCCTTGGCGAAGAAAGATCTTCTTCCTTCCAACTTTGCAGATATTAATGACAAATCTCACTTGATATATGTTAAGATACCGGTATTTATAAAGAATTTAAACAACATTGAGTCACCACTAAGGTTTTTCACCTTAGTTTTTGCAAATGCACTATAAAAGACCTACCAAATGTCATATAATACAGATTCATGAAAATCTCACAAGATCTACTCTTCTTTTACCCAAATTTATCGATGATGATACAAATCTTAGTGCAATAACTATATAATCTAGAAATATCACATTCAAAACTTACAAATTTGAATAATTCTTATAGATCTCGAGTAAATAATGACATTTCAAAGAATGTATTTACACTTTGTAAAATTTGTAAAAAGAATTACCAAGGTCTAGTACGCGTACACCTTTGTTTAAATACTTCAAAGAGTCCCCGAAAACGATGCCACGAGTGTTGTTGATGGGCCAAATGGATATGATTGGAAAAAAATCAAAAAATCAGGTCTCAAGATCACAAATCAGTTCCCAACAGTGCAAATCAATTCCCAAAGAATGCAAATCAATTCCCTAGCAGTAGCACCATGATTTTTTGTATCCAAATTCATTCTCCTTTTTAAGACGAGAAAGAACACAAATTTTGATAGGGAGATTAGAGGCAGATAGATCGTAGTGTGTGTCATTTTGTATTCGGGGATAAGATCTAACCGGCCCTTTGTTACTTAGATTTGTGGAGAAATGGATAACACCTTTAAGAGGATTTGACCTATCCTCACTACTTTAGGCCATGCCTCTTCGACCAGGGTGAAAGGACCCTTAATACAACCTCTGTTTGATGAAGGATATGGAGATATCCTTCTTTTGCACAAATTCTATGAAAAGAACCTTGGGAAAATATGGTCAATGCTCCATGATTTAACTCTTAAGAGTTGTCACTTCTAAATGATGGAGATATTTTCAACACAAGGCTTAGGTTACTGAAGACATGAAGAAATATTGATTGTTATGCATATTTTTGCAAGTAGATTTTGTTTCTTTGTTGATAAATAGGGTAAAAATGGGTATTTCAGGTTGGATCAATGGTTTTAAATGATTTTGGTGGGAGATGAAGTTGATTATACCATATCTTCGTGAGAGGACTTTACAAAAATGAACAAATTTAACAACAAAAGCTTGAAAACAGCTTAAGAAGTTCCTTTAACTAGAAGGTGTGATGTAATGGAGGCCCAGGCCAACATGTTTTCACATAATCTTTGAGACTCCAACACAAAGGATAGAATTGAAAGAGTTAGTTAAACAAGTAAAATTCCTTATTAATCACACCTAAGGTACACCCGAAGACTTACATATAATCTTTATCGACAAATGATAGTGAATTGATTTTAAATTTGTTTATCTTATCCAAGACAAAGGATCTTCTTGAAATGAAATTTAAAATACCATTAGACTATCATAGGGATGAGATCCTATGTGATTTCATAAAAATCTTAGTGTAAGATTGCAATAGGAATGAAAGAAACTATTTGCAGACATTCTAAAACAAAGCAGACAAAAAATTGCTAGAGATTAGACACAAATTAATTCCAAAATTTCTTAGATTCATCAATAGGGGAAAGCTTCTAGAGAAATATCATTACTTTTCAATGGCTATACATCTGCAACCAACTTGACATGACATAAAATCTAACATAAAAGAAAATAACAAGTAATCTCAGGCTTTGGTCTCTCGAGAAGATGACTTTCTCAAAAAATTTCTCAATAATTCAAACTCTGACCATTTGCAAGAGTATTCTCACTGCATTTATACATTTTTCTCACTCAATTTTACCCCCAAAAGAGAGGAATATTTGAGGGACCTTTACTTGTTACCAATTATTTTCGAACAATGATGTTTAAAAATTCGATCCAAATCTTCTAAGTGGACCAATTGTGAACTAATCACGTTTCTTGGGCCCTTCACTAATGACTAGGATGTCATGCCAAAACTTTTCAGGAGTCCTTTTAATCATTTTGATTCTATCATGTGATAAATCCCCTTTTTAATCATTTTTGGAGCCTCTGCATAGCTAGACTTGACAGGTCATCCCTTTTTGCTCTCGAGGCAACACCTTTTCACCTTTTTACACCTACACTTTCATCATTTCATCCTTTTTCCCTCCTTTTCCTCTACAATTTCTGCCCCACATCCATTTCCTCTGGTAATTCTCATTTCTTCAAGTGCCCGAGTAATTTCCTTTTCAAAATATTGACCTTAACAATCCTTGACACACAATTTAAGTTTTGAATCCACTCAATGGCACCTTACTAATAGAGATGACAAATAATTTCATTAAAGAATGATGAAAATTAGTGCATATTCACATCTCAAAGACTCTTAGAGAAAAAATGGTAGAAAACAGTGAAATGCACAAAGAACCATTGATCCTACTCCTTTTCCACTTTATATCATATCCCTACACGTGTTTCCTTAGTGCAAATGCAAAGGAGAAACACATAAGCAAGTCTCAAAAAAGCACAAGCCTTCCACCTACCCCAGGCCCAAATAAAAACACCTTTTGTCCTTTGAAAAGTCTTCGTAAAAAAAGGAGCCGGTGGGAGCCTCCACGTGTCTCAATGGCACATTTTGAGATGGTCCCCAAAATTAGAGACCCTAAACAAGTGTGAGCTCAACACATGTCTCGGTCGATAGAGTCTATTCAAAATTTGAAGGTTCCATGGAAGGTCCCATGTGTCTAAGGTCCGAGACAGTCTCCTTTGGCCGTTGAAAAGTCTAAGAAGAAAGGTAGAGTGAGAGGAAGCCTCCAAGTGTCCTCCTGGAGCTTCTTCAAAATAAAAATCATGGATCAGTCCCCAAACATACACGGTCCCTCCACATGTCCCAGGCACTTTAGAAAGTTGCTTGAAAATTCTAAGTAAGAGAAGGCCCAAAGGAATCCTCCACATGTCTTTATGGCACAACTTCAAGATGGTGCCCAAGAGCAGAGACCCTGAATGATTACGGGATCACCATGTGTCCCAAGCTTTAGAAAATTGATTTCAAAATTTTAAGTACAAAGTAGAGCCGGCAGAAGCCTCCACATGTCTCCCTATTACAATTGTTAAGTTAGGACCCTAAGGCAGATCCTCAAATGAGCGTCACCCACCACGTGTCCATGGCTAACCAAAAACTATACTTGGTTGGATGAAAAATTTGTCTAAGTTTGGGAAAAGCAGCGGAATCCTCCACTTGTTCCCTCGACACAACTCCACGGCCAAACCAAAAGGTGAAATTTCAAAGGAGCATCATTCCTCCATGTGGAAAATTTTTGGGTTGAAGTGAGCCATAGAGTTTTTAAAGTGCCTAGCCGAGCTGCATCTAACTAAAAAGGGACACATTTCCACTAATGTAGAGATGTAAATTTGACTAGAAAAACACACCCGTCAAACCGTAAAAATGCAGGAAAACCACCATTTAAGCCCAGAGATGAATTTTAATTCAAGGACAGAGAATTTGGAAATGTTATAAGGTTCAAACATGATCCTTTGAGCTATATTCAATCATGTTTCCTTAGGTATTTGGGACAAAAAAGAAAGGGACAACAACACATGACTGTGGAAAATGGAAGGAAAGGAACAACCGAGTTTTACGCCCAATTTACAGACTCCTTCACATGGACAAAAACGAAAAACAAATTCTTGATATTTAAGTGATCTTCGACCAAGGAAGGGACTGATGATGGAAACCAAATGGAGGACAGAGCATTCAAGAACCAACACGGGAAGATAGAAAACATGACAAAGGATGCAAATTGAGGGATTTCAATGACAAACAGGGTGAGACTAATCTTAGCACCAACAGGGTGATGTGAAGAATAGGCCCATAATACAAGTTGAACTGGGAGCAGCGAGAAGTTGTGGTGAATGGCTCAAATTGATGGATACAAAGTGCGTAAGGAGTAATAAGTGCGTAGGAAAAGAGGTGGACGATAATGGTTGGTGTCAAAAGGATTTGTGGAAACCACATACAAAAAGATGAAGAGCAGAGAGAATAACATGAGATAGGCGAGGGGAAAAACTAGGTAAAGGAAAAAATAAATGCCTTCTGCTTTAAAACACACACGTAAGAGTCTTCATCAAGTTGAATTTTTGCTCACAATAAGGTTGTAAAATGTTCATTACGCAGATGCGGCACGTAGATAAGCGTGCTTATAATCAACGTAGTGGAAAAATATGTATTTAATGCTAAATTAAGGTGGTAGGTAGTAGAGAATTTAATGCAGGAAAGAGGGGAAAACTATAAATACAAATTCAGGAAAGTCATTTGTTACCTTGCGTTTATAAAAATGAGAAGCTCTTGTGACTAGGGCATCTAAAAGTGATTTATGAGAAGAAAAACTAGAGAGATTTAAGAGTGCATGGCTAGGGTAAATCATGAACCAAGCAGATGGAGTACATGGGCATGGGAAAGTTTGTTGAAGAAGTGTTTTCTTGTGGAAGGATTGTTCTAGTTAGGGTTTGGTGGCTAGGGCACATAGTTAGAAGGGTTTTTCATAAGATTGAGCTTTGGGATTGGATAGAGTAGTAGAGTAGAGCAAGAAAAAGAGGATTTAAGTGTTAGCACTAACCAAAAGAATGACACCAAGGAAACCAACCATTTCACCAAATAAAATAAAGGGAAAGGGCAAGGGAAAACAAATCTCTATCGTCACAAGCACCAATAAAGAATGGTATGCGAAATGCAGTACCCAAATGGGGTATTGCTAGGAAAATAATGGGAGTCACACCTGCAGAAGATGGTCGTAAGTGATTATAATCATCACATGAGAACAACGGAGAAGGAAATGGCCTTGGAGTTGGTTCACCCAACCAACAATAGGACTCCGATAGAATGCCCATTTACAATGATGAGGTGAAGGTCAAACTAGAAAAGGATGGGTTGTTGCAATTATACGAGTTTACATACTTGAAAAACCTTAGAGCCTTTACCAGTGGCTTATGTTGTGTGTACATGAAGATAATTTTTATTTCTTGGGGTACAAAATGAGCATCACGCCACAACCGATATCCAAGTTCACAAATTCCTCAATTATGAATGAGATAACATCGATGATGATCTAAGCGACAAAGAGGCTATCAAGGAGACCGTAGCCATCTATCAATATAAGAAAGGTTTTAGATACTTTGGCATCTCATAAATACTAGACCCATTGATGAGGATGGGCACGTGCTTGTAACAAAGCTCAATGATCACAAAATATGGACACAAGTAAATAAGGCATGGTTGAACATATGCCAGAAGATATCAAAAGGGACCATTTATAACTTGTCTTCTTTCATCACGGATGAAATTATAAGTAGCATGCAGGAGGGAGAGAAGATAATATTCTCAGTAAAATCCTCCTCACCATTGTGTTTTTAGAGATTGGAGTGCTTGATGGGATAGATTTTTTTGGGAATATCTAGAAGAGGATCCCTCACCCGCAAAGAGGTTTACAAAATACACTTGTGAAACCATGATGGCTGCTCATAAGGTGTGCTTAGAAAATTTTTATAATCAAATGCGTGATACATTCAGGGATGAGTGGAGAATCCCATAGCAGTTTCCCACGCTCGTGAATGGAGAGGTAGAATTTGTAGTGTACCAACACTTTTACATTGGTAGATTTAGGTTGATAGATGAAAACATGAGTCTGTGGTGCAAACTACCCTTCTCCTTCACCATGTTATACTTCCAAGCCGGAGTTAACTGGTTCAAGGAGGCCAAGAGACTAAGGTTTGACCTTAGTGAGGTAGATGTAGACCACCGTGAGTTGTGCCAAAAGCTAGTCTACCCAAAGAAGTGTGTGTATGTGGAGAGATATGTCTCCCACGAGATACAAATGATGAAGCCTGTAACATTGCCAATCACTGGAAGGGATGCAATAAGGATATACCTTCGCATAAGGATGAAGTTTGAAAAAGGAGCTTACTTGGAGAATGATGTCTCCATCCCTAAAGACCCCATAGGAAGGAAGAAGGATGCACCTAGAAAGAGAGAAAGAGAAGAGGTGCAGAAGGCACCAAGTGTTCAAACTACACAGATGGTAAGTACACCAAAGACAAGTGCTAAGCCTAGTACTTACGCACAGAGGAAGAAGTCTCTAGTCAAAGCAAATACTCCAGAAGAAGAGGCACTAGAGCATGAAGAACCCCTCACTCAAGAGGAATCACCAAGGAAGAAATCACCTGCTAAGGGAAAATAAAAAGAATAATCTTTTGTACTAGAGTCCACAAAGAAGGAAGAGGTAGAAGGTGGTAGATGAGGCTGATTCAGAAGAGACAAAGAGTTTAGATGCCTACATTGGTGAAAAATATGATGATGATGATGATGATGAACCAAGAGGAAAATACCATCCTATCTATGAAATACATGACTCTGAGGAAGAAAGAGATGAGGAGTATAATGAAGGAGATGAGGAGGAGGATGGAGAAGAGGCTAAGACCCAAGGCAAGGGTGTGAGTGGGGAAGAAGTTACAAAAGGAAAAAGGACCCCAAGCCTCACGAAGGAATAGGTAGACGAGGCCATGGAGAAATAAGTGGAAAAGATCATCAAGGACCTGGTGGAACAAGCGGTGGGTGGAGTGTAACATCGATGTGGTGATGAAGGAAATTGAGGAAGAGAGCATGGGAAAAGAATATGGCAGCATGGGAGGAGATCCCAGTTTGGTTGTTAGCTTTCCAAAGGTTACACACATAGGGAGGAAGAGTGCAGAAGCATCACAAGTTCAAGGAATGGGCTACATTGATGATCCGAACAAAGTGTTGTGTGTGTGCTTCCAGAGCACCATTCTAATGGAACAACTTGTAGCTATGAATTCATTTGATGAAGAAGGTGCATACCCTTGGATGAGGAAAATGCTGTCATGGGCATTTGAGTCCCACATTGATGAGCCAAAATTTAAAGTAAGCTAATGGGAATTGATGAAAATTCCAAAAAAGGGTAAACCCTTGGTGAATGATCGAGACTATGAGATGAATAGATCATAATGTGCTCAACACAATCTCAATTGAGTTTGAAGTTAGGCTCTTCAGGGAGAAATGATAGGGTAAAGTTCCTAGAGGTAGAGCTAGAGAAAAAGGAAGAAGAGATCTTTGAAAAGACCAAGGACTTAAATTAGGAAGAGTTAATTAGTGCTTAATTAAGGCGTGAGATGAAAGATGAAAAGGCAAGAGTGCAAGAGGCATACAAGAAGATAGATATGATCACATATGCCATTGTATTAAAGCATCAAGACTTATCACTACCCACACATAAGTATGAATCATCCTTGCAATGCCTAGAGGAATTGACTTGCATAATCACCAAGGAGAGGTGGCCACTCACCCTAGAATCGGTGGAGGCATCAAAGCATGCCAAGAGAAATAAAATAAGAAGCCGGTGGATATTGTTTCTCATTACAACAAAATCCTCGCCAATGTAAAAGCTACTGTGCAATTTGCTAAGGTTGCCTATGAAAACTATGTAGACAAAGATAAAGTGGAAAGTATCTTAGTTACCACCCATGAAGCGAAACTCAAGGATTTCCAGGAAAGAACAAGGGGAGCTGATCCGAGTGATACAAAATCTTATCCAAAGTGGAAAATAAATCAGAGGCCATTGAGACCTTGGGGTGCTCAATCAAGAATTGACTAAAGGAATTTTACCCTCAAATCACTCGGAAGATGGACATTCTTAAGGATTTGGGCAAGAATTTGGAAGATATTTATGAAATAATGAGCACTAAGGGAGAGGGGTTGAGTTTTAAAGAAGTGAGCACCCTAGTGGGGACCTCTGTCAGCAAGCTCAAAGTGAGTTCAACACTTGGGAAAAATAGAAGCTGATTTAAGAAAGGATTTCCCTCTCCTCCTCTAGAAGTAAAATAATTCCCCATTCTTTCATTATTTTCCCCATTTCTTCATTCCTTATTCTTCCCTACAATTTGTAAAGATTTTTCATTCTTTAATTCCTTTATTGAAGAGTTTTTGATTACGGAGAACATGCATAGTATGGGGTGATTTTGGGTCTCAAAATATCAGCTAAGTACAAGAAGGCATGTGGGCATGCGAGACCTATAAAAATAAGGAAACATGGGTTAGAGGTGCACAAGGTAAAATGGGTTTTGTACTTAGCCATATTTGGCACCCTAGGAAGCACACGAGAAAAGCATGACCCTTATGGATAAGGTTCCATCCTGGTGACTGTGGGATCAAGAATGGAATATTCCAGGCATGCGATGGAGGGTTATAGAAGAGAATCATCATAGAAACTAGAGATCTTAGATATTTGAAGGCATGCTCCCATGAAGGACCACTTTGACACTTGGTAACCGATCTATAACTTCTGGAAGGCATGGTTGTGGGTGTCAAGGCTATATATATAAGCACCTGGTAGAAGAAGAAGGGAAAGTGAAAGGAGGTGAAGCCTTGCATAAAATAGAATGGAGGATTTTTGGCTAGGGATTAGTAGATCTCTGTTAACAATAGCATATATAAGGGGATGGGTTCTCATTTTTCTTTGTAATATGATGAGCATAACATAGCTTTGATGCATGATTTGGCTCTGCATAATATGAGGATCTGTTATGACCTCAAGGGATGTAATGTGGGTTATTACTTTGATAGTATGAATATAATGCTTCATTATAAATCATCTATGTTTAATACTCATGCATTTCCTTTTTGTATAAATCATCTCCATGTGTTGCTTGTTATTTCTCTTACCTACATAGAATGAGATGAAAACTTTTCCTAAGTTCATAAGAATGTGGTTTAATTCTTTTATATCTTATATCTGATTTTCTGATTTGAGATGATGCATTCTCACAAAACTCACATAAATTAGAGACTCGGATCCCACGTGTGCCTTGGGTGAGAGCCCAAAGGTGCTCCGCCGAGTGATAGGTGGTGCACATGAGATTTTCCTGTTCTATGAAGGGTACAAAAATGAGTACATGTAGGCATAGTGCTCCAAGGTGTTGTGAAGAATATGATTTCACCATATTATATATCTTTAAATTACCTTTCAGATGATATATTGTTTGACTCTTAACTTTTTATGGAGTTCCATGAATCACTTCTAGAAGCTCAATAGCTTTTTTGGCCCCGTACACCGCTAAGGCCTCCAAGACCCACTTTTTTTGAAACTTCTCCAAAACTTGTGGAACCTTCCAAAACCTTCAAAAATAATTTTAAAATGTTTTTTTATCTCTGGTACACATTATTGATGAGCTTAGGCCTCATGTTCCTCTCTGGGGGATATGTACCAGATTCAAGAAGAATAGGGAATAACCTTTCCTAAAGCTTGCCAAAAAGCATATCTTGATGAATCCTTTTCTGAAAGCACTTGAAATGAAGAAGACTAGGGAATGGCCTTTCCTAAATCTTTCCAAATAGCATATCTTGATGAATCCTATGATGAAAGCACTTGAAATGAATGGATATCCCTAAATCACCTATGGTCACACTAATATGACACCTTGAACTTATCAAAGAGGGGAAATTAGAACTGACTCAGGGATTAGAGTGACTAGGGAAAGTGTTTGGAAACACTTACAAACAAAAAATTAAACGCTAGGGTTTGTTTTCATTCTTGAAAATTGGGGATTTTGTTGTTCCACATTTGCATGAAAATAGTTGTCTCTAGCTTAATGACATGTTATGGATTGAGCATAGTGAGAACATAACATGATAGCTCCATAATACCAATTTTAGTTTACACATCAGTGTCTTATCTATTGGGCTTTAGAGTCACTAGAAAGATAGACTACACAACTTTCTATATTGAACATACACACAATAAAAAAAAACAAAAGGGAAACACATGAAACAAGGAAACAAAACACAAAAGAAAAAGGAAACGTATGTTACATGGGAGGGATATTTACAGAGGCGGGGAAAGAATATATACATACCCAAAAATGGGTTGAGAGAAGCACATGCCATCCTGAGACAATTGATTAAAGTCTAACCTTTGAATTAAAAAAACTATTATTTGAGCATACCATGCCCCCATGATGGATCTACATGGCTTGATGAGAAGAAGGATAACCATAATTCCATCTTTGTACTCATACTACATAAAGAATATTCTTACAAAGAAATGAACATTTCATCACTTTCTCAAAATTATTATACCTCGATGCATCCATTTGATGCCCTACAATCCTGAGACACCATCTTTCCATGTTTTTGAAAGTGGGAAGTTTTATCTTGTCATGAGAATGTTCATCCTCTTTTAATTGCAAATTCAAATCATCTCCTACATCAACGAGGTACTTGGAAGGGAGAGAATAAACCATTTTTCTTCCCTTTCAACAACTTCTTCTAATGTCCCAATTTGTTTCTCTGAGTATATTCTTTCTCGGAACAAGTGACACATTATTGACATGGAGGTTATCATCATTTTCAAGGGCTTGGTGCAGCATGGGGATATGTTTAAGAAACATTGTATCTTGGGGGTTAGTACAATCTAATTTTTAGTCTTTTCACAAGAATCATGCACCTTTTCACTTTGTTCTAAATAACTCTCTTCGACGCCAATCATCTCAACATTTTCATTTCTATCTTCCTCTATGGTGGATATGTTGTCTTCGACATTGAGGATATCTAAAGGAGATTCAAAAACCTTCCTTATTTTGCACTTATGATATTCTTCACACAATAGGAAACATAAAGGTATATTTTTGTGTTCCCTCTCATTAGACAAGACATTGGGGAAGACATCAAACTCATCTATTTTCTCCATCTCAACATCAAACATTGGTGAATCAAAATCGAGAAACACAAATTGATTCATACCTATCTTGCATTTCCATAGCCCGAGTCAAGATTTCAAGACTAAGCTAAGGGTCTTTGGTCTCTTCTGTATCCTTAAAGATGTCTTGAACAAATAATTATTCTGAAATTTCCATATACTCACCTTATTCTTCATGGGAAGATTCTAAGTTTTGTGTCTCTAAGATATGGTTGAAAATATGATCCATCCATGCTCATGATTCATTTGGCACATCCTCACTCACTCCTTCCATGTTTTGTGTTGTCCAAGATTCTCTTTCTTGTAAGCATGGACATACTTGATTCATGATACCTTTTGATAGGGAGAAGAGGTCCATTCTTTTTGGGACGACATTACTTTGAGCTCAAAATCCATATCATCCTCTTAGTGTGACCATGTTGAGGTAGAAATGTGGGAATAAATTTCAATGTTATCCTAATAATTCAATATGATATCTTCTTACTCGTATGAAAAATGAAAGGATTTATCTTCATCGAGATGATCACTCTACTCCTTGAGTGAGAAGATATTGTGTTCAAACTGTTCATTCTCCTTAGCTTTGAAAAGGAAGTGAGATTCTTCCATCATATCATCCATGGTTGAATCGGGAAGAGAATTTAGTTCTTTGATTGTCTCCATTTCTTCATGCAACATCTCTACATCACTTGAAAGATCAAAATAGGAGGGAAAATCATCCATGACCATCTTGAATTCATCATTTTTGGTCCATGATGCTTGGGTGGATTTCTTATACTTCTTCACATATCTCCATTTCATCATTAATTGAAAGATCAAAGTTTGAAAGGAGATTATTCATGCTTACTTTGAATTGGTCATCTTCTTCATCATTGGTGGAGTCTTCGGAGAGCATTAAATCATCCACTATGCAACAAGAATATTCCTTTATCAAATATATTATTCCCCCAATGGGTTATGTCTCGAGCCAGAGAGAATTGTTGAATGGTTGTTCAATCCTCATGTATTCTACCTCTTCCTCCATGACGTTGATTTCATTTTCATCAGAAGGTTCTATGATAAGATATTCTTGAGGAGAATTCAAGAATCTTCCAGGAATGAGTACCTCGTAGTAAAAACAATCTTTAGGATCTTCTTGATTTTCTTCATTGTTGATAACATGAAGTGATTCAAGGTGTTCGTACCTACTTTGCAGGGCCAAATCATACCTCCAAATTTCATGATAGGTCTCAAGGTAAGAATTCCCTTCTATTATACTTGAAGTATTTCCATGTATTCTCCTTTTAAAGTATTCATTTCTTCATCACCATATGCAAGGAAGTCATCTATAGAGTGGCAGAAGAAAGATAATGTTCTCAATTTCATTATGAGATGTGTGAGGTTGTAAGAGTCTTCTTCATTGGATCTTGCATCATCCTATCTTTCTTCATCTTCTGGGATGTTGATTTGATCTTCATCAAAAGGCTCGAGGATAGGATTTTCTTTAGCAGCATTCAAGAACCTTTCAAGGATGAAAACCCTATGGTAAGAATAATCCTCGAGATCTTCCTCCATAAGAAAAATGTCCTCTTCTTTTTCCTTACCATGGGATGCTTCAAGTTGCTCATACATATCTTGCAAATCTTCAACATATTTTAACATTTCGAGGTAGATTTGGGGACTTGAATTTCCTTACATAGTGCTCATGATTATTTCCATATAATCAAGTTTTAAGATTCCCATTTTATCATTCCTATATGCAAGGAAATCATCCCAAGGGAGGGTGATGAAATACATGGCCCCAATATTTTCATTCAATTTTGCATAAGTGAGAGTATTACCTTTGGCATATTCTTGAGCTTCACACCTTATCTTGTATTTTATTTTAATATTTTCCAATAGCTCCCTACTTTATTCTTCACTAGAAAGTTTTGTTTTCTTTCCTTTGTCTAAATGTAGATTATTACTTAAAGCAGGAGTCTCTTTTACTATCCTTGAATTTTCCCTTTTGCAAAGACTTGTTTGGAACCATGGCTAATCACTCATTGGTTCTTTCCTCCAATCTAGAAATTTCTTCATGGTGTAGGAAGTGAACGTGAAAGGGGTTTGTTCCTTGATAGAGTCACGTACAAAAAATGTTTTTATTTGAAATATGATTTTTTAAATATATATACCTTTTTTTTTTATATTTTGGGCAAAGACCTTTTTTCAGTGTACTTAGGAAAATATCTCCTTAGCAGAGTCACCAACAAAATTTGGTGAGAAAATTGGTCAGTGAATAAATTAGGTGTCTCCACCAACATTCATAGGGCTACGCCCCTCTGTATTGAATGATATAACTCCCATTATTGAATGTGACTAATCCTAATCCTATCTAAATGTTATGGGTGGAAAAAATTAGCTGAGTATCACACATGAACATCCCACTTGAACTTTTGGTAAATTTATTATATGGGATACAAGGGAGGAAAATGAAGCGATGAGGGGAATGGAGAGAAATTATGAAAGGGAGATTACTTCCGTGAGTAGGAAATCAGAGTCTCACACCCATGTCAGAGTAGTTCATCATTCAATATAGAGGAAACACAATGAAGCTAGCGAGGATCGATGAATCAAAACAAAAATTCTTCAGATTCACTTACTAAAGATACAAAGCTCTTGTGTCACTATGCTTACAAAGTGTATAAAAGAGGGAAATAGAAGAACCATGAGATGCATGTAACAACCATGATTATTACACCAACGATGAGAGGAAACCATGCATACAAAGCTACACACATTCATACATCTTAGAAAGCAGAAACTCTATTCCTTGATTGAAATTTACACAAGTTGTACAAAGCAAGGGAAAAGAAGAAAACATGTAGAAGAAGTGTAGCTTTATTTCATGTATATGGATGACACAAATTCCAACAACATATTACAATCCATTATTGCTACAAAGTAAAGATTTTTCAACATGAAATTTTTGAATGTAATTTTTAGGATCCTTTGGAATGGAGAATCCATCCCAATTTATAACAATATGGATTGACCTCTCATCTCCCTCATATGATTCTTTGTATTCCTATTCCACTTGTGACCTTTTGTTTTCCTCTAGAAAAGAAAAATTGAGTATTTCTATTATAATTTTGAGGAAATACTTTTACAATTACAAAATATGTCACTTAAGTGAATAGGACATAACATAATGATTACACCCAATGAAGAATTGGAAAGGAGAGAGAAAGAAGAGGGATAAAGACAGAAGGATATGAAGAAATGCCGATATAGATGATGCCATACTACCTTTG
This sequence comes from Taxus wallichiana var. yunnanensis, assembly GCA_018340775.1. Lineage (NCBI taxonomy): Eukaryota > Viridiplantae > Streptophyta > Pinopsida > Cupressales > Taxaceae > Taxus > Taxus wallichiana. The sequence continues at coordinate 568,863,735 of CM031240.1, forward strand.
CCTCATTTATTGAATGATATGAAGAAATGTCCCAGTGCAGTGAAATTTGGATCTCTGAACTTTTTATACCATGAGAAACATCCTCTAGGTCATGCAATAACACCTCAAACCGAGTGTTTAAAAACATTGTTGAATGATCACCTTGATGACTATAGGTGTTTCTCACTAAGGTCCATTCCAAAGAAGCTTGAGGATTGAAACTGATCTCTGATGAATTCAGCTACATAGCCACATTATTGTACTCATCAAGAAGCTTTGATGAAGTGTAATTTGAACACTTTATCTCACCAATGATGATCATAATTCCTCCATGGTACATGATGCAAAGACACCTCAGTCACGGAATGAGTGTTGAGAAACATTGTTTGGGCTTCTCATGGTGAGCTTTGGATATACACATGCACTATTCACAATGATCCCCTTTGATGATTGAGTGATGAAACAATTCAAATCATTGATCTCTCTATGACTAACTTATTTTTAATCAACTAGCTCTCAAGTGATGAATATGTATCGACTTGTGCACCTTGTGATGCCTTGCATTACTTCTAAGCACACTTGAATTTAGGATGATGCTTCCAAGACCAATATGAAGTTATCAATGCTTTGTTTGAGCCTTACAATCATATTGAAATTCCAAAGGATGAAAAAAATCAGTGACATAAGTTACTACAGATATGGTAGTAACTTTATGTAACTAGAGCGAAAAACTGCTATTTTTAGAAAGTTGGTCTCAGGAGCTACTATTTTAGGCAGTGTTGCTTTTTCATCTTGTTGCTTGCATTGAGGTGTTTCCTTCATGTTATGGGTTTTACAAAGATGTCTTGGGGTCGATTTTAATTCATTTCCATTTTTGGAAAGTTTATTTTTATTTTATTTTTTTGGCTTTTTCAACCCTTGTGCCCTAGTTTTTCGGTTTACATGCAATTTTAGTGTTCTATTCTTCTAGAGGAGTTTTCCTTTTCTAGAAAGTTACTAAAAATGGAAAGTGTGAACTATTAGCACTTTATATTTTTATAAGATGAAATTCACAGTGTTGGATTGATGAAAAAAATTCAGATTCCTTCTAGGTTTTTTCTCTTCAGTCTCTATTCAGATTTCAAGTCAAACCGCTTCCGGATTGACGACAAATGAAAAAAATCAGGTTAGGGACAAAAATTTCAGATGGATGCCATTAAAAATAATTGAAACCTTTCAAGTTTTATTTTTTTCAAATTAAATTCCTTTAGATGAGGATTATTTTATCAAATTTTCATGGGGATCTGAATCACAGTTTGCGAGATATGAGTAATTTCTCGTTTTAGTGCCTGGGGTTTCTCGACAGACTCATACTTTTGATTTTTCTTGAAAATCATAATTTTATTCACTTTAGAAATGATTAAGGATGATGAAAATATGGTGAATGTGCTGTAGAATTTGTTTCAACATCATAAATGGAGGATTTTCGGAAATTCCGAACTTACAGGGAACTTGTGTGTGTGTGTGTGTGTGTGAAGTGAAGAAGAAATTTGGAAGTAACACGACAATTAGAATTTTTTACATGTTTTTGAGTTTTGGAATGGGTCAAAATTTTGTGAAAAAATTTCACCAAGTAATTGGTTCACTTGGTGCAAAAACATTCACCCTATCCTCATAGGGACACATGTCGTAGTACAATTTTCCGATGGGTTGAGTGGGGGCTTAGAAAAAGCACCTTAAATAGTTTTCGGGGCACATGGGTGACCAAGAGACTAAATGGGAGGGATGGGGATTTTTTGAAACAGATGCACCAAATTTTTGGTGCACATGGGACACAAAAATTTTCCCTCACCCAGGTTTGACAAATGGTGGAGCGTGATTGCATGGAGCGAGTGGCTGGGAAATGAAGCTTGGGGGCTTATCTTGTAAGGAGTTGAACTGCGGTCATGTGGAGGGTATAGGGGAAAAAATAGGTTAGGGGAAAATTTTATTGCACCTATTTCACCAAATATTTGGTGCACTTGCTGCAAAAAAACTCTACCACTCTCCCATTGGTTGGATTTCCAACCCAAAAATTGGCTAACTGTTTGAACATGTGCCTTGGAGAGCGACTTGTCGGGACCATAACTTGAGTTGTGGGAGGAGTTTTTGATAAATTTTATATCATTCCACCTAAAAATATCCTTAAAAATACAATGGTAGTGGTTTAATCTCCTTATTCGTCCATTTTATCTCTAAAAAATAGGATTTTTGATCTAGCTCCAAGGTTGTGCATGAGAAAAAATGGATGGGGGCATAATGCGCCAAGGTGTTGTGAAGAATATGATTCCACAATCTTGTAGAGATTTTAATTACAATACCAATGTTATCTCATTTGACTCTTAACTCCTTCTGGAGCTTCATGAATCACTTCCCAAAGATCAATATATTTTTTGGGTTTGTACACTTCTTAGGCCTCAAATACCTCTTGTTGTTGAAACTTCTCCAAAACTTGTGGAACCTTCCAAAACCTTCAAAAATGATTGCACAATGTTATTGAATCTCTGGTATGTGTCTTGAAAATTTTAGGCCTTTTTTTCCACTCCGAGAGATGTGTACTAACTTCAAGAAGACTAGGGAATAACCTTTCCTAAAGCTTGCCAAAAAGCATATCTTGATGAATCATGTTCTAAAAGCACTTGAAATGAATGGATATCCCTAAATCACCTATGGGCACACTGATATGACACCTTGAACTACTCATAGTGTGGGAAGTAGGATTGAATCAAGGATTAGGGTGACACTGGGGAAAGTGTTGTGAATATAACCAAAATTTTTGACACTAGGGTCCATTATCATGCTTGAAAATGGGGATTTTCCTATTCCAATTTTTCATGACAACATACATGAAGTATCGATCAGGATGCATAGATCCATGCCTAGGTGATCCACTAGAGGAGGATTGGTGCCACTCGTGGTACTAAAAATCAATGGATCACCCACAAAGGGTAATTAGGAGTGTTGTCTAAAATAACCTCTTGAGATATTTCGATAACTTGTAAATTTGATTTTTAACTTAGACAATTTTTTAATTAAAAATTATGTTGAATACTACATCCTAGAATTGTAGGAAATTGAGGAACACAATGTTTCATAGAATCTCCAAGTTTGTGGAATAAAGGAGGAAGTTTTAGTGTTCCACGGACTCCCAAGTCTGCAAAAGAAAGGAATTCAACTAGGGTCTTGGGAATATTTTTATTTAAGATGGAATTTCATGGAAAAAATGTAAGACATGGGTTTTTCTCATCAGAGATCATGATGCACATAGGTGAGAATACGAAAGACACAATGTATTACAAATAATTTCTGATGTAGTTCAAGTTTAAAGATGTTGAAAACTAACTCGATGTTATGGAGACTTTATAGGAAACCAATGTGAAGAACTTATGTGGATTTTTGGTTCAAGAAAGCCATGGAATAAAGGATCCTAGTGTTCCATGGAGCACATGAATGTAGTGTTATGAAGACTCTCCAAGTTCATGAAACTAAGGATTTTGAGCTCAATGTTTCATGGCGAGGAAAAAGTAAACAAGTTTGAATGTGGATAAGTTCAAATGTTGTGGAACACTATCCTAGCATTCCGTGGGATTCTTAAAGATTAGTGTTATGTGGATTTGAAAAGATATGGAACAAAGGAAAATGGTCACCAAGTTATAAATACGTGTAACAAAGAAATATACTTGTATATCATGTGGGGAAGGTATAAGGCCATGGAAGTATTAGAGATGAGGCTGAAAAACATTAAAGAGATACACAATGAAGTAAATGCCTCCAAAAATAACAAAATTCCTTAAGAAACTAGTATTCCTCCAAACAAAAAAATTTAAGTCTTCCACTAAACAAAAGGAGTTAGTATTCGACAAAACAAGGGAATGCTCAAATGTTACATAACAAAGGATATTTCTGTGAAACAAGGAAAATAAAAAAGAGGCCACAAAGGTATTAAAAGATAAAAACATCAAATCCATGGAACATACAAACAAAAAAACCACGAAACAACGATAGATCATCCTGAAATCCACATAATAAAGGATTTTTGTAGGTGGTTACGTTTGGTTTTTTGACAATAACTTTCATTACGAGCTCCAATTCACCTCATATTTGACCCATTAGCAACATATTGGAGAGGCCTTTTAAATGAAGGAAAATTTGCAAAAGAATTATCAATTATTTTATGAAAGTAATGTTGTAGATTTTGGGGAAATTTCACACCACATTCGAAGTTAAAGGATACCATTTTTGGTTTTGAGATGGTTTCTTGATTTTCCTTTTCCATGGGACCCTTCAGATGCTTCCAAAGGAGCATATTCTTCCATGCCTAACTGAAATGATGAAGAATGGTGATATTTGTAACAAAATTAGACATTTGGCAATGTAACATTCTTCCATCTTCCAAATTTTGGGGAATTCATTGATCTATAGATGATGCTCATCCACATAAAATATCTGGAGTTTTCTTGTAAGAAAAGGCAGCTCGAAAAGCATAAACCATCACGAGGCATGGAGGTTACCTACTAGAATTAATTAAAAGGTTTTTATCAAGGTTCAATATGTCAAGCCTATCCTCCAACATCTTCTCGATCCCCTATCCTCTCCCACCTTCTATAAAATGTAACATGTTTCTTCATTGAAACTATCCTATCTTGCTTGGTAATGTTATTATGTGAAAATTTTAATAGTGATAGGATGTTGAAGACCCATAAAGTGTATTTTTCGATGCATTTCATCCTCTAAATGGTTGTAGTAGTTTGTGTATACTTAGAATAGTAATATAATGTTAAATGTGTCTTGAATTTTCCCCTTAACTTGAATTATTGTATTCTTTCCTTATTCTCTTTCATTTATGATTGTGTATCCATTATGTTTTGTAAAGTTTCATGTCATTTCTGTCAATTTAAATAAGATTTTGAGCTGATTTAGTTGCAGAGTTACAAAGTAGAAAACATATGCCCATCTAACCTTGTATTGGATATTATATCTTCTTTGAGACTTCAAGAGAAATTGATCACCTTATCTTCTAGTGTTATCACCACCCCATTTAGCTTAGGATTTCATTTTATGCAATCTCTCTAACTCTGGTCCCTATGAATGACTAGTTTAGGATTCTATAGTTATGTTTTAGATGTCGAGTAACGTTAGCATTAGGTTAGTTTGGTAGAGGAATCAAAATGATCTTGAGGTTGATCTCAATTTGCATTTCCCACATTTTTGAGATTATCTAATGTTGTCCAAAATTCTTGATCTACCATGATCAAATCCTAGGGTGCAATTATGAGCTACAAAAATTTGGTACACCGATGAGACAACCGGTGGGATACTATTTAAATTTCATTCTTATTTTTCAAGTGTTCCATTGCAGACATTATATCCACCTTGGTGTTTTCACTACAATAGATTTTGGCATGCTAGATGGGAACATATTGAACCATTTATAACTTTATATCATAAAGTTGATGTTCTTAGTGATATCCATCTTTTGGAGGCATTTTACAAACACATATGGTAACTCCACTAGTCTAAAAAACCCATTTATCTCATTAAAACCCATTTCCATTTCCCTTTCTTCCATTTCCCCATGTATGAGGGTGTGCAATCATGGATGATTTATCTCATGGGAATCCTCATTTTTAAGAATAGTATCAATACCCTCTACCTACATGCTTTCAAAATACATCTCCAATTTATTAAAAACCTCATCCATCACAATTTTATGAGCTAGATTTGTATGAATATACATATAACCCAACTCCCACAGATCCACATGGTTATGTATATAACTATGATGTTCCTTAATAACATGGGTATGTAAATTTTGGACACGATTTCATAATCGAAGATGATTTTAAGTCGAGACCCAACATATATATGCAAGCATGGTCCAAGTCGGGATACATGTCAAATAAAAGTGACTAAAATTGGTTTCAAGGTTCTGATTAAGAAAATATTGAAATAAATAAATTCTAATCTAAAGGTGTACCAATGAAGTAGATAGATATGCAATAAAATAAAAATATGACCAAAATAAGTACGCTAGAAAATGTGAAAACCCTAGCTGAAAATGAAGGGATATAATACTTCGTTGATTTCTAAATAATCATAGACTATGCTAAGATGACAAAGTGATAAAAATGAGGAGGAAATTTTTACATTGAATCCCAAAACTTATGTGACCATAGTATCTGCTGGATAGGGTAAAGGGTACACAGGGCACTAAAGACCTTCTCTAGGTGCATGTGGCTACTCAAAACCTCAAAAAATTATCTTCATAGGGTCGCAAGAATCTCACTAAAATTTCCCTTTGATCACCTGTATATCATTGTACTTCACTGTTATTCACCTGAATCCTGCAAGAAGAAAGAGCACATACAAAAACCAAAAACACACCAAATATTAAAAATAAGAATATGTAAATGGGGAGTCGGGATGACCCTGATGGTCAACCGACTGAGTGAAATTATGATTCGAGTGTTGCACTACATTTAAAACTCCATTTAGTTATGTGTGCATGTGTGAAGAATTGTGCCCTAGGTGGCTCTTGGGCATATCAAACTTGTTAGTGAGTAATAACTAGATGTAGATAGATGTGTACATGGAAAAATGAATTTCACCTCTTATGCATGTATGCAAAATTAACAGTACCTTATCCTTTGTGTGAAGCTATATGGATGCTTGAACTCTCTTAGAATGCTCTTGGATGTAACCTTATGTGGTGATAGATAATGCTTAGTGCTTGGTCCTTTATTATGGTCACATATATTTACATTTATATGATTACCTTGCTTAAATTTTGTAATGAACCACTAAAAGGTCGAATACTAATAAATTAAGATTCTCGCTAGAAAAGTCCCAAAATATACAAGTAAGATACAAATAGGTCGGGGTGCCCAGAGAGGGGACGGAGGTGCCTAGGGCTAAAATATTGGCTAGGCACCGGTGTCCGAATCGAAAAAAACTAAACTGTCGAAGGGAAGACTTGGAAATAAGGTGAGTAAGACCAAAGAGGAAAACTGAAATCAAGAAAAGAGGCCAAAGACAATGGTCAATTATTACTTTTCTTTCTTAGGAATCATAATATACCCAAAGTGTGTGATTTAGTGTCTATATTTTACCCCACTTTATGTTTCTAAGAGAATTCTCGATAACATAAGCTAGATAAGAAATGCCTACCTAATAACCTTGTAGATCGATGGAAAACACGTTCGAGAAGACAAGAAAAAGTGTGGAGTGTCACATCTTGCAATTTCAGTCTATTTTGCAAAAATGTGTGTGTCATAAATGAAGAGTGGGTTACGAGATTCAAGTAATAAGTTATATTTCTTAGCTGCATATGCGACCACATGTGTGTATCCATGTCCTAAAAAATATGTGCATACTAACATTTGTTAGGTTAATTTATGCATTATATTACCTTAAGTAATTAATTATTTAATAAGGTAATTAGTTTATATATTGTTATAAAGTTTTATAACAATATTTTTCATATTATTACATAGGTTATATTATTACGTAGTTGTAACAATTATTATTTGTTTGTATTTAATTATTGTTACTTCTGGATGTATTTTGGAAGCTATTGTGATTTTGGTTGTACTATGCAACCCATTTATTTATTTGTATATTGTTGTCCAATATGTATAAATATTGTAGCACTCCATTGTAATGGTTGATTGATTTCACATTAATAAAATTATATAGGCTTCCATCCCTATTTGTGAAATTACATTTGGTACCAGAGTGAGAATCTAGACCTGTGAAGCAGAGAAGGTGTGGAAAGAGAGAGAAGAAGAGATAGAGGAGATTGGAGAAGAATTTGCAACAATTGAGAGCATGTGTAGCCTCCTGTAACTTCCTGGCCCCATCCTGCATCCCCACAACCTCTTGTTCATTCTAGGTGTTTAGAACACAATTTTTTTTTACCTGGTACACCTTGCACTAAGAAAAATTTGTTGCAGGAATAGGAAATTAATTTTTTTCCCCATCCAAGGGTTTTACCTCTACATTAGAGGAGCAATTTAGTCTCTATTATTTTTATCAGACCTCTACATTTGGAGGACTGTGCTAAAAATTGGAGATTATTTTTATATAGAGAGACCGAGCTGAGTTGGGACAGTTACACTTTTGAAAGCCAAGCTGTTTATTTGTTTGAAAGCTAATCTGTTTGTTTATTTGGCCAAGCCCATACCGAGGGCATCAAGCAATGACGCGTTATATTATTGGTCGAGCCATCCACCGACCCTACAAAAAGTTGAAGCGGATGAGTTGGAATGAACCGATCTAAACAATGTTGAAAAAGTTGAAGCGGTTCTTCAAAAGGCGTGTTGTTTAGGAGCCGATCTCCCACACATTACCAAGGTGAGCTCCTCCCAAACACACAATAAGATCCACCTCTATCGCATACAATAAAACCACAAAAAGTAGAGGATTATAAATACAAGGTGGTTAGGTCGGGATTAATTCGAGATGATTTTTTTGTTAAGTCGATCCATCCTCCATTCAATAAGTAGTCCTGTAAAATCAACATAGGTAGCGATGTAGACAAAAGTGGATTAACAAAATCAAATAAAGATAAAAAATAGTGGTGAAGGAGAGATAGAAGGCTTCGAGATCTCGACTATTGAGCTTGGAAAACCCTAAAACCGCCTCAAACTAGCATTCGCCATGTGGAGTCTCCCAGCCAAGTTGGCTGTCAGGTCACATTTTTCTAAGGTTGGCAATTTTTGAGTTTATTTAAATTTCAATTGCTTTGTTTCTATATGCAAGCACTCATAGATCTAGGACGGTTAGAGGGTCAGCTTTGGGTATAGAAGGTGAGGGGTTTGACCCCCACTTCATTTTATTTTTTTTTCAATTTTGAAATTTAGTGGCACTCCCTAAAGCTAGTGGAAAAAAATAGCCAAACCACTATTAAAAGCATTAGTTATAACTAAAAAGGCTTCTAAATGTTTTAGTGAGAAAATCCTAATTTAAGGTTAAAAAAATTCTCCTATTACGCCTATTTTTTCATTCCGAGCAACATTTTCTAAAGGAGTACACCAAAAAATTGCATTTTTAGTTATCTTTTTGCAAATTTTGGCATAGAGGGTCATTTTGGGTTCCGGAGACCACCGGGCTCTGCAAAACTATTTTTTTCCTACCATTCAATTTTTCCAAATTTTTGAATGTAATTTTATGCTTCAGTATATTCTACTAATTTTTAGGTTTCTATAGTCAACCACAAACATTGTAATTGCTAAAAAAGCGGCCAAATATTGTACTCAAAAACAATAAATTTGGCTCAAAAACACTCACAAGATCCTAGATCTCATTCATAATGTTCGGTATATACATTAGGCCTCCGGGAAGCACTTATGGGTAAAGCCATCATGATTAATACTACACTTAATGCCTAATATAGCTGTAACAATGTCGTATGGGCATCGACCCTTTAAATCAATAGGGAGTAATAAGGACACAAATGCACACACTATAAGCCTTCCCATCCATCTGTGAACGATTGCATGACATAAATCCAGATGAGAAATTATTTGAGTATATAGAAAATTTAATCATGTGTATGAGGATATTTCTTTGAGTGGTGTCAATAATCACATAGACCCCTTTCATTATTAACTTGGTACCATGTATCCAATTCTTTTGTGTACCACCAAGTTTATAGAAAGGGAGAGATTCTTCCACGTAGCTCTAGGTATATCGAAAGGGCACATATATAGAAATGTTTGGTATATTAGAATGAAGGCATATAGATTCGAATAACTTATGCCTATAATGATAAGAGCCTAACCCTTTCATTGATTTCTGCAAAATGGGCACCAATGCCCCCAAATTTTTCTTCCAAATTCACAACTACTCAGAGGAAACAACTATGTTGCATGGAAGAAAAAAATCAAGATGTAGCTTAAGTTTGAAGATAAACGAATTGTTATGAATGGTACTCTAACTAGATCAACTACTGATACAACACAACAATTATAGTTTTATAAAGCATATCATAAGGCCAAACTCATCATCTTGTTTGGAGTGTCCGATGATGTGTAACCCCACATTCGAGATGCCAAAAAAGATAAAGAAGCATGGGATAAGTTGAGTAGAGTATATGAGGCCAAAAAAAAAAATGTCAAACTAAATTTTCGAGTCAATTACACACACCGAAGTTCAAGCGAGAATGAAAAAATCGAATCTTTCTTTAGAAGAGTTGCAAAGTAGAGGGCTTCACTTCTATCCTTAGAAGAAGTGGTCACAGATGAAGTGCTCATTCCCATTGTTATGAGAGATCTCCCTTCTTCTTACCGCATTTTTGTAACAACACTAAACTCGTAAGATACGACAGTCATTTTTGATAAACTAGTAAACCTACTACAACAAGAGGAAACTATGCATAATAAGGATGATGAAGAGGAGTAGAAACTTTCTTCACATCAAAAATAGAAAGGAAAAGGTAAAGAAAAACACAATTCCTATCAAAAGTGCCAAAATTAGTATGAGCATCAAGGAGAAAATCAGCAGAAGAAGAAATGTCCAATTTGTAAAAGAGGACATGAATTGAAAGATTGTTGGTATAATACTTACAAGAAAGGTTCATCAAGTAACTCTATACCTCCACAACAACAATATCAGAAGGGAAATTATAACTATAATCAAGGGTAGAAAAAGATTAATTGGAAAAGAAAACCCTATCAGTAAGGAAATGTTGTTGAGCAACAAGAATAGTCAGATAATGAAGACTACTTGTACACTACTCGATCAAGTGAACCTTCCACGTCATCTAGTGATGTCTGGTATGTTGATTCAGGAGCCACTTGACACATGACCGGCCATAGAGACTGGTTTACTTCAATGAGAGACACACCTTCAAAAAACCATGTTTTTTTGGGTGATGATTCTTCTTATATGGTTTGGGGATTGGAAACATTTCTCTACCCCTTGATTCATGTAACTATAGACTATTAGATGTCTTATATGTCCCTGGGTTAACAATGAATTTGTTGTCAGTCAATCAACTCTTAGATCACAACTTAAAAATTGACTTTGATAGTCATTCTGGAAAGAAAACATGTTTAATTTGAGAAAAATCATGAGGCTCAAAAATAGTTACAAAAGTCTCCACTGTGGTATGCATGTTCCAGCTTGATTTTTTTCACAGAGATGATCAAGAACTTGTGGCTAAGAACTCTACCTTAGCACAGTTGTGGCATCACAGACTTGGTCATGTCAGATTCAATTATCTTGAGACACTTCACCGGTGCAATATGGTACATGCGTTACCATCTCTTTACAAGGATACAAACAAGTGTCCTCACTATCTAGTAGGAAAAAAACACATAGCTTCATTCCAGAAGAGCGCATATCAATCTCATGGAAAGCTTGATCTAGTTTATATCGATATTTGTGGTCCAATGCAACTGAGTCATTATAGATTTCAGTATTTCATGCTTTGTGTTGGATACTATTCAAGAAAAATGTGGATATATTATCTTCACAAGAAAAGTGAAGCTTTTGAAACCTTAAAGAAATTAAGAGTAGTTTTTGAGAACGAAACTAGTCATCACATCATAACTCTCCACTCAGATCGAGGGGGGAAGTCACTAGTAATGAGTTCACAGACTACGTACAAGCTCATGGGATTCATTAATAAATGCCTCCTCCACACACACCGTAACAAAATGGTGTTGTTGAGAGAAGAAATCATACTATAATGGAAATGGTGTGATGCATGATCAATGATTCTGGACTTGCAAAGACATTCTGGGAAAAGCAACAAAGACAATAGTGTATTTTTTGAACATATTTCCCACAGGTTGCTCTTGATGAAGTAATGCCACATGAGGTATGGTCAAAGCGGAACCATCCATTGCAAACCTTAGGTATTCAGTGTACAAAAAGAATGCATATACCCAAGTAGAACAGAAACAAATTTGACATGAAGTCATAGAAAATCATTTTCATTAGCTATAGTGAAGAAACTATTGGGTACAAATTGATGGATCTAAAGACCAGGAGAGTCTACACTAACAGATATGTTGAGTTCTTTGAGAAGAAGGAAGAAAATTCTCCTCCTCCAAAATCACCTGATGTAGATTCTTCACCAGTTGTAAAAACTGAAGTTGATGTTCCCACTGATGATGAAAGTGATGATGGGGATGATGGTGATGATCTGATAGAACCATGACCCATGGGAATAGTTTAGTGTATGCCCAAGTGGTATACTAACATGTTACACGATTTAAGAATGGATTCTCTACCGAATACATCCACCCCTAGACCACGAGACTCACAGTAAAGCAAGAGAAGAAGTGAACTTTTCTTTGATGAGTAGAGTTATTGAGTTTGATGAGCCCTCTACAGTCTAGGAATCCCTATAGTAAAAATATTGGAAAGATGCCATGGATTCTGAATATTAGTCAGTAATGAAAAAAAACTTGGCAACTCGTCGATATTTCACCAGGGAAGAAACCCATTGGATGCAAATGGATATTCAAAATGAATTACAAAGAAGATGGGATAGTGGAAAATTATAAAGTGAACTAGTAGAAAAATGGTATGCATAAGAAGAAGGCATTGACTCCTAGGAGACATTTTCTCCCACAGCTAAGATCAAAATGATCAGGATGATATTTTCTCTAGCTACGTAGTTTGGTTGGAAATTCCATCAGATGGATGTAAAAAGTGCCTTCCTGAATGGAGATTTACAAGAAGAAATCTACATGACTCAACCTGAGGGATATGTTGTACCTGCCAAGAAGTAAAGGTATGTAGACTCAAGAAATATTTGTATGGCCTCAAACAAGCACCCCGGGCATGGTACATCAAAATTGATGAGCATCTCGTATAACATGGATTTTTAGAAATCCATACGATCCCTATATTTACCTAAAAAAGCAAGGGAGGAGGTTTTGATTGTTGTTGTCTATGTCGATGATCTAGTCATCACTGGAAGTTCAATGAGGATGATCGATGCAATGAAGAAATATCTTAATTGATCGTTCGACATGATAGATCTCGGGCTAATGCACTATTGTCTTGGATTGAAAGTATGGCAAAAATAGAATCAAATATTTGTTTCTCAAATGAAGTATACTAAGAGAAAACTTGAGAAATTTAGGATGATGGATTGCACACCGATTGCTACACCTATGGAGAATAGATTACAGTTATCTCATTCAGATCTATCTCCTAAGGTAAATGCCACTCTCTATTGGTAGTTGATTGAGAGTCTCATTTACCTGACCTACACTAGACAAGATATTATCTTTGCAGTGAGTTATATATCCAGGTTCATATAAGAACCCAAATTTTGTCATTGGAAGGCAGCAAGGCACATCTTGAGATATCTTAAAGTATCATTGGATCTAGGTTTAGAATACAAGAAGAACACAAACTTCTTCTTGCTAGGATATTTAGGTTCAGATCATGTAGGAAATATTGATGAAAGAAAATCCATTTTAGGGTTTGTTTTCTTTATGGGATCTGGACTAATATCACGGGGAAGTAAAAACAACACTTTCTTTCTCGTTCTTCCACAAGATGAATATTTTTCTACAAGATAAGTTTTCTACAAAGTTATTTGGCTACGTTGCATATTCAAAGGACTTGGAATACCATAGGACAAACTGACCACCTTGTATGTTGATAATGAAGGTGTTCTCAAACTTGTTCGCAATCCATTTTTCATGAAAGAACAAAACACATTGAGGTATAGGTACATTTCATATGTGAGCATGTCTTGAAGCACAATATACAACTTTAGTTTTGTCTAATAACTGAACAATGAGTAGATATCTTCACAAATTCACTTACACGTGACAAGTTTGAGTTTTTCGAGAGTTCCTCTCCTCATCCCTTGAGGCAATGAAAAATTAAGGGGGAATGTTAGGTTAATTTACACATTATATTACCTTAAGTAATTAATTATTTAATAAGGTAATTAGTTTATATATTGTTATAAAGTTTTATAATAATATTTTTCATATTATTGCATAGGTTATATTGTTACGTAGTTGTAACAATTATTATTTGTTTGTATTTAATTATTGTTGCTTCCCGGATGTATTTTGGAAGTTGTGATTTTGGTTGTATCTATGAAATGCATTTATTTGTTTGTATATTGATTTCCAATATGTATAAATATTGTAGCACTCCATTGTAATGTTTGATTGATTTCACATTAATATATTTATACATGCTTCTGTCCTTGTTTGTGAAATTACATGTAGTTGTATGTACAACCACACAAATCTTGTCGAACTATGCTCGTAATGCATTTGACATTTATCAAAAATTCTTATTTACTTTGATGGTGTATATAATATCGTGTTATGTGCGATGATTTCGATACATGATTTATTATGTGATTTATGTACCTATAGTAAATAAGGTAACACACCATGTTATGCAGTGAGTTATGGGTTATCTTCTTTGCTGATAGAAATGATTTGATGTATTGGTATACTTATAAGTTACCGAATCTGATGTTCATATTATGGTTTACCTAGCTGGAAATTATTAGTGTATGATAAAAGGGATCTATAAGTGGTTGTATTAGTTGGATTATAAGGATGTCTGAATGAAGAATATTGCTCTTAGACTAACATATGAAAAATATGATACTTCTAACTCATTTTTTTACATGGTCGGAGACCGGTTCCAAGGAGATATTTTTATTTGAGTGAATTATTGTCTCACTAATCAAATGTTAACAACAAAGGTTATTCTAATGGGTCTTTTAACCATTGTCTCAAATAAAAATATCTCCCTATTTGATGTCTTGCATTTTGTGGTTAGCATATAACCTTGGTCAAGAATCAAACTTATTGGCATATGTATCATTCAGAAGTGCTTCATATCAAAACAATATTAAGCCTTAGGTGAAGGCATGGAAGAATCAACCTCTCGAGTTTGATAAATATTATTGTCTAAGACTGTGAAGGTGTTCATTAAATTGATAGGTATTATTTGATGTTATGACATACTTTTAAAGGGGTATGTTATGTTGTCTTAAGAATGGACCTCGCCATGCATTAAAAATTATACTACATTTTTTTAATATGCCTTTTGTCCTCATGTGAGGTACAAGATTAAGAATAATTATGAAGGTCCATTTAACTGACCTTGCAATAGAATAAATTGGATTGTTGACCATTTTACTTAGTCGAATGACCATGTAATTTTAACTTTTTAATTATTTAATCCTACTAAAATTGGACGAAAAGTAGTAGGCGGTAGAGAAACTTGGATAGGAAACTATGTGACACAACAGAGTTAATGCATTAAATATCCATAAAAAGATTGAAGATTTTTGAGAAGCTACAGAGTAGTATGCTTAGCATTTCATTTTGATTTGTAGTTTCACTTTGATCTCTTCAAGATCTACATGTAGTATGGTGAGCTATGGTGAGATATATTGCATGAAAAATATATAGAGCTATTTTTAGACTAAGAATTTTGTGGAAAAGCTTAATGGTAACTTGGGCATTATTTATGTAAATTGTTTGGTTTATTTAATGGATGGGAGTTTTTATAAATTTGGGGTATTATTTTGTTTGAATCCCTTGTATTTTCTAGCCATTTCATGAAGAGAAGACTCGGATTTTCTCGTTGGATCTTTGAGGAATCTCTACTACCCGTGCATTGGGTTCTCGACTTGAGTAAAAAGTTGATAAAGATCTTTTAACAAGCATGGAATTTCATTTCTCCTGTTTTTGTTTATTTCAAAAATTATGAATAATGTATGGATTACCTCTTTTACGGTTTGTGTAATTTTACAATTTATTGGGGAAAATGTGGTTATTCGAAGTGTTATAGTTTTATTCTTTAAATGGGTGATTATATAGATTTTTAAGGGAAACCATGTAGGCATGTTTGCATCTAGTTTATTCTCCTTGTGCTTAGAAAGGATCAATATATCTATGATACTAAAATAAAATTCCAATCTGAATCTTCATAAATGAATTTATGGGGTTAGCTCATATGACAAAGTATAGGAAAACCTTTTTACCCTTATAGTTGAGTACAATTAAAACAACCTCGACATGTCAATACAAAAATGGTTAGAGGGTGTGGATTTGAGTCTTGAGGATCATATCGTAAATGCATTAGTCCATTTTATAAAAACTTTCAGTTTGAAAATGTATAGACAATTTTGGGGCTATTTCATATGCAAGAGCTTAGAGTAATCCTTTTTCCCTTATCGCCGAGATAAAGTGGAAACGATTCAGAGTGGATGGTCATTAAGGAAAATGATTAGAAGGTAATGAGTATGATTAATTCTCTATTCTCTTTTAGTAGATATTTATAAGGTGTTTCAGCGTCATGTAATTTTATGATATGGTGTTAAGGTTAGATGATACGCGATCTCCCCATCTTGAATGTTTTTTTATTATTATTGGCAAATAGTTTTTTGAAAGGGACTATACCCTTGAGAACAAAAGAAGGCCTAAGAGCCGGAATAAGAGTGAGAATCAGAGAGAATGGATCAAGATCCGAGTGTTACAATGAAGCTCGAAGTAGCCCAGAAACAACTACTCAAACGAGACAAAACAACAAAATTACTGCAAAAAAGTAGTAAAGAGACCGCAAAATACGAGAAAAAAAACAAAAGCGAAGCGCAGCAACCAATAGTACTTCTTGGCAGCTTTTTTGATGCTGGTCTTGACTCTCTTCCAGTGGAAACATACCCAAAGTTGTCATGTGGGCAGCATCAGTTTTATCAAGCTCCTCAATGGTTCTTTTGCTCTCTTTTTCGTTGCCCCAAAGTGTAGCCGGACACCGCTGAGGTTGGAAACACTTTTGGCATGACCCTCAATGAACTCCTCAATTGCCCTAAAGGCGGAAATGTTGTAATCATGTCTAGTTTTGGCCTTCCCTAAGTGGGAGTCTAAGGAGGTCAGCTTCTTATAAATGTCCTCAATCTGACTGCTATCAATGTTCTCCTCTCCTCCATGCTTTTCTTGCCTTTCTGTTTAGCCAGGTTCTTGACCTCATCCTTCAACAGTTTCATCTCAACCTTCTAAGGCCTCCAACCTCTTTGAAGAGCTATCCAACTGCACTTCCCGGGGACTGGCACTGCTGATATTCAGAAGGTCATGTGCAATCTCTAGTTCGAAAGGCTCCTTCTCCACAGCAAGAGCCTCAAGGTTGAGCTTCCTGGAGGCCCTGGTGACCGGTCTTTTAGAGGTAGAGGCGAGGTGGGTGGTGGGAGCAGCAGCAGGGGGAATGGATGGAGAAGCTTGAACAGTTGGGGGCGACAAGTGGCGAGATGTGCAAAGCGTGTGGGCAGGAGAAACAGGGCTGACAGCAGCAGAGCCCATCAAAGGGGTAGCCGGGCTAGGAGAGGAAGGAAGTCCAGGGTATTTTAGAAGGCAACATTTATGAATCAACAAAATAAGTCCTTGATGCAAGGGAACCACCCGGGTGTGCTTCTGAAACTCCAAAATGGAGCGTTCAAGGGAGTTCAGTAGATAATGGGGAAAGAAAACCAATCGATTCCTATGGAAGTGGTTTAGAAAGATAAGATGTTTAGCAGGGACAGTGACAAACCTACCTTCCAAGGAGATGAATCGAATCATCATGCGAGTAACCTCATCATAGGGTGGAGGAATTGAGCTGACAAGCAGGCCCGCTGTACCAAATGTGAGCTTCTCAGATCCCTCCACAAATCTTCTTTCTTCAGCATCTCTATCAAACCTTTTGTTGAAGAAGTGGTATCCCTCCAAACAAAGACTGGTCGCTTCAGCAATAAGATCTTCATTGACCAATATCTTCTATCCCCCGTAGTCAACAGTCCGCTCCTTCCATTCCTTAGCAAAATGCACAGAAATGCTTTGGTCATGTCCCTGCACCTTTTCCACGAAGTTGGTGAAGCCACCTTTGCTGAGAATGTTCCAAAGCTCGATATTTTCCTTCCAATCGGGGTCCGCGCATGGCTCAATTTGGCAGGGAGGTCCTCCCATCTTCTCTATGATAGACTGATTACAACAATTTCCCAGATGTCTATGTGCGTAGAGACCTGTCCACTTCTTGCTATTGTAAGCCGCACAAAACTGGAAACTATAGCCGTTGCTCTTCCCACGAACAGCTGCGTGACTGCTGAACTGAGCCTGCGGGAAGTCACGTGTGTGAGTAGCTCTCTCTCTGTCAACAATCACATTACAACTTCCATCGGTTTCTGAGGAGCTATGAATCTGGATTTTAACAGCTGTAGTACATCCCGCATGCGTGATTTTCAAATCAACATAACTCCAATTGGAGTTCCCCAAATAATTCTTACTATCATGAATATTTGATATTATTTGCATCATCATATTCATTAAAGCAACACGTGTGAGAGTGTTATTGATGCTGATCTTCATCCAAAGATTATGTCTCATCTCTAGGGATTGCTTGCATATAAAAGTCCGCATGAATGCTGTTGTGGAGCTGATTAGGGATGTTATTATCCCAGACGGTGAAATTAACATTAATGCCATAATTGGCCAGCGCATCCGCCAATTTATTGCCCTCTCTGTAAGTATGCCTGATTCTGATGTTATTGAAAGTATGACTGATGCTTATGGACTCAGAGATAAAATCCTTAATACTCCAACTAGGAGATGAGGACTGATTAAGAAGTTTAATGATATTAAGGGAGTCCCCTTCAACAACTAGGTTCTGAATATTCTTAGCCTGGGAAACTCTCAAGCCCTAGAGAGCAGATAATGCTTCAGCAAAATGATTAGTTTGAACTCCCATTTTTCCAGCATATGCAACAATCAGATTACCTTTATGATCCCATATTGCTCCTCCTCCTGTTGCTGTCCCAGGGTTTCCCTTAGAGGCCCCATCAAAGTTCAACTTGTACCAATTAGAATCAGGAGGATGCCATTTGATCGAAGATCTATCAATACTATTCCCGGGATTGCTCCAATTTCCAATCTGCCAATTGGATAAGATGTACTCTTCATTCTCAGGATAACTCTTGTTCTTGGGAGGTTTAAATCTGGCAATATCCTCTTTAATACCATTAGAAATTTTTCCAATACTGAGTTTATAGTTTTGCTTCTTATTTCTGAAAATGATATCATTTCTGTCCTTCCAAATCCTCCAGATTAAATGTGGGATAGCCAATTTCCAGATCCTTTTGATAACACAATGTCTGAAGGGTGGGTTCCATTGATTCCATAGCTGATTAAGATTCTTCGGCATCACCCAGAGAGCTTCAAATTTAGAAAGGACAAAGTTCCAAATTCTTTTGGCATAATCACAATGTATGAACAGGTGGCTGATATCCTCAGAGTCATTTTTACAAAGATGGCACCAATTAGGAATTATAAATCCTCTTCTCATCAAATTGTCAGTGGTAAGAATTCTACCTCTGATGGCCAGCCAGAGGAAAAATTTTATTTTGGGAGTTAATTCAGACATCCAAATCTTGTTCCAATTAAAATCAGATTGATTACTATGAAAGAGATTGATATAACTAGATTTGACTGAGTAGTTCCCATCATGGGAATTATTCCAAACCAACTCATCCTTGGATTCTAGCTGACTAAATGGAATAAGATCTAAATGAGCTTGAAGGGAGGAAGTAATTTGTTTCAGATCAATTTGCTCCACAGTAAGTTTTTTCCAATTCTTGTTGGTGCCATTTCCTTCAATGTAATCTTTGATTTTAATACCATACTTGCTTATTAGACTATCCTTAGCCATCCCAAATCTGTCCAAGAGATTGCCACTAAACCAATTATCCTCCCAGAAGTTTATCTCCCTGCCATCCCCCACTTTCCATTTGCTGCCCTGCTTGATGAAGTTTCTGCTCTTGACCAAATTATTCCAAAAAATGGAACCACAGGGGAGGTGCTCATCATGCAGATAGGAGTAAACAACTTGATGATTTAAATATTTTTCTTTAATTAAATCAATCCAGGGTTGTTTCTCAGACAACATTCTCCAGCCCATTTTAGCAATGAGTGCCTCATTCATTTTCTCAATATTTTTATGCCCAGCCCTCCCATAAACTTCGGGTGCAGACCTTATCCCAGGCCACTAAGTGAAATTTGAACTTCTCTTCCATGCCTTGCCATAAATTTTTTTCTGAATCCTCTCAATTTTATCTCTGAAGGAAGAAGGGATTTTGAAAAGTGACATGATATAGATGGGCAGATTTTGAAGAGTACTTTTAATGAGTAGGCACTTACCAGCACTAGATAAAGTGGCACCTTTCCAACCAGCCATTTTTTTCTGAAATCTCTCCAATAAATCATCCCACACCTTGTAAGAGACTTTCTTAGTGCCGAGAGGGAGGCCTAAGTAGGTGGCTGGAAGTGCACTTATTTTACAGCCCAGAATTTTAGCAATTTTGAGTTGTCTTTCCTCAGGAGTGTTGAAGAAGAATATGGTGCTTTTTTCATAATTAATCTCTTGCCCAGAAGCAGATTCATAAAGCTGTAATAAAGCCTTAATAGCCTTAGCTTCCACAACTGAAGCCAGAAGAAGAAGGATAGTATCATCCGCAAACTGTTGATGGGAGATAGCTTGGCTGATGGAAGTGGGTTTAGAGCCATTTAAAAGGCATCTTTAACCACTTTGCCAATTGTTCTACTAAGGCTGTCAGCCAAGAGAATGAAGAGTAAAGGGGAAATGGGGTCACCTTGTCTAAGACCTCTGCTGCTGGTGAAAAAGCCCACAGGCTCCCCATTAACAACCACAGAGAATTTGGCTGTAGATATACAAGACTTAATAATTCTTCTAAATTTTTCCGTGAACCCAAATTTAGCTAAAACTTTGTCAAGGAAGACCCAAGATACCTTGTCAAAAGCTTTATTCATATCAAGCTTAAGGACCATATTTTCCTTTTTATTATTTTCCATGGAATGTATAGTCTCGTGAACCATAATCACTCCATCTTGTATAATCCTGCCTTTAATAAAGCCACTCTGCTGCCTTGAGATGAGATCATTCATTATGAGCTGAAGTCTAGTAGTAATAATTTTGGTGAAGATTCTATATATGGCATTTACTAGACTGATAGGTCTGAAGTCCTTGAAATCTTTAGCATCCATTTTTTTAGGTGCCAGCACAATGTGAGTGTTATTAAGCTCTTTTAAGAGATTTCCCGTTCTATAGAATTCATTCACCACTTTGAGAAGATCCTCTGAGCAGATTTCCTAGAACTTCTGAAAAAAATTAATAGAGAACCCATCCGGTCCAGGAGCCTTATCCCCCTCTAGAGAAAAAACAACTTTTTACAGCTCTTCAAGTGTGGCTGCTTTAGTGATGCTTCTAAATTTCTGGTCCTCGATTTCATTCTGAGGAATGGCCTCCAACATAAAGGAAATAGCTTCAGAGTTGCTGATATTTCTCTCTTCAAGAAGATTTTTATAGAAGTCAAGCGCTTATTTCTTAATGCTATTGGGATCTTTTATGATATTCCCGTTGTTTTTAGAAACCTCTAAGATTCTGTCAGACTACTGTGTGCTTCAAAGTGGTCATGTGAAAGAACTTCATGTTCCTGTCTCCCTCTTTAAGCTAGATAGCTCTAGATTTAAGGCGCCATAAATATTCCTCTCTCATTGCGAGATCGTATGCAACTCGAAAGAATATTCTTTTCATTTACCTCATCTTCAGCCGATCTCCCCATAGTATCCATTTTTAATTCCAGATCCTGTAGCTTCTGTTTTAACTTTTTTATCGTCAAAAACATTTCCAAAAATGTTTTTATTCCATATTTTGACTTGCTTTTTGACATTTTTGAGTTTTGAACCAATATGAATCGAGCAAAGGCCTTCACCATTCCATCCCCACCATTCTTTTATCTTGTCATATATATTGTCATGCTCCATCCACATCTTTTCAAATTTGAATGAGCTTCTTGCGGGTTTAGTCCAATTGAGAAAGTTTAGAGAAATCAGATTGTGATCCGATTGAATGTTATTGTAGTGCCACCACAAATTTTAAATAAAATGTAATTATAAACAAAGGGAGGGAGAAAGCTTTGGGGAAGAAATTTAATAAGAGTGGTTGAAAATGTTGAGGGGAGTAATGGAGTGGCGGTGGGTGTTATTGGAGGTAGGAGAGTTGGTGGAGATTGTTGGTGAAGGAGGTTGCATGTTGGATGAGTGCAGTGGGTTGAGTGTGGTAGGTTTTGTCAGGAGGGAGGCATGTGGAAGAGCATGGATGCCCATCAAATCATAACAGATAAAGGACCTTTCAGATGCATAGTTGGAAGAATGCAAGATTGGCTGGGGAGGATGTTGGCACTGTTCATTCTTCTTGTTACATCCTAGCAATCCCATGAGACCACATCTCTTTGAGGAATTTTGTCAAATAGGTTTCATGCCTCGTATACACTTCTACATTTGCATACTTAACACCTGAGTCACTTGTGACTACATCTGACAGAGACCTATTTTCCCATTGTGCTTTGATGGATATCTGTGTTCTACTCTAATGTCCCTTTCTCACGCAGGCTGAGGGGATATTGGCAAGGTCATGGAGTTTGGACTTTCCTCCTAGCCTGTGCCAAAATACAAGCTCTGGTAGATGTGTATACAAACTGTGGAAGCTTTTCAGCATGTGAACTTGGCTATGGAGACTGGATTGACTACAGGATATGTACCATATGGACTCACTAAAATAGCCTTGGGGCTGCCTTTTTTGTGTGACTGTTACAAGAAAAATGGGTCATTGTTTGTTTGTGGAAAACTGGCTCATCCGTAGAGAGAGTAGAACTGAGATAGAAAGGGATCGTGGGGATGCTTTTTCTTCTTGACACAACACAATCCAAGTATTTTCTAGTCAAACAGTGTTTTGTGAAATCACCACACCAAATCTCACAAACAACTACCCATTAGAACTGATGTTTGTGCTCCTACAACATCTCTGTACATTCCATCAGCAATAGTTTCATTCGAATACCTCATGTAATTTTTACTAGGCTCTAGTTGGTTCAGTTTGATACTAGAGAAATTGCTTTAGCGCAGACCATGGATAGTTGTCAAAGAAAAATGGAAGGAAAACTGATCCATGGAATTTTTTTGTGCAGTGGGTTTGAGATGGATGTTATATAGGGACTGCACTCTTAGAGATGTACAAAAAAAATATGGGTGTATAGATTTTCATGCCAAGTGTTTGATTAAATTGATGAAGGAGCTATAGTTTCATGGAGTGCCATGATTGCGGGTTTGTCTAAAAGACAACATAGGGATTTAAGTAATTATCATTAGCAGATCTAGATGAAATTTGAAACCTTGGTGAGCCTCATTCATACCTGTGCAAATTCGGGGCTTTAGTATAGGGTGCAAGAATCCACAAGCATAGAAGAGAGTAGAATATTGTAGCCCTATAGTCGTGTGTTGGTCATATTGCATGTGGGTATTCAAATTAGCTTATGGTTGCATGCAAACTATTTGGAAGAATGTTAAGAGAGTGTTATCGACAAGATGAAATTGACTTCCTAGTAAAAAAACAGAAAAAATGTTGACCATCTCCTTGTTTAAATAGATAATTTTTCATTTTTCGAAGACTCGTTAAGTACCCTTTATAACTCTGAAAATGGGATGTTAAGCTTCATTTGTTTACCTGGTTATGTGAGGAGTCACCTTAACATTTGGTTTGACCCCAAATGAACATTTTTGATATTTTTGATGTCATACTCGAGAGAAATGTTACACCGTTTTGTAGTTGTGAGAAGCTACAAAAACTATAAAGTTGGCTTTCATTTTGAACCACCATTTGAAACCTAGATAGAGAAATTATTATCCATTTTCACAAACCTCTAGTGTTTTTAATAGACTATTACATGGAACATTCAGTTTGGAAAAAAATACTTTTATGTATAGTTTGGAAAAGCCATTTTGTAGGCCTTCAATTGCAGTTTGACAAGGTCAAACTAGACCAATTTTCAACTTGTCGCTCTAGAAAAATTGTCGCCATTTGAAAATGGTTTTCTAGTTCTCAATCCTGTCAAATCTGATGAATTCTCCTTATATAGGGGAACTGGTAGGAATTTTCTCGTTGTGTGTTCATCCATCAAACGTCATGTTTTGGACATGGTTTTCTAAGCCCTTAAGCTAAGTTTTATTCATTTGCAAGTAGTTCAATTACAACCAATGGCCCCGAAAAACTAGCCGCCAAATGTAAACTGTTCATAAGTTCTAAATTTTGTCAGTTGCTATGAACTCTTGCTATATAAGTGGACACGAAAATTTAACGGTGGTGTGTTT